>ML685756.1:8477492-8520684 GCA_007922175.1 Pelusios castaneus | reverse complement strand
ATGCGATAAATAAATCTGTTAGTCTTTAAAAGTGCCACAGGACTCCTAAATCAGTTAGGCATTGCAACACTGATCATCATAGCATCCAAAAACCTTAACAATCTGGCTTTCCTTTTTTAAGAATGTCTTTCTGTGTTCATTTCATAATGAATCCAAGAATAAATGGAAAGAAGATTTAATGTGGTGGACTAGTCTTCACTGGGGGTGACAAGATCACCGAAGTCAGATCGACCTTTCTGATCAACTCCCTTTGACTCTCTGAGGTGGACGTGCTAGGTATAGAGAAGTCGGAGGGAGATACACAGGTTATTTTAGGTAACTTGCATATCTCCCTTTGACTGCCGCCCAAAATGGCAGGCAGTGTAGACCTGCCCTCAGGCTGCCAAAATGAACTCCTAAGCAGTGGTAGAGCGGTTAAATGCATCAGCTCTGCTACAGACAGGCAAATTCATTTAAGCAGCCTCAGTGCTACTGAATCACAGAGTGTCCCTTGATTTTAGGAAATACCACAACATGAACATTAATTAGACAAAAGTTAAATATTTTAATGGCAACCACTGCACTGTGAGAAGTCCCCTTACCAGCTGTGGTTGGCTGTACATTCCTACAGCTCCCCCATTAATGTCTTTCTATCACACTTTCAGAATGATACCATTTTAAAATTCTAATACCGTACTATTGCATAACACAAAGGGGCACATTTGTAAAGGGGTCTCAATCTGCAATTTACAGGGAATACTTTAAATCCCAGAATTAATTATGAGTGCACTGAATTTGCACAGTCAGGTACTTAGAACTAAGGGCCAGCAACTGCATTGATAATCAGATGCCAATTTGGAATAAAATTAAATTTCATCTATGTCCACATTGGCAAGTTAGTTCGAATTAAGGAGGCTTAATTCAAACTAACTAAACCCATGGCTACACTAGGCTTTAATTAGTTCGAATTAAGGACTTCCTTAATTCGAACTAATAATGTCGAATAGGGCATTAGAAGTAAGGGTTAATTCGAATGGCACTTGCTTAGTTCGAACTAATTTTTTCTAGTTCGAATAAAGCTAATTCGAACTAACTAAAATTAGTTCAAATTAGTTAGTTCGAACTAACTAATTCGAACTAATTTTAGTAAGTGTAGACATAGCTATTGACTTTAATAGAATTTAAGTAAATGTTTAAATGCCTTGAAGAATTAAGACTTTAATTATAAACTCAACACTTCATTTACAGAACTTGAGTCTAACTTTATATATCCGGCGCCAAGGATTCTAGCTATGTATACAGCATACAGAATTTGTCTAACATAATATACAGTCTAGGAATTTTTTCTCAGACTAGGCAGCTGAAATTAAACAGTAAGGTGTTTTAGAAGTATGTGTTTCATAAGGATTTCTTCCAGTTAAACTCAATTAGCAAAATGACTTTAAAATTTCCTAAAGAATCATTACTATAATTAGTTTAGGAGCAGGACTGACATAAGCACTTGCACACAATATCAGCAAAGCCAAGCATAAATCTTTTGAGTCTGGAAGAGGTTCTTTTGCTGTGATATTTTTTCCTACAGAGCAGCAGTGTAATCTTCAAGCAAACAGAAAGAGTGAAGGAATGATTAAATGAAGGCCAAACTTTTTTTTTTTTTTTTTTCACCCTTGTAAATGCATTCACCTCCTGGAACAAACGTCAAATTATTCCTTCCTATTCCAGAGTCTTCCTGTTATTACAGCTTCTGGAAGGAAAATTCATCTGAAAAGAAGATACCTCTTAAATATGTTTTAAAGATAGATGCATATTTATTTGGACATGTACCCCCACATGCCCTCCTTTATTGTGAATTACATTTACTCTTGGCTCTATTTAAAATAGAGATATTTTAAAAGCAGCTAGAGAGGCAGCTCTTTGTTCTAAATAGGGATGGGAGAATTGGTCCCAGAAAAAAAATTACTCCAAACCACATCCCATACATCAAAGGAAACCAAATTTGAAAAACTTCAGATACATAAAATACCTCAAGTAGACTTTGACTTTTGTTGAAATCTATGTTATAGTTTTAGCAGGTCCTTAAATCTCTGGTAAATTGGTTTCTCTCTATAAATCCCACATGTTCTAGGACTTCTCCTACCAAGGGCTCACGTAATTCTTCTCTGACTCAGAGAAAACCCAGAGGGTAGGAGACTTCAACAGAGCAGACAAGAAGAGCCCAGCAGAAAGACAGACTCTCAAATAGACATAGACTCAGCAAGGTATATACATAAGCATATGCCTAGCTTTAAGAATATGAGTATTCCCATTGCAATCACAAACATCACTAGTGGCCCTGCTCGCATACATATAGTGATGCTCATGGTCAAGTATCTTCCTAAACTGGGGTCACTGTGAGCAAGCAGAAGGCCTTTTAACAAGTTATTACCATAGTACCAAAGCAAGCCCAAGGGATTTTGGCGCCCTAGGCAAACTGTGACTTTGGTGTTCCCCCTACCCCCCACCCCGACATGTTATAAGAGATACCATATTAATACATTTTTTTAAAGAGAGAAAAAAATCCATTTAATTTGGTGCCCCTTAAAGCTTGGCACCCTAGGCGACAGTCTAGTTCACCTATATTGTTGGGTCGGCCCTGCATAGTACCCTATGATGCTTTCTGCTCCTCTGGCTTTATTTATAAAATCGCACATTTTCAATCATTTTGGTTTCCCAATTTGTGCTTCCTAGAGCCTGATATTCTGGAATCCTAAAAGAGCTCATACTGGTTTAAAGTGCAGCCCTGAAAAAATCAGGCCATGGACTTCAAGTTGGGCACCCAAGATTAGAGTGGATGCTTTTGAAAACTGGGGCCTAAATGTCAAGTACACCAAATGTATTTAATTAATGGCTAATTGTAGCTCAAAACATGTTATCACCCAACTTTAGTCATCTACAATATTTTATAGACGGAGGCGCCAATCCACCAAAGGTGTCTGGTCTGTACAGACCTTTGCACTTGGAGGAGATCCTATTGAAGACAGATCTGCCATTTACTGCATAAGTGAGAAAGTAAATCAGAGCTTAAACAGATATTTTCAGCACTTCAGTGATGCAAATAGATATATTAGTTAATTATAATCTAAAGCAAGACATACTTTTAAGCAGAAGAAATAAAATAGAGCAGTATATCATGTAACTATGGGCAAAAAGAGCTGAGCTCTACTGTCCATGGCACATTCTATTGATGGGTTTTTTTTCTGAAAGTCTAAATAACCATAATATTCAGTACAAGTAACAAACAATAAAAGAAGGCGAGGCAAATTAGAGAGAGAAATGGTGAAGATTTAGGACCATTAAAGGGTAGGGGAGATTAAAACATCAGCCTTCAAAAGTGTATATTGTAAGGTTCTGATTTTGCAACTCAATGCATGTGGGTATAATCAAAGAATCATAGGAATGTAGGACTGGAAGGAACATCAATAGGTCATTTAGTCCAGCCCTCTGCACTGAGATAGACCTAAGTTTATCTAGACCATCGCTGACTGGTGTTTCTCTAACCTGTTCTTATAAACCTCCAGTGACTGCAGAACAAAAAAGAAGTCCTATGGCACTTTTAAATACTAACAAATTTATTTATCTCATGAGCTTTCAAGGGTAAAATCCCACTTCACCAGGCGCATGAACTGGAAATTGCAGTATGGAAGAGAATATATAAATGTAGAGAAGGGTAAGCAAAGGTGGTCTTAGCGATACCAGGGCCCAGGGCAAAAGTCAAGGATTGGGGCCCCCACTGCACATGGGGGTCCCCATCCTTGCCTTTTCCCCCTGCCTTCACTGGGGCCCTGCATAACCCCTTAGCTATGGCAGGGGAAGAGGGTAGCTAGTGGCTCCCACATAGTTATGTATCCATGTGCTGTTTCCCCCAGACTCTCTCAGTTTCACAGTGTGAAGGAAGTGCTATGCTAACAACGGGGATGGAAAGATCATAGATTTATCCCTTTGCAACCACCAAATGCTAAGCAGTGAGTTAACCATATGAACTCACTCACGTGGGCTCCAGCAGGAAGATCTGAATGCTGGTGGAATGGTTAAACCATACTCCTCTCAGCGTACCCAGTAAAAGGAAAAACCCTCATTTTCAGCCAGTTGAAAATCCACTTTTCTACAAAAGTACATTTATCTACAGGAAACAGAGATTTTCTAAAGTGGTTTACATTGGACAGATCACAAGAACAATAACCACAAAATGTGTTTTCTGTAGGCCTTCCAAGTTATCACATTCCTTATTTCACAACAAAAAATTTGAAAAAAGTTTTAAATCACATGCCTAAACGCGAAGTGGGTTTAAGGATATGGAATTCAGTAGGACTACAACTGTGACAAATTCCAGTCCATTGAAGATAGAACAAAGGAATAAGAAGCAATACAGGAAATCAGATCCATTCTCAAGGATAAAGACCCAGACAGTTCAGAACCCTTGTTTCGTTTATTAGGTATACATTATTATTGATTATTTGTATTAATGTAATGCCAAGCCAGATAGGAGCTTGATTGTGCTAGGCACTGTATTAATACATAAAAAAAGATAGACCTCACCCCAAAAATTACAAACAAGACAGATAACCCATGGGAGGGGAAACAGAGGCACAGACAGGTGACTTGTCCAAGGTCCCTAAGCAGGTCACCGGGAGTGTCCAGAACACAACAGATCTCCTGAGCTCCAGTGCAGTGCTCTATCCTCTGGACCACACCGTCACAGTTGAGGCATGAGTGGTCAGACCTTGATGGTTAAGCGAGAGTCAGGCCTAGTAGGTAGGACTGGAGCAGTAGTTTCCAATCTTTTTGGCTCAGGAGCCACAAATATAATTTTTACAACCCTGAAGGGCCACCAGTCTCTGCCACTGCAGCAAAAGGGAAGGTATCCAGCAAGGAGGATCTCCCCTCCACCGGGCTGCACCAGGGAAACCGTGTGCTCTACCTGGGCTCCTAGGCAGCAGCTGCCTTCTGCAGCCACAGGAATTGGAGATCTGTGTTCCCCTCCCTCTGGCTCCAGCAGGGTCCCCAGCACATAGGGATGCTGGTGGAGCACTTTGCCACACTCTGTACTACAGGCAGCAAGAGGAAAGTGCCGATCTCCCACCCTTTGCCTGCAGCAAGGAGCCTGCACCGGCAACTTGGTCTGCCTTGGTACTTAGACAGCAGCTCCCTACTGCAGCCAGGGGATGGGAGCCGCAGATCACCATGAAAGATCCTGCAGGCCATGGATTGGGAATCACTGGACTGGAGCAGTGGGTATGGGCCAGAGCCGGAATCCAGGAATCAGAGCTGAGAGATGGAGGTCAGGAACCAGAGGAAAGCAAAACAGCAAGGTCTATTGTACAGACAAATTCCTAGTGTTCCCTCCAGACTTAAGTAAGGTATCTGGACCAAACAGGGACCCCGAGAGCACTGTCAATCAGGCCCTCTGTGGGCAGCATATCCTATGGTGCTTGGTCCCACCAGACTTTCAGCCCACTGAACTGTCACATGCTGGTATGGATGCGGCGGTCACTCAGAGCTCATATGACTCAGCATCTAGACCCATGGATTCTCATGCAAACTACCTCCAATTAATTTCTAAGTATTTATTTTGGCAATGATACATATCAGCCAACCTGTTTGCAGGATGTAAATGCTCCAAACTCAATAGAAAAAGATCCAAATGAGGTGACTAGTAACGGAACTTCAACAAAGCAACATGCTATTCATCAACACCGGGGTAAAAATAAATAAAAAGAAACTGTCATTTATTTTAGCCAATGTAATCTACTGGACTAAGCATGTGGCTTAGTAGCAGAAGGAACTCTTGAGCTCTAGTCCTGGCTCTGCCCCACTGGATGAGTTTTCACAAGCCACTTAGGAGGCATTGAACGCCTATAATTTCCCTTGATGTCAATGTTACTATGTACCCAAATTTAGGCCTAGTGATTAGGATCAGGTTATTAACCGCTCTGTGACTCAGTTTTTCCATCTGTAAAATGGGGATAATTATATACTTTTCCCCAATCTTAGTGAGGTATTGCAAAGGTTAGTTGCTTTAGTTAAAGTTTGCACAATCCTTTGAAGACCTCATCTTTCTCCCATGGCATCAATGGGAGTTTTGCATTGATTTTTAATGGAAGTGGGACAAAACCCATTGTTTCTAAATAACTATATAATTTGTAACAACCAATATATTTGGTGAGTTTCATTTTTTTTCAGCTTGAGAACTGATTATGAAGAGATTGCAAAATTGTCCAGTGTATTCATTTTTTCAAATTATTTTTAAGCTCTTGAGCAAATCATTCTGGGTCTGGAAGACATTTGTGAACTGGGAAGCTAACAATTTGCACTGTGTTGCTTAACATCTCAAGTCAAATAGTATGATTTCTCTTCCTGACTGGATAACATCAATAACTAATCAACACAGCATAAACAGCAAACTTGACAATTCAATATACAGCAAGAAATTTCTTTTTAGCAACTGTCTAAGCATTCCAGTTTAGTATTCAGTAGTATTCCTGCTTCTAAAATGCATGCATATCCAGGTTGCAAGAAATTAAAATGACAGTTACAGATACAGTCAAATTGAAATTCCCTTTCAAATTTACAAAAAAACAATAAAAAGAAAAATCCACTGCTAACTCAGCTCTATTGCTAAGTTTTATGTCATGGGCCAAATTGTACTCTCACATGAGCCTTTGAACTCAAGCACTTCAAACATGTGCCGCTTAACAGCAGAAGTTGAGTCAATGTGTCTGAAGTTAATGAAGTAACTTCTTGATCATATCCTTCTGTTTTGAAGAGGCAGAGTGAAAATTTCAATACATGAATCAGTTTTTAGATAACAAAAGCAATTAAGGCCTGGCCAGAACCTGTTGAAGACAATGGTGAAATTTCCATCCACTGGGTCAGGCTCTTAGTTTGGATATTCGGAGGGTGAAGCGTGTGGGTCAAAATACAATGTAACCATCTTGTTTTCAAAGTAAAAGTCTCCATTCCACTCCTCTAGGGAAGCTTTGTAAGCAAGTGACCTGACCTGACCCCTCACCCAAAACCCCAGCTGAAGCCAATCTTATTTTTCAAGACTCAAACAGTTCAGCTTGTGTTTTCATTTAAGTTTTGGCAGTGCTCCACATTGCCTACTGGTGGCTGAAGGAAGAAGTTTCGCCACTTAGTTGAAAATGGCAGCCATACCCCATCTCCCTGCCTACAGCCCCACCCCTGTACTCAGCAACACAGGATGTCATGAGCATGTGGAAGTGTCCTGTTGAATACAGAACTCATTTCAAGATTTTTATCTTAATATTTAAAGACCTCCATTGGATTAATCTAGGTATCTATGGTACTACCTTTATCTATAGGATTATGACCATCCACAACAGCTATATTTCTCTATGTTCCCTTTCACCTAAAAGGGTCACTCTTTAAGAGTGCAGAGGACAGAGCTTTCTCAAAATCTTGAATCTCCTGATATCCTTTCTTGTATCTTAGCCATAAGACCACCCTTTCTTATGGCCTCATTCTAATGCAATAAGCAGCTCTTTCTCGGAGTATACACTGCAAATAATTTCCCTAGACTCTGATGTCACCATCCCAGACTGAAAATGAGTTTAACACTTTTTATTTGCCTCCCCACCCCCCAAAAAGACATTTTGAACTTCTTGCCGTCATCACAGAAAGGCCAAAAGTTTGCAATCTTAATGTTAAACGAAAGCACTGTGTGCAAGTCTGTTTATACCCAAATGATCTGTGGAAGTCTTTCACAATGAAGTGACTGTAGCCTTCGGGAAAGTTTCACTCAGTTTCGGTAAATGAAAGGTTTGGAATCTGTGGTTTCTGACATTTGTTTTATTTGTCTCCAAGCTGGGAAACAATTTTGCATTGGAAGGCATCACTGCTATCCCGTAACACATTAATTTTAAAATCAACAAAATGCCCCCACAATGGGTTCAATCTCTGTGGACAGATATGGCTCCCATTATCAGTTTTTATTGTATTTATCCTCAGAACAACCAGTGAGGAAAGGAAGTCTCATGTTACAGATGAAAAGCTGAGACAGAAACACTAGGTAGGGCTACCCTGCAATCAGAGGTGAGACCGCAGGATGTGTAGGCTGACCCAAGCTAGCCTCGATCTAGCTAGCTCAAACAACAACAGCAGAGAAGCCACAGCCATAAGCATTGTAGAAACCTATTTGGGATCCTGGCTGTGTACTGAAGTCCATGTGGCAACAGCTTCTCTGCTACTGTTACTTGAACTAGCTAGATCAAAAGTAGCTCAGGTATGTTGAGTTGCGCTGCCGTCACACCTCTCATAGCAGTGCACACAGATACTAAGAGACTTTCCCAAGAACATACAGAAAGATCTGTGGCAGGGTAGGGAATTTAATCCTAGTCTTTGGAATTCCAAGCCAGCACCCCAACCAGTGGAACAGCCTTCTTCCCATGGGATGGATCCTCAAATGGCATAGGCAGGTGTTACTCCATTAATCAATTGAGCTATGTTCATTTACACCATCTGAGGAGCTGGCTTTTATCCCTTGCAATAAGTTTTCATCTCATTTTCTTTGAATAAGTCAGGTTCCGGGTCCCCTTCCCCCACCAGGATGTAAAGAACTGCCTTCGATTTCACTGGCACTTACTTGTATTCTGCAGTAGGAGATAGGTAGAGCTGTGGACTAAAGAATTCCAACTGGTAATTTAATAGCATTTAATTTGACAGCATTTAACGAACATGCACCTTTACCTTTCATACCAAATTTCTTCATATGTATGCTATGCAACACAAAAGAGCAGCCACCCCAAGGTTCTGGACAGCCTTGAAAAATATTAGAAAGTATCTCTAATAAACTGACTTTAGCATTTATCCACTAACAACACTACCCAAGCAGTAATATAATGAAACCGAACTTTAAGAGAAATTGCTAACAAACCACCACCAGAATTTCCTTCCAATTTCTCCCCAACCTCACCCACTTCCCAACTCCATACAAGTTAGAGAGTAGATATGAACAAATATAGGCTGTTGAATGCTTAGCATTGGGAGTACTGCACACATTTCAAAATTTGGTATGCTGCTTACAACAAATGGCAGAATTTACACCATTCCTGGCCAATATTAGTTAGTAGAGTCTTGTAGTGAAGTCTCAGACTAATATTACAAGTAGTTCATTGCCTCTACAAAATATATATACTACATTTATTAGGACTTCCTTTACTGTAAAAGTCTAGGCACTATATCTACAGAAGCGTTTCCTTTACACTGAAATTTAAAAAGATATAGCTCAATATGAAGTAGAAAGAAAGAAAGAAAGAAAGAAAGAAAGAAAGAAAGAAAGAAAGAAAGAAAGAAAGAAAAGATCCTTTTAAAGTTTCCAGTTGAGGATGTAGAAGAACATTAAAAACAGAATCATAGAATCATAGGGTTGGAAGGGACCTCATGAGGTCATCTAGTCCAACCCCCCGCTAAAAGCAGGACCATTCCCACTAAATCATCCCAGCCAGGGTATTGTTTAACCGGACCTTAAATATCTCCAAAGACGGAGATTCCATCACTTCCCTAGGTAACCCATTCCAATGCTTCACCACACTCCTAGTGAGAAAGTTCTTCCTAATATCCAACGTTGACCTCCCCACCTGCAACTTGAAACCATTGCTCCTTGTTCTGTCCTCTGTTACTACTGAGAACAGCCTAGTTCCCTCCTCTTTGGAGCACCCCTTCAAGTAGTTGAAGGTTGCTATCAAATCCCCCCTCAGTCTTCTCTTCTGGGCTATGTCTACACTTGTTAATTTAAGTCGACTTAGTGTGTCTATACTTAAAATTAAAGTCGACTTAAAGGGGAACTTACAAAGTCGACCTAGAGCGTCCACACTGGATGCTCTAGGTCGACTTTGTGGGGCTAGGGGGACCTTGGGCAGGTCCATGGTGGCTGGGGAGGGCACCCCTTGTGTGCAATTGGGCAAAGGGGGACAGGGACCCTGGCAGGGCATGTGGGCAGGGTGTGACACTGTCTGGATTTAGGGAAGCATTTATGATATTTTCTATGGATATATCATAAATGCTATAATCCATAGGAACTATGTCATGTTTGGTATCAATAGAAAGGTAGTGATTTGCTGGGAATGATTATATAGCTTATGCCTAGGAATTGTAGTTATATTAGAAGTTAGTTAGTTAGGAATTTGGTGTTATATCTATACTTTAACTTGTGTCATTCTGGAGAAATGCCCTAGACAGGAGGGTGTGAAGAACCATTGTCTCCTTAATGGCTCATCAGGTTTCTCCCTTTGGCCCATTGTAGGTGGGAGCTTCCTTAACATTACAACCCTTGTCTCCTTAATGTTAAGGAAGCTTCCACCTACAATGGGCCAAAGAGAGAAACCTGATGAGCCATTAAGGAGACAATGGTTGTTCACATCCTCCAGTCTAAGGCATTTCTCCAAATGACACAAGTTAAAGTACAGATATAACACCAAATTCCTAACTAACTAACTTCTAATATAAATACAATTCCTAGACATAAACTAAATAATCATTCCCAGCAAATTACTACCTTTCTATTGATACCAAACATGATATAGTTCCTATGGATTATAGCATTTATGAGATATCCATAGAAAATAATATCATAAATGCTTCCCTAAATCCAGACAGCATCACACAGGGCTCTGCCCTGCCCTTTGGGGGGCATGCCAAGCTTCCCCTGGGCCCCCCCCCCGGCAGGGAGGGCATTGGTGTAGTCCTGGGGTAGCCCTAAGTTGACTTAGGGCTACCCCACGTCTACACTGGCTTAGTTCGACTTTAAAAAAAGTCGAATTAAGCCTTAAGTCTAGTGGAAAGGAGGTTTAATAAAGTCGACTTAATTTTCATTAAGTCGACTTTATTTTCCTTAAGTCGACTTAAGCAAGCTGCTTAAGTTGACTTAAGGCAACTGTAGTGCAGACGCAGGGTAAATTAAGTCGACTGACTTTATTTACAAGTGTAGACGCAGCCCTGTAGACTAAATAAGCCTAGTTCCTTCAGTCTTTCCTCATATGTCATGTGCCCCAGCCCCCTAATCATTTTCGTTGCCCTCTGCTAGACTCTTTCTAACTTGTCCACATCCTTTCTGTAGGGGGGAGCCCAAAACTGGACACAGTATTCCAGATGCGGCCTCACCAGTGCCGAACAGAGGGGAATTATCACATCCCTTGATCTGCTGGCAACGCTCCCACTGATGCAGCCCAGTATGCCATTGGCCTTTTTGGCAACAAGGGCACACAAATGACTCATATCCATCTTCCCAACCACCATAACCCCCAGGACCTTTTCTACAGTGCTGCTCCTTAGCCGATCGGTCCCCAGCCTGTAGCAGTACATGGGATTTTTCCGTCCTAAGTGCAGGACTTTGTACTTGTCCTTGTTAAACCTCATGAGATTTCTTTTGGCACAATGCTCCAATTTGTCTAGGTCTCCCTGAATCCTTTCCCTGCCCT
Organism: Pelusios castaneus; assembly: GCA_007922175.1. Classification (NCBI taxonomy): domain Eukaryota; kingdom Metazoa; phylum Chordata; order Testudines; family Pelomedusidae; genus Pelusios; species Pelusios castaneus. The sequence continues at coordinate 8,509,231 of ML685756.1, read as the reverse complement.
CCAGTGTGTCCGACTATTCCCCCCAGCGTGGTGTCATCCGCGAACTTACTGAGCATGCAATCGATCCCATCATCCCAATCATTAATGAAGATGTTGAACAGAACTGGCCTCAGGACCGACCCCTGGGGCACTCCACTCGTTACTTGTTGCCAACTAGACAAAGTGCCATTGATTCTTATCCACTGAGCCTGATGATCTAGCCAGTTTTCTATCCACCTTATGGTCCACTCGTCCAACCCATACTTCCTTAACTTGCCGACAAGAATGCTGTGGGAAACTGTATCAAAAGCCTTGCTAAAGTCGAGGTATATCATGTTGACTGCTCTTCCTGCATCCACAAATCCAGTCATCTCACCATAGAAGGCAATCAGGTTGGTCAGGCACAATTTGCCCTTAGTGAATTCATGCTGACTGTTCCTGATCACTCTATTTTCCTCCAAGTTTTTCGGGATGGATTCTTTGAGGACCTGCTCCATGATTTTTCCAGGGATTGACATGAGGCTGACTAGTCTGTAGTTCCCCAGATCCTCCTTTTTCCCTTTCTTGAAGAAATCTTTCCCTTGGGAAGTTAGAGCAATGATGGTTTGTATACCTGGAATGTCTCTGATAACTACATAAGCTTCTCCAGACAGAAAACATGTTAACAGTATGACTATAAGCAACAGTACTTATGGCATAGAATACAAATGTGGCATTCTCTACCACCTTTCAAACTCAAGGAGAAACAAAGAGCTTTATTGTTTATAAAGTAGTTTGGAAAACAGAGAGAAAGTTTCTAGAACTGAAGATTTGCTTCTGGAAATGTACAAGAGCTGTTGAAGGTGCAAAGGAACTAGAATAGTCAGAGAAATAGGAGGAGAAATAGAAAAGGACAAGACCACAAAATCCCACAGGAGGGATCTGGTATCAAGGAGAAATGGTATCACATGCAAGAGACAGGTTAAGGAAGAGGCTAGAATAAAGGCCTCAGGACTTGGCTGGGCAGAGCACATGAGAAGGCTAGATAACATACACTTGCTTAGAATGGCAAGGACAAAGAAAAAGAACTTGAAATCTCTATTTAACCCTAAGGCAAGGCGTTCCTTTCTTATTATAACAGGTGACTTTACCTCACCTCCCTCTTATATGCTGTTCTCCACTGTTTGACTCTAAACAACTGCTTTGATTTGCTGTTACAACCTGACCTGATCCTATGACTTACCCTTCCCTGTATTTATTTTCCTCCCATTCTTTAAGTCCCCATCTTCAAGTGTCTGATGAAGTGAGATTTTGTCCCATGAAAGCTCATGTGATAAATAAATGTTAGTCTTTAAAAGTGCCGCAAGACTCTTTGTTTGTTTTATATTTAACTGTGAAACTCTGAACACTTTACCCAGCCCTCAAGAACTGTGTAAGTTTGAAAGCTTGTCTTCTTCACCAACAGAAGTTAACCCAATAAAAGATATTACTTCACTCACTTTGTTATTAAGTCAGATGCTAATAAATGCCTATCAGAAAGCACCTAATATACTACGAGGCAAAATATACATTATTTTTTCATTTCTATTGTGCTGCTAGTGGATACTTTTAAGCAACATTAAAATGACGGCATACAAAACACTGATTGTAAGTCAGCCACATTAACAACCATCTTAACAATGCGTTAAAACATAACAAAAAGAAAAACAGCAAAACTCTCCTAAGGTCACTCAAGAAAAGAATCAACCAACCTCAAGAAAAGCCTATGTAAGTACATAGGATTGATAACATGCCCTGAATGTCCTAAACCTAGTTGCTGTTGGACCAAAAAAGAAAACGAACTCCATGGGTGAGGTCCTCTCCCCAAGACTGCCTTCCATCCATCGCCCAGCCAACTAGGCAGTGCCTCCAGATTTATTAGCATCTGTAGCAGGTCCTTCTAGAATTATTGCCAGTCACACTGAGCTCTGTGATGAAGGTCCTTTGGAGCCCTGTTATCCCAAAGAAGTCAAATAGTCAGTTACAGATAGACTGAAACTTGGTTCTGCTGCCATTACTGTTGGGCTTGTTTCTCATCCTTGAACTACAGCAAAGTCTGCTGCTGTTCCTATTAACACCAACATGAATAAAGAAGTGCTATTCCCATGGTGCTCCAAATAAAATCTCCAAATACTTCCCGCAACTTGCCACTTTCTTAGGTTTGGATTTTTTTGTTAACGCAGTAATAGCTGAACAAAAGCTAAGCTTTCTCCCTGAGCCTGAACATTAATAGAGGACCCCTGTCTCATCAAATCTCTCTGAAAAGACAGAGGGTCATGCCTGCCTCTCTCATCTCTTTGATGGGACACAATAAGTCAGCAAAAGAAGTATAAAAGGGGTCATACAATTGGGGTTTTTTTTGCATTAGGCAATATTTTCATTTACTTTTCAGCAAAAATAATCAAACTAGAAATTTTGTACTGAAATCTTCAATAATGCTGCTGCTTATGCCTCATGCTTTGTAGTTTGGGTATTTCATGCTTCCACTTCTCCACTGGCCAGACTGCATTTCCAATGCTTCAATATATCTCCTTTGACAAGCTGTTGCCATGCACCAAAGACTATGTAATCTGGTTGGGGCACCCATCCCATGGTTAATGAGGGGATCATAGAATCATAGAATAAAAGGGTTGGAAGGGACCTCACGAGGTCATCTAGTCCAACCCTCTGCTAAAAGCAGGACCACTCCCCCTAAATCACCCCAGCCAGGGTTTTGTCTAACCGAGCCTTAAAAATCTCCAAAGATGGAGATTCTACCACCTCCCTACCTAGGTAGCCCATTCCAATGCTTCACCACACTCCTAGTGAGAAAGTTTTTCCTAATATCCAACCTTGACCTCCCCAGCTGTAATTTGAAACCATTGTTCCTTATTCTGTCCTCTGTTACCCTCAAGAACAGCCTAGCTCCCTCCTCTTTGGAGCAACCCTTCAAGTAGTTGAAGGTTGCTATCAAATCTCCCCTCGGTCTTCTCTTCTGTAGACTAAATAAGCCTAGCTCCTTCAGTCTCTCCTCATAAGTCATGTGCCCCAGCCCCCTAATCATTTTTGTTGCCCTCCGCTGGACTCTTTCTAAGTTGTCCACATCTTTTCGGTAGTGGGGAGCCCAAAACTGGACACAGTATTCCAGATGCGGCCTCACCAGTGTCGAATAGAGGGGAAATATTACATCCCTCGATCTTCTGGCAATACTCCTACTGATGCAGCCTAATATGCCATTGGCCTTTTTCGCAACAAAGGCACACTGTTGGCTCATATTCATCTTCCCGTCCACCATAACCCCCAGGTCCTTTTCTACAGCGCTGCTACTTAGCCGATCGGTCCCCAGCCTGTAGCAGTGCATGGGATTTTTCCGTCCTAAGTGCAGGACTTTGCACTTGTCTTTGTTGAACCTCATGGTTTCTTTTGGCCCAGTGTTCCAATTTGTCCAAGTCTCCCTGGATCCTGTCCCTGTCCTCCAGAGTATCTACCATTCCCCCCAACTTGGTGTCATCCACAAACTTACTAAGCATGCAGTCTATTCCATCATCAAGATCATTAATGAAGATGAGTTATTTGTTCTATAAATCCTATGGGGCATCCCAGTGGCATTTCCAAATAAAACATTTTCAGTTTTCAGAAAAGTTTTTCCATTGTGCACAAAAATCTTTTCAGTTTTGGAATGCCTGGTTTTTGACAAAAAAATCCCCCAAAATTTGCATAATCTCTCTCTCTCTTTCTCTCTCTCTCTCTCACACACACACGCATTCGCACACACATGCACACACACACCATTTAGCTGAAAACCCAATCTTCCATAAACAGATAGCTTCAAACAGAAAACATACTGTCCTATTCAACAACTTTATGCAGAAGACAGCTACATCCCTACACCAGGTTTTGGCTTCTATCACCCTCTCTTACACATCCTTATATTCTTTCCTCAGCCTCCCCGTTACCCTTGTTTGGGGAAACATTGTGATAGTTTGTAAAGAAATTAGTTGTAAATTAGATGGGGAATTACAAGAGCAGGGCTTCTCCTTACTCCACTTTCTCCACTACTTTTTAAATCCTATTTTATACATTCTCTTCTCACTGTAGATCAGACCATCACCAGAGCCTTTTAAGGAGGACAATGTAGCACCCAGCTCCTCGAACACTTTACACTATGCTTTTAAGGGTTTCTTGTTAACTGGCACTTTCCAATTCACTTTTATCTGGAGAAGAAAGCAAAATAAACATTAACAGCCTATCCCGACCATTGCCCATCCTGCAACTTCAGAGCTCAAAACAGCTCTGTCAATAGAAGAGTCCTAGCTGCAATACTTCCTTGGGTCTGCTATCCCAGGCACTTTCCTTACACATCTGATTCCTAACACCAGTCAAAACAGACTTATGCAATAATTGAATTGTTATCAACTTTAAATCTTTAATGCTTGTCAACTTCAAAACGGTAACTCCATCACCATTTACCAGTGTACTTTTATCCAATCAGTCAATAGTAAGAAATCTTCTGCCATGTAAAGAGGTGATTTGATCTGCCAGGAACTGCTCTGGAATATTTTTATATCACCTAGTAGTGACTCTGTTTAATGTCACTCATGTGACATGTGAGGTGCAGTTCCAGAATGCCTGAAATTTGAAAGTATTTTACCTTTTCCCCATCATTTGGCACATAAATACATTTTTAATGCATTGCTGTAATGTCATATAGGTTAGAGAATTCACTGCATCATGATATTGAGATAATTCTTTAAAGAAGTAATCGTGACCATTTTATTTGTGATGCTCTAAGGCTTTTTGCCTCCCAGGAGGATCAACCGTAGGATCTAAAGTATATTAAGAGTGGGAGAGCTGTACACTGACTTAATGAGAACTTCCTCATGTACACACAAACTTATTTTCCTGGATGACAGACGATAACAGCAAGTAAGAAGGAAAGGGGTAACTCTGATTGCTATTTAGCATCAACAGTCTTCATTAATCCTTTTGAGCCTGATTCTACTTCCATTAAGAGTCAAGAGCAAAGTCAAATTGATCTCAATGTAGCATAAGCACGTCCTTTTTCAATGCATCAGGAACATGAAATGGATAAAATGTTTTGCACATAACCCAGAAGTGAAAGAAGCTGGCTTTTCCTTTGGGTACATGAAAAATTAGGAAAATGTATTTTTCCCCAGTGTATTTTTGCTTATTTTAGTCACTCTTGGTGAAAAAGAGATAGTCACATCCCACCATAACTAGGTGATCCCAGGCAGCTATGCCAAATTTTGCTTTAGTTCAAGTTTGCTCTAGCTATTGGACTTGAAGCAGGAATTAAAGCAGGGCAGTCCTATGGCTTGTGTTATGCGGGAGGTCAGACTAAATGATCACAATGGTCCCCTCTGGACATAATCTATGAAGTTCCCATATGATTTTGGCTCAGACAGGATTTGAACATAGGCCAGATATTGAGTATCACTGGGTCACATCTGGTCCTCCTGGTCATGACTCAGAAAGCACCGCCCACTCCTGAAGGTCATACTGAGACAAAATTTCCACTGCAACCAAATGAGCAAAAACTTACTTTATGAGCTCCATTGACTTTAAAGCAGTGACAAAAATTTATACAAGCTGAGGATCTGCCCTTTTCAATGTAAATGGAAAAGAATGGAACAGAACCATGTGATGATGGGATACTGACTTAGTTTTCATTGTCAGGAGGGGAGAATGATGAAAGAGGAATGACCAGTTAACACAGAGAAGATGGAGTTAGAGGAGCCAGAATGCAAACTGTCAAGTAGCTCCCCAAAATAAAAGCTTCCTTTTTTTTTTTTTAAACAAATGTGGAATATAGGGGATTTGCCTTCAGCAGCACCAAAGAGTAATCAGCAGCAAGGGCAACTTCCTCCTGACTTACTTCAGTGCTTGAACTAACAGCCACATGTCATGGTGGAGAATAGCTGCATCTGGGTTAAGCTTTGGACTCAAAAGTAGATAGGCCTGCCTGCTTTTCTGCAAAACAATCATGCAGAAGGCTAGTCAACTTAAAGCCTGCACCTTCCCACCCCCCAACACACACAATCCATGGCAGCAGCAGATTCCTTTCCCGTTTAATTAGAGAGAAATAAAAGCATTAGCAGTCTTCAAAATTGCAGAGATATGGTTTTAATTCCCAGGAAAAGATTGATTTCTTCTTTTGCAGGACAAAGGAGAGCTATTTAAAACTATATATCAGTTGACTTACAATCAGAGGTGCATATACTTGAAGATTGCTGGGGAAAGAGCAGTGTGTTTTCATAAATAATCTTTGTGTGTTCGGGGACTTTTAAAGGAAAACGTTGCTACTCCGGTGACTGATACGTTTGGCAATATCAAGGCAATTGTCTTTGGACAATATAAAACCCTGGGGCCAGATCCTGCAAATGTGAGCACAAGAGTTGTAGGAGCAGACCTCTGAGGTTTATGGGATGTCTGTAGGCTTCCAAACTTCCAACTACTTTAACACTTTTAGCTGCATCAAGTTTTCCTGTCTTCTAACATTCAGTTCCTTAGTTAGATCCATTTTCAGAACCTGAGTCCTGTGACTTCTCTCACAATAAGCAATGATAACAGGATTAGCATGGTCATTGTTGCAGTGCGTCTACTGGAAGCGAGGCAAAACTGGTGATTGTTTTTTGGCATTTGAATGTCAAAATATTGGTGAGGAAAACACTTAAAAGGGGGGCAAATAAAAACTGTGGGGGCACATTGGAACAAATGGTCCAGAATCAGATCCTAAACTGGTTTAAATCAGCACCGTTCTGTTAACGTCAATGGAGCTACACCAATTTACTCTAACTGAGGATCTAGCACTTAGTTCTTCTCATAGCTTGGTGCACCCCTGAAAAAGATCCTTTAACCTTGAACTAAACCGAGTGTGATTTTATGGTATCTGATTTATGTATTCAGTTCTTAGAAAAGGGAAAAAAGAATGGACCTCAATAAGTGGAAACAACACATTTATTTGTAAACCATGATTTGATAATGTGGAATAGTTTGTAGCAATAAACAAAACTCAGTTTAATACTAGATCATCCATTTTATCTGAAGCTCACTTCAAATCATTGTTTCTCTCAGTAAACTGGCTGACCCTCTTGGATTAAAAGTGGATTACATGGAAACGCCTCACAAACCTTTCTCAAATCCAAATTCTTCCCCTATGGTCTCCCTATTCATTTGGCTCTCAAAGCACACTTTTCTATATTTATGTAGAAAGTCACTTGTCCAGAATCTTCTTATGTCTTTGGAACATGAGCAGAGTGTTAGCTCAGCTACCAGGAATGCAATACAAGCAAAAAAAAAAAAAAAAAAAAATTTAGGAGAATATCTGAGAAAAGAGAACACATCAAGAAACACAAAACAAGCAAGCAAATGAGCCAAAAACAGAGCTTCAAAAAATGAGCAACCACAATATGGTTGCATTTCAACTTGGTTATGTAATAACGGTTTTTGTTCCCAGAAGGTAATACACAGTTGTGAAGTTCAACTGTAATACAGAGGATCTTGTTTGTTAAAATGGAAACAAAGTGACAGGCTAGTTATAATGCCAGGCCTGTTTCCGATACATTGGGAAAAATATGGACGTTATTTGCCGAGTGTCAGTTTGAGTTAGTTTTATTTAGTTCTAGGAATAAAAGGGCCTTGCTTCACTCCATTGGTGCACACAACAAAGTTTAGAACCTTCCCATGCAGAGTTTTCTTCAGCTGTAAATTATGTACTTGGATACTGAGGCATTGCATTTCTTCTGTGGCTGAAGAACTGCCAAACCAGTTTGTATAGAAGTAGTGGCTTTTATTTCATCTCTTGCTTGGTATTTATTATGGGCCAGATCTTTCACGCTTATCACAATAGCAATATCTTCCTCCATAACTAGCCTTATTGTACAGCAAAGTATTACTGAGTTTGACCAAGGCCAGTAGAATATGGCCCTGCTTTTGGCTTGAGCCAAAAATTTGGATTCAGATGTGAGTTTTTCTCCTAGTAAAATGGAATTCAGGTCAAGGTCATTAAAGAGATGTGGAGCTATCCACAGCATGCAGAGCAAGATCTAAAGTTCCTCCAAACTTTGGCACATGCCCTTTACATAACTGGAAAAATGCAATAGTCAAGGTTTATTTCTGCTGCACGCTCCGAGGATTGCCATAGCAATAAATGTAATGTAAAGCAAATATTTATACAACTAAACGTGGGAATAGAAGTCAATTTTACAATAGGCACTTCAATGATGGTTTAAATTAGAGATTAACAAAGAGCTTATGAGCTCAGAATTCTGTTTAAAATCAATCACAGGGGCCATCAATTTGCTCACAACTCTGATTTCATGCTAAAATGTTTTTAGAAATAGCTTATGTGCAAACGGATATCACAGCATGCAAATGTTTCAAAGATCTGCTTCTCTTCACAGACTCTGTCATTGTGGGGACAAACACTGGGCAATTAGCATGATTATGATAAGAATTACATTCCCCAGGCAAAAATATAGGAAATGATTAGCCACATAGGATTCTATAATCAGAACATTAACCCCCCCGCACACACCCCCTAAAACATCTCTTTCATGTAGTAAATACCAGATTGCTTTAGTTGATACATCAGTGTTAGCTTCATTCCAAACACACGGAAGAAAATTAAGAATTAAATTAGGTCTCCTCTTTTGCAATTCCTTGGGAGAGTTGAAGGCATCCGAGAGCAGAACAATCATATGAACTCGGAGCTAAAGTTCTTCACTTGACTTCATGCTGAACAGCTATACCAGTGCTGAGAAGTTCCTCAATGGCATTGTCCTCATAACGCAGTTCACTCTTCAGTACCTCCACCGTGTGCTGTCCGACAAGAGGGGGAGGCTTGGGCTTTGAGGCACTAAATTCACTGTATCTAACAGCTGGTCCTGTAAATGAACGTAGAAAGGGAGAAATGAGATAAATGGCTGATAACGTTTGCTAGCATTCAATGCTAGACTGGAATATTTGTTGTTGGTTTCTGTGAAGGTTCTCTCACACATATTATATTTGAAAATAAGCTTACCTTTTAAAAAGAAAATCTGTGTTTATTGAACAAATTCCACATCAAAAGAATACAGCCATAATCCAGTTGTATGCTATTCACATGAATGCAATATTAATTCACTAAGGACTCAGTCCTGTTGCTCACTGAACTCAAAGGGAGTCTTTCCACTGATTTCACCGTTCTCAGGTAACTGGATGACTTAGAAAGCTGGCAATGGTATTCGGAGCCTTGCATTTCTACTCTCTGTTCAGCCATTACTCTGATGATTGCTTGGTGCCCATTGTGAAGTGAAATGGTGGTCTCAGTTTAGTTCCTCATGGACCAGTGCCCAACTGACAACTGACACCCCCACTGACAGTCTCATCAGAGATGCCAACACTGAATTGGCAGGGAGAATGAATGGCATTCTCCCTCTGAGGACAGAAAAATGTAAAATGTCACTTATAGTGTTGTATTTGGTCTATGGAGGAATAGAGGATGCTACGTTTCCAGAAGGACCAATCCAAAACTTTTTTTTAATCCAAAATTCAAAAGTGATTTTTTCGGATGATTTCCCAAGGGACTCCCTCTATTCCCAATCATATTCTTTATTATAACACCATAACAGCTGACAACCTACATTGAGCACAGTTACTTGCCTTGGGGTTAAACAGGGACTACGGATTTTTCTCTCATTACAATCTCATTACGATTTGACCTCACCTTCCTCTATGTGCTGTTCCCCAGTGTTTGAATCCTAACATCTATTTTGATTTGCGGTTACAGCCTGACCTGATCATATGTCATACACTTCCCTGCATTTAATTTCCTCCCACTCTGTAAATTTCCCATCTTCAAAGAGTCTGACGAAGTGGGATTTTCTCCCACGAAAGCTCATGCGATAAATAAATCTGTTAGTCTTTAAAAGTGCCACAGGACTCTGTTTGTTTTTCTGCAATAGACTAACAGGGCTACCCCTTTGGAACTTAGTTACTTCCCTGTTAGTCTGTGTGTAACACTAATGCCTCCATTTAGATATGTAAAAAAAGCAGCACATAGCGATTTATCACTCCAAACGCCGTCCTTTGGGCTATGGGGGGTTTTCGCCTTCCTCTGTAGCATGGGGAATGGCTCACTTGCTGGTGGATTCTCTGTACCTTAAAGTCTTTAAATCATGATTTGAGGACTTTAATAACTGAGTCATTGGTTAGAGGTTTATTGCTGGAGTGGGTGGGTGAGGTTTTGTGGCCTGCATTGTGCAGGAGGTCAGACGAGATGATCATACTGTCCCTTCTGACCTGAGAGTCTATGAGTTCTGAAAGGAACACTTGGATCAGAAAGAGAAAGGACATGGTGAAACTTATTTATGAAAACCATTTAAAACCAATAATTAGAGGCTATTTTTATAATGACTCCCCCCCTCCACCCCCTTTTTGAACAGAAAGAGCTCATTCTTTCTTAAGAAAGGGTGGGAGAGTAGGAAATTGGCACTTGGACACCTTTCTGTCAACTCTCGTTCCCAGGGCTGGTTGGGGTCTCAACAAGCCCCATGGTAAACTACAGGGCTCCTCTAACTTGTGCTAAACAAACAATTCCATAGGGGCTGCTTCACCCATCCAAGCCTGCCAGAATGCACCATGTTCCAGTCCTGTCACCTGTTGCTCCCAACATGCTCCGTCCCTTTCTCTGCACCATTCCAACATGCCCCTACATGGAGGAGGATGGAGTCGGGGCCATAAAGCTGACACACTGTAATCAACTCAAATCAAGCTTCTTTTCAAGAAGCTAAACAGATTCAGCTCTTCAAATATCTTATCGTAAGGTATTTCCTTCAGCCCCTCAAATCATTTTTGTGGCTCTTTTCTGCACCATCCCAAAATGCCAACATGCTTTTTAAAAGGCGGACACCAGAACTGTATGCAGAATTCTAGTATTGGTCTCATCAATACTGCATATAGAGTAAAATCAACTTCCTGCTCTTACTCATTACTCCCCTATTTATATACCCAAGGATAACATTAACCCTTTCTGCCATATCATCACCCTGGGAGCTCATGTTGACTTGGTCATCCACTATGATCCCAAAGTCCTTCTCAGAGTCACTGTTTTCCAGAATACAGTCACTGGAAAATATTTCATCGACCTCATGTGATATGAATATATCAGCCTACTTTAGTCTAAATATGGAACAAAAATATATATTGAATATTTTTGCCTTTTCTGCCTCATTAACAGCATTTTACCATCTCCATCTAGTAATCAGTCTAGACAAGTGTTAGGATTTCTTTTATTCCTAGTATACTTGGGAAAATCCCTTATCATCCTAGACCTGCCAGCCATGATTTTTTTCTGATGTCTTTAGATTCCCTTACCAATTGTCTGTACTTCATTACTTCTAATTTATATCGATTGCTATCTGCTTTCTTTTTTATCCATTTGTCAGAGTAGCTAACTGCTGCCTTCACGTCTCCACTAAACCAGAATGGACTTTAACCCACAGTTGTCCTTTTTCTTAATTATGCATTTGTGACTATTTGGCCATCTAACAAAGTTATTTTAAAGAATTCACAGTTTTAATTCACATTGGTCTTTCTATATTTTTCTTCCCAATCTATTTTGTTCATAAGTTTTCTCATTTTAGGGAGAGTGACCCTTTGGGAACACAAAGTATATCTATTACTGGGTTGGCATGTCCTCTGTTTACCCATATTAAATGTAAAATTCCAGTCCAGTGATTAATTCCTCTTTAGCCATCATGAAATCCAAAATGGAATTACCTCATGCTAGGGGCAATACCTTTTGGATTAGAAAATCTTATGATAGCTCTAAAACTATAAACTGGCCTTAAGGTATGTAAGAGCATTCACAAACAGTCATGCTGATGTAAATGTCCAAATGTGGGAGAGGAATGTCCATTTAGGTGACACGTTGCAAAACTGGGCTCTTAATTTTGATAAACTGCAGTACGTGAAAGGTATTTTATGGAAGAGAAGAGAGATTACACATGTGGGCATGAAAGATACCTAGAGAGAACCCAAGGCGATATTAATCTAATGTGTTTGATCAGAGAAAAGAGTTTGCATACCAATGTCTGCTTTTAATTTCTTACAGGTTCCAGATGTTAACCAAATGATCGATCCTTAAATGTCTTTCAGTTTCAGTAACTCATAATTGTTTGCATGCAAACAGTCCATCCAAATTCATCCACTCCAAATCCATCCCTAGGGCCTTTCTAGCCCCACATAAATTATACATTTTTCCTTCCATGTTATCAGCTCTCATCCATAAACACAGCAAATGCAAAATGGATATGTATAGCAAGAATATCAGAATACCTACTTAGGATTCACCTATGAAAAGTGTAAAAATGACTTTGGGGTTCCATATTTATTGTCTTTCCAGGACTGCCAGCAGGATATTTTGTACACTGTGTTTTTGGATCAGAGCCAGTTAAAAAAAGGGAGAAGAAAATGTAACATTTATTTCCCGACTTCCAGGGCAAATGTACTCAGCTGACAAATAGCAAGACTTTTATCCTACCTTCCAGACTTGCAAATTCAACTTAGAGCTGAAGTCACAGAGTTCTTTGCTTCCTGCGCATCATCACTATTAATAAGGATTTAATACATAAAAAATTTGCCATCAGTGACACCTCTTCAAAACCCAAAGGGTATGCAGAGATATAGCTGATTGGCCCTGAAATAGGAACATAGCAAACTATCCTGCTGAACTTGCTCATATAGCACCCAGATCTGTTCTGCAGAAGTGGCAAGCAGTACTGGGAGGGAATTTTCCAAATAAACCATTTTTCATCAGAAAATGCCAATTCCTCATTAATGAAATGTTCCATGGGAATGTTTCAATTTGGACATCATTCACCAAAAGACAGGCAAAGATTCCAGTAGAAGTCTCTTGCCAGATGGTGTCTATCAAAGACCTGCCTACTAGGTTCCTACAGTTTGCCTGGTGGGCTGTTGAGAAGGAAGCCTGGGGATATATACTGAGCCAGAGCCCTCAAGCCTTGGCTGCGCCACCTCCAAAATTGTTTGATTTTTCTTAAATGAAACTATTTTGATACGCCTATTACTGGTGGGAAATTTCAGTGTGTCTAATTTGGTTCTGAAACCAAACCAAACCTTTTTGGAATGTCAGAATTTCCCAAAAATTCCAAGTTTTGACCAGCAATCATTGTAAATAGCAAAAAAATATTTCTATCACTTATATCAATAGATCTGATGCTGAATACACATAGGGAGAAACATAGGAAAGTACTAGTTTTACATAGTACTTTTACAGAGCAGAAAACACTGTCTAGTCATTGTACTACAAGATTTTTACAAATATAATAGGCTTTGGTGCAAAGAAGCCCCCATTTCTGATCTATTCTTAAAATGTGTGCATGCCTGATTTCAAAAAACTGTATGCATTCATTTATTTTACATAAAAACAGACAAATTATATACATAAAAGTTGTCCAACTAGACCAAAAGGAGGACAGGAGACACTTGATATGGTTCTAATCAGGCTGCAACTTTACTATTATTAGATGTCTGGGACTATCCAGCAGATATAATGTAATGTACAGTGCAGGGAGGTAACTACATCTTCATTCAATGTTTATCTAGGGGGCTTCTGCCAGTCCCCCTCTTTTTCCTTCCATTGCTGGGACCTTACTACCCCTCCACCCCCTTGAACAAGGGTTAAGGTGGGCTATAAGAATGGGGAGGGGGTTGGCTCCAAGCTGTACCAGTCATAGGAGCCCCGAACGCTTCCCTAGCCCTCCTCTTTAACAAATACCTCCTTTTAAAATCCTTTACTGAGCCATTTATCTGGTCACTATATCCTTTCCCTATGGAATATCTGCACCAGACATGTGCCCTACACTTATGTAATGATTTGAGACATTACAGCCTAATGCCCTTCCCTACACACTATAACAAGCCCTCCCCAAACCAACTGTGGGGAAGATGAAAAACCTTACTCCACCTTTGCCTCCCTGGTAGTGCAGGGTGTGATATGCTGTCCCCCATGTACATCCTTATGGTGTGATTTATGTATCATTCATGTTCACCCTTATGGTATAACTGTGTATTGTTTAATGCAGAGAATGTCACACAAGCTGTTTTTGGAATGCTCATGACATACTGAACATTATTGTTACGACAGTATGCCTCTTGCAATGTCAGATGCATGGTTATGAAACTCTGCTGTGTAATCTTCCCAAATGTGTGTCTTCCATAGAGTAAATAGATCCAGGGAAACATAAAGCAGAGTCAGAGTTCTCACCTTGCCGAGGCATGCATGGAGGAACAATGAACTGGCCTGAGCACCTGATATGGCAATGCTCATTTGGCTCAAGTGAAGCACACCATACCCATTGCCGGACATGGGTGATCACCTGACCCTTAGGGGTGATGAGGAAACATTTTAGAGGCAGAAGTGTTTTGTCTCTGGAGCTCTCCCAACATAAAGCAACCAAAAGACTGACCACAATGGGGAGAGTCTGGTTGGAGCCTGGAGGCTAATCAAACAGCCCGTGCTAAGATAACATTAAGGACTGCAATGTTACTGAACTGTTCTGTTTAATTTAGAACATGATTTACCTTTTTATTTATTCCTGATCAAATCTGACTCGTATTATTCTGATTTATAATTGCTTAAAATCTTTCTGTACTTATTTACTAATTTTATCTACAGCAGTGCATGTGGTTTGGGTGTATCTAGAGACTTCGGTTAGAATGACAGAGCTGATGCCTATTAATTTCTTTAATAAACCAACTAACTAATGAGCTGGCGGAGTTCAGAGGGCAGCACTGAACTCTGTAAAAATGGCAGTTTTCAGGGTCGCATCTGGGACTTGGGGTGTTGGCTGGGGGGGGGGGAGGGTGTCACACCACTGCAAAATGCCATGCATGATTGTCCAGAAGCAGTCACTCACTAGGTCAGGGACCACTGGCATGCAGGTGGCTGGGCGTGGGCTGATTCAGAAGTGAGGATTCACACAGCGAAACAAGTGGAAGACAATCCCAGGAGTGTGGGGATTGGGATGGTACAGCAATACACCACTCCAGATTCTTAGAGGGGAATGTCACAAGTGGAAAATTCATTTCCCGTTCACCCACCCCCTGAAAGGAACACTTAGCACGATGCCCACAGCAGGTCCTCATCAAACCTGGTATTTTGCTACCTCTAAAAGGAGGAAGAGTGGTGTTGCTCAGCTTGGTTTGAGCGAAAGGAACTTCTCCCACCAGGCTGGCCCCTTTTCAACTCCCTAGATCTTCCAGTTCCTGGGAATCTATGAGCATCGCCAAGCTAACCCATTCCCCTTTTGAAGCTGCCGCTGAGCCTCTCCCCACCCTTCACACCCATATAAAGTGCCAGTCCCTCCTTTCACTTTCCCTCTCGAAAGGTACAATGTGGTCATTTTATGTGATTCTGCAGATTGCGCTAAAATAATTCAGGAAAACTGGGTACTAAACCAGAATTATAAAGCCAAACCAGATATAAGCAACTCTAAATGATAATATATACCAAGTTACAGCAATTCTAAGAATAAAAGAGTGGGGAGGCTTACATCTAATTTATAAATAGGGATTTCTAGTCTCTTTTGCTGTGCAATCGAATGGTTAACTAAGAATGTACAGAAGTCAAATGTACAGCATATAAAAAACCCAATATATTTCAGTATCATCTATAAAATGCTACATTACAAACTAGCACAACACAAGAAAATTACATAGTAACCATAAAATATATGTGTTTCTTGACCATTTATTATTTGGCACATCATTAATCATATTGCATTTCATTTTTATATTGTTCTGAATTTAGTTACATTCATTCACAGGGACTACTAATGAGTAAGAATGTGATACGATCATGAGGACATGGATTCCGGGACTTTCTGGGACTTCTGAGGTAGGACTGGAGCAGCTGTTGTCAGTTTTGAGGCTGCTGCTGCCCAACCGTTGATCAGGGGCCAGTCCTGAGCCACCCAACAGCTGACCAGGGACAAGCCTGCCAGAGCAGCAGGCTGGAGAAGCCCCAACAGCTCTGCTTTCTCCCCTCCCCCAGGATATTTTTAGTAGATGTTAGGAGCAGTTTGCGGCTTTCGTGATTTTTTGTTTATTGCCTGTGCCCTGTCTCTGCCTTTTACTAAAAATGCCTGTGAGAAAATATTAATCCTCCTTATGATTCTTCCCCCTTGTAGAATTCTACTTTACCTCAGTGACATTTAGGGGTGAGTAAAGGTGCAGAATTAGGATTCAGCAATTCCAGATTCCTAGTGGACATCATTCTCAGCCCTTCAAAGAGCCAGGTTCCAGACAGTCAAATGCTGTACAATTGTTAATTAAACACAACTCACCTCTACAGTAAGTATTACTACCCTTTGAGGCACAAAGAGGTGAATTAATCAAGGTTACACAGCTTCAGTGGATGGGTGGGCTGCTATGCCGATGTTCTGCCCAGATGCAGCAGTATGGGCCCTGGACTGGGGTCCAAAGGAGAACTGCAACAATCCTGACTGCCTGCTCTTTGCTCTAATCACTGCACTATATCTGAGTGCAGTAGTGTTATATAATTAATGGGCAAGACCACGTGAGGAAAACAGTGAAGTAAAAAACAACTGCTTAGATTAGATTCTTTTTTCTTTTAAATTAGGAGTTAAGTACCACATTTTCAGCCTCAAGGAAACACAAACAAACCATTTCTTTTACTACAGCTCACATTCTACATTGCAGCAGTTTTATTTTGACTTCTTTGGCACATTGCTAAGATGTAGATACTGCTTAATCTTCAAGGCTTAATGATGCAACAATTAGTCAAGCTTTATATCAGTTAAAATGACGATAGCTACAGTACCAAGCTGTCTCACTGTCCTCCCCAGTACTTGAACTCAATATCACCATAATAAATTCTATTTATTCGGCGCCTATCTGCCATAGCATTCCAGGCGCCAAACAAACCAATAAAGTTAAGACACATCAAACACATTAAAACATAAGATAAAACCAGATAACTGAAACATCATCAAGCCATAGAAAGGGCCTTAGAGAATTAAAATTAAGCGTCTATTCAAAAAAAGTTAAATATGCGGCCCTCCCTGGCATTTGTCGTAAGGAATTTCTGAGATGAAGGACTGCTGAAGCAGGGACTGAACACCTTGTCTTTCTACAATAGACTAACACGGCTACCCCTTTGGAATCCAATTATTTGTATTAGTGCAAGCAACAAGCCTTAAAACCCTTCACCATTCTGATAAACAAGGATGAGCTGGTACAGTATATAGGATTCTGGAAGCGTAGTCAGATCATTCTGACTGAGTCACAAGTATTAGAAGTTAAAGATAGACCTTTACAATGAAATCCCTTCAGATATGCACAGAGAAGTGCAAAGCAGTTAAACAGAATCACCTTCACTTCTTGCTGGAGTGTTCTCCATGAGCCCCTTGTACTGCATCACAGTACAGCATGATAAAGCAGCGCAATTTCAATTGCACAAAGACAAGCAAAACTGAAAATCAGAATGTCACAACACTAGACCATATGCAAGAACTATACAACAGCAAACAAAATGCATAGTCCGCCTAGGTATGGGCTATGAGCTGGCAATATTTTGAAGACAGTAAAAACCAGCCTTCACTGCATTTCAGTATCACATCTGCCCATGTTCAAGATGCTTGAATCTGAATTTCCCACATCACAAGGTTGTATCCTAGCCATCAGTTTACTGGCTATTCTGGGCTAGTATCTCTCTCTCCTCTGCTCCCCTCAGATTTGAGACATTTTAACCAAAACTGATATGTTTCCACAAAACATTTCAGTGTTGAAGAGACAGCATTTTTTTTTTACAGAAAAAAGTTTTGTCACCAATTTTTCAATCATCACTCGTCTTCTTCAGCCGATAAAATTCTGTTCATTACAAGTCTTCCGCGTAAATAACAACCACCCAACCTAGCCACATATGAATATCAGGGAAATACTTGGAACTGTATGTCCAAAAAAAAAAAAAAGACAACTGAATCTGAGTAAAGCTCTGTATCATGCAGATGTTGATCACTCTTCCACACAGCGTGGATTGATTTAAAGTAGAAAGTCTGGATTTAAATCAAAATTTGACTCGACTTTCCCATTTGTACTTCAGTTATTTGCTAAAGAAAAGTGCATTCTCATTGGAAGATATAAGCATTAAAACATGTTGATTCACAACTAAATAGAGCTGTAGCACCAGATTTGGTACATCTTTTTGCTTTTTTGTTGTCCTCTGTGACTGAAGATGATGCTGATGATAGTATTAAGGCTGGTATGCAAGTGTCAGTCCTTTCTACATGAAGTGATTATAATCAGTGCAGTCTGAGTCTACTATTGTTATGACTTGCCTTCTGTGCCTCGAGATCCATACAGCGGTTAATCTCAAACCTGCTAATCTCATTGTCTGCTGCTTGCTAGCATGATCTGAGAACTCCCAGTTGTCAATGTTGTACTGTTTTAAGTTATGCTTCAGTGTGCCTTGCAAAAATTTCTTCTGCCCACCTTGTATGCAGTTGCCCACTTTCAGTTTTCCACACAACCACCACTTTGGCATTGTGGTGCTGTCCATCCTCAACAAAGGACCAGTCCAGCGTAATTGTGATGCAATAAGAATGGCTTCAATCCCTGTGGAGCAACTACATTCCAGAACTTCAGTAGTGGTAACTTTATCTTGCCATTTGATGCACAGTATGGCAGGCATGCAGATGTCATAAATGGAACTTATCTAGAAGCCTACTGTGATGCCTTCAAGCACGTCTCATATGCATACAACCAGTTGGACAGAACAACTGCTTTGTAGACTTTTAGCTTGGTTTAATACCATGTTGCTGCCAGACTCTGCCTGATGAACTGGCTTTGTTGATATGACTTGTCAGCTCCTTGTCTGTAGTAACATCATTTGACAATATTTACTACCAAGATAGCAGAATCTGTAACAGCATTCAGCTGTATCTTGCTGATGATGACTTTTGGCTTCATGTAGGGATTCCCTGGAGCAGGTTGATACATGACTGCTGTCTTTTTCAGACTGACTGTCAATCTGTATCTTTCTGCAGACTCTGCGAATCTGTCCATAATCAATTGTATCTCTGCTAGAGTTTGTGCCTCTAGAGCACAGATGTCATCATACAGCAGCACATGAATAACTGCCTCAAAGACCTTTATGGAAGATCACAGCCTGTTCAGATTAAGTATTTTCTCAGAAGATCAGGTGTCCTGATACTGAGATTTTAGTCTCTTGTAGCATTATTGAGCACCGTTGCATAAAGGAAATTAAACAAGAGTGGACGAATTATGCAGCTCTGCTGATACCATGATAGGAAATGGGCCAAGCAGAATATCATATATGCAGACTCATCCAAGCAGTCCATCATCAAATAGACTCAGAATGTTGGTGAATTTTTCTGGACAATCAATTGCATAATAATTGCCAAAGCCAGGTCTACTGACCATATCAAATGCTTTAGTCAGATACATGAAGATAGTGTAGAGATCTTGTTCTCTGAATTTTTCCTGCATCGGACAGACTACGAACATCATGTTTGCTCTTCCACATGTTGGCCTAAATTAGCACAGTGACTCCAGTAGCATGCAATTAGCTATATTATATAGCAGATGATGACACTGTGAACCGTGGGGCATCCATGACCTTTTCTTTTTTGTCTGGGAGGTAGAAAAAGTATTTCTGATTGTTAATTGCTTCTTGATACCTTCACTAAATAGCAGAGTTCCATTGTTATTCTCTCTCCCAGTCCCATGAGATCTGATGGCATGCTGCTGGATTATGGCTTTATTTCCAACCATATCAGTCTCCCATAATACTCAAGTTCCAGAGGGGTAGCCATTTTGCTGTAGTCTATTACAGCAAAACCAAAACAAAGAAGTTCTGTGGCACTATTAAAGACTAACAAATTTATTTGTCGCATAAGTTTTCATGGGTTTAATCCCACTTCATCAGATGCATGAAAAATGTGGCATGTTAGCTGCAAATATATACATACAGCAGGGCCATCCGGGGGGGGGGGGGGGGCGATCAGGGCGATCGCCCCTGGCCCCGCGGTTACGCAGGCCCTACGGCCCCCCCATGGTCACACTCTTTCCTGCTCTATGTGCCGAGAGCACTAAGCCCAGCCCCTGGGCTAGCCCTCCCTGCCCCTGGGGTGGAGCAGATGGCCAGGGCCCGCCTCTTGGCTGGGCTGCTGTGACCTGCCCCATGCAGCCAGGGCGGCCTCGGGTCCCCGGCTGCGGCACCGGCCGCAGTAGCCTGGAGTCCCAGATGCGGCCGGCTCCCTCCACCGGCAGCCCCCGCTTCTGGAGCCGGGCCCAGAGCCAGCTCCCTGCTTGCGGCCTCAGCCTCCCCGCCCAGGCTGGCTCCCTGGGGGGTGGAGCAGCCCGCCTGCCCTCCAGCACGGGGGGGAGGGCGGGGCCCCGCCCCCCCACGGGACAGCGCTGACATACAGAGAAGGGTGGGTCACAAGGCAAATTAAAAAATCTAGAGGGACAGATTACTAGCCTATCCCTGCAGAATAAACAAGCTTTATTTTGATTCAAACAGTGAGTAAAAGGAAAGTCAGAGCTGTATCTGAGAGCTGAGAAGGGTGCTAGAGGGGAAACCATCTTTTATCTGATGGAGACATAAGGAGTTTGTCTTAGTTACTACAGGACTTTTCTTCCTCATTTTTGGCATTTGCCATGGTAGGAGCATAAGCACTGATGACTGTAACAAGCCACTTCCATTTCAATGGCAGAACTGTAAGGGTTCAAGCGTTGAAGCAATGGAGTTGCTAATGGCAAAGCCAACACCCAAGTGTGGCTCTGAAGGTGGGTGACCTTGCCAGAAAAACATGTACCCTGCCCCCATCTCTATGACTTGCCCTTAGTGCGTCGGATTTCACCGAGGGAGATGGTGGCAGTCCCATACCTCCCTGGTTCTTTTGGAACGAGTGCTATGCCTCTCTCAGGTCAGCTCATGATTGTCTTGTTGCTCAAAGTTCGAATATTCTGCAGAGCTATAATCACTGGTGTCGTGGATCGCCTGCACATAGATCTGCAACTACAACTGCCACCTTCACCTGGCCTGTCGCATCTCCACTCGCCCACAACTGTAAGACTTTCCTCCATCATCAGAACAGGGGCTTGAATTGGACTTCACAGGGATCGCTTGTGTGGTACCATCCATGCTATGCCATCTGTTCACCTGTGCTCCACTGGCAGACATTGATAAGCTAATTGTCAGACGTTAGTGTGTAGTCTAAGGCAGTGGTTCCCAACCTGTGGTCCTCGGGTTGTGGCCCACTGCTGGCTCATAGACCCAGGCAGAGCGTGTTTCCACAAAGCGAAAAGATCGGTGCCGGCTCCTTACAGCAGCCAAAATTATGGAAGACCAGTGCTCCCTTCCCCTTGGCTGTAGCAGACAGCATGGCAAAACGCTCAGCCTTGGTCCCTAGGTGATGCTGTCCCGCTGGAACCAGATGGAGGGGAGCGCTTATCTCCCAGCCCTGTGGCTGCAGAAGGGACTCACTGCCTAGGGACCCAGGTGGAACGCAAAGGGCTATAGGATGTGTGTGGTTTCCCTGTTGCAACCAGGGGGATGGGAGATCAGCAAAAAGGGAGGCAGCCACCTCACTGAACTCCTACCAATAAGGTCGATAACCATCAGTCTACGGCTACTGATGTGGAATAGTTTCATGTGCTCTGTATAGTAGTAGACAATTACTATGTCTGCATCCGTTTGCTACTCTGCTGTAGAATGTACCACATTTATAACACCAATGAAACCAGAGGTCTTTGCTACCAACCAAGTAATATTAACTGCAAATTTCAGTATGTTAGAAAATGGTGAAAGACATATTGCTGATTTATTAAATAATTACATTTTTGCTCATGATTTATTTCAAGCTGCATTAGCTTGGTACCTGGAACTTACTTAAACACATAAAACAGCATAGAAAATATTAATTAAACCAAACCACCATGCATATTTTGGATACATAAGTTTCTCTTATCAAAACATGTGTCATATTTACAACAAAACTGTAATAAGTTTACGACTTACCATATTTTGTATTACATTGAGATTTAATTTTCAACAGCTTTATTTTGAAAAAGAAGAACGCATTCTAATTTAAATAATAAAAAACCAGTTTAAATTTAAAATCCACTGTTCTTTATTTATTTTTTTAAAATCATTGGGTTTTACCCACCATGATCCCATATCTTCAGCCCCCACTGCCCTTTTGCAGCAGAAGCACTCTATACATGTATCCTCCACAGCAAAAGTGGAGAGGACTGGATTTGCTATTACATTCCAGATTACTTGGCAAATTGCATGTTACGTTTTTTATTATTTCTGGGTAAGAGGCTCAGCACAGGCTGTTAAAATCTTTGGCTATGACTTTGAAAAGGGGGCTAGTGATTTTGGATGTCTGTTTTTGATCATGCAAACTGAGAGATAGAATCATAGAAACTGGAAGGGACCATGAGAGGTCATCGAGTCCAGTCCCCTGCACTCATGGCAGGATGAAGTATCATTTTAAACCATCCCTGACAGGTGTTTGTCTAACCTGCTCTTAAAAGCTTCCAATGATGGAGATTCCACAACCTGCCTAGGCAACTTATTCCAGTGGTTAATCATCCTGACAGTTAGGAATTTTTTCCTAATTTCCAACCTAAACCTTCCTTGCCATAATTTAAGCCCATCGCTTCTTGTCTTATCGGTGGTTAAGAAGAACAATTTTTCTCCCTCCTCCTTGTAACAACCATTTTGGTACTTGAAAACCGTTATGTCCCTTCTCAGGCTATGTACACACTACCGACATGTCCTGCAATAAATTGTTGCGGGACAAGCAAAGCGTTATAACTGTAACGCTTTCCCTCGTCCACACATTAATCCTTCTAATGCAAAGGAGCATTCACATGCTCCTCTGCGTTTTCGTTAGAGGAGCAGTGCATGGTGGGCACCTATCCCACCATGCACTGCCCAGCTAACCTTTAGGCTGGCAGCAGGGCTCTCTTGCCACAGAAATCGGCAGCAGGGGAGCCCCAGCAGTGGGGACCCCAGTGGCAGTGGGGCTGGCCAGAGCTCCGCTGCTTCAGGGAGTCCATCAAGCCACCCGGAAACTGAACAGCTTGAGAGACTTGGTGTAGCAGCGGGGCTCTAGCCACCAGTGCTCCTGGCAGCTAGAGCCCAGCTGCGGATTCCGTCAAGCTGCTTGGTTTCCCAGTAGAGAGCCGGGAAACCCAGCGGCTTGAGGGACTCCCTGTAGCAATGGGGCTCTAGCCGCTGTGAGTGCCAGCACTGCTAGAGCTCTGCTAGAGCAATGAAATTGACAAGTATGAGAGCTCCAGTGTCCCAGAGTGGCCTCCATTGGCACTCTGGGACATTTCCAAAGGCTGTCTAACCCGCAATGAGTGCACACACACTCTATTGCAGGACAGACGATCCGTGGTAAGCATTACCACGCTCGTCTGGGTGGTTTACCTGTTGCACGGCAAGAGGGCTGTTGCTGCACAACAGGCAACAATGTAGTGTGTACGGTCACAGCCTTACCACGCAATAAGGCTGTAGCGTGAACAAGGCCTCAGTCTCTTCTTTTCCAGATTAAACAAACCCAGCTCTTTCAATCTTCCCTCATAAGTCAAGTGCTCCAGACCTTTAATCATTTGTGTTAATCTTCCCTGGAGTTTCTCCAGTTCCTCCACATCTTTCCTGAAATGAGACGCCCAGAACTGGACACAATACTTCAGTTGAGGCTTAATCAGGGCGGAAGAATTACTTCTCGTGTCTTACTTACAATACTCCTGTTAATACATCCCAGAACAGTGTTTGGGTTTTTTGCAACAGCATTACACTGTTGACTCATATATATGTGAAAGGGCACTGATTTGCAGAAAGTGCTGAGCACTCACCCTTTCCAAAATCAATCTCCTTTAAGATGTCTCAAGCTGGTTGCTGAGAAACTGAGACACCCAAAATCATTAGTGATTTGTGACTTGGTTTCTTTTAGTTAGCAGAACATATGAGGCAATACGGTCCTTTGATTTAACAAGAAAAATGGAAGAGTGCACTAGTAGTTCTGTCACATGCTTGTGTTCTCCTGCTACCGCCTATTCCAAACAATCATCTGTTTTATTTTATATTTACATTCTTAAAGGAAGATGCAACATTTGGATTTGGCGTTCGGAGCGTGGTAGGGAAAGGGCACATTCCAAATTTGGCCCAAACTCCTATGAATTTATAACTGACAATTTGATCAATACTATCTCATTGCTTCTTGCCAATCCCTGACATGTGATATTCAGCTCATCTAGCTGAAAATATCAAAACAATATGGGGTACATAGAAACTTTAAATCAGCCAGCCCTCATTCTCTCTCTCTCTAAGTTCTTGTGGCTTTCAACATTTGCCAGCCTCTCTTATGTCAGACCAGGATTTCAATGTTGCATTCTGCCCTGCAAAGAGTGAGAATCAGAAATCATCTCTCCTCACCCACAAAGCCTAGAGGAGGATTAAGAAACAGAAATCTAAGAACCAGACACACCCATGAAGAGGAATGAGGCATAAGGTTAGGAAGCAATCCAAAGCTCCTTTGCTTATCCCAATATTACAACTAAAAGACTCTGCACTCAGAAAGACAACTGAAAAGCTTGAGAGCCTAAATTAAAATCAGATTGAAACCAGCCATGCATAAACAATATCCCATCTCAAATACACACATATCAGTTTCATTAAAACAATTCCCCGTCCTCTCTGTCTTTTTCCATCTCCTGATATTTTGGCCATTTCCCTTATTCTCCTTTAAGTGTGAAGCAAAGTGCTTTTACTTAGTCATTTTGTAATTCTGAAGCTCTAATCTTAAACAGCAGGTGCTGGCTTTTAATAGAATTTTTCCATCACTGAATGTCTGGGAGTAATTGCAGCACCTTCCTCCCACACACCCTCTCACCTTTGATCCTTTGCCACTTGCACTTGTGGGTTTTCATTTTATGGTACTCCTTTCGCTCTCAAGAATCTGCTTTTTTCATTGCTATCCCTTCAGTTTACACTCTTGACCCCAACTCATTAACCTCATACAATCAGCAAGTATTTTCTGTTAAAATTTCTGATACATATTATTTAAGCTCTTAATAGCTTCTGCTTCAACTCTAAAGACCTAATTCTCCTTTATAATAAGGCACCTTTACACTGCCTTGGTGATGTAAAGGGGCCTTAGAATGGGTACTTTCAATTGCCAGGGGTTTTACAGCTTGTGTACACAAACACAGGAAACACAATGACTGGTCTGTTTTATATCACACCTTTAGTTATGTCAGTGCAAGTCAGTGTGTGGACACGCTTGTTTTGGATTAAGAGTGTCCTCTTTCCATTTAGTTTAAGTCCGTGCAAAATCAATTGACATTAAATTGCAATAGGACATCCGTAATCCAATGAGACAGTGTCCACACACAGACTGCAAGCTGAAATAAATAAAGGTGTGAATTAAAACTCATTTAGTCATTTTGTCCTAGTTTACAGGTAAACAAGCCCCTAGTGTTTGCATGGCACTAACAGTTAACACAGCACAAAAATAAAAGGTGATGTAATAAATGAGCTCTAACTCTGGTTTGAAAAGTGCAACTTAATTCTTGCCTTAGGTTCCTCCCAAGCACAGTATTATTCAATTAATTAAAGTGCCAAGTATTTACTATAGGTCAAAATTATCTCCCTCGTCCTGTGCTTGAGTTGGGTTTCCAACTTTTTTTTTCTTAACTTACTGGTATCCTTACAGTGTTTGGTTACTATAGGAAAGCTTCTTTCTATTCTTTAGACAAACATGTGAATTGGAACATAGTTCTTGCTCACAAAGAAACGACATACTGCTGACACCCATATCCCTATCCCCTAATAGCTTGACATTCATTTGACTGAGAACACAATACTCAGCCTAATAAAATGTGGAACCATATCGTGAAGCAGTAAATCACAAGGACTCACACAACTTTCTGTGAATAATGTTTTGAGTTTCTCATTCTAAACAAGGCAGCCCAGTTCCAGAAAGCCACACCAACTGCTTTCTTAATTCACAAAGCACAGAGCCTATCTTCTGCATTGGGAGCACGCAAAAATGTTTAAAGCTCACTTAAATACCTTTCATAGATTATGCTGATTCTCAGGCTGATTTCTAAGACAGCTGTTCTCTGCCTGATTCAATGTGCAGATTTTATATTAATACACTCAATATTCCCTAGTTGGTTGCCATATAACTGAATCTTACAGGTGTAGGGCATGTTTGTAATGCTTCTTCATCCACTTGCAGGGGGGGAAAAACCATAAAATAACATTCTTTCTGTAGTTTTCCTGGATTCTAATGTGTTCCCCCCAACTTTCAGCTATTGTATCAACTAGAGAATGCCAGGAATTACTTCACCCCTTATATATGTACCTGTTACGGATTATGTTCATTTTAAAATTAATTTCAAAGACAGCTGTTATTTTTACTTAAAGTAATCCTTGATGGTATTATTTAAAAAAAAAAATCTTGAAGAGGGACTGCTTGCTATGATATGGGAGCATTTAAATCTACCCTGATATTTATCTAATACAGTTCTCCTCTTGCAGCTTCATTCACAGTTAATATAACTTTTAATAGGAGGAGGGAAAAAAGGAAAGATTCATATAATGATGTCCCTCCTCTAATTTTTTCCTACGGATGTTTCCACATGGCAAGCTGGATACACGAAGAACAACCAATATCAACCGAAAAATAGAAGTAGCTATACCAGAACAGACCACTACTCAGTCTAGTCTTAGAGTTAAGAACAGTGCTTTTTTTTGTGATGGTACACAGGGATACAGAGTACCAGCACCTTTTTTGCCAGCCCTGCTGCCCAGCCGGGGGGCAGGGTCAGCAGGGAAAAGGAGCGTGCCTCTGGAAGAAGAGGGGTAGTGCAGGAAGAAGAGAGGCATTTTTCAAATTTTCTATCCAGATATCAGTATTGGCACCTTTTTTAAAAAACAAATAAATAAATGAAAATAAAAATAAAGCATTAGGATGATCTAGTGGACAAGGCCGTGGCCTAGGAATCAAGATCTGCATTCTGTTCCTGGCTCTGCTGCTGACCTACTCTGAAAGCAAGTCACTTCATCTCTCTAGGACGCTGTTTCCCCTCCCACACTTTGTCTTGTCTGTGACATGAGAGGAACTCAACTAATCACCTTCATTCCTCTTCATTTAATTTAAAAACTGCAATTCTTTGAAATGCCCACCTCCAAAGACCAGAAAATATTAGTAGGGCTAAATGGCAAGATTGGCATTGTGAAAACATGGAGGAGTCTGAAGAAACAGACTGGGTGGCAAGGAACAGCTGGATTGTTTGGGCCGGCAAACAGCTGTAGAATGAACATGGGGTCAAGCAATGTTGTAACAAACCCTTCAACTCTCCCATGCCTCCATCCCCTGTATTCACAGAACCCTCTGCTGCTGTCCTTGCTCTACTCTACCTCTGATCTTCCCATATCCCATGGCTGTCCTCCCAACCCCAGGCCTCCTGCAGTCCCTGCAAACCTTATCCTTCTACCCAAGATCCCCCGTATGTCTCTGTCCACCACCCAATCTTCCACTCTCCTTCTGTGTCCCAAACCCCCTGGCTCCGCAAGTAAACCAACATTCCTTACCATCATTCTCCCACATCCCATACGCACCACTTCTTTCACCCAGTCTCACCAATACTCATGGAATCCCATGCTATTACACCTGCTGCCCTATATTTCCAAAGCCCTGCTTCCTTCTCCTCACTCCCAATATCCAAACCCTGCCCTATCATCTCCAGGACAGCCTCCATCAACTGATATATATCCCATATCCCCCTATTGTTCTAGCCCTTATATCTAACCCTGTCACCGATCCTCTCTTGATATCCTCCCGACCCACAGTGTTCAACACCCACTTTCTTCTCCCATTCCACCATCAACCAGTACACTCTACTGCTCTACCCACCTCCCGCATGTCCCCTATCCAAGACCTTTTACAGCTCCCACCTCCAGATTACCCAGTTGGCAGCCAAGTCCGTCTACTGCCCACAACTCCTCATTCCCACACCACTGCCCTCCGACACACACTGTTTAAATTAGCCAACCAGTTTCACCCAGCACATTCAAAGCAACGTGTGAGATGGACAGAAAGGCTAGCATTTCTGGCCCAACTGAATCTTATTTTCTTTATTCTTATTTTCTGGCCTAGTTAGGTCTTTGTGACTTGGACCCATCTCTATTGTTAACTAAACAGCCTGTACTTTACAGCATGTACTGTAACGGACATTTTTTAAGCAGGCCTGGGCAAACTCACCAAAGAATTAGTGACCCCTAAAAGTGTCAGGATCATCTGAATTAATGCTGCAAGATGA
This sequence comes from Pelusios castaneus, assembly GCA_007922175.1. Classification (NCBI taxonomy): domain Eukaryota; kingdom Metazoa; phylum Chordata; order Testudines; family Pelomedusidae; genus Pelusios; species Pelusios castaneus. Next base: position 8,480,839 of record ML685756.1, on the reverse strand, counting down.
ATTGCCAGCTGTATTTATAAATGCATGTTTTTTCATGTAGACATCTTAAAGGCTGACCACAAATAAAAGTAAAAACAGATTCAGATTAAGAAATCAGAAAAAACAGAGGAAAATAATAGATCCCTGGATTCAGACTGGGTTGGTTTTCACACGCTTGATTTTAGTTTATATATTATTTTTTGCATTATTCACATAATAAATGCTGTAATGAAATTCAATTATTCCAGATGGACAAAGCAACAATCTGTTGGTGGTACTGTAGGGCCTTTTTTTCTGTACTGCGTTTGAGAAATAATATCTCCCTCTCATCAGATTAATCAGATTGCTATTTTTTTCTATGTGACTCACAGCAAAAGTTTGACCCAACATCTGCATTTTCTTAGCCCAGCAAATTTACTGATTTTTTATAAACTAGTGGTTGCAGCAGCTGCTTTTAAGTACGAATCTTCGGGCTCAGCTGATGTCAACTGTCATTGCCCTACGGAAGTCCTTGAAGATAATACAGCTAACAACAGATGAGGGTCTATTCCCCAGGCTCTCTTCCCAATAGCCACTAACTCACTCTCCTTTATTTCAACTATCTTCAGCAATATTACTTTAAGGAGCAATTTTTATAGTCTGTACCTGAAAAAAAATATATATATATATATACATAAATCCTGCTTAAAGTGTTAAAATTTATTAAAAAGCAGATGTAAATTGCACTATTTTAATCCAAAAGATTTCAACTCTAAGGTTTTCATCAAATTAAATGGAAGAACAAATTAACCAGAAATGGAATGGAAAACACTGAGATGTATTGGCACTTTTATATTTAGGTCTCAAGTTTATTTCTTATGAGTATTTTTACAGATGAATATAGTGTAAACTCTATTCTGAATAGCCACAAATACTGTGAGACTGTCACTCTCACGGGTCAACAGTTTCAAAATAGACTAGTAATTATGGGTGCACTGATAAGGTCCGTTTTTCAGAATGTGGATGCAAAAGATTTCTGAAAATCAGGGTCCTTCTAAGATGTCTCCAACTGAGCACTCAAAATTGAGTGACCATAAAACACTAGTCACTTACTAACATGATGTCTTGGTATTTCCAAGAGAAATGCGCTTGAAATTCTACAGGAAAGGCTATCTCACGGCATTTGAATTATGTACTGGCATCAGCACAGTGAAGCTGTGATCCTGTAGTTGCTGGTAGAGGAGAATGAGAGACTGGAGCAAAAGAAGAAAAAGAAAATGAGATACTAAGAAGATGGAAGGAAAGAAAGAGCAAAGGGAAAGAAATAGCTCAGAAGGTTAGGCTTTAGAATTATTATTACTGATGCTTGTTCACTTCTGAATCCTGATTCAGAAATGTGAAAATGAACAAGACTATAATCCTATCTTCTGTGCACATAAGAACATATGGACAGCTTCCCTGACTGCAGTTTGTACATAGAACTGTGAATACAGCGCATTCAGCCTCTTTCCCAGATTCAGAAATTCTGAATTAAGTGAAAAAAGCTGAGGGGTCTGAGGTTTATGAGGCAATTGGCCTGCCAGGTGTGATATCGCTCGTATGTGTAAATCAAATACGCTCCGTGATGTGGTCCTATATACCAACTCACTGTCTAGAACAGCCAAAAACAACCTCAGAGAAACAAAACATCCTACATAAGTCATAAACGTTGGTGTTTCTTGTGGAATGAAGTCAGTATAGTTTTACTTCAAATACACTTGATGAGCTTTTATACTCAGTTTTGGCATAAATTAATAATATGTCACCTCAGTTTTAAAAGTTAGAAACAGCCACCTAACAACTATATCACTAGGACTCACATGGGGTATGTAACAAAGCTTTAGTGATAATGGAATGGAAACTAAGAATTTTACAGCCTTAATAGAGAGCGTTTTTGTTTAGCGAAGGAAAAAGTGTGTATCATGTCCTGCCAAAACTAGAAAAATAGATCATACCTAAAAATGTGTTAACCAACAAGTTTCAAATGCAGAGTTTTAAACACAACCTCTTTTCCTAGTCTAGACATGCCAATAGTGTGCTGAGGGCTGAGCCTGAGAAGCATTGAGACCAGTAAGTCCTACTGAAGGCACATCCTATTAAGAGTAAGATACTGAAGGTAACGAATGAATCTTTAAGCTAGCAATAATAAGCTTCTAAGCTATTAATACTGGAAGTTAAAAGAACAAAGGGATACTTCTGCAGACTGATCTCATTCGGTACATTGCAGTGAGATCTCTGAACAGCTACTGTGAAAGAAAATCTTCCTTTATGCAAATATGTATAAAACATAATACCACCAACTTTAAGGCAAGCATCTTGAAAGGGATTTGCCATAGGGATTTATTTGCAATGGGTAACTTTCATTGCAAGAACACAATGCTAGTCTTCTGCAAAATACTTCCACTGTATTTTCTATCAGAGGGCAAGCAATAGGTCCTTTATGTCAGGATTTCCTAAAATTAATAAATCTGCTGTCATAATCCTTGCTGCTTCTACTGACAAATTTAATAAACTACAGGATGCAAAACTCTGGAATACTACTGGGATTTCATTTTTTTTCTATTTGCTTGACAAGCTTTACAGAGTAGCACTTCTGAGACATGTTCAAGTGGTATAAACCTAATCCGTAGCAATTTCCTCTTCTCTCAAAAATCTTCGGAGTAGTGAAGGGTTTCATATATCACACAACAGTTGCCTTTTTTGTGCATGTGTCATTTTCGAGGAAAAGCACTTGGACGCAATTGAAAACTCTAACATTTAGAAGAGATTCATAGGACACATTCCTAATTAAACCTCTTACAGTAGAACAAGGACAGGATCCCTTCATGTCTGAAGCAAAAGTCTGGGCAATGAGAGGACTGGGGAGGGTTGATTTGGAAAGTTTTGTCATTAACTTGAGTGCAGCCAGAATTTCTCCTTTTGTATTTATTCCCATCTCTGCCCAAGATTCCCTCTGTTAGCGTAAGCAAATCACATATGGTCTGCTTTTTCAGAGGTGTTCAACACTTCCCATTGAAGTCAACAGATCATTAGTGTTTTCTGTTCTTAGCTCCCTTATTCTTAAAATGTAGGTGATGACACTCAGGACTGATCTACACGAGAAAGTTCTATTGGCAAAATCTGTATTCTCTTTTCACACCCTGATGAGAGAACACGCTTTGTTTTACATCCTACCCACAAAACCCTCCACATGGAATGGGATGATTATTCCCCTTCCAGTGAACAGAAGCCACAGTGTACCAGCGGAGATGCACACATCTCCATACCTGGTATAATCAGTCCTTCAGCAACAACCCCAAAGTGCAGCATTCCCTTCATTACTGACCTGTGTGGTAAAAGTTTGGAACGCT
>ML685756.1:8401574-8452889 GCA_007922175.1 Pelusios castaneus | reverse complement strand
TTTTTTTGCTTAGTTTTTACAATAAAAAGTCCAAAAAGCAGAGTTTATGCAAGACTCAGAGTGAACCTAAATCACAAACTGACTCACATATTCATATAGACAGTTTAACAGTAATTTTTCTAACAGCAGGAGCTTGGAAAATTCATGTTCATATTTTAGGAGAAGCAAACTACATTGGTCCAATATATACCCATTTCCCTGCAACTAGAACAAACAGGAGCATCGGTGTCAACTGTCAGTCAAACACTCATTCACAAGACTGAAATGCTACGACACATCATTTCATTTTGATAAAAAGTTCTATTTGGAAAAAAAATGTAAATATTCCAACCTGGAACAGCTATCTTTCCTACTGTTGGATGATCCATTTCCATGATAAGTCCATTGTGCAGCACCTAAAAAGCACATATGTAAACCATGAATATGATTAGTTCATACACTCAAGAGGAAAATAGGCAACATCAGTACAGTCACTTTCACAAAAAGAAATTATGAAAAATATATATACACTAATTGAAAATTTCAATTAGCCTCAGGCCAAAATTGTCATAATGGAATACTTTAATGTTAAAAAACCTAAAATGTATCTAAAGTGTAAATATCTAAATAGGTGCTTAAATGTGGCTATTTGTATCTAATATTAAATACTTACATTTGAAAATGTTGACCTTATTTTCTTTTAACTTTACTTTCCCAGTTGTAATATTATTGGGAATCACTAGGTTTTACTACAGTTTTCTTACTGAATGCACAGACGTTTAGAGCTTGGTTCCAGGTGTGCAGGGTTAAGTCAGAGTACATGAGCTCCCACTATCTTTCATCTTTAAACTGTTAGGGCAGTGATTGTCCCTTTCCTGTGTTTGTATCACAACCAGCACAATGGGGCCTACACCTTTGGGTATTATCAAACTATAATTGTTTACTGCTCATAATAAAAAAATAATAGGCAGGGAGTGGATAGCAATTAGACAAAAGCCTTGGCTCCACCCCAATATACCAGCCAGGAGGACTAAATCTGCACCAAAAAATAGTAATTTGACACGATATGCTATGGATTTAATAGATGGACCTGCGTATTCACAGATTCACTGGCATTCCCCTCAAATCACTCTCCACTGACTGTGGATGAAACCTCCAGTGAACACATTTTTAGCCAGCATAGATACTAAACGGTTTCACACATCCTTGATTTTCTTTTCAATTTGAAAGCAATTAATTTCAAACACGGTATATAAATGTTATAAAAGAGACCAGTAGTAAATAGCACCAAATTTTTAACTCTTTATCTTACATACGGATATTAAAGACCTACGGGTAACATATACTCTCCTGTTTTCTCTGTCATTATTCAATTGCTCTTGAACTTGCTGGGGAACGAACTGTGCAATGTTCTGCTATCATCCTTTAAGAGGGCAAAATGGGTAATCCACATTTTTTTTGGTCTGTGTCTGTGTTTTATAAGAAGTATATGACATAGTTGTACCAGGACTATATCTTCAGTGGAACTGTCATCAAAGACAAACAGAATTTTGTTTTTCTTTTTTATTTTTAATGAAGAGACAAATATGTAATTAACAGTAACATGAGATTTCATATCTTTTTCTAATTCCAAATCCCAGGAAGATTATGTATTTTTCCTCTGGTTATTCATCCACATTTTTCTATCATTCTAACACTGGTATGTTTATAACATAATCATAACTTGTAAAACCATTTATTTTGTTAATAAAGTCTAAATATAGATAAGTTCCTGTCAGCCAATTTTTAAATTTCTGACGCAATGATCAGTCTGGCAGTGGGTTATATTGCCAGAGTGGGGATACAGAATTATGATCTCTAATTTTAATGGAGGGGATGGTTAGGAAATTCTCATTGCTAAACAAGTAGTGTTAAAAAGTTATGCCATCTATTTCTTATATTGTGAGGTTATTCTGTTTAGCTGGCAGTTGGAAGTGCAAAGCATATTTTTTTAAAGATATCAGGGAAAGAAAGGTAGTTAGATGACCAACAATATTCTTGAAAGTTCAGTCTCTTTTCTCCTTAATCTTAATAAGGAAGTTTTTCTTGATCCATGTTGATATTGTTAATTCTTTTGGTTTATACAGTCTGCTGGTTATAGCACTTTGCAAAAATTCTTATCTTTGTAGAGTCAAATGCCATCTACCCTTTTTTTGCACTTAAATGAAGTAATAAAATCTTTTTTTTTCTTGAATATCTTTACCCATCATCAATCTCTCTAATTTGCTCCCTTTCACACAGAAGATTTCCAAAGTTGCTGGACTGCATGCAGCCTGCCTGTATATTAACTAAGTTGGATATCCCGGGGGGACATACAACCTCTTGTGAATCAAGAAAGGAGAAGAGTGGAAGACTGCATTCCAAATCCACTATGGCCACTGTGACTACCCATAATGCCCTTCAGGTTGATCAACTCCCTGACCACTTTCCAAAATTTTATAAATGCTCCATTCCAAAAGATATTGGACCAATCTGTAGCAGTTTACTTAGATGTAGTAGTCTAACCAGAGATTTTCTCTGACTACTTTGAACAGCATACTGTTCATGTCCTAGCTGTCCTTGAACATTTACTGCAGCATGACCTTTACACCAAGCTCAAGAAGTGTGCCTTCTTCAGTCAGGCCTCAGCTTATCCTCAAAAGGGATCCAGATGGACCCACACAAGGTCCAAACTCTCCAAGACTGGCTGACTTTCCACGCAGATACATGATTTGGAATGCTTCCTGGGATACGTCCATTTCTAGCGATGATTTAGCCTGAACTTTTCAAAACAAATTGAGCCCCTCATTGCTCTCACTCTAAAAATGCCCAATTCCATTGGTTTCTCTAGGTCAAGCATACATTCAATCATCTGAAACTTGCCTTTCTTACAATACCCATATTGGCTCTCCTCGCTGGCTCATCACACAAGCCTTTGTTGTAGAAGCTGATGCCTCCAGTACAGCAATCAGGGCTGTCCTCACCCAATGTCTTGGTCCCAAATGAATGTTATATCCATGTGCTTATTGCTCAAGAAAGCTCAACCCCACAAAATAAACAATAGTGAACACCTGCCAATAAAAACCATCCTTGCAGAATGGCAACACTATCAGGAAGGAGCTCACCACCAGTCCAGGTAATTACTGACTATTAAAGTCTGTAATTATCTACTTAGGGTGAAAGCCTTAAATCAATGGCAGTATCAGTGGGCTCTATTTTTCTCACAATTCAATTTTATTATCACCTATGGCCCCAGATCAAAAAATGGCCTGGAGGATGCACTGTCTTGAATATCCAATATCAACCCATAACGCTCCATTCAGGAACCAACCCTCATTCTCAAATTCCATAACATTCTCAGCATAGCTCATCACCAAGACATATTCAGATTGATACACACTACCGCTGCATCAGGAATTATGGCTGACAAACAAGCTATTATCCACAAGTAGCTGCATGACTCCTGGGAAGGGATTACATATGTAAGAGGCCATATCTATGCGATAGTCCTGCAAATATGCCATGATTTTCCCCTTGCAGGACATTTGCAGCACTTTAAGATACAACAACTAATATATCCCACTCCTTTTGCTGGTCCCAGATGTGCCAAATGATGCATTCATTCTTGCTTCCTGCAATATTTGTGCCTATGCCAACATACCATACCACAAGCACTCCTCCTCCTCCTTGGACACCCCATCTTGACCATAGGTGGCCTTCATTATAAACTATATTCCAGAATTACCCAAGTCCAACAATTTTGATTGTAGTGGACCACTTTACAAATATGGCCCACTTCATCCCTTGCATGGGCCTGCCCTCTCCTGACTAGACAGCTCAGCTATGGATTAGCCATATAATCACCTGCACAACCTTCCAGAATGCATCACCTCCAAGTGGGAGTCTCAGATCACAGCCTGGTTCTGGCATGAGGCCCTGTGTCTGCTGGGAATCTACACACCTTTCCTCTGCTTACCAGCCCCAGTCTAACAGCCAAATGGAAAGGGCCAACCAAATTTTTCAGCAAGATCTGCATTGCTACATCAATCATCTTCATTTCACCTCTATACAGAATTTGCCTACAACAACACAGACCATGCATCTACTGGGAAAAGGCCACCCCCCGCCTTCCCTTTTTAAATCAATCATAGGAATCATCCCAGATTCCTCCTACAATTACCTACATCTTCTCCCAGCCCTCTTAGACCCGATACGGCAGATTCATCAGGCCAAGGAAACAGTGAAAAAGCAATCTAAATGGCATGCAGACCAGCATCAACAGCAAGTTCCCACTTACTTTGTGGGACAAAAGGTCTGGATCTCCACAAAGTATCTCCACACAGACAGACCTGCTCACAAACTGTTCCAACTATTTGGCCCTTTCAAGATCCTGTGGCAGATTATTTCAGTCACTTTTGAACCCCACACTCTGAAGGTTCACCCGACAGTTCCATGCATCGTTTTTGAAACCCTGCAAAAAATACTTTCCTTCACAGGACCCAGCCACCTCTTCCATGGGTATAGATTCAGGACCATGAAAAATATAGGGTTCACAAAATCCTAGACTCTAAACAGAAATGTGGAAGTCTTTGGTACCTTGTTGACTGGGAGGGGTGTGGTCCTGAGACACGCACCTGGGAACCTGGGGAAAACATATATACCCCCACGCTTGTACAAGCATTCCACGTGAATCAGCTCCAAATGCTTGGTACCGTGTTGGCCTGAAGATGCCCTTAGGAGAGGAAGTGATGTCAGGTCCCAAAGGTGTCGAACCCTGGTCCACAAGGCTCCTCAGAATCAGTAAGTGCCAACCTGCCACAGTAATCTGATAACTACCATCAGGATAGGAGCTGAACTCTGATAGAGGACCCCAGTCCTGGAAAGTGACCAGTCATTTTCAAAATATGGGTTGGGACCCATTACCGGGTCACAGACCTTCAGGTACTGGTTCGCAGAACCCTCTGCTGCCACTGCTGAAAGACTGGAATGCATTGCTGAAAGCCGTAATTGATGAGTTGCGGGCATAAATGATTTTTTTCAACTGGGTCCCGAGAAAAAAAGTTTGAAAACCGCTGCTTTGAACTGCTTCCCTTGAGATACATGCTCCTACTGCCTGCTGCTGTTATCCTGACTCTGCCTGCCTCCTGACACTAAAATCCCAGTTTGCCCTTTGGCCTCTCCTGGACTTTGATCTCCTGGTGACTTGACCTGCTCTGACCACAAGGTCAAACCATCAATGTCCCAGTCATGAGAGTGTGTGATTCCCAGCTCATGTAGACATACCCATGTAGACATATATACCCATAGATCTGTTTGTGCTAAAAATAGGACTGTAGTCAGTGTAGGCAGCAACTCAGACTAGCCGTGGCTAGAGTACGTCCCTGGAAAATCTGGGTATATTCAGTTCAGTGAAAGTACTTGTCAGTATTAATGTCAATATTTTAGATGCTAACTACGTAATCTCTCTTTTTAATTGCATTTTAAGTCTTAATTCTGGGTTCAAACAGATTAAAAAATTAGTTGGTACATGAAAGTGAGAGAGAATATAAGGAAGTTAAGAGATGCATAATTAACACTGAAATCTTTCACAGGTGCCATAACATAATGTTAACATTGACATATATGCAAGAGAGTTGTGAAATTCAAATTAAGTTTTCCATCGGTACTTTTTCTTTGCCCTTTTCTGAGGTAAGGATCTTTCACTATAAGCGCATAGTGCATATTTCAGTAATGCAGTGTGTCACAAAGATTTTCATAGGTCACCTCTGGGGAGCAAATGAAACATTTATGGCACCATGGTATTTGATTTTACATTTGATGAAGATAGACCTTCAATACCCATGCCACTTCCTATTTTAAGTATAGAAAACAATAAAACACTGATTTGAAGAACTTTTTTTCCTCTTAGATCTTCAAAAGCACTTAAAAATTTTTGATACCCTAAGACAGGTTAAGTAGCTCTGCAGGAAAAAAAAACGTTGGGAATCAAATACCAAGTACTGAGAATGGTAAGAAGGAAACAAATAGACAAGGGGTTACTACAGTCTAACAAGACTGTCTCCCTCTTTTCCTTGGAAATGAATGAGCCTGTTCCATTCAAAATGGGTGAAATACTCCAGTTTGGTTATCAAAGGTACCAACCATTAGACATAATTTTCTAGTGCCTTACACCTTTTGTGATCATATATATGAGTTAAAGGGCAAATGTAAAATGCTATCCAATCAAACTGGTAGCATTTGCACTCACATTTCAGAGGCTTAAATGTAGGTGGTAGAGAAAAAGGCATGCCACACTTTAAGTTTTTCACACCAATAAGGAGTTATTTGAATGCCTGGTGGGTATTTGTCAAAAACTCTAAGAATCATATGCATCTGATGTTTTGACTGTGGTCCAACTCAATTATGTAATTAGGAATTTGATTACCTAAGCAAGTGTAGCTTCTCCTTCGTCCATTAACAAACAGCAAGGTCCCAAGTTCATTCTAGCTGCTTTTTACTTGAAACACATAACAGCCACTTTCCAAACACCAACCCCAGGAGGTACAAGAATCAGACAGACTACAAAATGTAATCCCAGAAAGAAAACCCAGGTTTTTTATTTTAAAAAATAGTGTTCAATACAGAGTCATGTATGCCAAATATGTATAAGCTCTGATATTACTACTTTATAGTATCATAAATTTAACAGAAGGGATTATCAGTGCCACAAAGGAAATGATGTAACAGCCCGCTGCATATCTCTGTAGCCACAATATAGCTGACTGTAGGTAAATGTAATTATTACTCCTAGCTCCAAACCACAAGGAAGTAATATAATTGATTTTCCTGTATCTGCTAAATGAAGAACCAGAACCATAATTGCCCAGGAAACAGGTAACAATGTATGGTGTGATCCAATATGTCATACTGGCATTGTGTGATACACTCTAAAACACCTCTTCTGGAAAAAAAAAAAAAAAAAAAAGGGTTTAACCTGAAATCAACAGTTCTAAATGTCTCACCTTTCCATTTCATTGATAGTCCCCCTTATTCCTGTATTATCACAAAGGATAGATAGGAGCACATTATTTTGCATACCTCTATCAACCCCTCTTATTTCTACGCAACAGTCCCAAACTCATCAAATCACCCTTTATATAGATATTTTTCATACATCTAATCTTCAAATCTACTTTATTTCATTTTTGAGATAGTAGCTATTGTTTATTAAGCTCTTTTGGAACGTGGGAATTAATGCAATCTGGAGGCTTAAGTCGACTTAAATTAAGCCACGTCCACACTAGGCATTCCTTAAGTCAACTTAATGAAAGCTTAAGCTTAACTACCACTCATTAGGTCGACTTAAGCCTCCTTAAGTCCACTTTGTTAAGTCGACCTAAGGGCAGTTAGGTCGACTTACCAAAGTGGACTAGGTTGACAAAGTGTTGCCACTTGTTAAGTCGACTTTAATAGGGTCGACTTTAAGTCGATCTTCTTAAAGTCGACTTAACAAAAATCGACTTAACTTTTCTAGTGTAGACATAGCCCTATTGTCTTCACTAGGGTTGGATTTCCATTTTGTGAAGTGTTACTGTTTGAATCAAAAATACACCAATGAATCTCACCATATAACCATACTAGATTATTTCTTGCCTTCCTACTCCCTTTTTTGTTTTAGGTATGTGTGCCTTTGTTCTATAGAATGCTTAAACTGCCTCCCATACTGAGACTGAGGATTTTAGTTTCCCTATTTTTTATTTTAATCTTTTAATTAATGTCTTATTTTTTTTAAACCATCCTTTCTAAAGTTTATTGTTACAATGTTATGAACACTTTTTTATGTGAGGGGAAAGTGCATGTGCATAGGGAGGGAACATTGGCCACCTGCTTCTTTTTATTTAACTTTTTAGTCTGACATCCTGTTAGCTTTCCAGAATTCCTTCCTTTGATTTTGTTGTAATTTTTGTCAATAATTTACTTAATACAGAGATACATTTTGTAACTGATCTTCCTACCAGAAGTTTTTGTGCAACCTGTGTGCTCCTCTGTCAGTTTTTCCCCAGCTCCTATCTTAAACAATCCATAAAACCTTGTTAATTTTCTGTGCCAGCCGTCTGGTCCCACTTTATTTAAGGTGAAGCCCATCCCTTCAATACAGGTTCTCCCTGCACCACAATTCTCAACATGGTGCAAAATTTAAACCCTTCTTCTGGACAGCACCTTCTCTTCCATGAACTGAGATGCTAAATTTCTCTCTGTGTTGCTAAATCTGGAAGCATTTCAAATAAATTTACCATCAAGGCCAAGGACCTAAGAATTCTCCGTTTCCAGGACCTCTCTCTTATGCCTCCTTACTTTATTAGTCTTAAGTATATACCTCAATTGCAAACAGGCGCTCCTTCCCAGGACTCGTTAGAAGTTTGTTTAGATGTCTCTTGAGGTCTACCGCCCTTTGCACGATAGAAAAGTCAGCAAGCCGTTCTCACAGTCAATAGGTACACAATTATTAATATTTCTTAAGATTTAATTGTCTAATTCCTCTTTCAAAATAAATTACTATGGGATTACTTGCCTAATATAATATTTAGAATGTTTTCCGGATTAATTTTTATTTTTCCTTCACACTCACTTCTACAAAATAAAAACCAAAGAGCAAAAAAACCCGACACTAAACCACATGACTAACCATGCCAAAACAAAAAAAGTCAGATTAAGTAATCAAAACAGTCTTAAACAATGAAAATCATTCATAACAGGTATAAGAGAAACACCTTCACCATTGTCTAATGGGCAAACACATACTTAATCTTAGAGGAAAAGTCCCAAAATCAATTTATCCCTCACAACCTAAATAAATTTGAGACAGCTGCTAAATAAATCTGTATAAATCTCAAATGTTTTCATCAAATGTACTGGAAAATAATGAAAGTGAAAAGAAAAGGTGTTTTTATTCTAACAGCGGATGGCATACGAGCAAAGAGTTAGTTGTGGAATTCTTTCAGAGATTCAAATATTTCAGAGGGTTTTGTTACAACAAGCCATAATTAGAAACTGTGGGGTATCACTCAGGGATTTGGAAAAGAGAAATTTATAATTTAGACAAAAAAATTTAAAACTGAATGCCTAACATTAGGCACACAAATCCATAATCAGTCACCTAAATAAAATGGCCTGATGTGTGGGTGGTCAGCATTTCTGAAAATAAGCACACTCCTATTTAGACACTTAAATATAGCTAAAGACCAAGATTTACAAAAGTAGTTATATGGGGTATGTCATTATCCAGGATACCAACTGGACAACTTAAAAATGATTTTTAGGGGGTGGGTGCTCAACACTTTTTGAAAAGTTGACCTTTTTAAAGTGTCTCCAGTTACTTCAGTTAAGCACCCAAAGAGTGATGCACATAAAATCACAGAATCATAGAAGATTAGGGTTGGAAGGGATCTCAGTAGATCAGCTAGTCCAACTCCCTGCTCAAAGCAGGACCTAGCCCAACTAAATCATCCCAGCTAGGGCTTCGTCAAGTCGCACCTTAAAAACACTCTAAGGATGGAGATTCCACCACCTCCCCAGGTAAACCAGTCCTGTGCTTTACCACCTTCCTAGTGAAATAGTTTTTCCTAATATTCAACCATCACTATAGAATCCCACCACTGCAACATGAGACCATTGCTCCTAGTTCTGTCATCTACTGCCATTGAGAACAGCCTAGCTTCATTCCTCCTGGAACTCCCTTTCAGGTAGTTAAAAGCTGCTATCAAATCCCTCCCTCATTCTTCTCTTCTTCAGACTAAACATGCCTAGTTTTCTCAGCCTCTCCTCATGAAGTCATGCACTCCAGCCCCCTAATCATTTTTGTTGTCCTCTTCTGGACTCTCTCCAATTGGTCCCCATCTCTTCTGTAGTGGGGAACCCAACACTGGACATCTTGAGAGGTATTAGTAACTTCTGAAAATCTTGGCTTTGGGGATTCTAATTTTAAGTACCTAGATTTGAAACTTAACAGCTTTGGCTGAATTCCCTGTCCCAATCTTCCCATTTGGTAGGACTCCAGTGCTAGAAAGGGGATGCAATCTGGCTTATATCCCCATCTGGGAGTTTCTAGCATAGGAATATCCATAACAGAGACAGAACTGCAGGAAGGTAAGTGAATGTTGGGTAGGGAGAAGGCGTGGCCAGAGTATGCTGTGCTCCAGCTGTTCTCCACTGGCAGTCTCTTGGGGAAAATTGCCAGCTGGCATAGGTTAAATCAGATACATTGCTCTAACCTGAACCAGGGAAGGGCAAGGAGTCACGGGCTGAAACTGGCACCCTGAGAGACTCCGCCTCATGGCAACTTGGCACAGCAGAGAATCTGACTTGGTGAGTTTAAAATATATATATAATCTTTTAAATTTACTTTCGTAATCAACACAACTTTGGAAACAAAAAACTGAATGTGATTTTCAAATCACATATATGTTTCTCACTTGTAAATTCCATATCCATATGCATAGTAGTTATACAAAGAGAATAGGTTTGTTGTCCTTCTGTTTCTTTCCGGCTCATGAGTGCCAGTGAGGGGGAGAAAGTATTTGTTTTCAAAGCACTAGACTGGCAGTTAAGAGATCTGAGTTCTATTTCCAAATTCCTGTGTAGCTTTGGGCAAATCATTTAGGGCCAGACTAAGTCACTCCTTTATACTGCCAAAGTGAATGGAACTATCAGAGAGTAAAGGACTCCTCAGTGTGAGGCCATGTCAATAGGTAAAGCACTGCAGAGGCACAGCTGTATCGACACAGCTGGACTGCTGAAGTGCATCTGGTGAAGATGCTCTGTACCAATGAAAGTGAGTTCTCCCGTCAGCATAATAAAACCACCTCCGCAAACAGGCGAAGCTGTATTCGGCAGGAGAAGCTCTCCTGCTGATGAGCGCTTATGTCACTGTAAGTTATGTTGCTTTGGGGGATGGTTCAGTCATACCCTTGAGTGACATAACTTATGCCGATATACGCTACAGTATAGACGTAGACTAAGCAGAGCCATCTGGTCTTGAATTCTGTATACCTTGTTTTCCCTATCTGTAAAATTAGGATAATAAAAATTAACTATTTCAACAGGACGTTGTGAGGCTCAGCTTCCTAATACACATAAAGTGCATTGAAAGCCTAAGATAAAAGGTGCTAGGCGAGCACGTAATTATTATTACTGAGACACACAGGAACAAATTCTGAACCAACTGTCCTATATGCCCTTTTCAGTCATAAACACTAATAATTTAATGCCATCTCTGGTAATACGGATCACGAATCTCTCATATCCCATCACCAAATTAAATTCACTAAAATATGCCATTTAAAATTAAAAGCTTACTTGTACAGTTTGTGTATTTTAAAAGAGTAAACCGATCTAATTTAAATGGTAAAAAACAAAAGCCAAGCAAAGAAATACGTATAAGCAGATGAAATGGTGTAGACGGGTGTCAAAAAATAACACCACGGAAGGCTTTCGTTTTATTTTATTTTCATTCAGATTTCATATTAAAGAAAAAATAATTTTCCAGATGTTTTCCTTGTGGAGACAGCCTTGGAAAGGTAAATGAATATACATGTATTGCTAAGGCTGAAAGGACCCTGGGCTCCAATTGGGCTTCACTGCTGAAGCAGGAGACTGGAAAGGAAGGAAGATAAAGAAACCCTGCCACTCTAATCACCACCACACACCCTCTGTATGTGCAATGTCACTTACATCTGGGGTGCGTCCTGACGTTTTATAACGTTACACCTTTCCCAAACCCTCTAACTAGCCATGTGCGTAGTGCTCCAATGATGATGGAGATGAATTGGTTATGGTTTTTACGGTGAACAAGAGTTTCATACAAAACCTCATTTATACAAAGTATCTGCCATGTGGTATGGGACATGTCACATGTTATGACTCTGAAGGGCAAACTTTGCATTGTGTCTGTCATATACCATTACACCATAACATGCTTGATTTCCCAACCCTTACTCAGAGAGTAGTCCCACTTAGTAAGTTTCCTCTAATAGCTGTTCTGCTAAAGAAATCATAAGTCTCTTATATGCACATTTATGTTATGGAAAAATAGATTTGTAGAAGAAAAACAAATCTCAATAGTCAGGAAGCCTTGAATACTCACACACTTACTGCCTGGGCTAATAGTAAGCAAAGGAACCATTAACAACAGCATCATACTATTCATGCTAATATTTCACTCGGTTTTTGACAGTCTATGGGGGCCTCACCTGTTTCTCCATGCAAAGAGTACATAATCAGTATAGGTTTTTCAATCTTACACACCACACTGAGTCCCCAAGAGCCTCACTTTAAGTACCCCATCCATCTTTCACCTGCTATGTAGCTGTAGTGGTTTATTTATATATCATTCATTGTTTAGCTAGAGCTGGCCAGTCAGCTGCCTCTCCCCCCTCAAACCCCCCCCCACCACCACCTGCACCCCCTCACACAGCTATAAAGCTTGCTCACCCACAGAGGAATGCCACTTAACACTGGCACCTGCTTAGTGTTGTAAAGTAAATCCAGATGAATGTGCCTCCCTGCAGACTGTGGCCCTGCATTGGAGAGAAGGATTCTCTACCTTCACCTCATAAGTAGTTCATTCCTGTATAACCTGGAAGTGATTTTTACAACCCTTCAGAAAGGGACCTGCGCTCATAGTTGGAACTGTGGGGTTCTGGGCTAAGTCATAGGCATCCAGATATCATGGTGATTATTGCAAAATAAAAACATAAATAGATGACACAGACAAACAATTTTTGGGTGGATCAGCTTTAGTTGTTTGTCTAGTTCTCAGTACTCTGCTTTCTGCGCAATCAGAGGAATTAACTGAAATGTTCAGAGAACAGTATTTGATGTGTGATGTCCATTAAGGTGCATGATTTGTACTGTACTTCACTAACACTGACCTCAAAGTTATCAAGCCATAAGGGATAGCGCACTTCTGTCACTCTCATGTTAAGTTAAGACCCAGAAATGAGAATCCTGCAGGATATCTACTGAGAAGTAGAATTAAGAAGCAGGTAAGCATTTCTAGTATTGACAATCTTTTTCTCTCATTCCCAGTGAACTTCCCTGCCTACTGCTTCCCCTTTCATGGCTTTCCATATCAGGAGTATGCAGAGTTAAAAAGACCTATCTGTGGACCATAATTTATATAGATACCATTATTAAGAATTTCAGCAATAAACTCTCAAAACAATGGAACCATTCCTTCCCAAGACCAACAAATTAAAACAAATTTAAAGCTTCTAAAATAAGTTGTTTAGTAATTACGATGGACCAAGAAAAGGCAGGAAATTATTACAGATCTCTCTTCATTTTTTGAACCTGAAACTTTCTGATGTCTTACTCAATTTACATGAACATTTTCTCAGATTTCTTCTATATCATAAATTCACATTTGCAAATTTCCTGACCAATTTATTTATTTTTGAAGTTAAGCAGCTGGTGATTAACTTGGATGTATATTGAAAGACCACCTTCAATCTTAATGACTGAAAAACTAGCATCTCTCCATAATAGCACAATTTAGCTAAACACAATGATCAGATAAATCAAACAGAACTGAATGCAATCTCTCCTAGTGAAAGGATTTACTTCTCAAACCAATATGACTTTAAGCAGAGGTTCAACATACCTGAACTTGTTGTTTGTATGTTGCAATATTAAGACATTTCAGGACTTTTATGCTTCAATCGAACTAGACTGAGCAGAACTGGTTTTTTATTTTTGTATACGTTTCATGGATAATATCAATGTTTCTTTTTAAGCTTTTTTAGATTTTTTTATTGATTTAACTTTTCACAGTTGCTGGAAATTATGGGGAAGACAGACAATTATTTAAGGAAGTAGATGTTGAGATTAAAAAAAGTTCCTTGCTGGGCTCTCCTGTCCCCATTGCTCAATTACTTCCTAAAACACATTACACTGTGTAGATAATAGGCACAGGAGCTTGTGGGGAGGCTATCATCCTCTGCTTACTCCACCTCCGCTTTTCTCTAAAGGAAAAAAAAAGCAGGAAAAGCTTTCCTTGCTGTTTCTCTGCCACAGGCACAAGAGAGGCACAGTGGTGTATGCAAAGGGAGGAATTAATTGAAAACTTTCCAGGGTTGCAGGCAGGGGAAGAGCTAAGTTTCTACGGTGTAGGAGACCAGAAAAACAGGAAAAGCAAGATTAGAGCTACTCTCTGACTACATGGACCTAAATTCAAATTTCAGATTTTGACCTCAGTGCTATGCCACGTGCAGGTGTGGTGTTATTCGGATGAATTACAGCACCACTGAATTTGAACTTACTGCTCTGACAGTGGAGACTGACACTGCAGAAGGTCAGGGTAAGCAACATTATGTCAAACTTCTCTGTCAGTGTAGACCAGGGCTAAATCACTGGTTTTTTACTCTAGTAGGTTTTCAAGTAGCATCATTCTTATTTTGCCTAACAGTAAACTTCTATCATTACTGATGTAAATATATTTTTGTTAGTTGTGTTAGTCTGATTAAACTAACATTTACTGAAATTTACAGATAAAAATCTAATTCTTCCAAGCCTAACTATAACAATTTAACACCACATCTGCGTTCACTTCAAGTAGATTCAATTGTAATAAATATTTAGATCATCTGCCAGATATGGTTTATCATGTCAAGTCATATGCATTTCTTTAAATATTTCCTTTCCATAATAGCTTTTCACTTCTATATGCAGAGAAAATAATGAAAGAGAATTGAACCAGAAAAATTGTATAGAAAGGTTAAACCCACTCAAGTAATGCAAATTTAACACACTGGCCTCTGTCCTATAAATTGTTTCATAAGAAAAGACCTCTACTCCATTGAAAGTCAGGATCTCTGGAGCCACTTGCAGGAATGGGGCATATAACTGAAATTTCATGAACTCAACATGTTGTCGCAAGGTACTGTAAACATTGTCTGTAAATGGTAAACTTGGGTACAAGACCCTGATCCCGTGTGGTATCAGGGCTTCAATATCTAGACACAAACAGGTGAGTAAAGAATGATATAGCCGTAAATCTGAATGTTGTTGCATCTGTAGGTTAGTTCATCCTATCAATATAATTTGAATACATTACTATATTTTGCCTATTAATGAATGCAGTCTATAAAGCTATCTTAGTTTATCAGATTGATTACTATCCTCTCAAGTTATCACAGGGAAATTTTAACATTAAAAAAATACATATAACCCCAAAGGGGAAGTCCTATAGAACTTTGAGATGTGAAGTACCGTATTTTTCGGACCATAAGACGCACCTGACCATAAGACGCACCCAGTTTTTAGAGCAGGAAAACAAGAAAAAAATATTCTGAACCAAATAGTACCGGTAAACTAAATAGAAGAGAAAAGGAAGGGAAGAGAAAGGAAGGCAAAGAAGAGAAAAGGAAGGAAGGCGAAGAAGAGAAAAGGAAGGGAAGAGAAAAAGAAAGAGAAAAGGAAAGAAGCAAATATGAGAGATGTTAAAGGGTCAAAGCGAATCACATACATACAAATGATTTAAAGTTCATGAAAAGCAGTTTGCAGGTTTGTTCCTCTGGAGTTTGCAGGCTTCTTCCTCTGGTAAACACCCAGCACCAGGGTGGGCCTCAATCCTTTGTTCAGTCTCAGAGGAATAGTTCCAGAGACATGTTTAAGTCCTAGTGGCTCAACAGGTTTTCTTCTTCGGCCCATTATACTGGGGAGCTTCCTTAATGGGCCATTAAGGAGACAATGGCCAGGTAGACATTCAGTCTGGGGAATTTTCCCAGCCTTACACAAGTTAAAATATAACAATCATATTCCTAACTTCTAATATGAATACAAATCCTACACATAAACTATATAATCATTCCCTACAAATTATTACCTTTCTATTGACACCAAACATGGCATAGTTCCTATGGATTATAACAATCATAAAATATTAATACAAAATAATATCATAAATAGTTCCTTAAATCCTGACAGTGTCACAGGGGGGCCAACCCCAGCCGAGCCTGCCCCATCCGGCAGGGGTGTGGGTTTGTTTGAGTGTGTGTGGGGTTGTGAACTGGGGGAGCGGCCTAGTGGCTTGGCCAGGGGGTGGGGGCTAGCAGGGAGTGGGCTGGAGGGCCGCAGGCCCTGGATCTTTTTGCTATCCAGCAACGCCCCCTGGCGGGAACACTGCTTGCTGGACAGCATTCGGACTATAAGACGCACTCTCATTTCCCCCCCACTTTTGGGGGGAAAAAAGTGCGTCTTATGGTCCGAAAAATACGGTAAATATATCTGTGTAGCAATATTCTACTAGAATAAAAGTGTTTAACTATTAGAAATTGTAACTTCTAAGTGAACCATCACAAAAGACATTTAGACAAGAGGAAATATATTTCACCTGTTTATTTTACTAATGAACTGACTAACATCATTTTGGGATGTATTAGCAGGAGTGTTGTAAGCAAGACACAAGAAGTAATTCTTCTGCTCTACTCTTCATTGATTAGGCCCTCAGCTGGAGTACTGAGTCCAGTTCTGGGTACCACATTTTAGGAAACGTGAACAAATTAGAGAGAGAGTAGAGAAGAGCAACAAAAAATATTAAGGATCTAGAAGACGTATCAGGGAAGATTGAAAAAACTGGGTATATTTACTCTAGAGAAAAGAAGATTAAAAGGGGGACACGATAACAGTTTTCAAGTACATAAAAGATCTTTACAAGGTGAGGGGAGAAAAATGTTCTCCTTAACATCTAAGGATGGGACCAGAGGCAATGGGCTTAAATTGCAGCAAGGACAGTTTAGGTTGGACACTAGGAAGAACCTCCCAACTGTCAGTATAGTTAAACACTGCACTAAATTGCCTAAGAAAGTCATGAAATCTCCATCATTGGAGCTTTTTAAGAGCAGGTTACAGATACCTGTTACAGATACCTGTAAGCAGTGGTCTAGATAATGCTTCGTCCTGCCATGACTGCAGGGGACTGGATTAGAAGACGTCTCCAGGTCCCGTCTAGTCCTATGACTATCCTAATGCTTCATATTGCAAATTTGCTTGGATCATATACATGTTTCCAAAGAGTTGCTAAATATTATATGAACTTATAAATGTCTCTGTAAAACTAAAATGTCTTTTATAACTTCTCTTCTCAAAGGCAATCATTTTCAAAATTCAGTTCTGTTTCAGAACACAGATATTTAGGCTGAGATTTTCAAAGGAGATTCAGAGTGGTAGAGACCAGATTTTTAAAATATATTTAGGTGCCTGAAAAATCAGATAGGCTCCTACTGGGAATGTTGTAGGTGCTTAGTATTTTCAAAAGCACTATGGGAAATCTACTAGGAACTTATCCACATCCTTAGGGACCTAAACACTTTAAAAAATCTGTCCCTCCTTATCCCACTTGGGCGCTGGGTGCCTAACTCCTTCGTCTCCTCTGAACAGTCCAGCCATACTCATGTCAGCAATTCAATTGATACTATATATCAATGGCATTTTCATCATCTGGACTTATGGAAAGAGACCCTTGAAGAATTCCACCAAGATTTCAACAATTTCCACTCCATGATCAAACTCAGCCTAGAGCATTCCACATGAGAGATCCACTTTCTGGACAATACAATTCAAATAAGTAATGGACACAAACACCACCCTATACCTGAAACCTACTGAACGTTACAGTTATCCACATCCCTCCAGCTTTCATCCAAAACACACCACACAATCCATTGTCTACAGCCAAGCCCTAAGATACAACTGCATTTGCTTCAATCCCTGAGACTGAGACAGATACCTCTAGGATCTCTATCAAGCTTTCTTAAAATTACAATACCCACCTGGGAAAGTGAAAAGATTGACAGAGCCAGATGGATACCCAGAAATCAACTTCTACAAGACAAATCCAAGAAGGAAAACAACACAACACCACTGGTTACTACCTACAACCTACAACTGAAACCTCTACAACACATCATTAAGGATCTACAACCTATCCTACAAGATGATCCCTCACTCTCTCAAGACTTGGGAGGCAGGACTCTCCTTGCTTGCAGACAGCCCCCCAACCTTAAATGGATACTGACCAGCAACTAATGACCATACAACAGAAACAGTAAGGCATAGGATCTAATAAAAACAGCTACTCCTCAGGGGTTCAATCACCTGCTCATCCACCAATGTGATATATGCCATCATGTGCCAACAATGCCCCTCCACCTTATACAGCGGACAAACTAGACTGTCCTGCGCAAAAGAATAAATGGACACAAATTGGACATCAGAAATCAGAATATTCAAAAACAAATAGGAAATCACTTTAATCTCCCAGGCCACTCAGTAATGGAGTTATCTGTATGTATTCTCAGGTACATTTAGATCAAGGCTCCAAAGAAAGACTTCAAAGTTAGAATACATATGCAAATTTGATGCCATCAACTTGGGTGTCAATGAGAGCATGAACTGGCTCTCCCATTACAAACATTAAACTTTAAGTGGACCACAGGACTCCTCCTTTGCTTTTTATTACTAACAGTGATTCCCACCTATCTCAAACCTACCACTTTCTGATATGTTGTGTTTGAAGCTATACAACTTGTTTGATTTGCTGAAGTAATCTGACCTGATGCAGTGAAATGCAATCACAGAATTTATCTTTCACTCCCATACTGTAAGTTCTTTTTTCATTGTAAGTTACTCTGGCATCTGATGAAGTGGAACTTCGCCCAGGAAAGCTTATGAGAAAAATAAATTTGTTAGTCTTTAAAGTCCCACAAGGCTCCTTTTTTGTTTTGCTGAACTAGACTAACATGTCTACCCCTTTGGAACTTGTCAATTAATACTGTCACTGCTGGGTTTTGGTGAAAGTAACATAGAACAAGACATCCTTTCCATACTCCAAACCTTGAGAAATGAACCAAACAAAATCCTCCTGACCTAAATGAACTCTATCCTGAAATAATAGCACCATGAAATAAATACAACATCCATGTCAAGAGGACACAAGAACAAACAAAAATGCTAAGGTCTCCTGCAGGTTTATTCCAGAAGGCCCTGAGTGTTACACCAAAGGGGAAAAAACAGTAAAATTAAAAAATGATTCATGGTCCTCAAGCTGAAGGATAGTTTAGGCACTAACCCAAAAAATCATGAAGAGTGGTAGTAGTATCATATTTGATTTTTCAGAATTTTCCAGAAGTTGTCAGACTTCTGCTTCATTTACATTTTTTACTTACATCTAATACAAAAATACCAACCTATATATAACTATCAGCGTTCACATGACATTGTAATGACAAAGTCACAAGATAGAGTTTCTTTGTATCACAGTTAATTACTGTATATCTGCTTTGGTGGCGTTTTTTGTTTGTTTATTTTTAACAGACTTCTGTTTGATTTTCTTTTAATTTCTTTTTCAAAGATCAAGGGAATGTAGAGCTCATGAGAAGTGTTGACATGACAAATTGCAAAAGAAGGTATTTTGATTCTTAAAGAGGCCAATGGCTGTTGAGCCAGAACAAGAACAGACTGAAACTTTCACCCCAAAATGTCATGAAGCCAACAACATTTTGGGGGATTCAGAAGAATTAATATTTTGCTTTTTCAGATGCCTCTTTGTTGCTTGGTTTCAGTGGGGACCAGGCATCAAAAAACAAGTGCAATGCAACTGATTAGGGACCAAAAAGACTGATTTAACGAGGAAAGAATAAAAGAATCAAACTGGTATGGCTTAGCTAAGTGACAGCTTTGGGAACAATTGTAATTTACGAATACTTGAACAGCGTCAGCACCAAGGCTGCAGAGGAATTATTTTGTGTGCTGAACTCGAGTATAGCTAAGATGAATGGGATGAAAATGAGAAAGGAAAAATGTAGGCTGAATATCATTAAAAACTTCCTGATGCTAAGATCTACTAGGCTTATTAGATAAGTCTTCTGAGGGAAGTGGTGGGAACCCCAATGGTTTGGATTTTTAAAACCAGAGATGACAGAACACTATAAAATATAGTATATAAAATAATTCTGAGCTGTCAGGAAATTAATTGGATGATCTAATAAATGGCTCCATCTCTAACTTCTAGAGTCTGTGATTATAGGAAGCAATATCAGTCATTCGAATCAAGACATCTCAGAAATCTTATAGGAAAACCTGATCTTGGGAAATTCCTAGCCTAAGTTCCACACAAATAAATTCAAATCAATTTTGGATAAGGATGGCTTTTGGGATGGTTATTAGAATCAACTGATGTGCACTCAAACACCCATTGCTATTATTTTACTCAGAGAAAATCTTGGTGGAAAAGTGCCACATATTTAAGCAATGTCTATGTATACAAAGCTAGTTTCATTTCATTCATTAAGCAACCATTTAGACACAAGTTTTAAGTGAAGGGTTAAATGAGGCCTTGAGGTATGCAGAATATTTTTATCTCAGTTCAGGTATCAGATTGATTCCTTCAGACTAGTCTAAGATAACCACCATCCAAAAGGATCAGAAGCTCAAATACTTTTTCTGAAGTACTCATATGTTTTTGTTTGCAGAAGCTGCTGAAATAGTCAGTGCTTAGCACCAGTATTAAGCACTGAAAAAAGTTATCTCAAAGTCTAATTAGATCAGTATTAATATTACATGGCTTTAAGCCACCCAGCTATTTCAGATTGAAAAGTATAATTACACAATCATTTGATATTTTAAATGGAAAAACACAAGTAAATCCCAGGTGCAATTCAAATCTACCAATTAATGAGAACTGAGATGCAGTCTGAAAGCACACAGCAATCATCTCTCTTTTTTCAATCATTGAGAACTAGCCAGAAATACAGAAGTTTCATTTTTCAGAAGAAAAAAAAATATAATTTTTGATGGATTATGATTTGGAGAAATGTTACCACTATATTTTGAAAATGTATATATGTATATAGTGAAACACAACCCAGAATAATTCATCAGTCTCACCTTACTGCTCTGTACTTGTGATGACTTTAGACTTTTTTCCCCTTCTTGTCAATTAATGCCAAAACTTCCACATGAACTTGAGAAAAACACAAAACCCATATGTTAATATTGACACTTGTAATCAAATTATAACATATGTAAGCTATATTTTTTCTTTTTAACTTTGTAGTTATTGAGTTCACAATGTTTCTCAAAATCACCACAAGTATCAACAAAATATTCTAATATATAAAGGGAACGGGAATCTAGAAATCAGCAGTGAAAATAATATTAATGGACTTAGCAAGCAAAGGGAAAAAATCACTATTAGAGGACTGGCTGCATCTCACAAAACATGATTTAAATTGATCAAAACATCAACAGCATAATGCATCCATTTAATTCAATTATAAAAGTATAAGTACCAGCTAATAAATGTAGGTCAAATCCTCAAATACTCCCTTACACCCACAATAACACATGGCACAAAGATTCCAGGATTTGGCGCCTGTTTTTTTTTAGCAAAATCTTTTCTTTTCCCTGAATAAAATTCATGAAATGGGAAACACTCCAGGTCTGCCACCTGAAGGCACTGATTCCTCTTTGAGAGAGTCTTTTAAGCCTGACTTGGCACTTGGATAGGAAACTTTCTCTGCTCTCCCAGCACACATTTCAAATATCAGAGGAATTGCATTCAAGGGGCAAAAATCTTAACTTTGTTGCAGTCAATGTCAAAACTCTTCAAAAAAGCCAATATTTCACCCTACAGTCTATGATTATGCGAAAACCAATACTGCACTATTTCCAATCATGCTGAATCAGGGAACATCAGAAATCTGATCTTATTAGGTCATATCAACCTTGTTTAAATTAAATATATTTGTCAATAGCTGGGTTTTAGTATGGCTTCCTTGAGAAAGTCAGACATGGATTTTCTTCTGAGAACCAAGAAAGTTCCTGTAAAATTCTAGTAACTTTTTACTTACACACATCCACACATCTTTTTTATATATCTATCATGTTACAAATATGAAACTTTATGTATAATATGTTTTAAAGTTGCACAGAAGGGATTAAAAAGAATTACAGATATTTGGGACTTAGGCCTTGTACACACTACAAAGTTATTGCACGATAACGCTCGATATCACGCGATAACAAGGACAGCGTCCACACACAAATCCTTGTTGTTGCGCGGTAACAGCCATCTTACCATGCAACATGTAAACCACCAAAACGAGGGTGCTAGCGGCTACAGCGGAACAGCTGTTTCGCAATAGTTCGTGTGTGTACGGTTGTCGCGCAATATGAAGCCTCCGGAAATGTCCCAGAATTCTAATTCCATCCCTTCTGCACTTCCTCCTGCGCTCTGTAGCTGTGACATGACTGTACCCACCCTCCCATCATTCCCAGGAATTTTTGAATTGTTCGCTCTTCTTGTTTGTTTGGCGTGGAGTGTAGCTGTGTTCTCCAAGAGCAATGGCGGCTCAACGCGGCAAACATGCTCCAGTGTGGACAATAGCCGAGGTGCTTGATCTCATAGGCATCTGGGGAGAGTCTGCTGTGCAGGCACAGTTATGTGGCAGCAGGCGAAATTTCAATATTTTTGGCCAGATTTCTTGGGCCATGGCAGAGAAGGGGTACAAGAGAGACACTCTTCAGTGCAGGTCGAATGTGAAGGAGTTGAGGATAACGTATCACAAAGCCATAGAGGCAAACCGGAGCTCCGGCTCAGCACTGGTTACATGCCAATTTTACAAGGAACTGTCAGCAATCCTGAGCAGGGATCCCACAACCACCCCGAAAGCTCATGTGGACACATTGGCACCCCCCCATGAAAAGGATACCGGAGCAGACGGTGACGAGCAATTCGTCACCGAGGAAGTGGAGGTGGAGAATGACCTGGAGGCTGAAAGTGGTGCAGCCAACCTAGGGAGCCAGGAGCTGTTCTCCATGCCACCCAACATGTGCTGCTCAGATTCCTTCCCCATGCTGTCTTCGGATGCAGCAGAGGGGAGCTCTGGTAAGTTTAATTGGAACTGGCTTTTGTGTTTGATGGATAAATGCAGGCAAATGAAGAACGGGCGGGAGATGGGCATTTTGAGTTTCATCCTTTTTTTTTTTTTGGATGGGGGGGTCTACCCTGCATTACACGAGCAGTGCATCAATGCATGCTGTAATTCTCAAGAAATCCTCTCCGTTGAGCTCACTGAAGGTCTCCTGGATGTACTTCCACAGCCTCCTAGTTAAATTCGATGGGAGAGCAACTGTGTCCCCTCCCCCATAGAGGGATACTCTCCCTTGCCAGTTGCAAAGCACGGCAGTGGGAACCATGGCTGCGCACAAGCCTGCTGCGTACAGTCCTAGCTTATATCCAGTCACATGTAGGATATGTATACTGGTTTGCAGGGGCACTCTAAGCAGTGAGATATTGCCTTCCATGGCCGTGCCGTGTATGAACTAATTGCCCAAAACACTGCAAATAGTTCACGGAGCTATGCGTCTTGTCTCGGCAACCCGAACCTCCCTTTGCAAAAGCCCTTTCAGTTCCCGGCAATGCCCTGTCCCGTGGGCACTGCGGAATGTGGCGGCAGAGCATATTACTGGCTTTTTAACCAAAGTGTGAACAATAGCACTACTTATGATATTTCATTTTTCCTTAGAAACGACCTTTGCCGGTCGGTGGTCTGTGCCAGCTGACCAGCTGAGACAGATAAGGAGGAGGCCTCGCAGGAGCAAGGAAGATATCTTCCAAGAGCTGATGCAGTCCAATGAGGCAGCAGCAAGGGAGACAAGACTATGGAGGAAGCAGAGCCGGCAGGAGTGTAAGGAAAACAATTTGAGGAGGCAGAAGCAGAAGGATGCCCTCATAAGCATCCTCCAGGAGCAGACCCAACTGCTGAAGACCATGGTTGGTCTGCAGACCCAGCTGCTCCAGGCTCGCCCCCCGCACCCACAGCAACACTTTCTGTCCCGGCCGCCCCATTCTCCCTTAAGGCAGTTCTTTGAAGGCCAGGAACCCTCCTGGTACAATGATACATCCACTCCTGCACAAAGCTATGGCATTGAGCCATGCATCTACACGCATCTATAGTCCCTTTTGCAGGCACTGCTTACTGCAATTATTTAATGTTTTATAATAATAAAATTGAATCACTTGAACTGTGCACAATGTCTTTATTGATACGCAATAATAGTTAGTTGTTGCATGTTTACTATTCACTCATTCGAGCATAGTACAGTACACGCCCACCGGCACTGGCACCCCCACCCCCAATCAGCACCAGTAGTGCGCAGGTACACTACTGCCCAGTGATACAATGCATCCTATAAGTCCCCATGACTAAAATGCTCCTTAAGTGCCTCCCTTATGCGGATGGCTCTCAGCTGTGCCCCCCTGATACTCCTAGTGGCTGGCTACTGGAAGGCAAACTCTAGCCGCTCAGCCTCCACATCCCATGAAGGGGGAAATTTCTCTTCCCTATTTTTACAGAGGTTATGAAGGACACAGCATGCCGCCATGATGGCTGGAATGTTGTTCTCATTCAAGTCTAGCCTCCTGTACAAACAGCGCCAGCGGCCTTTTAAGTGCCCAAAGGCACACTCCACGGTCATTCGGCACCGGCTTAACTGGTAATTGAACTGCTCCTTGCTTGGATCCAAATTGCCAGTATAGGACTTCATGAGCCAAGGCATCAGTGGGTAGGCTAGGTCTCCTATGATTACTATGGGCATCCCCACATCCCCAACAGTAATTTTATCATTGGGGAAGAAGGTCCCTGCCTGCAACTTCCGGTACAGGCCCATGTTTTGGAAAATGCGAGCATCATGCACCTTACCCGACCACCCTGCACTTATGTCTGTGAAATGCCCCCTGTGATCCACGAGTGCCTGAAGCACTATGGAGAAGTAGCCCTTCCTAGTAATATACTCAGTCACAAGATGCTCCGGAGCCAGAATAGGGATGTGTGTGCTGTCTATTGCCCCTCCACAGTTCAGGAATCCCATGGCTGCAAATCCACCGACGATCTCCCGCACATTGCCCAACATCACTGTCCTCCGGAGGAGAACACGATTAATGGCTCTGCACACTTGTGAAAGGGCTAACCCGACAGTCGACCTGCCAACTCCAAACTGATTCGCGACCGACCGGTAGCAGTCTGGAGTCGCCATTTTCCGCAGTGCAATTGTGACACGCTTCTCCACGGCGAGGGCAGCTCTCATTTTGGTGTGATAGAATCATAGAATAATAGGGTTGGAAGGGACCTCATGAGGTCATCTAGTCCAACCCCCTGCTAAAAAGCAGGACCACTCCCCCTAAATTATCCCAGCCAGGGTTTTGTCTAACCGAGCCTTAAAAATCTCCAAAGATGAAGATTCTACCACCTCCCTAGATAGCCCATTCCAATGCTTCACCACCCTCCTTGTGAGAAAGTTTTTCCTAATATCCAACCTTGACCTCCCCAGCTGTAATTTGAAACCAGTGTCCTTGCGCCGCAGGGCAGGGGCTAGCTCCTCACACAGTTCTATGAATGTGGTTTTCCGCATTCGAAAGTTCTGTAGCCAGTGCTCATCATCCCACACCTGCAAAACGATGCGGTCCCACCACTCGGTGTTTGTCTCTCGTGACCAGAACCGGCGGTGCACCGTGTGCAGATGCTCTGTGAAGGAGCTCAGCAATGCTGTTGTTCTGCATGGCAGTCACCAGTCCAGGGTCATCGGAATTCTGGTCTGATTCAGAGCTGAACGCATACTGTGCCACCAGCCGAGATGTATTCATTATGCTGAAGGCGACA
Source organism: Pelusios castaneus (assembly GCA_007922175.1). NCBI lineage: Eukaryota > Metazoa > Chordata > Testudines > Pelomedusidae > Pelusios > Pelusios castaneus. The sequence continues at coordinate 8,427,195 of ML685756.1, read as the reverse complement.
GTCGAGATCAGAGCTGGATCCATGTTGCTGCAAAAAGGAGTTCCGGGAAGCAACAGGGTACTGTTGAAAATGGGTGCAAGCTGCTAGTAGCAACTCTTGTGACGCAAGGGGAACAGAATGCACCATGGGAAACCAAGTCTTTACCCATGGTGCTCAGCACTACTCTCCTTCTATCCAGGATTCTTAGCGCTGAATCAGGATGGATGGAACTGTGGGATAGGTTCCCACAATTCAATTGGGTTTCTTGTGAAATCGTGAATTGCGGGGGGGTGGAGGGGGCGCGCTCTGTTGCGTCACAAGCTCAGTGTGAACACGATACTGTGCTATAAAAAACACGTGACTTTTAAAGTGCAACAGGTTTGTTGCACAATTATTCCTGTAGTGTGTACATGGCCTTTGTTACCATTCTGAGAGAAGGGAGTTAATAGCTGTGCCTTCAGCAATTGGAAGAGTAAACAATATTTCTACATCATTCTGTGGAACTGAAATAATGAGGTTAGCAACCGGTGGTGACATACTCTAAGAGACAGAGTGTATCAACTGATGTAGTCATGATTCCTGCTCACTAATACTTTTTTGCCTGATATCACAGATTTATGCACTAGCATATCATAATAGAAGTCTATGGTTGTTCTAGAAATATTTACCTGTCGGAGGAAAACTCGCTAATGGCATCTTAAAAAGCTGAAATGATTTGGATAATATACTGTAAAGTTATTATTCTAAAATGACACTGGAAGTATTCTAGAAACAAATTCAAAATCAAATCTTCCATTCTTGCTTTAAAACTGCGGTATTTGTAAGAATCAAATCACACTGTTTTCATATTTGTTCCTTTACTTAGGCTAATCAACCTCTTCAGTAGGAAAGATAGTTCTAATGCAGCTTTTTAAACTCCTGGAATGGAGAATCTACACATGAACTTCTACACATTCCATTGGCATATCGCACTACAAACTTGTGCGTATTTCATTTTGTTTAGGGAGGCAAGCAGTTGTGTTAATGTGACCTAATATGTTACAGGCAGTGTTAACTGTGTTGTTTTAATTCTATGAATTCCTGCAGAGATCTTTAAGTCATAGAGAAAAGCTGAAAGAGGGGAGAGGAAGAAAGAAACAGGCACATGGTTTTCATTTTTGGAGTGATCTGTTATGAAATTCACTTCACTGCTGCAGGCAACATTGGAGATTAAATGGAAACTGGCTGAACCTTACCTTCAAGTTCATAAAGAACATTCACTCTATAAAGTTTTCTTATAGCACCTTTTTATATAATGAGCTTTAACTAAATTCTGTCAGCACGGAAAGCGGTTCATATATTTTAAGGTGTGTCTTACTTTCATGACTTCAGATGTCTTTCTTCCCAAAGGCAGAAATTCAGCTTTGAAGGAAGGTTTCTGCCTGAAAGATACTGTAAGACTGACTGAGGAGGAAGATGGTATACCTTTCCTGATGCCCCATGCCTCCTGCTAGGGGCCTGAAGAAATCTCTGGCTAGAAGCATAAGGCAAGAATGGAAGATTTGATTTTAAATTTGTCTCTAGAATACTTCCAGTGCCATTTTAGAATAATATGTTTACTGTATATTTTTAGAATAATATGTTTACTGTATATTTTTAGAATAATATGTTTACTGCATATTATCCAAATTATTTATATCAACCTCAGTTTCCCTAGGTTTGATTATACAAGCACTGCTGAGCACAACACTCATTACCATTACAACACTTCTGCATGTGAGCAGCTTGATCGATGTGAGAGGTTCAGTGGGACTCTCATTAGTAAAGTTATTTTCCTGTTCAAGTGAGATTGTGGCCTTGTTTCTAGAACAAACACAAAAAAAAATCAAGAGAGTTACAGGAACAATGTCATTTTTCTTCCTAAAATCTTTTCCAAATAAAAACCATGAAGACTGTGATGCAGTCACAGATAAGGGTTAATGAAAGCCATGCCCAGCTGCTGTAGGAGGAAAGAATCCTGGCATGGTAATGCTCTGCTACTTTTGCAGCAGAATTAACAAGGAACCTGTGTAAGAAAAAACTTCACACTTTATCTTTAAAAATACCTTTTATTTCTTTTTAAAAGTACTTGTGATTCAAATGAATATTCGGTATAACAACAAATCAGTAGCAATGCATCTGTTGGCTAAGATTGTAAAGCAGGGCTTTGCACACATGTGGTCATAACAGATCTCATTGTGATTTTTACAAGAACAAAGGTGTTAGTCCCTAGACTAATTCTAATTTTGGCAATTACACTCAGCTGACATAAAATTTCACCTGTCCTTCAACTGAATATATTGTTCTTAACTTCCTAAAAAACTACCTTCAGGTATGCCTCTCTTGTAATTAAAAACCCATGCCTGGCCTTTGCCAGCTGATTCGTACTTGAGTTCGGGGGCTATTTAATTGCACTGTAGATGTCCAGGCTCAGGCTGCAGCCCAAGCTCTGGGACCTTCCCACCTCACAGGGTCCTAGAGCTGCAACTCCCGTTTGAGCCAGAACATCTTCATAGCAATTAAACAGCCCCTCAGACCGAGCTCCAGTCTGCTTGCACAGGCCAGCCATCAGTTTTTACTGCAGTGTAGACATACCCTTAGTGTTGATCTAGTGCTCTGCGCCAAAGGTAGCTGTATTCCAGTTGTCGGTGAAGTGTTCCTTCACATACAGCAACTAGGACCTGATTCAGGAAAGCACCCTAATATGGTAGAGCACTTAGCACATTTTTCAAATCAATTATGTAATGTAAGCGAGCTCTTTACGTGCTTTCTGAATAATGATGTACTGAAGCATATACATAATGCCTGGCTGAATCAGGATCGTAGCAAACTTTGAGATTTCTTAAGATGAAGAATTCTGTATAAATATAAAGGAACTGTTATTATCAGGTATTATAATGATTATTCAAATTAAATCACTTGAACTCAATGAAGATCTGTGTACATCTTCACATGATCAATGATTCTGTCCATGTTTTTACACAAATATAAAAAATTATTGGTTAGGACTATACTGAAAGAATTAAAGGATTGCACAGCACAAGCAAATTTACACTGCCAAACTAATCAGTTAGGTCTATACTTATTTCAAAAGTCAAAATAGAAAATCAAAGGGCCTGGTTCTGATGTAATTCACACTACTGGAAATGGAAAGTTACGAAAATGGAGTTACTCACAATGAAAACCAGGTGAGAGCAAATTTGGAATCAGCTAAAAAGTGTTTTAATGGTCCATATAAACATTTTTTTAAAACTTGGCAGTTAAAATTGTTTCCTTGAACTTCATCACATAATCAGCAAAGTTCTGGCATGCTAGTATCAATGAAGAAGGGAAAGGATTAAAAAAAAAAAAGGAAGAAATACCTTTTGCAATTGTAATATAAAATGTGATATCTATAGTGCTTTCTAATAGCAATTGGCATTGTGTGACGTGCAAGTAATTTGTTGGATGCCAAAGATGTTCATGTTTGGTCAACTCTCACTGGCTCATTTTACTGAAAGCTCATGTTCTATCCGGAATCTGCTGTAAAATGATTGGCGTCCAAGAAGATGGGCAGTTTGCTTCCACAGATTGCACTAGTGATGGCTTCTCCGAGCCACCACTTTCTCTTCTTCTGTAAAAGTTCATGTTCTGAGAGATCCTCACATTTCCACTGAGGGGAAAGAGTGAAAGGATTTATTTTCTTTTAGAATAGCTAACACTTTGCCCTTTTAGCTGAGGATCTGAAAGCTCTTTGATGGACTCAATTAAGCCTCACAGCCTATTTCGTCATGGGGAGAGCAAGGAATGACAATATTAGGGGACAAATTAAACCACATGTTGTGACCCTAGCAGGAATCCTGGGAAGGAACTATGATATCAAGTGAGTCCCAATTTCTTTCTGGCTTCCCCCTGGAGAAGTAAATTGCCTGTAGTACTCTTTTACTTCCCTTCTCATGCAAGCTTGACTCAGCTGGCTGGCACATTAGAAGGAGCAGGGGGTAAAGCCAGGGCTGCACCCATTTCTCATCTCTTTCCACCCCAAACCCACCTACCACTTGTGGGAGGGAAATACTGGGGAGAGTGCTGCTAATCTGGTCTCTTTCCCACTCTTCCACCCCTGAACCTGGAATTCCAATGTGGGAATACTAATGGGAAGCTGGGTTTTTTGTTTGTTTGAATTTTAACTCCACAGAGTGGGTGCATAGCACAGGATCATAATCCAGCCCTAACTGATCTGCCAGAAGCCACACAGGAAGTCTGTGGCAGAAGCTGGAAACGGAACCCATGTCTCCTGACACAGAGGCCTAGACCTTAAACACAAGACCATCCTTTTCTCTCTCTAATTCTTTGTGTTTTTCCCCAGAACATGATAGATTCTAATCTACTTTGTAACCCCATTGGTGCCGCATACCAGTCTCCCACCCATCTGCAACAGACTGCCCTGCGCTCCCAAAACCACATCAGATGGCACTTTTTCAAGAAACATCAAAATGAAATCTCTCTCAATTAATTATCCCTCTGAAACTTGCATTCCCATCCCTTTTCACTAATTGAAAATTACTTGCCCATTGTTCTTTACAAAGCCTGGAGTAAATTGGGTAATTTAAGCATTCGTTTTGTTTGGACTGATCCTAAATTTAATGTGGGAAGATCTTTTTTTCCTCCTTCTTCTGTTTTGGTAAAAACAAGCTAAGTTAGAACCATCTCTTTTCAATCAGGTTTATATCAAGAATCGGGAAGATGAACGGCTCAATTGTTTTTTGATCTCATTATTACACTGTGCGTGTGGTTACATCTGATGCCTAACTCTCTGTCTTAAATTATCACATTATTGAAAAAAATTATGAAACAACATTTAAAATAAAAAGAGACTAAGAATTCTCTCCAAGTTCTTCCAGATCAGCATGCTTCAATAATCTTTCCCAGTTCTTATTAGATACACATGAGAGCGTTTGCACTTATGATTAGGAATCAGCTCCTGACCTTCCAAACTTGTATTGTTCCCTAAAGAGCGCTCTGATTCAAATTCCCCAAAAGGCCATGACCTGCTGTCTGCCTAGGGTCATTTAAAATTAAGGCCTTCAAGGATTTTTGTTTTTTTTAATATGAATTCTGAGATTTTTTTTGAGTATCATAGGTTCAGATTTAACCCTTTTCTGTATAATACACCTACAGAATAACAACTTTAGCAAGCAGCAGAGCATGCTACATTTTCTGTGACCCTTCCCTCCACAAAACAGTCCTGAGATGTATCACCATCTCCTCCATTTCACTTTCTCTTACAGAATCACATTAATTAGAGGTGGCAAAGAGCTATTTAGTCATCAAGTCCATCTCTCTGCATAAGCAGGCTTGTTTCCTACAATACTCTTTATATACTCTTGTGTTCTTTCAAGCTAATTTTTAATGTTACAGGTGATGAACCTTCCATGACTGTACTGGGGAGCTTGTTCTACAGACTGATAAGTCACAGTGTCTGGCTATTTTTTTAATATTCACTATCAATTTTCCTTTTTGCAATTGAAGACCCTGCTTCTGTATTCACCTTCTTGAATCTCCCTATGTTATTGTACCCCTGTAATGTCACCATGCATGTATTTGTAGATGACCAAATATCTGTAGGTGACCAGGGCTGTGTGAAGAAATTGGAAAGATGACTAGCCGGGCAACTAGAGACAAGATTAGGTGACGAGATCAAAGTGAAGAAGTGTTTGGATCAAAATCTGTATGTCCAACTCAGAGGGGAATTGCCAGAATTTGTGAACACAGCCCAGCTGGGAACTGCAGAAATAGGTGAAGAGCAAGACAAAACTGCAGGACTGGACTATGGAGTCCTGATCAGAGACAGCAGGAGTTGCTATTGGTCTGGGAGCTGCAGAAGGAGGTTGTGCAGAAGGAGCTTCCAACCATCCTTGTCCACCCAAAGAGTTGCAGAATTACAGAAGTACTGCACTGAGAACATCAGTGAAAAGTTTACACACACAATGTCCTTGGGAGTAAGTAGTAGTATTCTCCATTTTTCAGATGACAGAACTGAAACAGAGAAGTTAAATGACTCCTGTACTCCACAGATTTTCATTTGCAGAACTGGGATTCAAAGTCAGAAGTCCTGTACTCAAATTATGACTCTTTCATAGGATTAAAAATATAAAGTACAGCATGTATTAATTAATTTTGAGTTTCTATTAATATATTTTGAATACTGCATATTTATTAATATGCAACATATATTATTTAAGGGGACATTGCCAATCTGATTTTTTTTTAAACTGACTAGCTTTTTAAAAAATATCTATTGTGACAGAGCACCCTTTAAACATTATTTGTGAAAGTCTGTCCCCATTGAAGTCAAAGGCAAAACTCCCAAAGACTTCAAAGGGGTCAGGATTTCACCCAATGTCCTGAAATATTTTTTTTAAATATTTCTTTTCATTTATAAGGATTTTTCTGCTCACCGGTGATGTTTATAAGGATTTTTTTTTTCAGTTAGTCCGTTTGTCTCCCTGGTAACTGATCACAAAGAAAACCAAGATCTATTGTCACTGCTTGCCTACATGTCTTTGAAGTTCACATGGTAAGAAGCGTTTCTTCTCACATAAATGTTAATGTTATGTAGCACTTACTGTATATGGCCTTTCATCCAAGAACCTGAAATCACTTTACCAAAAACAAGAATACATTAAATTAAACATCAGCCCTCCATGAAGTGAGTAGTTTTACAGCTGGGAAATTGAGACACAGAGAGGCTAATGGCATGATTTCAAATGTACTGAGCACCTAATGCTTCCATGGGTGATAAGTACGATAAGCACATCTGAAAATAAGGCCATCAGAGACTTGTTCAATGTCTCACATTGAACCATAGATAGAGGTGGGAACAGAACTCATGAACTAAATTCTGATCTCTGTTGCACCAGTGTAAAACCAGAGTAATTCAACTGACATTAACTGAGCCTGAATTTACACTGGAATGATGGAATCTAGAGCACTGTGCCTCCTGACTCTCAAACTCCTGCCACAAACACAATCCTTTTCTGCAGTAGACTCACTGTGCAGAACTATGCTGTTTTACAACTGCAATCCCCAAATGTTTTTGTTCTTTCAGGATCCTGCCTTCATCAGTCTCATCATAGCTGCTGTCCAGCGTGAGGCTGCTGGTAACTGTAATGAAGTGATGCTGTAGTAGATTTCCTTGCAGCTAGAGATTTTCCAGCACTGGGCAGGTGACTGCAATTTCCATCACATCAGGACAATTACTTTTAGGAATGGAAAGAACCTTCTCCTTCCCTCCTTTTCCTCTACCCCTCCCAGCTTAGTTTGCACATTGCGATCCAGAAACTTTCAGATAATACTGTGACTGTGATTCTCAACATAACCGGTACTACAGGAAATTGAACTGCAAGACAGCAAAGTATTTTTTAAAGGAAACGCTATTTGAAAAGCTAAGCCTGGGAAATAGATCATGGAAAATCTTATGAATAAACTCTTGGTTCTTTACCTTTTGAGCAGGGAGATGGTAGTGTAGTCCCTGTAGAATAAGCTTCCAGAAACAGTCCTTAAACCATTTTAAAATGTAGGGTTTCATTTAATACCAGCGACACCCTCCCCTGCAAACAATGGAAACTGAGAAGTAGGAAAATTGAAACATGCAGTTAAATTGAGTGTGGTAAAAACCTCCTGAATACCACAATGGTATTCATTCTTATGGCATTTTCAAACAGCATGGAAGGTTTTCATTTTTCTGAATGATCATCTTCGGAATCCAAAGCTTGCTAGGGTAATAAACCAGAACTGAAATCATTTCCATCAAGAACAAAAACCTACAAAGGAACCTGGTAAGAGAACGGGATATACATCGGCATTCAAGTGTTCCTGTTATCAGTCTGTCTGCTACCGGTGACATGACTCAGTTCCTTCACTCTCCTCTGAAATACATGTGCACTCATCCAATCCATACTTGAAGTGCCCCCGTACCATGCACCATAAGATGATTAGAACAAGGACGGCTTGATTATTGGGATCTATTCCTAGTGGACCTTGGACTATCCGTTGACCCTTCTGTATTTTAGCTTTCCTATCCATATAATAAGTGTGACGACACATGTTACTAGAGGGGTTGTAAAATATAATAGAGATTCTTACATAAAAGACACAATAATATTGTGAAGTATTTTATTATTTTATCCTGGAAACTAGATTTTAATGCCCTCACATTTACTGTTTTAATGAAAAAACATTACCATTTCACCACAATAGTACAAGAATGGAACAGTGCCTATAGGCCAAGCCTGTGTCAATGGCTTCTTTGGGAAGTTAATTTATAACACCGACATCTGGTTGTCACTGAGCTACTTGGTGAGCTTACTCCAGCTCTGATTGATGTGGATTCACAACTCCACAAATCTTGTAGGACAGGTGATTGCACAGTAGCTGACCTTACAAAATGTGTTTGGGGAGGTACTCCCCATACTGAACAGCAGGAGACAATCTGCTAACAGTATTCTAAAATATAGCCAAATGGAAAGCATAGGGGAATTATCACCTTTGTATTTAAGACCGGTTGGTTGTCTCAGACCAGTTCCTGGTGGACTTCTTATCAACTTCTGGAAAACCATCAGGACTACATATCTGGCACTACTGACTATCTCAGCAGAAATCACAAGTATTAACTGAACTGAAGATGTTACTATCCTCTCTATGAGGTGGGCCTACTAGAACTGGATTGAGGCCCCCTGACAAGTAGCACTGGAAGACTTTCCCTGCCACTAAATGTGTGATAGCGGTACTGTGCAAAACCACAGGATCTTTCCAAAACACTTAACTGTGACATGTAAAAATGTACATTTAAGAACAGCAAAAGTTAACCTATTAACCTGTCTGTCCTGTCACCCAAGTGTGCATAATTCTTCCTTAAATCAGAGGAGTCTTGTGATGCATAATTCAATTTCAAAATGATTTTAGAGCTTCAGAAGGAGGACAAGCACTGCTGTATATTACCACAAAGCATCACTATTTTTGTAATTCTGACAACAACAATGTATGAATGGCTCGTTGCAAATTCATCTTGCTTAATTTTTCAATAAATGAAGAAGAAAAGGGTGTAGACTATACCAGGACTAGATTTTCAAGAGTGACTAATGAGCTTGAGCATTCAAAATGGGTCATCTTAAAAGTGGCCTGATTTTCAGAGGCTCAGCTCTTTTTGAATAATCTGGCTCCTTTAAATACCCCTCCCCCCAAATAAGACTCTCAAAATCACCAGTTACATATAAAATTGTTGCAATATATATAAGCACACTTTGTATGGTGCAATGAGTGCTTAGTCAACCCTTTTTTTGGGTTCTGTAGAGTCAAGATATTCACAGCAGAGTGCAGCCTTTGCCTGTACTGATAGAATAATTAAAAGCCATTTTATTAAGCTAGTAATGTTTGAACAATGGTGAAAAGACATGAATAAGATCTTTTAACATGCTGATCCTTAGGGCTCCCCAAAATGGGAAGATGACAATTACGTGATATATGTGTCGAAAAAGGACTGTTTCAGTAATGGACTTCAATGAAGCATGAAGCCAGTAGCTTGTCGGAACACAATTCCTCATAACTGAAGGTCTTTGAAAATGATGGGGATGCATTTCATGTCACAGTACAATACTTCTGGAGTCTACAAACCAACACTCAACAGGTCCTAGAAATAAGGGCATGTTTAAACATGAGAAAGGGGAAGGTAGAAAGATAACCATAATCCTGGAAGTAAAGCATTTTGTTTCTTTGGGGTCAAATCGTGTTCTTGTTGAAATCAGTGGAAATTTTTCGGCTGACTGAAATTACCTTGGGATTTGACTCTTAATATTATTAGTGCCTTAATCAGTATTCATTCCTTACTTGGGCAAAACTCTGATTGAATTTAATACTAAATGTACTACATTCAATTTTGATTTCACAAGTGCCCACTATAATCCTTTTCACTACAGGAAGGGTGAGAAGGTTCAGTCTGTTGACAGCAGAACTTCAGTCTGTGGATAGCCACATATAAGATAAATATGCCAATTTGGACAATTGTGGATGCCTGTAATCTGAGTTGCTCCAGTTATACCATCATGTAATAAAGTTGCTAAAAGAAAAAACAAAATACTTGTAAGTTTATAAAAAGACAATGTGAGGGTTAACCAAGACTCCTCATAAATCTCAACTGCACAGTGATCCAGATTTTTATCATCATGAATAATTTATCATCATTAAAAACATCTTTAGCCATAAAATCTTGGATAATGAGAAGGGCAATCCAAGTTCATGATTTGAGGTGTACCCTGACTGCCTGCCAAAGGTAAGGAGAAAATGTTTTCTCCCATGTTAAAGTATTGCACAACTGGATAGTGTAAATACAATGACGGGGATGAGGGAGGGTTAATTTCGCTCTAATGAATCAAGCATTGGCCACTGAATTAAACTAGATGCATTGCTGATTTGATATGGAATGTTTCTAGACTACCTTTTCTTGGAAAACTGGAACGTCTGGGATATGAGAGCCAACTTACTACATAAGTCTAAATTAGGCCACTACTGATGTCTCCAGGAGATCCTCCTATGACCACAGTGAAGATCCCAATTAATTCAAAGGGAAGGAAGAGGCAGGGAAGTTAAAGGTGGACAGAGCCAAGCATTTAATGTACTTGGCAGAATCAGCAGGAATATGCATCAGACATTAAATGAATTTCTACAGGGGACCTGAATGACAGGCAAGGAGAATCTGTAAATTTTGTTGTTTGTAATAAAAGCTGAGGAGGGAGGATGATGAATAGGCCAAGCACTGATGCCTGAACCATTTAACAATGAAAAAGTAAGCGATGCTGTTAATTTCCTTTGTGAACAAATGCTCCGTCTTCATATGCTAAAGAACTTATTTGTTAATATAAACTCAATAATTTAAGTGAGGTCAGTGTTGGTGAAAGGTGCAAGATTGTCAGTCTTAGAAATACAGGCGTTCTATTTATCTAAGGAAAGGAAACTCACCCTGGATATATGAAGTCTAGCCAACTAATGCCCAGTGTCAAACAGCCCATTTGCGAGCAAGCTCAGAGAGATGCTAGCCAAAGGCCAATGACAAGCTCATCTAATTAAAACTAGACAATCTGGATTCAGTCCAGGACTGCTCCAGTGACACTAATTGTAAAGTCCCATGGGTTTAGAACTCAGAGCCTGCAGAGGTACCAGGTCCCTCCACGCTACCACCAAGCAACAGCTATAACCAGCTTGAGTGCCACTTCTCATGACCTACTATGGACATAGACCAGGGGAAGTTCCAACTCAAGGGTCTGAAAAACAACAACTTAGTAACTCATTTGTTTGTGTTTCCTGTTTTAACCTTACACTCTTAGTTAATTTTGAGATAGTAAAGAAAGGCGGGCAGGCACTCTGAATATGCCAAGTCCATCTCAAAGAACCTCAGTTACAGGGATGAGTAACTATTTTTTTCTTGAAGTGTCATCTGCATATTCCCAGTCACGGGATAACTGATAAACAGTACCCCGAGCAAGATGGTGGGAACATAGACTCCTAATTAAATAAGGACGGTAGAACTGCTTTCCCAATTTTTTCCGTAAATCTAGATTCTAAATCTAAGGACTAGTGTTTAGTAAATATATGGCTAGAATGCCATGTTGTTGCTCTACATATTTCTATGAAGGGAATATATCTAGAAAAAGCCATTAGTTGCTGACTCTGATCTAGTGGTATCATTCAGAATATGCAGCATAGCCTCTACATCATAAACTACTCAGATGGTCCACAAGGGTGTTTTGCTCCCCGGCTACATGGATTGCAGTTGAGTTAACATTGTGATATGTATACCGGTTCCAAATGCTCTACACTTCCATGCATAACTGTGGAGGACAAGTCCCCCTTACTTGTTCAGATAATCTAGCAATATTCTTTTATTTTGATGACCAATGAATTCTGACAGCTTGTTGTTTAAATGCGCTCCCCAGACCAGTGTACATGCATCGGTGGTACATATCAGTGATGGGGAAGGAGAACTGAAGGGTTCACACATCACTTAATTTTGAGCATTTGTCTACCACGGTAGTGTTAAAAACACTTGCTGTGGAATGGCAATGTATACTTTCTAAACTTGGTCCATTATTTATTGCCAATCTGTATTCGAAGTCTCTCATCCGAAGATAAGCATATGATGTCACTGTGGTTGAAGCCAACACACCTAGCAGCCACAAAAAAAACAATATTGCTTTTTGTGGACAGTTATGGAAAACTTTATAAATCTTTCTTCTGGAGGAAAAGCCTTCGCCATAGTCAAATCTAGTGTTGCCCCTCTGAATCCTCTGAGTTTGCATCACAGCTGACTTCTCCCAATTTACTTGTAATCCTATATTGGCAAACAACAATATATTTGTTTTACATGCAGTAGGATGTACTTCCTAAACAACACTTTCATTAACAGATCATCCAGGTACGGTTAAACCATTCCTTTTCTTCTTAGATATGCTACTCCACTAATAGATGTTTCCTAAAAACCTTGGTTACTGTAGACAACCCAAAAGGGAGGACCAGGTATTGAACATGGTCCTGTCCCAGCACAAAACACAGGTATTGTTATTGATAAGGTGTACCTGACATATGGCCTCTTTTAAATCTAGAGCTGCAAGAGAAGGCATTAGAGAAGTTAGGCACAACATGCAGAAACAATATTTCTTTATGCGGTTGTTTAATTTTCTTAAATCCAATATAGAGCAAAGAGCCTCACTTTTTTTATTTTTGAAATTATAAAAAAACAGGTGTCCTTGAAGGTGGAGGAAAAGTGAATCCCCCAATCCCTCTACGTGTTCTTTCCCATCTCGAGATAGACATATTTGAAACTGTTGGAAATATGCTTTCTCCTTGCTCCAATAATGTAACCAACTGTACACCTGGTAGATCCAACATCAGATCTGATCTCTGAATCTGTGCCTGAACAATTATGTGCTGTTTCACTGGTTTATCTGGGTAATGGATCCAAGGAAGATGGTTTCCTCATCTTTCCATGAAGCAGCGTATCGGTAGTTAGTTCCTTAAATTTAGTTTGTAAAACAGAATTCTTCACTTAAAAGAGGCTGACGCTGTTGAGGGATGACAACAGGCAGCTTCCTGGGCAGTAAAACTGTTCTCAAGAGACAGGGTCTAGACATTGAGGCTGACACCTCAGAGGCTTTACTCTCTTTCTGGGCCTTGTCACTAGACCTCTTAGAGTTCAACAGAGATGACATCTATTTTACCGACAGAACCATCTTGGGCCAATAATGGTTTATGGATCATCTTGGAAGACTGTTCCCTGCTGGGTTCAAGATGGCTTCTTTCTTTGTTTTTGAGGTAACATAAAGCAAATTGAGTACTAAGTATGAGAATGTGTGTCAGATGCTGGGAACCCTACTGAACAATATTCAGATCTTTTGAAACCAGGTGTCTATTGCACTGCTCTGGAGCATCCCAGGAGTGGAAGTATTTAGAGTCTACCTTGAAGAAGAATTGGTCAGTTTTGTCTGTAACTAAGCACTCTTTTGCTATGTCTACACTGGCAAGTTAGTTCGAATTAAGGAGGCTTAATTCGAACTAACTAAAGCCATGGCTACACTAGGCTTTAGTTAGTTCGAATTAAGGGCTTCCTTAATTCGAACTAATAAGTTTGAATAGGGTATTCGAACTAAAGGGTTAATTCGAACTAACTAGCTCGAATTAATCAATGTGGCCATGTTAATTCGAACTAATTTCTTAGTTTGAATTAACCAGCCATTGAAATGAATGGGGATCGCTAATTCGAACTAAACATTGCTTAGTTCGAACTAACGTTCCAGTGTGGCCATGCTACTTTGAATTAAGCTAATTCGAATTAACTAAAATTAGTTTGAATTAGTTAGTTCGAACTAACTAATTTGAACTAATTTTAGCAAGTGTAGACATAGCCTTTGATTCCTCACTGACACTAAGTTTCATGTAGCAGCATCCGCAAGTAATGTTATCATCTCTGGTTGGCTAGAAGACTCCATCCAGACAGTGATCCAACGTCAATTATTCACACTTTAATTATTTTTACAGCAATGCAATATACTTGGGCAAGAAGTCTTTACCACTAAAGGAACACTAACAAGTACAATATGGTGCAGCTGGTCTCCTCAGCAACAGACTACAGAAAGCACATATCTGTCCACTGCTCCCTACACTTCACAGAGAATTTTGAAATAGGCTTAAGGTCTTGGAATTTATCTTCAAGGCACTCCATAGTATGAGCCTAGGGATCTAAAAGACCTCCTAAATGTCCAGGAAGAATGTCATGGCTGATAACTTTGCTCCACGGGCATAATGGAACTCTCAAAAAAGGGTAAAGCTCAGCTGTGGAGGAGACTGGACTTCTTGGAGACTGGTCCGAGACTGTGGGATGAACGCCCCCAGGCACTAAGGACCAGTAAATCTCACCACTTCCTGCTCCACGTGCAGGCCCATTTCTTTGATACTGCCTTTTGTCATGAATATATAACAGACTACATATTTTAAACATTCCCCAAACACTTCACTACACATGGTTCTCCCCTTAGGGACAGGATGAGAGAACAAAGAACAGGTGACAGATGTTCGTCACATTGCTTACAGCACTGTAAGAAGGTGCTCAGTGTGGAGTAAGAACCTATATAAAACAGAACAGAAGACATGAGGTAGCAATGTTACAATGCCTCCTATTTCACTTTTGATTTATTAATCCAAATTCACTTTAAAAAACCCAACTGCATTCCAGCTCTAGCTCAAGGAGGGTCCCAGAAAAATTTCCTAGGAGGGAAGCTTTCTATGTTTGTCAGGTGGGTTTGGATCTCATGTGCACATCTTTGAACTCGTACAGTTATTCTGCACAATCTCTTGTAAATTTTTATTTTTAGTTATTTACATTTTTATATCACTGCCCAAGTCCAAGAGTCATGTAGCACATTAACTTGTTCTTATTTACAAGAAAAGTAATAACGAAGGATACATAAATAGATATATGAGTTCCAAAGTGTAAACTGCTAAATGCTCCATCTCAAACATTTCTTAGCAAAATCCATAAGATCCTATTTGGAACCGAGAAAGAGAACATGATATATTCAAAGCTTCATTTCTGAAAGTTGCAACTATTTTAGTAGAGCGGAATCAAAAAGACACTCTAAGTTCTTACTGCCACATTACCCTACCCAAACATTGAATATAAACGTGTTAATAAGGGCAACACATTACAGACCAGGTCAGAGTTATAAGCTAACATCATTTTTGTGGATATGTTCTTCTATCAGATTGTACTGGAAAGAGGTATTCACAAATCCCACCAGTACTATTAATATATGGGGGAGTTGGCAGGAGGGGTTTAAACACTCAGTGTATGTTTCTGTTGGGAGATCTTACAATGCTACGGAATGTTTCAGGTGAATTTCCCAACCGCTTAAACTTAGCCCTTTTCTGCAGTATGCAAATAAATCTTGCTCTGCTGGGTTGGATAGATGCCCTCCTTTGTGCACACTGTGAAGCCTGTATCTAACAAAAAATTCTGATAATGAAAAAGGTGACTGCTATGAATAAAGGCCACATATTGGATTTTTACAACATCTGGAGACCCCTCCTGAGAACAATACCTGACAGAGGAGGCTGTAGTGCAGAGTCTGGGCTACATGAACTTGTGTGGGAATTTGTGAAATGCTGGCTAATATATCTTACAGAAACAGATGTAAGGATACTGACTTATTTAATTTATATCAGAGCTGTTCAAGTCCTTCGGGGGTCTGGAAGCAGGTAAGAGATGAGTTTATGTGAGCTGATTTGTTTGCAGTTCTTTGGAAGGAATGAAATTATTTTAATTGGACACACTGTCTCGATCAACTACCATGCATCTCAGTTAGAGATAGAAATAGTAAATACCTAGTATATATGTACTAAGAAGTCAGACAGTACTTCAGTTTTATCAAGACCACCGAAATTTGTGACCAATAAGAAGATATTCAGTTACATGTGCAAAGATTAGGGTAATCAGAATGTATGCTTCACCCCATTCCTCCCTATGGAAGGCACTGCACAACCAGTACATATAAACACACAGGCGTTCTTTTGTGATGGAGGAGAAGGATAACTCAGGAGTGGAGGGGAAGCAAGAGCTATGGTTGATGTCAGCTGAAGGGAGGGAGCGTGAATATGATTTGGGATTAACGTGCCTTGGATTAGGAACAAAGCTCACAATACCAGGCTAAATGCAGGGAACGTGTGGGGGAGATTACCCACAGCACTGGATCGTGCACAATGGCATTGCGCATGCACCTCAAAGATTTAGGCTAGTGCAATGAGGGCCCAACCCTATACTCCACCAATGAGAAAGGCCAATGGATACACGCACCTGTGGTGTGAGTGTAGCAGCAGAGCACTGTATAGCTCGAAAGCCTGTCTCTTTCACCAACAGAATTTGTTCCAATAAAAGATAACACTCCACCCACTCTGTCTTGCTAATATCCTGGGATCAACAAAGCTACAACACTGCAAATCAGCAAAGGCAGAGATACACCATCCTTCCATCTGAGTGCCAAGCCAGGATCCTTTCCCAAAGCATTCCCAAATGTGATCTATGCAGGTGTGAAGAGAACTACATAAAGGCTTAATAAAAAGGACTGTCAGGCAGGAGCAACATTTGCTTACCCACAGATGCTTCAGATAATAAAGTAAGTTTGAATGACAATATATCAAATGAAAGTGATGTGTAGTATATAAAATGATGTGTAAGATATAAAAGTAAAGTGATGGGAACCAACCATAAAATTTGGCTCTCTCCCACTTATGAGTAAATGACTTTTCTGGTTCAGATAAATACAGCTGTATATCAGAGATTGAGATGGGATGTGGGAAAGTGCTTTGGATTATCTATTCACATGCCTTAAAAAAATATAATATATTATACACCTTCCAATTTTCCCATTCTCAATGGTGACTCTCAAACTACAATAATACTTTCCTTTTCCTCTTTAAATAATTCTCACCCTGGTTTTAGGATTACATGACTGCTATTGTATAAAGACCCGGACTTAACAGGAAAATCACTCATAAGAGCAGACAGCACACCAAACCCTGCAGACATGAAAATTTCTACAGTGGAAAAAACTATATCAAACTATTGAAGGGGAAATTCAGTTCAGATAAGCAGAGAAAAGTTGGAATGCTCATCTGAGTTATACTAACTTATGGAAGTCATGAGGCCCAGTCACAGAAACTCCTCGACAACTTCCTATCCATACCTACATACTATTGCAGTCTTTGGGAGAACAGGGCATTTGTTTACTCTCGTATCTTGGTATTAGAGAACTCCACCTATCTTTGGCCCCCCATCTATCCATATTGTCACCAATCTACACAATCCAAGTGACTATTAACAAATCTTTCCCCTCCAAAATGTAACCCTTTAAAACACCAAAAATTATTAATAAGAGATGAATGGATACAGGTTAGCACCTTGTCTGATCAAATGTCACCTTTTGTGATGTTTGTCACTCCTCTTTTCCTGAAGGACACGCAAGGTGACCGTTTTGATCAGACATGAGGCACCTAAATGCGCTTGTTGACACATAAACACGGACGCACACAATTTTCACTTTATATGTCAGCCAAAATCTAGCTTAATTCCTTCTGGGAAAATGTGTAACTCAAGCCTTCCTGTGATTGTGATGTTACAGTTGGCTGAACACCATTAATTTGAATGATTGTACATGTTACATATTGGGTGATTAAACATTTTCATGTCAAAGAGGGTGTCTAGTTAATGCTGGGAGGAGGGTTTCTTTCTTCCTGCTGAAATCTGATCTTGACTAATCCTTCACATGAGTAAGGAGCACTTTGTATATGACTGTCTGGACAAAGTGAGGGTGTCTTATGTCTCACAGACCGCATCTAGTGAACTATTAGTCTATTTATGGCTGAAGTGTGATCTCCCACATAGTATTTATGAGAAAACTTATTTTTGAAGGACTAACAGCATTCTTGGGTCAGAACTGCAACTACGCAAGATTACCTTTCCTTTCAAAAGGTAACACAGCTATACAGGTACTTGAGGAAATGAAAAAGTGTGACTTTACTAAAAATGGAAGGATTTAAACTCAATACTCCAGTTATTCATATAGGGCCTGATACAAAGCCCACATTATTCAGTAGAACTATTGTTTTCATATCACTAAGTGAAAAGGAAGAGCAAGCCTTCCACACACCGGAGACAACAATCAGGGGTAGCTGATCACTGTACTTCATGTCACAATCAAACATGTAAGTCAAGAAAACAACAGATCCAGCGGTTTATGGGCCTGATCCAAAGCCCATTGAAATCAATGGAAAGAATATTAGAAGAGGATAATTTCAGCTGGCCAGAGGACAACAATTCCACCTCAGAATTTGTTTTGTTCTGCATTGGAACAAAAACAAACCCTTTTGAATGTTTTTGTTAAAGTGAAATTGTGCTGAAATGTCCATTTTTGGATCAAAACCTGAGCTTTTTATTCAGTTTGGGATTTGCTGGTATGTTTCTGCAGTCAAGCACTGGCCACAGCAGACACGGGTTCAAGTCCATGCTCCGCCTGGTTCAGAGCCATCTTTTTTCATCACAGATCACTGTGAATCCAGCGGAGCAAGCATACACTAGAACCTGGCTCACCCACAACGCAGGCCACTATCCTAGCCTGCAGGCTATATAGTGAGAGAGTCGGAAACTTAGTCAAAAGCAATACATTTTGATAAAATAGTAAAATCCTCCAACACACTATTATCTCCAACAGAAATAATTCTGTGTTGATTTTGTATATGCCACACTATTGATGCTGTAATTGTCCGAGCAACTGAATGAATGAAAACATAGAAGTTTGAAAATAAAAATCCTAGATGCAAGAGATACTCTTGGCAAAACAATGAGGGCCTCACATGAACAGCAGGGGTGGATGCTGATAGTCTGTTCCATTAAAATGATTTATAATACATATAAAAAGAGTCCTGCATCAATAAAAATAAGTTAGTTTAAAAAATGGAAGTCCAATGAAAACTGTGATGTACAGAGATAGACAATTTTGAAGTGCAATGCAGAACTAAGAGGGATTTATTGTGAAGTCTTTTTCGGCATGTCCTGAAAATATCTACTTCGCTCTATACCCAACTGCATCATAGACAAATATCTCAGAAGTTTTCCTGAATGGAATCTTTAATTTTTTAGTTGTCCCTACATGTGTGTGTGCAAGAGACCAGAGTGGAAAAAAGAGAGAGTGTTATAAAACAACAATCAAAGACAGCCAAAAGGCAGTTATTCCACTGAGTTAATCAGCCAGCCTTCCATGCCAAGCTACACATGTTTCTGGTCTCTCCCATTCACTCAACGGCAAGGGATCAAATGCTATAGTTTCTTTTCTATAGCCATCCCAAACAAGAACGAGCATAAATCCAAATAAAAAAGGTAAAATAAAATTTAAAAATTGGAACTCTCAGGTTGTATGGTGACCATATGCAGCAGTTCTCAAAAACACAAAGCAAAATATTCATTTCCTTTTTCTGTTGCAATAGGTTCGATTTCTGACATGACGAACTGTTCCCATTAATGGTAATTTACAGTGGCTCTCTATTGCTTAAATGTGGAAAATCCAGAGGGGTAAAATATGGGAGTTTAAAGATACTATCCCAAGTAATCTCCAGGGTTAATTCTAAAAATTTGAAAGGCCTGTCATTTTACAATTAAACAAAGAATGTCATATGGAATCTTGGTGTTGGGTGCAACATCACCACTGCAGCCAATACATGGGAAAAAATAACTTCCTGCCTCATGGTTGAGTCTTCGTAATTACTGCTTTCAGATAACAAAAACAGAGACTTTGTTATGGCACAAGGGAATGGGATGTTTGCTCACAGAAGGATTTAATCTTTATTAAAAACCAAAAGGCTGTGCCAACAGGAATTTTTTTAAGCTGGCTTTTCCACTGAGATTCTCAAGCAACATCTTTTCTTTCTTTCCTACTTTTCTTGCTGAAACTTTGCATAGAAACTAAACTTTTCAGAGCTTTTGGAAAAAAACCATGTAATTCTTCTTTCACTGGGAAATTTGTGTTTCTGTCTGACTAGGGACATAAAGCAGATATAGGGAATTAAGTATTCATCCAACTACCCCAACATCCCTCTCCCCTCAGGCCGATGTAAGTTTTTTGGGTAGGCCGTTTGCCATTCAGTGCACATCTGAGGCTTCAGTTCCAACAATCCAGCCTATTCTAGATGTAGCTGGATTTTCAATCATTCAGTATGCTGAAAATGAATAAAAACAAGAAAAAATGCAGTATGGAATGATGGAATATGTATTAAGGTAGTTCATGGCCTTCACCAAATGTCCCGCTTACAATGAGTTTTAAAGAAAACTTGAATTTGGGTCTCAGCACCATGGAATAAAAACAGCTTATTTTTTCCCCTCCTGGTTGCCAAATGTGAAAAAAGCAGATACTATGTAAAAATCACATTTCAGCTTTCAAGCTCTTCATGCTGATCCTTTAATGAATCCCTCTTTCAAAGAATATTTGTCACAAATACCGTATCACATATATCTGGTTTGTTTAGTAATTCTGTTCTAAAACACTAGCCTTGGGTTTATTTTGTTTTCTTCTTGACATAATTATAACATTGATCTCTCCCCAAATAATCCAATTTTAAGATTTAATTCAATTATATAAGACAAATTTTCTTTCACATTAAAAAACTGATCATGTTTCATTTGGTGAAATGATCCATTTCATATGGATCAGAAATCCCAGCAGAGGAGTGAGGGCATCTGTTATAAAGAAATCTTCTTTCTATAGTACAAATAATTTATATTCTCTCTCTGCACTGCCATCAGAAGGTCTAAAACGATCACTCGCTGCTTGCACCAGATCTGCATAATGAGGACATTTTTTTGTATTAGGAAAGTTATCATTTAAGGTCAGCAAGCAGCTAATGAAAGGAGAGCTTTTTATTCCCTTTTGCAAACTGTATGCCAGCACTGTGAACAAAAATAGATTACTTTTGTTACTTGATTTACTTCTCAAAAGGAGAGGACAGATGTCAAATATTCAAAGCATGTCTGTAACGGGCTAGTTTGAAAGCACATTAGTTTTTCAAGAAATATAGCAACGGATTTCAGGGGGATTTTATCCATTCCCCTATCCTCCCCCCACCCACCCAATTTCTGAGGTGGCAAATAGGGTGTAGCTTGAGTAAGTGGCCCATCCCCAGTAGTCACATTGTCTACTTAATCTTGGAACCCTATTTATTTTTAAAGAACTAATTTAAAGAAAACTTTGTTCTCCGAAGTTCTGATGTCATTTTACAGCTCCGCTTTATTGTTGCCCTGCATTGGCTGACATCTTGTGCACGGTGCCAGCAGTCTAATTAAGAAGTAATCCTTTTTCACTTTCTTCTTTCTAAAGAAAGAGAAATCCGAGCTTTTGGACTTTTCCAGAAACCCACTGCACTAGCATTTTATACCTCAGAAACATGAGAAAATATTTGTAACTGTATTGATCCCCTCCCTCCAGCCCAAAGGACTTATGTAACATTAGCAACAATAGGAAGAATAGTACTTTTTATAGGGCCAATAATTTATAAACACACAATTCTTTCAGACAGAACATGCCCTTTTTTCATGTGATGACAAGCTTGTTCAGAATCAGATACTATTTGACACTATAAATCAGTAATTTTTACTACAAGTCAATAGAGTAGGTCCCCTCAAACTGCCCATTTTCCCAGCTAATGGAAACTGCCAGCTACCTATGTGCAGATCTAACTTTGCATTTCTTTTATTTTTGCTCTCTTGAACTTAAAGGTAGTCTACAGCAGTGATTCCCAACCTGTATTTCAGGGGCCAAAAATGGCCCTCAGGGGCTTTCAAAGTGGCCTTCAGCTACCCTCTTGCTGGCTGCAGCATGGAGTCACTGCCTAAAGACTGAGGTGGAGTGCATTTCCATGGGGCTAAAAGACCAATGCAGGCTCCTTGCTGCCAAAGGGATAGCATATTAGCACTCCCATCCCCCGTCTTTACCAGGGAGCACTGCAAAGCACTCTGCCTAGGTCCATAGGTGCTAGCGTCCTTGCTGGAGTTAGAGGGAAGCGAGCACTGATCTTCTGGCCCCTGGCTGCAGAGGGGAGCCATTGCCTTGGGACACAGATAGAGTGCGCAGAGTTGCATGGTGCGTGCAGTTTCCCTTCTGCAGCCAGGGAGACGGGAGATCCATGAGCAAGGAGGAAAACTGCTTTTCGGGGGTGCGGTGGGGGGAGGGGATGTGTCATGCTGGCAGAGGCTGGTGGCCCTTCAGAACTGTAAAAATGATACCTTTGGCCCTTGAGCCAAAAAGGTTCGGAACCACTGGTCTACAGTCTAGTACATGAAAGACTTCTACAATTATTGCAACTGAGACATTTCGGTAGTAAAAAAAGATATTTGCTTATTCCCAAATTCTTTGCTACTTGCCAATAACAGACAGTGACATGGGACGCCAGCATGGTTACCACGCCATATGCTAATCCACTTTAATACCTATGCTCAGCAACTGTGTACCGCTCCGGAAACTACGGACATCACGAGTCAGGTCAGAAGATGTCCTGAGTTTGTCATTATTCTCACTGTTTTAATTATCTAGGATCATTTGCACTACGCATGCTGTCTTGTATGTATTCTGTGAAAGGTCAACATGTCATTACCATTAATAATTAAGTACACTACTGTTGAAAGACAACAGAGTCTTGTGGCACTTTTAAAGACTAACAGATTTATTTATCGCATGAGCTTTCGTGGGAGAAAATCCCACTTCGTCAGACGCTTTGAAGATAGGAAAGTTACAGAGTGGGAGGAAATTAAATGCAGGGGAGTGTATGACATAGCATCAGGTCAGGCTGTAACAGCAAATCAAAGTAGGTGTTAGGATTCAAAACACTGGGGAACAGCACATAGAGGAGGGGGGAGGTCAATTCACTTGATGTAATGCGAGAAAAATCCATAGTCCCTGTTTAACCCCAAGACAACTGAGTCAAATTTGCATATAAGTTCGAGTTCTGACCTGATGCTATGTCATACACTCCCCTGCATTTAATTTCCTCCCACTCTGTAACTTTCCTATCTTCAAAGCGTCTGACGAAGTGGGATTTTCTCCCACGAAAGCTCATGCGATTAATAAATCTGTTAGTCTTTAAAAGTGCCACAAGACTCTGTTGTCTTTCTACAATAGACTAACACGGCTACCCCTTTGGAATTTGTACACTACTGTGCATCTCATAAAAGACCAACAGGCTTTCATCATTTTCCAAAGTCTGAAAGACATGTTCAGGATCAGTGTGTACAAGATTCTCTGCATATGTACCGTGGTAGAGAGGCTGAAGATGACTAAACTGAGGAATTGCACTCCCTTTAGGGTGTGAAGAAAACGCTACGCTCACCTTACCACCTGTTTCCAAGAAAGCAGAAGGAGAGCTTGCTTTAGTGGTTCTCTGAAAATCAATGCAGAGCATCTTTCGTAACACAGTCAGTTTTAATTTGAAGACAATACTAACAAGATACAGAGGACAGTCCCAAAACCTATTTGCCTACCATTGCCCTCCATCAACTATAGTTTCACCCATTTAAATTACAAAATTTTCACAATCGTTAAGCTAGGGCTCAACAAACTCTGGGCATCAAGTTGCCATGGCACCCGTGAATTGTACCCTGGCGCCTAGCTGTGTCAGGGTACTCCAAAAGGTGGAACACCCCCTGGTTCCTCCCCCTCCCGCCGACCTCCCCCAAAAAGCCACTGGTACCTTCATGAATGCACAGCTTTTTGTCAGCGGTGGCGGGACTTCTGGCAGCAGTTGTTTTTCAGTGGCAGTGGGGGGCCTCTTTTCCCCACACTGAAAAGTGGCAGCAGCAGCATTTCAGTGATGGGGGGCTCCTCTAACGTGCCGCACACTTGGGCACCCCTCTTTTGGGGCTAGTGCGTAGGTGTGCAATGCATTTCTTGAGGCCTGACTTAAGCTCTTTGAGGCAAGGACCATCTTTTTGTTCTGTGTTTGTACAGAGCATAGCACAGTGGGGTTCTGGCTGCGACTGCAATACAAATAATAAACAACAAATAATACATAAAAAATAAATAAATGCTACTACTACTATGTAAGATGACTTCTGCTCTGTCGAGAAGTTGATTAGATCTAGCTAAAATACCAGCCCATAATTCACTAAAAACCTTCTGAAAAGGGTCTATAAATATAAGTTTAGAGACTACCATAAAAAAGAGGACCCACCACCATGACCACCACTCTAGTGGAGAACCACAAATGATTGAGGATATAGTTCCTCTCTATCTGAAAAGCCACAGGACACTAGAATTTTTAAAGCTATCTAGATTATGTCACAGCTGGCCCCAGTGGATTTCCTTCTCCCTCTCTTCTTCAATATTTTTAGGTATCTTAATCTCATAGTCGAAATCCAGACTTGGTGTTCATGAGTAAAACTTTATTGAAGTCAACTGAGTTGCACCCACTTACATGAAGTCTTAATTATTTCAGGTCAGCCATGTCAAAGCCACAGATTACTTTCAATAAACTCCTGACATGAAATCCAGGTTCCACTGAAGTCAATGATACAACCCTCGCTGACTTCAGTAAAGCCAAGACTTCACCCTGGTGTCCCGAATTTGCTGCACTTCCAAGGAATAGAGGTGGGAGTTATCCCACTGACCCGATTATCTGATGTCTCCCTCTTCTGAGGCTCTAGAGGACAACAGTTTGTAGGCAACTATTTCCCCACTGAATTAGTATTCTGTTTTGTTAGAGAGAATCCCGGATGGCAGGATGAATCAAACAGCAGAATGACCCTCAGATGGACTGAAAGAACCATCCTCTTATATTTCAGTCTGAAGGACTATTAACATAGGTATGTCTTGCACAAGCAAACCAGCTAACAGAGGAACTGTCTAGAGTCTTACATAAGGCGATGGGTAAAAGAACACAGGGTGGTCACTATACGGGAAAAAGCAGCAGAATAGTTGTGAACACAGGGTTGGGGGCAGATTCAGTTTCATTTCTCAACTGCTGCAGTCCAGTCAGTGCTGATCAATCTTATCTGAAGGCTGCTTCCTAAGGAGTATGTGCTTTAACCTCCATCCATCAAAGGAGAAAGTGAAGAGATCAGCACTTCAGTGATGCCTGATCACCTTCATATCAACTATTCCTTCCATCTCCCCAGGATCCAGCTAGCTCATTTAGCAATATGGGACAGGCAAAGTGACCGAGACTACCTGACACCAGCTCATGACCAGTGGGGTCATTACCCTCAGCTGAGAACCTGCAACTATGGTGTGACGGAATGCACATCTGTGCAGCCCTTGGGCGTGACCTGTATAATCTTTCTGTTCAGTTTTGCAGTGTAATTGTGTTGTTTGATGACAATTACGCTATACCAGGTTCCTCTGTGAATGCTCAGAACATGTGCCACGTGATTACCAGGGTGCCATGTTCCCTGCTGCGACATGTATGTATAGATATGAAGCATGTTACAGGGTTCAGACTCTCAGGGCTGTCTCTAGCACAATGGCTGAAGATTTACACATCAAAGGGAATGCTAATGCCCTCCCCTGCT
>ML685756.1:8340618-8401564 GCA_007922175.1 Pelusios castaneus | reverse complement strand
GGTCATAGCAGCACACCAGACTGGATTTGGGGAGCAGTCTGTCACATATGGTTTTACAAAATAAGGACAATGCATTAAATAAAGTAAATTTGAAGGCATTTTCACTCAGTTAATGGGGGAATAGGTGGCACAACCGGCAACAATCTACTTCTTCATAGGCAGAAACTGGGCTAAAATTGGAACTCAGGAAACAAGCAAAAACAAATGGTAGAGTTTCATTTTATCCCTAGTGGATATGTTTCTGTACCACACAGCCATACATAGCTCGACGCTATTTCATACCACTGTCAAGTGGTGCTCACAGACTTGACCCATGAGGGGCATGGCAGGGTGCTCTGTAGGTTAACTGGTACAGCTGCATGGGAAATTTGCCACAGACACAGCCCATTCCACATCTGGCTTTGCTCAGTGCTATCATCAGCCCTTAATTGTCATGAACTGACTTACCCCTATTTGTTTATTTATTGAAGAGAGAAGTATTTTATAACAATCTATACTTTGTATTTATTGGGTCCACACAGAATCATAGAAATGTAACACTGGAAGGGGCCCCCTAGTCCAGACCACCATATTGAAGCAATAGCATGATGGGACACTGTGCTACCAGAGATGCCTATTTGGATGATAGTTCATGCCTATGTGATCATTAAAGACCACATTTTTCTTCCTTAGCATGCAAGAACTAACCTCAGTGACTTGGCTAGATTCCAACTCAGGTAATTACATTCTGCTTTCCTGAATTCCTCCTGCAGTTGTGATTGAATACGGTATTTTACTTCATCTCCTCTTCCAAAACTGTTGTAGTGTTGATGATCTCCCAAGTGGCTGCATTTTAGTGATGTGTGAAGTGATCACCAAAAATGAGCAGAAGGATGGTCTTGTGACAAGCACTTAGAGTAAAGAAATCTGAATTATCTTCCTGGCTCTTTACCTTGCTCAGAAGTTCAATTAACTGCTCTGGGCCTCAGTTTCCCAAACCATAATATTCTACTTATTTAGGCTTTGAGAGCCTCGAGGAAAGTTAAAAGTAGCCACTGAAATTCAAAGGCACTTAACAGATGAAGTAAATTTCCAGTTGTAATTACAGCATAGTCCAGGGCAGACTGCACAATAGCCCCTTGCACCCAGGACAAAAAAGTGTTTGACATTCATTCAAATCTCCATCTGATTTTTGCAAATGGCCCCATTTTTTTATAGTAGGAAGAATGAAAATCTCAAATCTAAACACCTCCCTAACTCTGGGGTATCTCAAACCAAGATCCAGAGATAAATTTTGCAGCTTAAAGCCATTTCCATTTCACAAGTTTTACAAACAGCTGACTTTCTGCCTTGAAAAAAAAGCCTACAGGGTTACCTTTTGATGTCGGCACATGACCTGGATATTTCAAGGTAAAGGTACTGGAGAATATCTTTACGCCTTTTTTTCTATCTATTTTTTGTGTTTGCAGTATCTTCTCTAAACATTTGGTCTGCATCTGCAGAGATCTGTGATTTAAAATTAGGTAAAGTGCATCAGACAGGCCTCAAAGTAACAAAAATGGATGAATGAGCTAAGGGAAGGATGTCAGAACATTTAAAAACTCGCCTTTTCTTTCTCCACATTACCCTGGGCTACCCGCAATTTCTATCTATGTTAATTTAACATTTCTTTAATTTAATTTACACTGAATATTTTGCAGTTATTACGTAAACAGAACTACTCCTGAACATACACTAAAAGCCTTCATCTCTCACAATCTAGTCAAGTAATGCACTTAATTTACACCAAGCCTTTCAAAAGCAACTAATGTTTCTGGGTGCCTCCATTTTAAAAAGAATAGAGAATAGGTGTTCAGCATTCATAGTGTGAGTTCAGGTATCAAGTGCTTAATAATTCATCAAGCTTTGTATTAAATCACATTCTTCTCATACATAATGCAATTTCCTACCTTTTTCCTTGTATATGGACTATGATTTTTTTTTTTTTTTAAAAACTTCCTAATCCCCAAGAGTTGTCTATGTATTCTGCATGAAACAGCTAAAATTCCAGGCTGAAGGGGTTAGAACTGGAACCAAGGCAGTTAGAGTTAGATTTTATCTATGCAATAAGTGAAAAGGGGGCATTTATTATTTGCACGTCTCTCTACTGCCTCCCAAAAAACAACCTGAGAACCAGCTAATAACAAGGAACTTACCTTTTGCAAGTGGCCTAAATTTTTAATGAATAATTCTTTAGAGACTGCTGATACAGCAGGACAATAATCTTGCTCTGAGGAACAGGGAGGGTTATCCAAACCTCATTTTTGCTAATTTCCTAGCCATCTCTGAATCCAATTCACAACTACCTTCCTTATTTTTCAAAACTTTCCAAGGACTCACTTTACCCCATCTCTCTGACCTCATATTCACCTACTTCCCCACTCTATCACTCACTCAGCTTCCCCAGTCTTGGCCTTCCCTCTATCTTCTCCCTATGGCCTTTCACAGTTGGGTGTCTCTTTTGCTTGTGCTGCTGTAGACATCTGGAATGCTCCCCTGAACCACCGAGTCACTTCCTCTTTAAATCTCACCTTAAAACCCTCCTTTTCTCATAACTGTGCATTTATGACATTATCACTCCATGAAGATAGTGCTTGTTAGCCAATTTGTTATCAGTAATCAAAGTCCAAAATGTGCGTATTGTAAATCTGCCTGTCTTAGCTTATACTCAGAAACTCACTGTCAAATCTAAGATATTTTCTCTACTTTAGAATATGTTATGAAGACCACGAAAAATGGCCGGGGGGGGGGGGGAGGGCGGAGGGCATGAAGGGGGGAAGGAATATAAATTAAACTTTAAAAGGTCTCAACACATTCACACATATACAAAGACTAAATTAGATTCAGTGGGATCTACATTTAAAAATCTTACTGTATGTTTTGGGGTAGAAGGGCTCGATTGTGGGTGTTTTTTTAGTTTGTAATTAGCAGTCGAAGAACAAAATACCATTTGTGTTTGGAAAGAATGTGTTACTTACAGAGAATGACTACTTAAGAAAGGAGCTTTCATCACAGGATATATTCTGTGGAAACATACAGCTTACCTTGTAGCCTGAGCTGTTTTACTGCAACTCGATTCCTGTCTTGACACTCAGCTTTCAAGAAAAATAGCCCACTACTACCTGCCAAGCAAAAAAACCCCAAGCCCTTCCAAAGAAATTTGCAACTATGTTGAATTAAAGAACTAAAGGGCAAAAGCTGACAAGTATTATTTTCCAGTCACACCACATCATGCAAATACTTACTTTAAATGATGGGCTAATGTTAACATACACGTGTGGACTTTTTACAAATCATACACAAAACTATCCAAGCATTTACAAAGCAACAATCACCATGGTAACAAGGTGTGAAATATCAGTTTCTAATAACTGTTCTTTGAATACAGAAGATCAAGTGGAGAAAAATCCCATCAGGATAAATATCAGTATTTTCTCTTAGAGGGACATTGGTTAACAAAAATTATCTGAATTTCCATTTCACCTGGATACATGGGATTGCACTACTGCAGTTGCTTAGTGTATTATATAACTCTCATTTCATGCCACTTGTGTTCCTGCATCTGACAGCAAGGGGCAGTAAAGTTTGCGTGTCTACTCTCGGTCTCTGTTCTTCTCTTGCAAAAGCTACTGAGCCAAATTCTCTTTTGTGCCAAGATCAGGTTGTAGCTGGAGAGATGGGGCCAGAATCTGCGAGCTGACCTGCACCAGGTTGAGAAATAGTGGCGCATAACTTTATTCCACCCTGGCACACCCCCTTCCTGCCTCCAAAATGGGCCTGGGGATGGTACGAGAGCTGGGTTCACCAGCAGAGAGCTTCCTCCACCATGGTCAGATACAGATGTTTTGAGTTGCATAAGCAGTCGGGGAGAGAATCTGGTCATATTTGATGCAATTGTGTCTCCATGGGCGGGTGTTTCTGAGATCAGCGGGTGGCCCTCCATGTATAGCAAGAATGTGCATAAGAACAGAGGTTGTTTTTTGCTGTTTATTCCGAGTAACTATGAAAGCCACACACAATATAGTTAATATCTATTCTATACAATGCCATGGCACAATCACGAACCTGCAGCTTCCATAGTGAGAACTATATGCAGCACCCTTTCCCCTCTTGACCTTTAAAAGTAGGGTATTTATACCATATTAATAGACATCTGACATACACATTATCCTTTTTCCTGTTTTCAAAACCTTGTAACCCCAATCTATCTTTTCCCTACACCTTAAACACTCCCACAGGTTGTTCTTTAAAGAAAAAAAAACAAAAACTGGATAGTAAGTGGAGTCAAAAAAGAAAGTAAATGATTTCAACCTTTTTTTTTTTTCTGTACAAAATTTCCCCCACACAAACCTCAGACTGCAGGCTCATAGAAAATACAGCTGTTATGACAAGAGCAGAGTATCTTCACACCCAGCGCTTTGCAAAATGATGTGTGAACTAAATGTTACCTGGAATAAAAGGAACAAGATACAACAAAGTCCCAGATGAGCATTGTATATAGAAGAGGGACTAAGTCATGCAAGAATAAAAAAAATCAGAAGACTGGTGGTCCATGGGAAATCACCATTCCCTGTTTTCCTTAAACTTCTAGTGTTACAGGAGCAGGGTTTGCACATAAGCTGGATTTCCAGTTCACAGAGCAGCATGAGAAGAGCACATCTAAGAAAGGGCGATGGGCAATCATCACACTGGCTGCTGTGACAAAAGAAATTCTGCCTACAGAGAACACATGTAGGCGGAATGTCTGCAGGAGCTGCACATGCAAATGCAGTTATTGTTGGACTCTTTAAAGTGTCCAGCCTCCACTCCGACAGAACCAGGCCACCAATCTTTTGGGGTATCTACTCTCACTGAGGGTCCTCTGACACCTCCCCTCAGCCATTCAATCTAGTGGAACAAACCCTTGTGTAACTCCCCCAGCTTCAAAAACAAGGCAGAATTTAGCCCAGGAAGTGAAAAGTGCAGGATTCGCAAGGGGCAAGGCCCTCTGCCCTCTCTTACCCCTTGGGTACCAGAATACAGTTCTCTGCATTTATATAAAGCTTGGATAACTCACTAACCCACACAACACACTTTGGGGGTAGCATCATAGTTACAATAGTTATTATTATCCCCACTTTACAGACAAAGAACTGAGTCAGAGGAGGAAGTGATCTGGGACTAGAATTCAGGGAGGTTCCGGTTTCCAGACTTGAGTGCAGATAGTACAACAGCTACTGGGAAAGACTGAATTATCCAGTGGAGTGTACCCAAAATTATGCATGCAGGGCCAGAGCAAGCCTATTTTGCAACTTCATGAACTCTGAAAGCAACAAGAGCTGTGTTGATTTTCTTTTTAAAATACATTTTTAAAGGGTGCTTTATATAACAGAGTAGAAGGTCTATTTCTTCCAATTACATTATTTAAAAAACCCAGACTAATCCAAATCCTTTTATGTAACATTCATTTCGCAGCTAGACCCAGTCTATTTTAGAATATGCCATGCACTTACAGGGCACGGAAATCACAAACAACCTTTGAGATTGAAAATTCCCAGGCATCCTTTTTCCAGTTGATGCAACCTATCTCAGGGCCAAATTCTGCATCCTGTTTTCTACCAATCTTATCATTCTGATTAATAAAACTTCCATTGATTTTAATGGGTTATGGATCATTCTCATGCATGCCTAGCAGGAAAAGATCCCTGTATGAAGTTGTGTTGTGTTTCTATAGCTGTCGCTGGGTATTCAGTCTGTACCTTTACTTACTTAGTGCTTCACCCAGCAAAGTATCCCACTGATTGCATTGTGTGTGAGTGACATCTGATTGTGCCAAAAATGTATTCAAGAAACATGAACCAATGTAACACTACCTGTTAAAGGCCTTGTAGGTAGTGGTACATTTTAATTTGTATGCATTTTCCTTTTGCCCAACTTGAAGCTGACTCTCTAACTTGCTGGTTTATTTTCAGATAATAACTGTTTGTAAAGTTCATTTTTTGCTTATTGTTCAGGAAAATAATTTAGATTTGCAATTAAAATGTTGAATGCATCCCATGGCTTGTGAAGTTGGTAACACCATTTCACTCTTGAGAAGCTGAGCTGTCACCTTTCAAGGGAACTTTAGCCAGAACTTTTGTATGAAGTTAACACCATTGAGGAAAAAAAACCCAACCAACCAACCAACCAATTATTTCTGCAATAGCCATACAGTAATGCCTCCAAACAGAGTCACTCTAGAAATTTAAATTAATTTTCTGCATACAAGTTACTATGTACCTTTGACTCAACTTTTTAGATTTGTATAAAAAGTAACCCAAACCTGGGCAGATAAGATTCATTAACTCTCTGGTTTGCAAGATCCTCCATAATTTGCTTCAAAAATAAAAGTTCTTTGCTAAAGCTGAGATAAGGTGCAATGGAAAGGGTGTGGGGAAGAGGGGGGAAGGGAAATGACATTTAAAAATGCTTTTTAAAACACCAGATGTTGCAGAACCGACAGAGTGGAACAATATATTTGATTTATCAAAAGAAAAGGGTTGTTTGTCTACATTTTTAAAAACTCATGGGATACTTTTAAGGCACTTAGTTGTGGTCTTTCTGTGTGTGAAGAACATAGCAAACGCCCTTATAGATCTGATATTTAAATGACATGCACGACAAGGGAACCGCTTGATGTGGTTCAGCATTTGCTATTGTTGCACTCTGTTCTGTCTATAAACATTCCAGCTGTGTGAATAATATAACAACTATGTACAAGCTTTTTGCCATTCTTAATGCATCTCTCTAGTGCATTTTTGAGTTCTATAAACTTGCCATGGGCGTGTCACAAAGCAACACTAAAAATGTACTACTGTATAGTCCCAATAGCAGAAGTGGGCAGCTGACAAGAAGATTCTGCTTTCTAAAGATACTAACTTGTGCCTACAACTTCCGTGTAAGAGAATTTTAGCCGGGGCCTTTAGAGTTATTTAAACTTTACATTTCAGAGGTCTGAGGAGAATCATTTCTCATATTTTTGTCAATGAGAGAAAACCTCTTTCTACATACATGCACGTGCATACTTAGCCGTTCCCTCATATCCGTGCCCGCACACCCACACACCACACACCCCACTCCCCCCAGCAACAACACATCCATTTAAAATCAATCCATTCTTGCAGGTTTACAGAGCTGCTGCTGACATTTTATGGAAACTGACAGATGTTTTGTTTGGAAACAATTCTGTTTACATATTACATCATTTCTATATTTCTGTAGGAGCGTCTGTAGTGGTTAGGAGACAGATTCAGGAATTCTGAGATCTATGCCTGCTCTGCCATTAACTGACTATGCATCCTTAGACTTGCGTTTAATCTCTCTCAGCCTCAATTTCCTCATCTGTACAACTTGGGTAATAATAAATATTTAGCTGTCTTGTCGGTGTGTTGTGAACGTCAAAGTACAGTTCAACTCCAAAATGTGACTCTGCAAAAACTGCATGGTCTTACTTAACACAGCTACTCCCTAGGTGAAATTAACACAGGAATTTATATGGACTAGGCACCACATGAGCACTATTCTGTGTGCTTATGGGGGGTTTAAGTGGTACCCTGACTACAAGCTGTGCTTGTATGGAGTAGTGAATTTCACACACCCACCCCCCCTCGCCGGAGAGCATTTAGCCACATGATCTAATTTTAGTGGCAAAAATTAATTTTTACTGATTTTGCTCCTATTAAGTGTACAGAACCATGGATTTAGATGAGGATTCTAGGCCATCTTATAATCCTTCAACACAATTATTATGTTTCAATCAGTAATACTCATACAACCACTCTGAAACTAAAATGGAATTGCATAGGTATCACTGAAGACATAATCTGAAGGCAGTAGGAGACAATGAGACTTGAAGAAAATGGTGTTGCAGGGGCACAATTTGACAAGCAGAACCTTTCTTATAATGATGGATACGATGGAAAGAATCCAATTAGCTTTCACGGGACTGGTTCAGTTAACAAGGAAAAGACCCCACATATTTTTACTTATAAAATGAACACATTTAACTAGGAGTTGCTGAAGGAAACAAAAATGGACATACCCAGAGCCACTTTTATGATCACTTTTCAGGGTACTGCTGCACGCAAAGTACTGTAAAATCCTGAGATGAAAGGTGACTACAGAAAGCATTTTCATGCCCACCCTTTGTTTTTTAGGTCATTTTCATGAAAATGATCTTCATTTCTTATGAGATCATCTCCAGCTTGACCCAACTGTTTCTGTTTGTAGCATAATGATTTCCACAGCAACTTGTTATGAAACATAAAAAGATTACAGCTTAAGATGAGGGATACAAGAAGGAATTGATGAAAAATTAACAAACAAAAGACGAAAAGGAGACACTCCATGATGTAGAAGCTGAATTTCTTTAAATTGAGGAGCTGGTTTTCACTGGATGCCAGAGTGGATAATTTATTTATTGGCCTGTGTTGGAACTGGCCATGGGGCTCTGCTCACAGAGGCACTGTGCCGTGAGGAACTTCCTTGCCCAGGGACAGAACAATCCTGCTGCACCACAGGGAATGCCTGAGTTCAGAGACTATAACTCTGCTTGGCTCCAGGTAAGCAAGTGGCTTAGTGTGATCTCCACTCCCTGGCACAATCAGACACAGGGGCCGTTCAAGTTCTGACATTAAGGATTTGACTCTCTGCTAAGAAAGAGCAAGGCAGGAGGAAGAACTGCGGGGAGACATTTCAAACTCTCTGACACAATTCCATCTGCTATTGGTGCAAGTTACAGCTACACACGGGCAGACCTAACTTACTCCACTGGTGTAAGGTTCCACAGGGAGCAGGGGTCTTACCTCAGAGGAGGATTGGGCATAACAGATGGGCTGCTGTGGCCCCTGGAGACCCTATCCCACCTAGACCTTCTCCTCACACACTTCCTCCTTTCCCTCACACTATGCCCAAAGCACTCAGCAACTCTCCTTTTGGCAGCCTACTGACTCACAGAGGAGAGAGTAGCTAGATCCTATCCTGCTTGCTTTTTTATCCAGCTGTAGAAGCCCAAGAGAGATCGGGGCAGGAGGGCCTATCAATGCATGGGTTCTCTCCCCAAGCAGTCATCCAGCATAACCCAGAAGGGTCAAAAAAGAGAAGCTGAGACTCAACAACCAGTGAATGGTCCCTGATCCTCTGCCCCAGCTCTGGGGCAGCTCTAATTTGCAGCAGCTAACAATTGTCCCCTAGGGACCATCTACATGCTCAATATAGCCAGAACGCAGCACGCTCCAGGCATTTCTCTTTCCTCATCCCAGTACACCCCTCTGTGCCAGGGCAGTAGTGCAACTAAAAATGTTGCCAACATAAGTATGTCAGTTAAGAGTATGAGAAAACAAACAAACAAATCATACCCTAATGGGAAAAAGTTATGTCATCAATAGCCCTAACATGGGCACAGTTATATAGGCAAAAACGTCCTTTTGATGGTGTAGCTTATTCAGTTCGGGGACTAGGCATAAGCTATACCGACAAAAGAACTCTCTTACCAGTATAAAGCTGCATCTCCACTAAGAGGGCTTGATAGCTGTAACAGTACACAATGCCTAAGAAATGCCGTAAGACATTACACCAGCAGTGTCAATTGAAATGGAAAGACAACAGATAACAACCTGGCCCCCCGGAAGTCACTGGGGCTATGTCTACACTTGCAAGTTAGTTCGAATTAAGGAAGCTTAGGCTTTCATTAGTTCGAATTAAGGGCTTCCTTAATTCGAACTAATAAATTTGATTTCTTAGTTCGAATTAACGGTTAATTCGATCCCTTTATTCGAACTAAGTCAAATGTGGCCATATTAGTTCGAACTAACTGCTTAGTTCAAACTAATCGACAGATTGACCTTCCTGCAACTGACTAATTCGAAATAAGCAAGTGCCCTGCATGGCCATGGCTAGTTCGAACTAGCATTCTAGTGGGGCCATGCTAGTTCGAATTAAGTTAATTTGAACTCACTAAAATTAGTTTGAATTAGTTAGTTCGAATTAACTAATTCGAATTAGCTTTTGTTAAGTGTAGACATAGCCTGGGAGTTTTGCCTCTGGCACTAGCAGGGACCAGGATGTTCCCCCAATAAGCCACACTAGCAGAACCAACTCCCAGCACAATATTGGTAGTTTGGCCTAGTTTTCCAGAAGGCCACATGTGCAGTTGCACACGCAAAAAATATGCCAAAGTTGTATAGATGCATTTGTCCCAACTGTGATGGCCAACAGGACAAATGTGCATTTGTTTTTGTTCCAAATACCAGGTCCTTAAAATTTATATAACCCTTTGAAATGCCAATAAGCACTTTGTAGGTGCTATGTATTGTTCTTAGTATGTTGATTTACTTGACACAGGCCCACAAAGATACTCAAGTTACCTCCACCACTTCACAAAAAGGTAGTTTATTGACTGAGCTTAGGTTTAAGGAACTGTTAGAATGACCACGCTGGAATGTGTTTTGAGCCATGCTATTTTCACCCTGCACACACTGTAGAATGGTGAGTCAGTTGTAGGAGATTTTTTCAATTCTAAATATATTTAAAGTTTACCTTTACCTTCCAAAGAGACCCAGGTGAATGATTTCTCTTCCTAAAAGTTCATGGATGTGAATTTTATGCTTTTGATGGTGGCATGTTATGAAAGCACTGTGGGCTGATGGTCTATTTACCCACTAACGAGAACATAGCACTATCTTCCGTTTCCCTCATCAGTCTGCTTAACAACCAACAGAGTGAAGGGCTCTTGATTTCTCGTTTGAACCTAAGTTCTAACCAGGAAATTTCTATTGTAATGTGGACACATGTTTAATCTGTGCTGGATGGAGGCCATTTCATTTAAGCCCCAAACAGATGACAGACTGTAACAACATTCACTTACTACTGATTCAGGATGCAATCTTTCTCTCACTGATGTCTGTAGCAGGCCTGGGGCCTAGTCCCCTGTTTCCATTCACAGGGGTTCCCTCTCCTTGGCCCAAAGGACTCACCACGCCATGGCCTGTTTCAACTCCCCATGCTCTTTTATTTACAGTACAGATACAATGTAGTCTCACTTCCAGCCCAAGGTACCCTATGGCTCAGAAGCTCAGGGTTTGACCTCCCTCTTGGCTAGCAGACAGCCTGCCTCCCAGGCTCCTCTGCCCTGCCTAGCCCCCTCTCTCCCTGATTTCTGGTGCTGGCCCATTTATCTCCTCTAGCCAGCTTACCAAATGTTCCCTGTTCCTTTTAGGCCAGCCTTGGACCCAGCTAATCAGGGGCCACAGCTGTTACCTACACTGCCACGCCCCTTTGTCTTGGGCAGCAAGTGAGGGGTTTCCTACCCTTTGCCCTGTTACGGTGTCAATATGAGTAACACTGTTGGCTTTAACAGGAGTATGTTTGGGCCCTACAACTACATTAGTACAAGTCACCTAAAAGCTAGTGGCTCCATATCCATTTACAAATTACCCTAAGCCTTCCAGTTCTTGCAAAAAAGGTTTTAAACAGAGTTAAGTAAATTACAATCCTCTTCAAATTATATCCTTTAATTAATCACAGAAACGGTTAGCTATGGTTAAAAAAAAAACATATGCCAGTATTCTTGGAAATTTTAACACTTCATGCTGGCAAACCAAAAATCATTAAACTTGGGTTTTGTTTTGTTTTTTTAAATAAATAAAGCGCCTGACATCAAACAGCACTGTGCATTTATTTTCAGAGCAATGTATTACAGGTGACCTCTATAGATTGGAAATAGGATTACATTAACAAACATTTCACTTTAAAGTGGTGGATGGTGCGAGATGAAAGGGTGCCTTCCCTAACTTTTTGCAGTTCTACTGGCTCAGGTTTAAAGAAAGTATGCAAGCAGGTATTTATGTCACATTCTAATCTGGGATACTGACATGGATGTGAAAAGCAAAAGCCTTTGAAAATGATACTTTCATATGATGAAAAAAATCTGGAGAGCTCTGTGCAAAAAGGGTGTGAGAAATGAGAAGGGGAGTAAAGATAAGGAGATAAAGGGAAAGCTTTACAATGAACACTGCTACATACTTCTGCCATCAACAGTAACTCATGCCTGTAACGGTGCAGATCCACATCAGATAAATTGATACTGGAGTTTGAGGTTTAAATTAAATAGCAGAGCTCAGTGCCTGCTTGTTCCTGTAAAGGTTTCAAAAATGCAGTTGTGTTCACTCCAGGAAAGTTACATGACTGGACTGTGTTTGATGAACTAAATGATGACTTATTTACAGGTTTGGAAAAAAAATTAAATTAAATTAAATTAAAGTATGTGCAATCCAGATATTCCTTCACAGGACCTGGCTCTTTTCCCCCACTGTGTTGGCTTACATGGGCCTGTGTGTTAAGATCACAGAGCCCAATGTACTCTCTTGTAGTCGGATTTTTTCTTTTGCATCACTTGGAAATGACGATACATAAGCCAGAGTTTAGTTATTTTAGAATTTATGTTGTGCTTATCATCCCCTTTCCACATAAAATCAAAAGCAGCAGCAAAGTCCCAAATGAACGTCACAGAGTCTGTGGCATATCTTCCTTCTCAGGATCAAAAAACTGATTGGGATAGATGTTGTTGTGTTTTTGTCTTCTTCTTTTTTTCTTTTTTTTTTAGTGGAGGAGTTGTTGGAGGGTTTGGACAGAAATGGGTGATATACATCTATTCCTAGGCTAATTCTGGCTTTGAGTACCCTCATTTACCTCTACTGAAGAGACCTGAAGTTGACTTCAGTGTGGATGTATGCTGTAAATGGCAGGAGAATTTGAATCCACCAAGTTTCGGGAACTGATCTAGCATAATAGAAGTAAGCAGGCAATTTTGCCATTGGCTCCACTGGGAGTAGAACAGAGACCTAAATTATGCAACCGAACAACTAAAGAAACCAAAATCAAACCCAAAATAGCACACGATTATTTAACCTTTTGCGCCTATCATTATAGGCACCAGAAAGCAATAGTTATACGGCCATTGAAACAAGGATGTGCTATCAATCAAATGGAACTATTTCAGTTAAAAGAGCCTGCCATAGAATGAACCAGCAACCCTTATTACTCTCTATACAATACATCACAGCACCGTATGGGTTAAAAAACCATTCCGAATCAACATCAGCTCTTTGCTGTTTTCCAATTATATGAAAAACAGTTCTTAACAGTATTATACAATACGATACAATATTTTTAAAGGCTTTGCAATGTCCCCGTGCTCCAGGTTCTATGGTAACTTGGCCAAAAGCCAGTCTCTGGTTCTCTTTAAAAAGAGATGGAACCCTGTGTTGCCTGATGCTTTCTTAGCTCTTCATAGTTTAAGTTTTCCTGGCATAGATTTCAAATCTGACCACAACAGTTAAGGTGGGGGGGGAGGGGGGAAGTGCACATTCTACTATAAAATATACAAATCAGGAAATACAGACAACTAACAAAAACAGTTTCAGTACTACTTGATGAGAGGATTTTCCCCTCCCCCCTCCAACATTCCAGTAATGTAAAACCACTGTATAGAAAATCATTTTTCAATTTCAGGAAACATCGTTACTAGCTGCCAAAAGTCGATCCATATAATAAGAACTATTTGCTAAGGCTGAACACCTGCAGTTTTATAGAAGGCCTCTCAGGACAGCTGTAACTAAGTATTCCAGTCTACAGCAGCCAATCAAAACCTTAAACTTTTGTCTAAGAAAACAATACATTTTGCTAGCTGAGTTCTGTGGGTGCATGTGCATACAAACACCCCTTGTGAAAATGACAGAAAGTGTTGAATTTGTGAAGGCCGAGTCTAGTGATATGGGCCTTGACTAACACTAAGAATATGATTTCTTGTTCTTAAAAGGCTCTAGGAAGCACTCCAGAACGCTAAGCGTTCACACCCTACAAAAAAGGCTGTCAGACAAATATGTGTACATTACATGCATTCCAACCCTAAATCATGATGTAATTGTTTCTAATAGTTCAGGTGAAAATGACCAGCACAAATTAAACACCTCCTCACAACAGTCATAATGGTCTGGAAGATGGGTGGATTACATCCTCAGCAAGTTTGCAGATAGACACTAAACTGGAGGGATTGGTAGATACGCTGAAGGGTAGGGATAGGATACAGAGTGATCTAGATAAAGTGGAGAATTGGGCCAAAAATAATCTGATGAGGTTCAACAAGGACAAGTGCAAGGTCCTGCACTTAGAAGAGAAGTATGCCCTGCACTGCTACAGACTGGGGACTGACTGGCTTGGCAGCAGTTCTGCGGAAAAGGCCCTGGAGGTTACAGTGAACAAGAAGCTGGAGATGAGTCAACATGTGCCCTTGCTGCCAACACAGTTAATTGCATATGGGGCTGCATTAGTAGGAGCGCTGCCAGCAAAACCAGGTAAGTGATTATTTCCCGCTATACAGCACTGGTGAGACCACTTTTGGAGTTCTATGTCCAATTTTAGGTCCCCCACTACAGAAAGGATGTGACAAATTGGACAGAATCCAGGTGAGGAGAGCAAAAATGATTAGGAGGGTGGAGCACGTGACTTAAGAGAAGAGGCTGAGGGAACTAGGCTTGTTTAGTCTGCAGAAGAGAAGAATGAGGGGGAATTTGATAGCAGCCTTTAACTACCTGAAAGGGGGTTCCAGGGAGGGTGGAGCTAGACTATTTCTCAGTTGGTAGTAGATGACAGAACTAGGAGCAATGGCCTCAAGTTATCGTGGGGGAAGTCTCGGTTGGATTGTAGGAAAAAGCTTTTTCACTAGGAGAGCAATAAAGCACTGGAATGGGTTACCTAGGGAGGCAGTGTAATTTCTATCCTTAGAAGTTTTTAAGGTATGACATGACAAAGCACTGGCTGGGATGATTTAGTGCGGTTAGCCCTGCTTTGTGCAGGGGGTTGGACTAGATGACCTCCTGAGGTCCCTTCCAACTCTAATCTTCTATGATCAGACACTAAATACATTCCCCAAAAACTGGCAAACTGAATCTTCAAAAATTTGGAAGATTCATTCCTTGTTCAATGGATGGGTGACTGCACTGCCATAGGAAAACAGTAGTAAGGATCAGGTGTTACTACTGTTTCTCACATAGTCTGATGCACATTATCTCATTTTTTGGTATAATCCCTACATTCAGTCGCACATAACTAAAAATCCATGAACACTTATGCATGACCAAAATGCTCCCTAGTTGAGGTTATGTGAGCACCCAGAAGCGCACTTGGAGATGTGCATCAGCATCAGGCAGAGATAAGAAGTGTAACACATATGCCTGAAAAAAGGCTATCTCTTTAAGAGACCCATTGAGGGTGGGTTACTGCTGCTTGGCAGATTAGCTGCCCAGAACCAGAAATTTCTGGAAACAGGGAGTGGTAGCATTTGAGCATGATCCACAGGGTTCCCTGCTAGTGTGGTCAGATCACACATGAGACAGCAGCAGACATGAGAAGAGCCCATGTGTTCTGTTTCAAGGAGAAAAGCTGAGCCGGGAGTGGACAGCATGACGTTTTCTCTCTTCTATGGAGTCTGCTGCTGCAGAGTTTATTCATGTGTATATGGGACTGAGGGCTGGTTAACCAGTAAGCTGTCTGGATGGTGCCGATTCCAGAGGAGAAAGAAAAGCCTGCATGGAATTCTACTGAAGATTCCTGCAACCAAAGAAGAAGAGGACAGCTACTTCTTCCCACTCAAGCCTTTAAACTTAACCAAAGACTGCAGCTGAGATTTGGGTGAACTCCATCTGGTCTTCAGGACTCTTGGATATCTTTCCCATGGCGTTTCTGTGGGGACTGTTCTGTTTAACTTTATTTTATTTTCTTAGGATAAGATTTATTCAGTTAGTAGTTAATATAGTTAATTGTTATGTTTGTTCTTAGTAGTATTTTACTGTGGGAGGGTAACTCTGAGCAATCTTCGCTGTGAGTCCGTTACAGACTAGATCCTGGGTCTCTAGGTGCTTCTCCAGAGGAGTTGGGGTTTATTTCTGTTAGGCACTGGAGAGGGGCAATTGAATGAATTTTAGCCCACCCAAAAGTTACAACAGCACTGAGAAGTACAGCTCCTTTTTCTCACCGTGGCAGATCAGTGACCCTTCCTCAGCCCACCATCTTCCTTGACTGGCACAATGAGAGCTCTCTCTTCAATTCCAATCTGCTTTCACCATTGTGCAGGAAGTATTTTGCATGCTCAAAGTGCACACACACTTGGCACACAGATGTTTTAAAATGTGGTCTTTGTTGCTTTCTGAGTAACTGAGCCACTCAAAATCAATACTTCTAGACTTGCCAAGAAAGAAACATATGTCTAGATAACTAAAGGAGACACTTTTCTTAGATTTTGGTCCTGCTCTTTGGAGATGAACTGAAATGACAGATGCCACTTGAGGCATCAGGTCTTAAACTCTCACCACCTGCATCGGAAGAGGTCAAGAGTAAAGAAAAGCTACAGTGCAGAGGGTTATTTCCCCCTCCCACAGGGTAAAGAAAGCAAACTACCTTTGAAAATACATTCCTGGGAGCATACAATTTTGCCAGCTGTATGTAAAAAGGCTGCATGTTACACTAAGGGCATTTAGCATGGATTTCAGAGAAACTAGAATTCAACCTGTAATAACCCACTGCACAGAATTCCTTGCAAAGAGGAAGGTCTGGAAAAATCAGTTGAGAAAAGCACAGAGCGACTGCAGTCAGACATACACACACAATGGTTTAGGAGTGGAAATAACAAGAAAAGAAACCCAAGAAGCTTGACCTACCAAATGGTTTTAACGGGTGTTTATAAAACCATGAATAGCATTCATTCCTGAATTAAAAACATAAATTCTCCTCGATTTTACTTCTATGTAAACAAGACCAGTTCAGCTCTTATCTCAAATTAGTAGACTGAACATTACGCAGATCTTACTAAGTTAAAGGCTGAAATGAATGTCGTTAACTACACTGAAAGGAGTGTGGTCTATTCCCTGGTTGGCTGGAAACCTGAAACTTCAGACACTTGCAGATCTCAACCAGCATTACATGAGCCAAGGGGTGGCTTGAGCCAATGCACATTGCATGGTTAATGGCAGCATCTGAACTCAGAAACTGTTTCAAGGAAAATTTCCACAAATTCATACCTTAACTGAAGCCTTGCCAATCAGGATTTGCCCTGATCTCAACCACCAGTGCAGCTGTACGTGGGCAAATCGATAGCACAGACAGGATAATAAAATACAATAAACTGTGATTTGTACCACAAAACATTATCCTAGTTTCAGGCAGGGACAGACTCTTTACTAGTGGAAGTCTTGTTTATACTACAGGTTTGTACCACTTCTGTTGAAAGGAAACCACATATACAGTAGACTCTATAGCTATTTTTCTTTTCTATTTAGTTCTCTAGGGCTCAGCAAGTATTTATAAGACGAATAATCCTGCTAATCTTCAAATGATGTAAAGTTTCAAACTAATCACTTGATGAAATCTTGGCCCCAGTGAAGTCAACTGCCATTTTCTTCATCAGGGCTGAGATTTCACCCTTGGTACTTAGGAAAGGTTGCCTAGGCAGGTTGTGGAATCTCCATCATTGGAAGTGTTTAAGAGCAGGTTAGACAAACATCTGTCAGGGATGGTTTAAGAGGTACTTGGTCCTGCCATGAGAGCAGGGGACTGGACTCGATGACCTCTCCTGCTCCCTTCCAGTTTCCATGATTCTATGATTCCTGCTGCCACAGGCTACAATGCTATTTCAGATATGCACAGGTGTAACAATGCACAGAATCTGGGATCCAGGCTGAATTAATTGAATACCTCATTTATCATTTTACTGTATAACTCAATAGTTTCTAGTGAGCTCTTTATTATAATCTATCTTTATGTACATATTCTGTCCACCCACTCCCGTACTGTAGTGAAGTGTACTGTACATCAGTTAGCCATTACTCTGCACTTCTGAGGTGGTTACATTTTATTGTTCTTATGCGAAAGGATCATAGAATTTAACAGAAATGTTATTACTGTCGTATTTATTATTATTAAACAACATTTGGATTGCTAGAGGCCAACTAGGTGAGGGCTACATTGTGCTAGGCACTGTGCAAACATACACAAAATGAGAGTCCCTGGCTGGAAGACTTCAAATGATCATCTCTATAGATTTTCTTTTTAACTATCACCTCCTAGCTGTAGAATCCTATCGGCTAGTCCCAAAAATCCACAAATCACTACCACTATAGAAAAGATCTATTCTATTCTATTCTTTTCTTTTCTATTCTATTCTGTTGGTTTTTACCCAAGAATTGTAGAGCGGTAAATATATGCGGAGCATTATCATTTGTTAATCTTGTATGTGCTGTTCTATTATCTTCTCTCTGAAAAGAAGCGAGCCATTCCTAGGGTTGAAGTGCACTAGCAGCTTGGTATGTCTTTATAGCAAACTAAATTAGAGGGAAATCTACTCATAGAGGCTCATTATTTCAGGGACACATATGTCTGAAAGGTTAGATTTAAACAAATTACTCTTAACTATGTACAAAAAAACACCATTAATGAAACATTAAGTTCTATATTTTAATCATAGAGCTGATATTATCACGATAACCTTAGCTCTGTCCCCATTGTGTATATTCATTACAGAATGAGTCTTTCTTAACATGATCATGTAACATACGTGTATAGAAAGTGATACAACAGCTACAGTTTGAACAAAGGAGCACATTTTTAAGCTTCACTGTTGCAGAGCAGGGTTTTGAATGGTTTTCTGCATGAGTAAAAGTTGTAAAGTGTATACATTCATTGCATGGTAGTACAGCATAATGCCAGTTTCCTTCGATCAACGCTTCCTATTCTCTCGACCTGTGTCTCATCACTAGTGCAAATAAACATGTGTATGGCAATTTGAAGACATTTCTTATGAAATGTAACTAAAGAACAATGCACGTCCTATGCTATTTTCAAACCTCTGAAACTCTTATGTCAAAAGCACCTTTTTCACACTATGCAAAAGCACAATTCTTCACTCAGAATTAAGATATTTGGCAAGGTATTTAAGCACATACCTCGTGGTTCATGGGACTTGCATGACTTCAGTGGGATTAATCCCGTGCTTATATGTAGGCACATCTTTAAGTACTTTGCTGAGTCGGGACCTAAGGCATGCGATATGTGAGTTGAAAAAACAAAGCAACTTTTGACTTCTACAGGAAAAAACACACCCGGCTGAATTCTTTAACAAAAGAAGGGGGAGGAGGGGTTACATCCTGAAAACGCAAAAGTTAACCGAAAGCATTTAATGAATGATTTAGAAAATGAGTTGGCCTGAATCTTTGGGTATGCAGGATCTACAGAAAAGAATGGATTAAAAGTTGCTTTATGAGAGGCTGTACCTTTTCCATGAATGGG
Organism: Pelusios castaneus; assembly: GCA_007922175.1. Classification (NCBI taxonomy): domain Eukaryota; kingdom Metazoa; phylum Chordata; order Testudines; family Pelomedusidae; genus Pelusios; species Pelusios castaneus. The sequence continues at coordinate 8,382,193 of ML685756.1, read as the reverse complement.
GACAGCTGGGAGCTATTGTGATTCCTAATGCAAATGAGAGCAGCCTCAGGGCCACTATCCCAATGGAAATTGCTCCTATTCAGCATGATCTGGTCACACATTCTCCCAATTCCAACATGACTCTGACAGGCAGTAGAAAGAGCTGGAAGGGGGTGAATACCTGCTAGCTCAAGCAATTTTAAGCTCTTTTTATGCCACTGGAGTCATGTAAAGAGGACATTACATGGGCCTGCCCTGGCCCCACATGTCTAGAGGACATGAAATTCTGCATAAGTTTCAGCTTGAAGAGTAATTTTCCTCAGAAAGTTCAACTGAAAGAATGGTTTAGAATGAAATTTTAATAGCAGTGCTCATGCCATGACATATACTGTCTGTGAAGACTTAAAAGGTGATCTCAAGGGGGAAAAAAATATTCTGAAGGCTTTGAGTTGAAGGTGCTCAGCCCATTGCAGGAATGCTCAACAACTCACATGATCCTGGGTTGGTAGAATAAACTAAGTGACCATTTCCTAAATAAAGGAAAAGGAATATATCTGTCAGAACTTCCTGCAGTTAACGAGTTGTCTCGCTCTTATACTCAGTGGTATTTTTTCAGCCAATTGTCTAATAGCCAGTTCATTGGCAAACATATTAGATAATACCGCATGACATGAATCACACAACGATATCATGCAAAAACATGCTAATTTTAATTACTTGTAGACAGAACCACATATCATATCTTTCCTCACCTAAGTCCCTTTGATCTCAGTGGACGTTCTATGCACCACTTGAGAGCTGCATATGTCCCTTAATTTGTTTTTATTCTGATATTTCCATTTAATTCTACAATAAAATCCAATACAGACTACAAAACTAGCCCCTGATATAAATATTTTCATTGATGTCTGCATTTCACCATAGATTTTTTACTTGTATCTGGTTTGCCTAAAGAGTCGTTATTTGTTAAGCACTAAGACATAATCCCTGTCCAGAGGCACTTAAAATGGGCAGACTATAGCCTGGATTTTTGAGGGCAGATATGGGGTCTGATTCCACTAACTTCAATAAGCTTTGGTTCAGACTGTTGTTATACAAGGGGGACAAAGCTGTCCCAGGTACATAGGAAGGTGTGAAGACAAGAGTAGACGTATAGCGAATAGTAGGGAAAGAGACTTAAGCACAGAAAAAGGAGTGGGGCGAGGATGCTTACCCAAACAGTAATGCATCTGTGTATCACCCCTTTCCCAAATACGGCATTTGTAAACTGAAGTGGAACAACACGGCTACTTTAAAATATTTTGATAGACACCGAAAATTTTGTATGTGTGTTCTCTGTCATGAGTAATCAATTTTCTCCTTCCCTGAAGTTAATCCAATATTAAGTCAAAATCTATGTAACAACACACAGAAAGGTAGCAATCAACATCAGTTAAAAATACACCATCACATTTACAGCACAAACTCCAGTGACTCAAGGTAAATGGAACTACTTCCTAATACCTAAATCTGTTTCATGCTTAAAAGATTAGTGCCCTGTTTTGATTTTTAAAAATGGAAGGTTATATAAAAAAGGATATTTTTTTTTACAATGCAGAGCTGTTTTGTTCCTTCTTTTGCATGAAGGAAAGTTCTTACTAATGTGTTTGCCCTCCAATGGAATCTTCTCTGCGCACGTGCTTAGTGGCTTCAATCTGTATATGCGCCAAGGCAGGGAGAGTCTCGTCATTTGTATTTGGCAAGAGAGCGAGTACCATCTGAAAATGAACTCGAAAGATGTTTTACACATGTGATAAATAAAAGCCACTAATAAGTTCATACAAAACTATATCCATGTTTTTAGAGGTACCAGAAATTTAGTGAGATATTCAATGTACCTATAGCTCAAAAACCTGAGGTGCTTATTCAGTATTTATTTTAAGTTCTAAAGCTAAATAAATACTGAGAATTTGGCTCAGAAAGAATAAACTGAGTGCTTTATCTACATAACATCTTGCATTAAATCAGTTCCTTAGTGTGATTTCAATGTTTCAATTCAATTCAATTTAATTCAATGAGACTGTATTGGCCTGACAAGTTCTACAAGCACTTCCCAAGTGTCAGAAAATGACAGATCCGTCAAGCTCCTATCAGGTTGGTTCAACAAACCCAGGAGAGGAACACAGACGGACTCATAAGCACTAGATCAACTTGACACTGAGGGGATAAACTGATTGACCGCTATTATTTTTCTACTTGTCCATTCCAATATCAAATGATTGGAATGATTCTTCAAAACACTGAAAAACATCCAGCAAAACGCTGACAATTCTCAGAACAGTGACTGTACTTTCCTTCCTCCTTGTGCCGCTTCGTCTACTGTTTGTTCATCTGTTATAAGGCGATTTTTGTTTTCACCACTTGTGAAGTGGTGCATAATACATTAAAAATACATTTAAAAATAAAAAAAGCCAAAGAACACCAACCAGAATCAACCAATCAGAACCAGAAGTCAGCTCAATAAGTCAGCTAAAAACCTGCCCCAGGTCTACAGTATACAGAGTAGGTAAGACTGTCGAAATGCAGATAAATTGGGCAGATATGTTCAGACTTTGAAGACTGAATTCCTTCTTAGATGCATACAAGAGAATTTGCCTATACTGAAGTGTGAAGGAGGTAACACAAAACCAGATACATATTACTTTGAATGCCCAAAATTTCTATTAAAATGGCTATTTATTAATAATTTATTCCCACTTACTTTTTGATTGAATCATAAAACTCCAACTAGGGATAGACAAACAAAATAGTAAATTAATAGAGTAGCTTGCTCTACCTTACCTTTGGCCCACTGTAATGATTTCATCTTTTGGACAATAAAATACTAACCACTTCACCCTGGTAAAGATTCTGACTTCCATGGGCATTGGCTCATGCCTTAATATTCCAGGAATGTCAGGCACAAACATACATCCAAAAACCGTTCTCATGTACAAGGTAGAAGGTGATATGAGAGGAAGAACTGTCCAGTGGTTGGGGCACTCACTTGAGACTTGGGAAACCTGGTCACAAGTTCCTGCTTGCCAAGTAATTTAGCCTCTGTACCTCAGTTGCACATCTCTACAATGGGGATAATAGCATTCCCTACCTCAAAGACTGATTATGAGGATAAATATATCAAAGAATGTGAGGTGCTTAGACACTATGACAAGGAAGGGTCATATGAATTTTTAGTGCATAATCCCTGTAATTAAGTGAATTCATAGTCACATGCTAAAAGGGCTGGGCTGAATGAGAATATAACTTAACCCTACATTTATTTTCTTGTGGGTTTTTTTAATATTTGCATTATTTTTATCAGAGTAACAAATATTACATACACCTTTCTTCCCTGAATCTCAAAGAAAACAATTAATCCTCTAATAAAAGCTGAGGTAGCTTAAATGTGGAAGACCTTCTTGCTAATTTTTTTTGACTAATCTTCCCAATAATATAATGTGTTACCGTAATGCCTTTTTACAAAAGGAGATTTTTGGACAATTTGTAGAGGCTCATTAGTTTCACTGTGCTTTGACTTCAAGGGCTAGGGGGAGGAGAGGAAATTCTCACCTTTGTTCTATGTACTACAGTGTATACAATCTACAAGCTGGTCCTGCTGTCACTTCTGTTTTTATACGGATGATCCGGCATCAGATCTCATCTGGAGTGGAAGGAGATGAGGCTGTTTTTATTAGAAGACCGTTAAGGAGGCATTCTGATGATTTGGCTCAATGATAAAACAGCAGGAAAGTAACTTGTACCTATCACTACTTTGCATCATTATGCTGGGTGCTGTACAAACACAGAAATTAAACAGTGTCCACCTTGGAAAGCTTACAGACTAAAAGACACAGACAAACAAAGGGGCTATATCATGTGCCTTTATCAGCTATCTATTGAGAAAGCCCATATTCCAGTAATGAGCAGTTAGATGGACATGACGGGATGGGATTTAGCAATTTGCTAATACAGCGGGATTATAAACTGATGAAAAGTAGCAGAAAATCCTTAATAACCACTAATAGCCACCACCTTGGTTTTTTTGATCTAAACAGAAAAATAGCTACAGAAATGTGCTCTAACCCTACATAGGAGAATTCATTCAGGTGGGAGAAGGCTGTGTACAGAATCTCCAGCTCCGTTTTCTGCAGCAATTGGATGTTCCTTGGAGGTTTTATGTATACGCCCCGACCTAGCTTAACATTGCTTATCAAGAGAGATTTAATGGGAAAATGGCAACGTGAGATGGATGCATGCTACTTAGTGTGCTGACTCTGGAATCCAACGGTCTAACTGAACAAGAAATATTTGTTTTATTCTTTCTTCAGTGGACTCTACTACATCACACACTTCTAATGAAAACTGCAACAAACTTCTGGAAAAGCATGCACCGTATCCCTCTAGAATTTATTATTTGGGGCCCATATTATAAAGTGATCTGGCACATGTCTGCCTGATTTATAAGCTATACTTCTGTTGTTTCTTTCTAATTTTTTTTTTAAGAGTTGCTTTAAACCCTGTGCTAAACAACATACACAACTTCTTACCTCTGGCAGAGACAGGGAAAACAAGAGTAAAATCCACTCATGGGCCTTTTAAAAAAAAGGAAGAATTAAACAAGGAAGCTGATGTTGTGATGTCCAATAAATTGCTAGATGCAGGGTATAAGTAAAGGGGGAAAATATTGTAGCTCAAAAACAGAAAATATATTGAGCAAATGAGATCTATAGACGAAAAGGGGAATGGACATGATGAAAAAATGTTTCCATACATATTGATTCTGAACAAATGTATAGAGATGAAGGGAAGTCAGCTAAATTATGTGTTAGGGTTGGGAAGGGCATAACCAAATAAAAATTAAGCGAAAAAAAATTATTATTTATATTCCATGGAGAGTTTTGTCCTATTGTATTTACCACCTGATATTTGTTATTCATATTATTATCACCATATAAAGAAGGAAAATATATTTCAAAACTCTTATTTTCTGAATCCATTTTTTAAAATATGAACCATAACATGACACACAAAATCTTTTGTCAGGTCACTGCGTGGCTCAAACAAAAATCATGCCAATTGGATACTCAGATGCATCCATGGAAAAAGAAAAAGCTTATCTTATATTCAGTGAATCTATTAAGCCTCACATAGAATACTGTACCCATGGTGCTGTGTCCATTTTCCCCAGCTAAGAATCTGGCCCATTTTGTTTATTTGTAGTTATTGTCCTAGCAGGAGATTCAATATATTGGAAGCTCTGGATGAGTGACAGAAGGTGCCAAATTGTGAGTGGCACACCCACAGGAAACTTCGGTTAAGCTCTCAGGTAACATTGTATTTATTGGTCCATGTGTGCAGGCATCCACTGCTGTGCGCTGTTTCCAGGCTCTGCCTGGAGTTGTCTCAGGTGAGTGCCACATAACTACACCACCACTGCCTTTCAGCGAGAGCTACAGCTCTGCCTTCATCCCCTCCACCTTCCTTAGGTGGCTAACAACTGGGTAGGTAGGCAGCAGTTAACTATGTAGCAGGCAGAGTAACAAGGAGCAACAGCTGTGATTCCCTAAAAGGAGCTGACCCTCTGTGCAGGAGTGCAACAGGAAAGGAAAGCTGCTTGCCCCGATGCAAGGGCTGGCCACAATCTGGTCCCAAGAAAGGGTGCAAAATAGAGCAATCAAAATTCCAATAAAGAGCACTTGACAGGAGGAAACCACAACATAACAGTGCATGCTATTCAAGGAAATACTTAAAGGTGACATATAATGACATAGTTTATCAAAATTCGGAGGGAATTGGAAGGAGTAGAAAGCAGTAAATGCTTCATACGGAAATTGGGTCAGCTCTGCAATGTAAAAAATAAAGCACTGAAGATTAAATAGGGAAAAACGGTATCGCTCCAGCCTGGTATATAACTAAACAGATGGAAAAGTGAAATGTGAAATCATCAAAGTAAATGATATAGATGAGCTTAAAAGATTCTGAGACATTTTTATGGAGATCGGGGCAAGGGTGGGGACTCAAGGATACAGTAGACACAAACCAGGCAGATGGAGTTATAATAAACTGAAAGGAGAGGTTTCTTGTTCAAGTGTGCTTTTCCTAGCCAGAAATTCCTTTTGTCCATTACTGACGATTCAACTGAAACTACCTCAATTGTTGAGAATCTGCTGGTACACATTATAAGTACAATAATCATTACTCCTTAAATTAAGATGATCCATGGCTGCATAGAGAAAAACACCACGATCATCAACCAACTGCACATCATATGTGACTAAGAACAGAACCCCCAACATTCATTTTCAAAAGCACTGACTCCTCTAGCCACTGAGCCAGCAGAGGGAACCTCACCACACGGTAATATGGACATACGTGGCAATATTGATATCTAGGTCCAATGTATTCCATCCCATTACTGTAATAAAAAAGTATAGACACTGCACATAAGCCAGTATATATTTCAAACACCTTAATTGTGTTTCCAGCTGCACTGGGAATAGCTTCATTGAAATTAAAGGAGGTACATCAATGTACAACTTGTGTGACAGAAACCAACCAAAACTATGTGCTCTGAATTAAGTAAGGTGAATACTTATCTGACAAAGGTCTCATGTTCATCTTTCAAATAGAAAAAATGACAAAAACAGTAGAAAATGCTGTAATACAGATAGTAAAAATGAAAAACAAAAAAACATTAAAGCACTCAAGCTGTAGAACTTAACACATCTGATTTTTACACCTGTAGCACTTCAGATTTTTGCTTCAGCTTTACGAAATAGCTAGCTTCCTTGTACTCGTATATTACTGCTTAGCATTTCGTTCTAACATCTGGTCCTATATACAGGCAGGATTCCCTATAGTTCTTAATTGGCTCAAAATTGAAAGAAAAGCACATTCATGGAGTCTCTAGGGAATGCTCTGTAATTTCAGAGCATAAGTTCTAGCTGTCCTGCTGAGGCAGGGAAAATGCTGCTCTCAGAGATCGCTAGAGAAATGGAGGATGGGTAAAATAAAATCTAGTTGTATCTCATATTATAGGGTATGTATGGTTACAAATCCTATGTACAACAGATTACATTTTTGTTTAGTCCATCATATCTGATCCCTAGCAGTGGACAACGTCTGGTTGTTCAGGGGAAGCTGACACTTATCATACCTCTTACCTAATAATGCATTTAGGACAGTATGAAGGTTCCACATAAAAACCAGAAGGATGGGGACGAATGATTCCCATTAAAAACATCACCACCATGGGCTTCAAGAAAACTGACTCCCTTTGGATGGGTCGATGAAATGCTGAGAACGTTCCTGTAGCGGAGAAGAGGGGATAAACCCCACAGAGGCTCCGTGAGCTCTGGCTAAAACGGGGTCAAGCAAGTGCCTGATAATGAAGGCAGCATTACAGCTGGGCCTAATGAGGGATCTGGGGATCTGTCCCAGGAGCGTATATAGACCTGAGCTGGAAGCCAGAGGGGAGCAGAACCCTGAGTCTCTGAGAAACAAGGGAAGCAGTGCCCGCCCTGCTACAGTTTCCAAGTGAACCGTCAGTGAGCTGACCAAGAGACCAGAAGACTGAAGGTGCAATAGGTACTTCAACATATCCTGAATAAAAACCAGCAATGGGGCTGAGCTCCCTGAGCAAGTGGCAAAACTGACAAATCCATTTGGCCAAATAAATTGCCCTATAGAAGGCTACCTGCTGCAAAGCAACACCTGTTGAACAATTTCAGAACATTTTTCCACCTCCTTGTCTAGTTGCACAGTATCCATTCTGTGAAATATAGAGGACTGAGCACTGGATGAAAAACTGAACCATGTCAGTAGGTCAGGAGTAAGAGGAAGAGATATGGGAAGATGAACTGATAGACTGAGAAGGTTGGAGATCCAACAATGCCTAAACTGGAACAATGGGAAACAGTTTGGCATAATCCAGCTTCAATTTGAGAATGATCTGTGGGATGACTGGAATAGGAGAGAGTTGATCCCTAAGTAAGTTGAAAGGCATTGGATAAGGAGCCTGGACAGAGTTTTGTCAACAAACCTGTTGACACTTCTTTTTGTCTCTTGTTCCAAAGAGATTGGTATGGCACAGCCCGTTCTGAAAAGATGGACTTCTTACTCACAGAGACCTCTCATGATTTTGGGAGAAATTCCTGTTGAGGAAATCTTCCAAATGATTCTCAACCACAGGTAAACGAGTTTGCTATTGGGATGATGTTCTTCCTGATGCAGAATTGCCACAACTTCATTGCCTCCTGACATAGCTGGTTGGAGCAGGGTTCTCCCTGTTTGTTTACATAATACATTGTGGTGATCCTGTCGGTGAATATATGAACTATGTCCCTCATATGTTCCTGACAGCATTATAAATGGCATAGCGCTCTAGGAGAGTGGTTCTCTACCTTTTGCCGCTCCCAGGCTGAATCCAGCCATCTCCCTGGCTCTTCGTGACCCTTTTTGCCTCATAATTCCACATGGAATGAAGCTGTAAAAAAACCCAGAAATACACCCTAAAAAAACCAATGCATACTGCCAGTACTGCAAAACTGACACTTTTTTGTTCAAAATGCTTAATACATTTTGTTTAAAGGTAGTTTTCATGAAAGACATTAGATTGACCGTCCTGGAGACGACAGTCCGTTAACCCCATAACACTTGTAATGGCAGTTTAGGCTTCCTATAACCCACCTCCCAATAGACCTCACTTCTGACCTGGAGAGAATCATCTCCAGCAGTAAGAGGAGAATTAAGGCTCCACATTTACTCAAATAATTAGTGTCTCTGCTCCAACTACTATTGTGGGGCTGGATGTCACTTGTAAAAATCACTAGGGGTATGTTAACACTGCAGTAGGCACCGAGCCTCAGAGCCTGAGTCAACTGTCTTGGGTTTTTGGAGCTCAGGCTAAAAAGTGCAAAGAAAACCTTTGAGTTCAGGATGGCAACCAGGCCGTGAGACCCATCCCTATCACTGGGTCTCAGAACCCAGGCTCCAGCCCAAGCCTGGACATCTACACTGCGATTTATATACCAGCAACACCAAAAAAAGGTTTTAACCAAAGCACACCCATACCCTTTAGAGAGTATATAAATGTCTTTTGTGCTACCCACAGAGTATTATTTGGCCCAAATAACTGACAACCCACCTCCCCAAATATAAATCATTTGTCAAAACGGAAACAATCGATATATAATGTGAAGATTTCTAGAGATGCATATATGCGCATCTGCTGAAGAAGTTTTTGAAAAGTCAGTACCGCCTAGTGGGTAAAGAAAAAGGTTGAGATTCAGGAGGCCTTGGTTATAGTTTCACATTCTGCCAATAACACGTGAAGTTTGTAATACTATAGTAATAACAACACATATACATAATAATACATATTCATAGTAACATGTACGTTTTATAAAAATACAGTAATAACTGAAGTTTGGCATGGCAAGTCCATTCAACTCTCTGCTTCAGTGAAGGACATTAATGTTTATGCACCTTTACAACTTTGAATTCCTTAGAAAAGTAAAATCTCTATAACACTGTAAGTACAAATGATACATTCTTAATGTTCCTTAATCTTCTTAATTCTGTATTATTTTTAATGTTATCTTAAATCTATATTATTCTTAATGTGTCAAAATTATCTTTGTATCAGAAATTATCTTTAGATGCTCATAACTTCATCATTTCTGATACAAATTCAGTCCCATGTGGCAAAGCACATACAGGACCTCATCCTGCAAACACTTACGCACCTGCTTAACTTTACTAATGTGCAAAGTCCCATTGACTTCAATGAAACTGCTCACATGAGTAAAGCAAAGTGGCAGCATGTTTACAGGATTGGGGACTTAGTTTCTTTAACTGACATCCAGTCTCACAAAGAGAATCTCTGCACAAGGCCTAATGCACCAGTTATGTCCCACTTTCATCCTCAAAAGAGGATAATTTGGATTTAAATGAGGCAAAGGTCCTGTGCAAGCCTTCCGAATGGGTAAATTTCCTCCCACGGTAACTGTGCATACACTAAGTCTGCAGTTGAAAATTCAAGTCATTTTTAATTTTTCAATTTTAACATTTTTATTTTCCGTTGCTATTTTCTTTTTAACCAACTGAACCCTCCTTTCTCTGAAGGACAACAGAGTCTTGCGGCACTTTTAAAGACTAACAGATTTATTAATCGCATGAGCTTTCGTGGGAGAAAATCCCACTTCGTCAGACGCTTTGAAGATAGGAAAGTTACAGAGTGGGAGGAAATTAAATGCAGGGGAGTGTATGACATAGCATCAGGTCAGGCTGTAACAGCAAATCAAAGTAGGTGTTAGGATTCAAAACACTGGGGAACAGCACATAGAGGAGGGGGGAGGTCAATTCACTTGATGTAATGCGAGAAAAATCCATAGTCCCTGTTCAACCCCAAGGCAACTGAGTCAAATTTGCATATAAGTTCGAGCTCTGCAGACTCTCTTTGAAGCTGTGATTTGTTATTCATCTGTGTCAACACAGCTATTAACAAGTCGTTAAGGGAGTGAGCAGGGAGATTGAAGTGTTCCCCTACAGGTTTTTCAGTATTGCAGTTTCTGATGTCAGATTTGTGTCCATTGATTCTTTGGCGCAGAGACTCGGCACTGTGAGTAATCCAAACTCAAGTACTTAATTCAACAACTGTAAAAGCTTTTTTCTGTTCAGTGAATTTCAACAAATTTACAAAATTCTAAAAATTTTCCCCTACTGAAAATGATCTGCCAGATATCTCCTACAAGAGATAAACTTCATTTCATAGACATCCCTTGTGAGTACCTGATTTGTGAAATCTGAGATGTGGGCTAGTTTTGATTGGACACCAAACTCACATGGTATTGTTTCTATTTCCTAACTGAAGGGATCTAGCACAACGATTCACATTTATGTGTTCAAATCTTGCTTTCCGGGAATTCTCTCCTAGGGCTAAGACAGGGAACAGCCCCTGGACGGTTACACAGAGGCTTCTCAAAAAGCTTCTCCCATTTACACAGCTGCTTACAATAATCTGCTCCAAGGAACACAGGAACGATTTGCTCCTGCTTACCACTCCCTGCTCTGGGAGCTTAGGGCAAGGAGGGATGGGATGAGGCCCTGCTTACTGTCTGCACCAGCCCATCAAACAGGACCAACTACCAGAGTCACACACCGCATCTACCCTTCCTAACCATATGGGCTAGCGGCCACACTGAATGGCTCTCTTCCCAAGGCATCATCTCTTTCAATAGACCTCCTGCCTGGTACAGTCCCACCCTGCACCCCACATAGGGCTGTGCTTTAAAACCCCCCGTTTGGTCTCAGTATTACGTTTGCTTGGAATTCACTATTTCTACAACCTTTCCTACCAGTCAGCTCATTGAAAACAAACACTAAAAGGGAAAGGGAATTTCTTGTTTCATTTGCATGAATGCTTTTTCCATTTTTCAGTGTCCCTGAACAGCAGCCTCCAAATATCTGAGAGATTCTATTAGCAACAATGGAGGCTTAAAGAAAAAAAATGAAGAATAAGGAATCCAGAAACTTCCATTTCAAGTGCCTGCTCCGTTTCATGTGAAACTGGCAGCACAATCATTTAATCCCTCTAGTACTTCAGTGGAAAAATCACAGTGTGCAGCTGGATGCAACATCCAAAGCCGCCCCTTCTTGTGTTTTTTCCATTTCTGGCAGCATACTTTCATACATACAGCATCTGTCCATCTCTACAGACCAGGGCTGTACATTCAATTGTACTAAAAAGGTAAAAGAGAAAAGAAAAGAAGAGTTCAAAGAGCCATGAAAAGCCTGAACTCCTACAATGTTGCAGGTGTGGAACTCCAGATCACAGCTAGCTATCCATGCTGCAGGAAAGACTAAAATTAGTTGCAGAATTCTCATACCTCTACTACCAGAATGACATCTGAATTACAAGAGTTTGATTATGGTACCATCAAAGGTTCTATAAAAGTGTTCCTCAGTCTGGTCCATGACCTTGAGATTTGTTAGTAGGAGGGGGGAGGAACAGCTATCCTTCAGGAAAAGGCATTACTATTAATAGAGCAGCATGAACATGGGTTAACCAGACACCGAATATTGTATTCAAGACCTATGTGTATGGATAAAATGTAATTTTCCTTTTCACGTGACAGGCACATTTTTTTTCCCCAACACATATTCAAATGTCATACAGTCCAATCTTGTTTTGTGTATGGTGGAACTTTGACACAATTGAGAATTATGTTCGTAGGAAAGTTATACAAAGAAAAGTAAGTTGAAAAGAGGTACTTAACATTTTGTTAATTATGTTAGAAAATTAACCAAAATTTCCAGTTATTCCAGTAGCACTGAGAGGCTCCAACTAAAATATTAATTCTGTTGTCTGAGGCACTGTGGAAACATATAGTAAGAGACAGCAGGGCTTAGCCAGGCCCCGCTTTTTGGCTTGGCCCCCAGCTCTCCAGGATGGGCCTGGCCAGTCCTGCTTCTGGTCATTGGGAGGAGGAAAGGCGGGGAGAGGCAGCCCGATCCCTGCCATACAAAGGCTGCAGCAGCTGCCCAGGGCCAGAGTTGGATGGTCGGGGAGCAGCCCACCCCTGCCCATCTGTTCATCACAGCATCCCCGCTCGCGACTGCCTACTGCTAGCCAGTTCACAGTAACAGTGGCCAAGCTCACGCTGCTGACAGGCACTAGGGCAGCCAGGGGTGGGCAGGCCTGCTGGCCAACTGGGTGGGCACACATGCCCACCCAGGCCTAACTGCAGCGACACCTCTGAGAGACAGCCTTTGCTTTTAAGAGTTTACAATCTAAAAAAGACAAGAGGGAGGAAGAAAGGAAATAGGATAATCTTATTTTACAGAGGGGGAAGTGAAAAACTGAGCCAGTAAATGATTTACTCAAGATCACAAAGGAAGTATGTGGCAGAGCCTAAGAACAGAGCCCAGATCTCCTGAGTGTCAGTCCAATGTCATAACTACACGACCATCCTTCCCCTCTAATATTCACAGCATTCATGTTATTTCCTATAGCAAAAAGGGGGAGGTAACAAAGAATTCCTGCAGATGCTGAGGTAACTGTATTTATTTTATCATAAGGAAAAAATAAAAATGATTTCAATGCTACAACTCCAGTAAAGGATGAGGAAGATAAAAAAAAGCAACCTAGTGCCAAAAACACATGGATGTCTGACTGTTTACTGTGTATTGTTTATTGTGCCATAGTGATGCGAAGTTAAAAGAAAAATCAGACCCCACTACATCTTTTCTACTAAAAATGTAATTGATGAGTTACCAAACCTAGCTAAATGTAGTTGACAGTGAAATAAAAAACAATTAAGTGTGTTCCTCTTAAAATTTTACTTGCCAGTAGAATTTCCTATGGCTGTATATGACAAATCCAAGTTAGATGAAAGCAAACTAAAGTTAATGCCACGAAAACCTCCAGTTTAATGTCTATATACAGATCCAGCAGCAGTCTAAATCACATACCCACTTTTTGCAGAGAAACTGGATTATGCGTGTTACTTTCTGCTTGGAATTATGGGCTGAATGTGTTTCTGCAGATTTAAAAACTTATCCCACTGCCTTGTGATACTGAATAACAAATAATACCTTTTATTTATGTAGTGCCTATCTGCCAATGGCATTCTTGGCACTTCGTATCAAAACAAACATACAGATTAAAGAGACAAAGAGTCACACATGATTAAAAACAGACAGCCAATTAAATGCAATTTAAAACAAACATGTAGCCGTTGTGCTATGGTGAAGGACTTAAAAAGGTTTTAAAACTTGATTTAAAATTCCATGATTCTTCTTAGGTCAAGAGGAAACATAGGTCTGAGGAAGCTAAGATGCAACTACTACCCATTCTGCTACTAGATGGGCTCCAATAACGAGATACCGTTTGACCTTAGATATATGTAGGAAACCTAAAGCTCAGTGAGGTAACCAGAAATTACTCCAGGAAGGGGTTAGAAATTGTATATCTATGCTGAGTAAAAATGGCACCTTCTCACTCAACAGATCTGCATCTTGAGAATAGGTGAATCTTACCCGCTGACTTCAATAATGAACGAAGATTGTATTGAAAAGCAAACAGAGTCCTGTGGCACTTTTAAAGACTAACAGATTTATTTGTCGCATGAGCTTTCGTGGCAGAAAATTTTCTCCCACGAAAGCTGAAAAATTTCTCCCACGAAAGCACATGTGATAAATAAATCTGTTAGTCTTTAAAAGTGCCACAGGACTCTGTTTTTCTGCAATAGACTAACACGGCTACCCCTTTGAAGCTTGTATTGGTTTGTTTTGTTTTTTTATTGCTGTTATTTCAGCAGAGACAATAGAGATATGTCTTCTCTGCAGAGTTAACCTAGGCGACTGGCATCAGGGATGAGCACCCTGTTAGCCTAACTCCAGTATGAAGAGCCAGACTGCAAAGCCATACCCAAATGACTGTGTCACCACTCACCGATGTGTGACACAGAACTTCTGGGAGCATTTCTCTCATGGTTCTCTCTGCTGCAGTAAGGTAAGCCACTCTGTGAGTCTCTCCCAGTCAAAACATAAGCTAAGATGGTGTATGATGGAGCTTTTCTTTGTTATACAGCATTAGCAAACTTGGTCAATGAAGTGACAAGTGCCAAGCCAAATTTTCCTCTCAGTTACATACATTGTGAACAGTAGGGTTCCAGATATGTAACTGAGGATAGAATTGGAAGGCAACTGGGTTGCATAGGGGACTGGAGAATCTTTATTATTGGTGAAGATGTGACAGAAGTCCAGAACCCAGACTGATATTCAGGACCCACTTTCCCCATAAATGACTGCCTGTTAGTTAAAAATCCCTTCTTTTTCCTTGTAAATGGAGCATATTTGAATGTCACAATAAAAACAGAACTTCACAATCCTATTTCTGTAATTTTCATAGTAGAACAACACTTTGAATGTTCAAAACTAAAATCTTCAAATCAGTCTATGACCAGCCAGGTAGCCAGTACAATGAACTTGTTCCCAGAGTAGATAAAAAGTTACACAAATGTGATCAAAGAGAACAGTCAGTTGGAATGTGGACAAGTGATCAGACACAATTCTCTCCACCAGTTCTAGCTTTAACAAAGCCCTTTTGCATATCTCATTAACAGAACGTATAATGTCGACTGATCTCTACCAATTCACTGTTTTCTTCAACGTGAAATCTCATCATTTCAAAAGCAGCATGGGTTTTTCAAAGCTGCCAAAAGAAAGTTCAGAGGTGCAAGATTCAGAAATGCATAACATACGTTTTAATGGGGACGAAGGAAGATTCTACTCTACTGAATGAGGCCTAAAGATGTGTAAAGAGGACATAAAAGATCAATATTCTCCCATTACTCAGGTAACTACAAAATCCCATAAACTGGCTAATTCAACAGTTCTAAATGGGAAAAAGAAAAACTCATACTTTATGCAGAAATAACCCTGGGTGGTTGCCTTGAGTAACCCAAGGTCTGCAGAGCACTATCTTTTCTGTGTTTGCAAAGCTGCTGAGTTTGTTTTTACTACTGAAAGTCAAACAAACCAAATGCTCAAGCCCAAGCAAAGAGCGAACTCTCATTTCTTTGACAAACTGGGAAATTTTTTTTTAGTACCATGATGCTTTGGGCTGCCCCCCTTCTTGCATTTCTAAGATTTCACCATTACTAAACTGTAAATGAAGGAAAACAAGTTCCTCTGAAAGTCAACTTTCTAAACAAAGAAAAGGAAAACAAGTTTAATCCAAAAAACAAACAAAAAAATCCACAAAGCACAAGTTGGTAAGGAAACAGGACAATTATTACAGTGTTTGCTCATTTCTACCAAGATTTCTACACAGCTAATGCTTCGGTAAAACCTTCAAGAAGGAACTACTAAAGAATCACCTCTTAATAAGAAGTCCTAGAATTCCAGTAGGTATCTGAAGTATAATAAAATAGTAATAAATAATATTTTGTGCTTCTATAATGTCCTCATGTTGGCAGATAACTGTAGCTGGATTGAAAAAGGGAGCTAAATAATTTGATGAACAATGACAACATTGTGGGTCAAATTTCAAAGGAGATTTAGGGAGGCCTCTTTTTGAGTATGCAAATATTTTAATGCCTATTTTTAAGAACTATCTCCTTCACTCAGAGATGCTGGATTCTATCAGATTGTATGTGTTTGTGAGAGAATTCACTCATCAATCCCACACTTGACATGTTTGTCAATCCCAGCTGAACAAACGTGACTTGTATCAGTGATGGAATCTACCACCTGTATTTGTGTAGCAATGTACCCTGTTCAGGTGTTTACATGTGCAAAGCTGCAAACAGACAAAAGGTGAGTACGTTTTGAAAATCAGACCTTAAGAATTGTGTACACAAGAAAAGAGTAATCAAATCTTATGTCAGGGCATTAGAGGTGATCACAAAATGGACCAAGAAAGGATTCCCTCTTCCTCGCCTCGAAAACCTACAGTAGTATATACCTGGCAAACTCCTGTGAAAAGAACTGACAGCTTACTCTGGATCATGAATTACAGGTCACTGTCAGAGGCAAATCCCAGAGACAAAATAGACTATTGGCGCAATGTGATATAACAAACCATAGTTGTGGTGAACCAACCCAGGCTCTCACTAACACAGATGTATCACAGTCAAAACTATTGTGAGGTCAGACTCGAGATGCTTATTTTCCTAAAAAGAACAAGTTTAATTTTTCAATAGGTGGTGGGAGGTGGAGGAATAAGCATAGACCAATAAGAAGATTTCTATTCGGAAACCCATACACCCTTCCTAGAGCAATCCAGATGTATGTCTCTGGGCAGGTCTTCATTGAAGGTGGCAAATATGTCACCGTCAGTTCGAACTTCCTGATTGACTGATCAGGTCTGTGAAAACCCATTCAGCCAATCAGGAAGTTGATCCTGTAACACCAGGCTGGCAACCGGGTAACGCTGGTTTGAACCAGAGCAGTGCGTGTGCATGGAGTAGAGAAACCGAACATAGATACACAAGTTATTTTAGGTAACTGGTGTATCTATGTTTGACTTCTGCTGAAAAGAGCAGGCAGTATAGACCTGCCCTCTGGGGGGTGGGGGGACGGCTTTTACTTCCTTTTCCAGTACCTGTGGATTAGGATAGAAAATAAAGTATTTTTGTTTTTTTAATGCAGGCTTTTGAACTGAAGAGCTTAACCATAAAGACCAGCTTCTTATTCCTTTTAAAGAATAGTTGTGCCTGTGCAACAAAGGGGCATGGGGAAGGAGAGGGTTAAGCAGGAGAGAAAGAGAGAGAGATCAAAATATATCCCCTTTCTTTTCTTAAAGTCACCAATGCTTCCGAAGTACAGGGTTGTTCTACAGAATTGCCTGTTGGTAACTAGACATTGTTGCCAAAAAGGGCTGCTCACTGAAGTGATAATAAAGTAACTCGTTTGTAACAAAGCATTGAGTTATTTAGAAACAAATGAGCAAAGGGCCATGGTTATTTAAAATAAATGAAGGCAAAGAAAAAGAAGAGCAGACTGGGACTGGGTCACTGGCCTCCATCAGTAAATGTATCTCACATCACAGGTCGGCTCAGAGTGGAAGGAAGGGATAACCCCCAGCGACCTCTGTGAGAGAAAGAGAGAAGAGAATGTAATTGTTTTACTTCTCATTGTATTTGTTGCTAAACCATGATGCCAGCCACATGCTGATTATCGCTTGCATTACATAAAGTGCTCTCCTGTGGTGCTAATTGCCTGCCATGTTGTCTGTATCCTGTTACATAAAGTGCTAACCCGTACTGCCATGTGCTTTGCCAAAGTGCTATTCTCTTCTACCATGCTCCATCTTCAAAACTCAAACACTCATTGTTTCACCACCTGCCTCTGCCCACATCTTAGCAGTTTGCCTAATGATTCAAACCAACGAAAACTTCTCCAACCGTGATTTTTCAGTAATGTTGCGAAATTAAGAACAGAGAATAATTATTGTTTGGTTGCCGGGCGTAGGGGGAGTCCAAGGTATGAAGAGAATTCCAAGAAAAGATCTATTAAAGGCAGAACATGAGCCTTATTAGATAGATATGATACCAGCAGTATTATACCGTTTAAGGACCAGTCTGAAAGTAACATATTATCTAGCCCAGCATTAAACAAAACCTGCTCACAGATCAGCTGACAAATCATCAAAATGACTGTACAGAAGTGTTGAGAAACATAGCATCAACCAAGAAAGAACACATCTAGAAAGAGATTTCACCTGACTGTAGGCCAAGAGCCAATTCACACAGTATAGTGTAATAGAAACTGCTCTTTTGGGTGACCTAGAGAGAATGGAACTGCTAAATGAGCTGGTCTGGCACTAATGTTTCTGGCAACTTAAAATGGCAAGTCAGAGGAGTGTGTGTTAATCCATCTCACACACACAAAGACAAAAGTTAGGCAAGTGGATTCTTCGTTGAGGCGGGGAAGTTGAAAAATCACATTATCAATTGTTATTTTCAGTGAGCCTATACAGTAACAGCTCTCATCTTACAGTATCGTCCACAGCCCTTCCATAGGATTTAGTGTGCGCTGAAAAAGAACTGAGCCCCTGAAATGCTGGATTGTAATGAGGGAGTGTTTACTTCTTGAATTAATGTGTTGGGGGGTATTTTGGCAAACTTTTCCATCTTTAATTAAAAGCGTCTTCGGAGTATTGAAACAGATTTTATTTTATTTTTTTTTTTTTTAAATCACATCTGGATTAGAGTTTGTAGGCCACGTGTCAGCCTGATGGAGCTTCAAAGAGCTGAGATATCACACCCCAAAACCAGGGATGGTAATGGACATGCCAGCTCAAACTTAACTATAGAGGTGATATGCTAAAATTCTGGGCCCCAGAAATCCTGGCCCCTCTGAAGACAATGGCAAAAATCCTGTGTACATTAATGGGGCCAAAATGCCACCCCGGGCAGATCCTCAGCTGTTAATTGTCATTGCTGCATGGAGGTCCTCAGCATCTGATGTTTAATTGAGGAGAAAACACAGGGTGAAATCTTGGCCCCACTCAAGTTCATAGAAGTTCTGTTGTTCACTTCAGTGGGGCCAGAATTCCACCCATAAGCAACATACTGCAGGTAACACTGCAAGTATCAATCCCACTGCAGCTATACATTGTGATTATAAACCACAAGAAGCTAAAAAAAAAACCCATACCCTCTTACTATCTTCTTTTCACACGACTAGTCTTATGACTCTTAGCAAGAGCTATTGCCATTAAGTTCCAGAGGGGTAGCTGTGTTAGTTCATTTCAGCAAAACACAAAAGGAATCTTGTGCCACTTTCAAAGACTAACAAATTTATTTATCGCATGAGCTTTTGTGGGCACAATCCCACTTCCTCAGATACATGAAATGGAAACTGCAGTATGTTAGGTGTATATACACACAGTCCTTGTTTACAGACAGCCCCAAACCTGAAGCAGATACTCACCTGAAACTACACTCCATACAACAGAAACACTAACCCAGGAACCTATCTCTGCCTGCATATCTACTCAGGTGACACTATCATAGAACCTAACCAAATCAGCCACTCCATCAGGGGCCCATTCACCTGCACATCTACCAATGTGGCATATGCCATCATTTGCCAACAAAGCCCCTCTGCCAAACTGGACTGTCTCTGCGCAAAAGAAAAAATGGACACAAACCAAACATCAAAAAAGAATGGCAACATTCAAAAACCAGATGGAGAACACTTCAGACTCCCTGCACATTCCGGAACAGACATGAAAGTTACAGGATGTCAGCAAAAAAACTTCAAAAACAGACTTCAGTGTGAAACTGCAGAGCTGGAATTGATATGCCAACTTGACACCATCAGACTGGGTTTGACTAGGGACTTAGAATGGCTAACTCACTACCAAAAGTAATTCCCCCCCCGCCCCTTTTAAACTTTCTCACCTTCTCCTCAATTGTTGTTAAACACCCATATCCTACACTGTTTGAATTAAAACAACTTGTTGTGGTTTTATTTATTTTATTTTATTTTTTTCCCCTGAAATAGACTAAAAGACTACCCCACTGGAACTGTTTGAATTGACCTTGCGACTCACTCTTCTCTGCATGTGTATATATACCTGACATACTGCAGTTTCCATT
Organism: Pelusios castaneus; assembly: GCA_007922175.1. Taxonomy (NCBI): domain Eukaryota; kingdom Metazoa; phylum Chordata; order Testudines; family Pelomedusidae; genus Pelusios; species Pelusios castaneus. Next base: position 8,362,082 of record ML685756.1, on the reverse strand, counting down.
TCATGCATCTGAGGAAGTGGGATTATGCTCACAAAAATTTAAGTGATAAATAAATGTGTTAGTCTTTGAAAGTGCCACAAGACTCCTTGTCTGTATTGTCATTAAGGAATCCCATAGTCCTGAAAACAAAGAGTGGAGAGCTGCATTCCTTACACAGACAGCAATTCCTATTAAGATCAATAGAAGCTTTAGATTTCACAGACAATGCAGGATTTTGTAAAAGGAGGTACATTATGGTTCAAACAACATTTAAGAAAAAATCCAAAACACTGCGTAACCTTGAATTTACCTGGTGACTTGAGTATATCAGATGGACCGATTCAGAAATATTGCCATGATCCAACGCCAGGTGAAATAAATGGAGGACTTCATCAGACTTTGGATCAAGACCAAATTGCTCAAATGTTTATATTTCACCTACTATCCCAACAAATAATCCACAGAAATACAGAGGGTTTAGAGATGTTTGTCAGAAAAAAAATTCCAATAATACACAGTAGCTTCACGGTGCATAAAAACAATGCCAATGCCTTTTTTTTTTTTTTAAGATGGAGCTAATAAATCAAATCTGTCTTTGGCAGATAAGCTTTTTAGAATCAGAGAAATCTATGGTGGCAAGGGTCTCAAGAAGTTATTAAATCCAGTCCACTGCACTGAGGCAAGACCAAGTAAACCTAGACCACTTCTGACAGAGATCTGGCCAACCTGTTATTAAAAATCTCCAGTGATTCCATGGCCTCCCTTTAGAAACCTATTCCAGAGCTTAACTACCTTTCTAGTTAGATAGGTTTTCCTAATATTTAACCTAAATCCCCCATGCTGCAGATTAAGCCCATTATTTCTTGTCCTATATTTTGTTAGAGATCACCATGCTCTTTAAAACAACCCTGACTACAATTGAATACTTTTATTAGGTCCAACCTTCTTCTCTCAAGTCTAAACATGCTCAGTTATGTTAACCTCTCCTCAGAGGTCAGGTTTTCTAAATCTTTTAGAATTTTTGTTGCTGTCCTTTGGACGCTCTCCAATTTGTCTACATCTTCCTTAAAGCATGGCACCCAGAAACGGACATAGTACTATAGCTGAGGCCTCACTAGCACTGATCAGAGTGAAACAAATACTTCTCCTTTCGTACATAAGACACTCCTGTTCATACATCCCAAAATGATATTAGCGTTTTTTGCAGCTGCATCACATTATTGACTCATAGTCAATTTATGATCCACAATAGACCCAAGATCCTTTTCAGCAGTATTGCCAACGATAGAGTTATTCCCCATTTTGTATTTATGCTTTTGATGTTTCCTTCATAAGTGAAGTACTTTGCAGTTGTCTTTTTGAGTTCAGATCAACTCCCCAGTTTGTCAAGATAGTTTTGAATTTTAATCCTGTTTTTCAAAGTGCTTGGAAAATTGCTTTTCTTGAATGGAATATTGTGTCATGGCATATTATCCATTCTTCATTCCTCTTTCTATAACATCCCACAGGTCAAAGGTAGAATGCAAAAAAGTTCCTGCAATACTTTCCCCCAGTAAACTGCTACTAAGTATTATAATTCAATGTGGCCATATAAACGGCACTTTAAAGAAAATTAAATTTGTTGAAAATTAAAGCTAACCGAATGTTACTTTGAACAACGGGCTGGCTGATTGTTTTCAGATTTCCAGTATAAAATAGGCTTTTTGTTTTATGTTATATACCCTCTGAGGAAAGGAGTTATACCTCAAAACATATGGGCATTCAAAATTTTTATTTTTAAACACAATGCACCATGCCCATAAAACTTTGCTTGGAAGCCAAGGAATTTATAACAAGGTGCATAACAGCAAAGCTTAAAAAAATCTACCAGAACAGAAGTTTTGGGATAAAGATGAAGAGTGCCCTTATTCATTAGCTGAATTAAATATGAAGAGAACTTCCAATGAATATTCCTTTACTTCAGAAATACATGTCTGTATTTTAATTTGATGTTATTTAATAGCTATCTGTTAGTTCTGAGCACATATTAAAATGCTTGTCAAGACAGACGATGTTTGTAAATGTATGTTTATACTGAGTAGTAGCCACATCATTTTAACAATCTGCTACATGGTGTTTCTGTTTCATTTACTGCTGCAACATATTACAGAAGGACCACAAAGGCAATGAGTCCTACCAGGATTTTAAGAAACACTTAATACAAAACTTTTTAAAAAAACAAGAAATGTTCTATTAGAACAAGAAACATACATACACATTTTATTTTAAACTACAGTACCATATAAAGAGAAAAGTTATCAAATATTCTCTGTTCTTATTGGATAAGCCATGAGAAGAGTGTGCATTAGTAAGATGCAATGCACATTTTGGCAGTGGTGAATGTTCAAATGCTTGTGAAAGCCTGCTAATGCACATCCTGGAGTATTAGGGTATTTGTATTAGGGTCTGACTCACTTAATTTTACATTTTAAAAATGTAACGACAGTTTTGTGTGGGCTTAGGCAACATATCCTCCCAGTATGAAAAGTAGTTTCCAGTAAAAGATAAGAGCAAACAACAGGTGAAAGAGTACAGTTTGTCTTTTCGCTAATATTTCTAGCATTCACTGTGAGTTATTTTTTTTCAAAACCTTTTTCTTGAAATGACTTCCTGAGTGGTCACTTTCCCTACTTCCCAAAGCCCCAGACGTTTTAACTTCTCCTTCAACAGTATTTCTCTGTGACCCAGTGACTAATTTTGCTCTCAGTATGGCTTTTCATTAGAATTTGAGTTAAAAGTGCTGAAAGGACTACAAACTCCAGCTGAAATGTAAGCCTGATACTATGTCAGGAGGGGCAGTTAATATCCCTTGCCCCCCATTGCTCTCACTTCCCCCATCCTCTGACACAATTGACTCATTTCATCCCTTCAGAGTTTCTCCCACATACACCACTTAACATGTTGGGGGCAGGAAGAGTTTGTGTGTTTAGTGAAAATGCTCAAGTTGAGCAAAGCTGTGGTGTGCACACAAATATTGGCCCAACCAGCCAATCAGCATGTGGCTTCATGGCATCAGAATCTACAGCTAAAATCTGATTAGCTATACATCCTCTTTTTGCATTTGATTATTTGCTTTAAAAAAACCCAAACTTCAGAAACTAGTGTATAGCAGTTAAATACTAATACCTTCCAAGGAAGATGTGAAACCTTTGGGGAAGATTTTTTTCTGCACTGATTCATTCCTTCTGCACCACTGAGGCGCTGCAAGGAGGAGAACACTGATTCTCCACAGGTGTTACTCTGCTGGCATTTCAAATGGCACCTTTCTTGCAGTCCCTGAAGCAGGTGGGGTGGATGTGGCTGGAGTTCAATGTGCTCTAGCAACACTCAGATCATATAAATTGATAGACATTCAAAAGTCTATTCCTACGCACAAATCTCTAGTGTGCATATACAATGAAAATTAATTGCACAGGCAGACTGTGTGCAGAACAGTGAACACATTTTTTACAAATGGCCTTGGAGTTCTCTAGATTTGAAAATCAGTCCTGTAAGTAAAAACCAATACACATGATATATGTTACTATATTATAGGAAATAAACTATAATTAAAATGGAATATAATGTAGTATTTTGCACTGCTTTTTAGGCTTAGTTCCCTAGAGTTACAAACCAGCTTCTAATGAGCTGTGGGTAATTACATAAATAGAAGACCTAATGTTACAATGCTTGATAGTGATCTCAACTACTTAGATATGTTTTGTATTATGCCACAAAACAGTGGTTTGTTCATGAAATGGAACAAAATTTCATGTGTTACTTGTACTTTTGCCCTAGGCAAGTATGTGCTGAAACCATAATCTCCAGTGCATTTCAGAATATGTTTAGACAACCTAAGTTGCTCTATGAAAGCCACCCAAAAGGAAAATCCCTATTCCATTAAAAGCACAAATTACCAAAAGCTAAATGTTTAAGTGTAGCCTATAGTGTATAAAGAAAGATTTCCAATACACTGCTTATTTGCACAGTTAAAACAAAAAGTAGACGATGATGCATTCAGACACCATACAGGAAAGCTGAAAATTAGTTATATGCTGATCCACTGCACATACATTGTATTATACTGTCCAAAAGAAACAAAATATTGTATGCCAAGACAGGAAATCTCTCCACTAAAATATCTTTGCACGTAACTGGACTGATGTGGCTGAAATACAGAGATGGGTCTTCCCCTAAAGTACACAACAGGCACATTCTGTGTGGTATATCTCCTCCACAAATACAGCCTCCTCAAATTCTTATCCATAACAATGGGAACCAAGGACTCTCTACCATAGTGGGCACAGCTCAGGAATGTCTGAGTCAGAGTTTCTTTCTTCCAGCCACCACTGACCATGATCCTAAAAACTGATGGCTCCCTAATTGGTTGGGGAGAGCATCTACACAGAGTGCAGGGCAGATCCACCTTACAAATCAACCTTCTAGAACTGCGAGTTGTCTGTAATACCTGACAACGTTTCCTCCCGCTATTCAAACACCATACCATCAGAGTCATAATGGATAATCTTGCATATATTTTATCAATGAAAATGGCATTTCTAATTGTTGTCTTTCCAATGAGTTGGCACAGTTGCAACCCTTACACAAGACTTTTACCCAAGGTTTATTCATCTTCCCATCTTAATCAACCAATACATCTTCCTTGCTTCTTCACATAGCCTCACACTTCTCAAAAGGACCGGGGACCCCAGCAGCCCTCCACCAGGCCGGGCTTTGGCCAGCCTCTAGGCCGGCCCTCCCTGCCCCCACGACGGAGCAGCAGGCCCAGGGGCGGGAGCCGCCCGGTCTCAGCCCCAGTTGGGACCCAATGCTGCTACCACCAGCACCCCGGCTGGGAAGTAGGACCTGAGGCCGCCACCCGGAGCCGGCCCCAGCCGAGACCACACCACCGGCTGGTGCCGGCCCCCGGGCCCGGCCAACCATATGAGGCAGGCCGGCCGGCCAAGAGAGGCTGGGCCCTGCTTAACTGCCCCGTCCATGGGGCAGGGCAGACCAGCCCAGGGCCAGAGGCTGGGGGAAGCCTCCCGCCCCACCCCTCTGCCTTCGGCTTGGCGGCGGGGACAGGGCGAAGCCTGGCCATGGGGGGAGCCGCGGTGCAGGCTCCGCACTGCCCCACTGGGAGCCGGACAGTGTGGGGCCCAGATAACTGCGGGGCCCGGGGCAATCGCCCCGTTTGTGCCCCTCCCCCCCAAGGACGGCCCTGCTCACAAGAAGGAAAAGGTGTAGACAGCATGGAGCAGGGAGAAAGAAAGAGGAGCCAAGAGCTAGGAGAGAAAGGAGTTGAGGCAGGGAATGGAAGAAAAAAACAAATCAGCATGCACAGAGAAAGACCATGAACAAGGGGGAAGACAACACTTATCTGATGTACTGTTCTGCTATTAATCACTAAAATGTTATTGCTTTCCTCTTGAGGGTAAAAATGACAGTTTCCTTTAACTCTTCAAATTACTTCTCCTCTATATTCCAACTGTTCTGAATTTTAAGGATTCTTAACTATACACTTACCAATCAAAAGTGTATTCATAAAATATAAAATGAAGTGGTTGTACAAATGAGAGAATGCAGAGACAGACAGAAGAAAACAGCTACAATGTTTCTTTACCAGGACTCCACATAGATTCTAGGATCATTTGCGGGAGTGATACAGATGTGTCATTGGTTAAAGACTGGTAGCTTGTACCAAAATGCCAAGGAGACTGAATCAGGCAAGCCACAGGCCAGCAGTTCTGCTGGAAAAATATCTTCCAGAGTGGAAGGAAAAATGAGGGGCAAGAAAAGAAGCTTTGTCAGACAAACATATGGAATCTCCAGATGAGCCTCACCGCGCGTCATCTGTTGCAGGGTACTAGCCAACAAAAGCCTCAAAATAGCAAAGCTCCTGCAACACTAAGAAACAAATCTTTCTTCTGTGAAGGACAAGCCTCCACGGATTTTTTCCCGTGCAAAGTGAATAAATTATAATCCACTCCCCAAAAACTCCAAAGAAGTCTTTATTCTACTGTCACAAACTTTGGAGGCATCTTATATTGTGATTATTTAAATTGCGAATGTAGGCAAACCTCATGATGCTAGGGAGGAATTAGTTCTATCAACAGCAAAGAAAATGATTTAAGTGATCTTTAGTGACAGGATAAGTAAATGGCTGGCTCAGTATTGTACCTGTGTCAAAAAATACAAGAAGAAAAAGAATCTGTGACATGGCTGAAAATGTGAAAGAACAACATTCTCAATTTCACTGAGGCTCTTTTGCAGTTCAGACTGGTAAATCAACTAAAGTGGCTTCCAAACCACTTCTCAATTAATGGCGGATCTAATTCTGTTGGCAAAGTGCAAGAGAGCTCAATATTTGCGATCCACATAACTGCAAAGGCTATTTTTCAAAAACCAGAAGGAGTCATGCAACAGAGTGGCCTTGAATGGCTATGCTGTGCTGGGACTCATGCAGCAGGAGCATGACACATGAATATGAAAACCCACCACCTCCTCTCTTGCACTGAAGTTTGTTCATTTCAAGTGGGAAAACACTGACATGACTATTTGACTTTTCCGAAATATAACCCTTCCTGTCTGATCACTCATTTGTGTGGTCCCCATGCTTTGTAGGCCTCTCATGGCTTGTGCAGCTGGCTCACTTATCTGATACTTTTGTCAATTTGAGTGTTGTGAGAATGTTCAATGAACAGGACAAGACTGAAGTCATGCTTTTAAAAATTGATCTTATGGACTCTGAAAGTAAATGAAGATAGTTTTGACATGTTTCCTGCCTTGGATGTATGCCAGTGAACACTTTCCATTCAAAATGAATACACATATTATTCAGGAAAATTTGACACTGCTGAAATAACTCCCCTGTGAACACTTCTCCAAAGACTAATATACAATGATGAGTAGATTAGATAGTCTTTCACTGCAGCAAGAAGTGAGATTTAAGGCTTCTCTTCAAAAGAAGTCAATCACCTCTGAGAGACAACCAAAACCTATGCGACAACTAACCTCTGAAATAAAAGGCTGCCGCTACAGATAAATATCTAGCACTTACAGATCAAGCACTGAAATGTGGGATGCCTTTAATAGCAACATACCTATGGGACCACAGATTTTCAATGCTTGTGGCATTCAAGATAACATACACATCCAAAAGTCATGCTGACAAAGATCCATGACCACAGCTGACCACAGTCCACTCCAGCATCACAGTATTACGTTCGAGAAAGCAGCTCTTTCATCACATTACAGATGTGCACAAATAAATGGAGTACTAATATTTTTCCATGTAAGCAACCTTTGTAGTTGCCACAGGGATGCTGTGTATTGACAAATGTGAAAGCAATCAGGAGACTGGAAGAGACAATGAGCACTAAAAAAAAAACCTGAGAAATCCGGTCTAACAAACGTATTGACCTAGAACTTTTATTCAGCTAACATCTAAAATACTGTATTAATAAGGAAACTGCTGTAACTTGAATCCTGTGTCTGAGTAACCTGCTTGTAAAATGAGGTCAACATTAAAATACTAAATACCCAGACTTAATTTAGATTAAACTAATATTCACATATTTGCTGATATTTTTTTTTTAGAAATTGCATTTATGAATATTTACAGTTTGATTGCTTACGCTGGGTGCTCAAACCATCCTAAAAATTCCCTACCTCAGTTCAGAGATATATGTTAAAAATGTGGCAGTCGCAGCAGCATTTGATGTCTTGAAGTATTGTATTACTGAAGCCTACAGAAAACTATGAAAGAGGATTCCTGGGGAACGTAATGTGATTTGTTGAAATGCATTGTATTGAATGAATGTTATGATGATGGTTTAATTTGTAGAAACCTTGCTTGAAATCCAAGGTATCAAAAGGTTTCAAAGCTTTTGAATAGTAAAAGATAAAACAAAACTAATCTTTTCCTTTAGTTAGCAGTAATAAAGTAAAATGTAGTCTGCCATACTGAGAATCCCAAGTTCCTCATTCTGAAAGCATGTACATGCAGGGTTTTTTAATGTAATAAGTCAGCCATCTGCAAAGTGATTTGAAAGATTTTATCTAAGCTGAATTTAAATGACGTTTAGCTTTTACATTGACAATCATGCCCCAAGAGGAAAAACAATGGAAGAAATTAATTCTTGTTACTACTTGTTACTTGTCTAGCGTGGTTTTAGAAATGACTATTTCAATATATAAGCTGTGTTGTTCAGGCCACAATCATATCCATCTGGAGCATGCAGGTAAGGGACATGTACTTAAAGTGTTATTATCATGTACTGCCTGACATCACCAACAGCGGACAGCCCTAAATGTCATCACGTATATGATAAGTGGGAATCAATCAGGTCATGCTCTCCAGAAGGAAGCCTTCTACATGGCTCTTTCCAGCAGAGGGAGCACCACCACTGATATCTACTGTACATGCGGCACCACAAAAAGCAAACCTGGCTAGAGTTGGGAGTGCTAGCTCAAAAAACTAATACATCTTAATCCGGGTCACTGCATTGACCTTCTGTCCTCTAATGCTCTAAGTTCCTCTGTTATGCAGTTCCAGCTCACAATGAGGTTTCAGTCGTCTTCCAGATCTGAGTCATACCAGCTTTGGAGAAGAGGAAGGGGAGGCGAAGCGGTTTCACTTGGGGGACAGAATGTGGCTGCTCCGAGAAAGGGGAAATGATAACCCACTATCTCAGCTGAACACCAATTGCCAACATATACATTTCCCACCCTCAGAGCTCATGTTAAAAAGGTGGCAGTGTCAGCAGAACTGGAGCTATCATTCAACTATTAACCCTTGCTTCTATAAGCAGATTTTGCTGTAACACAGTATGGGGTTAAACACCTAAAAAAACCCCGACCGAGCAGGCATCAGGAGTATAATATTCAGATCTTCAGACTATGGAGCTAAATTGAGCATGCCAAATTCTTTTGTATACACATAATCCTTCATGAGATGGAACTATTAAAAGCTGTGAAAGGAATGGAATGGTGTTCAACATCTGATCAAATTCTATAAAATCAGAGGTAGGAGACACATCCTGAAAACTCTGATATCTGGTGGTGTATCCCAGAACTATTTTAATTTTTTTTTCAATTTTTTCTCATGTGCATTGCTATGCCACAGCCACCACTTACCTCAAAAGCTCTCTCAGGAATTCACTTTTGAAAAGCTTAACAGCAAGAGCACTGGACTTCTGGAAAATAAAACACCTGAAAGGGTACTATGCTGGGTTACGTGAATGCAGTTTTATCACTGAACACTCATTTTAATTTCCTGCATCTATCTATGGCTTAATGGACTTGACAAGAGATGACGTCCTTCATAGAAAGACTTCCAAGGCAGAAGACAAATTATGCAATATCAACAAAGGATGGCAAAAACAGTAACAATTTTAGGAAGACTGGACTTGAAAAACTAAAGATGAGCTGAAGCCATCAATCTGAACAGTGCTATGACTTTGAACCGTGCAAGGCTCAGAGATGTTCAGATTTGGGTATTTCCTTTATAAAGATAGGGGCCATTTGCAAAATTCAGTTCAACATCTGGATTCAGAATAACTTCACAGTGTGAGAGTGTTTGGAGTCAGAGTTTTGGTTCAAACCCCAGCTCTGTTAACACAAGAAAGACCATGCACTGTTTAATGTGGTTTTTGTGGAAATACATTTGCTTTATCCAGATCAGTTTTAAATAATTCAAGTCACTGTAAGTACCAGCTCTTCGGGAAGAGCATCCCACAGTGTAACACTTCTTGCCATTAGGAATTTTTACTTGATACTCAGCCTAAATTCCTCCTAATTATAATTCCTTAAACTACCCTAAATTATTTCTCTGGTTCCTTGATGTTTACATCCTTCAAATACTTGTGCTAAACACAGCCTCTCTCAATCATCATTTGAGCAAGCATAGTGCAGCAGGATCTCTAAATGCTGTCTCACATGTGTTTCCAGAGAAGGCAAAATACTGGAGGAATACAAAATACTGTAGGAATACAACCTAAAATTTACAAGCAAATAGCCAAGGAAAGCTTCCTGTCTCTCAAGAGTTTTGTTGAACCTATAGGGATGGACCAGTTGGAGAGCCTGAAGAGTTGGCTCCTCTACCTAAGAATAAGCAGAGAACTCAGCCCCATAAAGCAGCCCATTTTGTGTCACCTGGCAGAATGCAGGCTCATTTGCATGGAGGTCTTGTGACTCTACATTTCCACTTGGCTCCATCCCTGCTCCCTTCATCCTACCATGGCCCCTTCAGGTCTTCATGGTGGGTATGCTGAAAGCAGCTGGTGATCACCATGGTGATTTTAAGAGTGGCTCATCTAGCAGTAACCTGAAATCCACCCTGACAGGAAGGGAGCATGGCAACAGCACAGTTTATTCACCAACTCTTCCCATCACTCGCAATTGACTCTACCATCTATCTCTCTCTCTTCAGAGCATAACTGGCCATAATTCACAAAGTAGAGAGATAAATGAAGGCAAAAGTGAGGTTCATATGAATGTTATAAACAGGAAAAGATTTTTGAGGATTTCTGGACTCTAGGATCATCTGAAAGTCTCAAAAGCCAAATACCCAAATTAATTATGTTTGTTTGCATGTGTTCATGTGCATGCATGCACATGCACTCACACACACACACACCTTTTATTAAAGCAAATTCTGTGATGATGAAAGCTGTCAGACTGGTAGCCCTGGAAAATTTATGCTCTGCCAACAGATCAGGAATAGCATAAATAGCAGCAGTGCAAACTCCCCAAAATCCCCAGCCAGAGTGACTCAGTCCTGCCCTGGAAAAACCATTTCTAAAAGTGAAATGGTGCTCCACCCTACATGTTTGTTTAACTAGCAGGTCTTAAGTCTCTGCATTGCCCAAAGAGGGTTATTGTGGTGGTAATGTTTGTGATATGGACGCTAGCTCACTAGGAATTAAACAGAGACCACCGTTTCATTTCACATAAATCTCCAGGCATTCCCCAGATAGCACTGAAAATTGCTATCAACATACTAGGCCTGTACAAGGGACCTACAAGAAAACCTACTATCCCATTATCAATCCTCTGAACCATGAAGACCCCATTAAAGAAGTTAGAAAGAGGTTGCAAAGTGATATAACATATATATAGTGCACGGTAGAAGTGGAGATAGTGATCATTATACCAGGTGAATAAATATATTCTAGGATATTATAAAGTCTCTCTCTCGGCACATACATCAGTATTTTATGAGAGGACCAATTGTTCATGTGTGGCTATATTGCAGGAGGTAGTCATTGGCCTGCCTTCCATAAAGAGGAAGGAGCCTGCTTAGGAGACTGCAGTTCATACTCCTCTCTAAAGTAGACTACAGGTTACACAGGGCTGAAGTTATGGCTGAGCCATGCACAGGGCTTGAAAGGGACAAAGTTCCTTGTACTTCCTTTTCTCAGACACTGGTGCAAGTGCCAGTTACAACTGACCTGTTGTACATGTGAAAAAAGGCAAATCTATTTTAAATACAAATCAAAATTCTTACTGAAATGGGAAACAGATCAGATCTGCATGTTCTACTCAGCATTAGGAATTGGTTTTCCTGAAACTAAAAGCTGGATGTTCTTAAAAACACATCATAACAAAATGACGGGAGAATAATGAGAAGTTAGAAATGAGGTAAACTCTTGCCAGATCAGTATCTCAAACTGGCTTAGTGAGAGCTCATTATCTAACCTACATATGAATGAAAATACAGAGAAACTCCTGGGCTGAAATAGATCTCAGGAGAGGTTTATATCTGATAAGATTATGTTTGATCCTTTGTGGATGCAAAAGCAAGATTGTGTGCATAGGATAGTATCACTTGACCATAAAGTTTCATAGAAATCCTACCCTGTATATCTTCCTCTCAAGTAGCCATAGAACATAGTGAAGGGAATAATTTAAAAAACTTTCAATTAAAGAAATAAAATACTTTTTTCCTAATTGGGTTATGGAACTATGAATGATGTAACTTTACTTTGATTCGATCATTGCTCCAGTTAATGTGTAACTGATGAACTCTTTTAAATCATCACAATAAGTTTTTGTTGATTGATTATTTGCACCTGTCTTATATCATGGACACATTCTGTCTCCTGCTTGACAAACTGTCTTAACAGAACATTGTCAAGTTAAAATCATTGTTTTGTACAAGTCTGCACATGTGTATGTGAATTTACTTTGAACATATAATGTTTGTTTACTTTTAGCAGCTTGAATTGTGTCTCAAGACAGAGCAGTTAGTTTCACTCACCAACCAGTTATTTTCACTTTTTCGTTCTCTTGCTCTTACAAAACAAGTTTATTGTCTTTGGGTTTCCAGGACTGGAGGGGAATATTTATATTAATTTAAAGCACCATTTTTAATTAACTTATTTTAAAATATTGTAAACAACAAGTGGCTAAGAATAAGGACTCCCGGGGTGAAATCCTGTCGCCAGTGAAGTCAGAAAGAGTTTCTAGTCACAAATCTGCTGTGAACAGCTTGCATGATCTTGGAAGAACTATTTAACCTTGTTAATATTTACATAGTATTCACAGTGTCCTTGGTACAGATATGCAGGAAGACAAGTTCCTTTCTCCATTTATTTTACAATCTAAGGGATTTTTACAATATATTTTTTTCAAATGTGTTGAACATCCATCAGCTTTCCTGGAAGTCAATAGATACTGATGAGTACTCAGCACTTCTGACAACTTTGCCAGTTATTTACATACCTAAATATGAATTGAGCAGCCAAACTTTGGCATCCTGTTTTTGCAAATTTTGGCCAAGTGAACAGCTTTCTCTAAGGTATGTCAGCTAGCAGAAGGGCTGTTTCCCCAGTCCCATGGTATTGTTAGTAGCTTACCTTCATGTCACACCAGATCCAGAAATTTACTCCTAAATCCTAGGAACAAGGAGCAGCTTGATAATCAGCATTTTTTTTGAAATCTTCCTCTAGGCTCTGAGCTGTGGTGACTCTTATACCCAAATAGGCTTCTCTATTACAAATCAATTCAGAGGACAATCTACAATACATTTGGAAGGAGACATTTAAAAATATTATGCTGAAATTGAAAACTATTTTAACTTTTTTATTCTGTCATAATTAGTTTCTTTGTAAACACTCAGAAAAAGACTATGTGGCATCTTTTAATCTTTCACTTCTTTAATTACAAGATATGACAGTGAGCAGCTTGTGCCTAACTCCTAGAAAGAAGCCTATCTGAAACTTTCCTCTTTGGGATCCCGAATTTACCAATCTGATTGAGTGAAATAAGAAAAGTATTCTATGTTGACATTAATGTATTCTGCTTCCTCCCAGGAGATTTTCTGTGGACTGATCTTATAAAGTTATATCAGGAGGTAAAGTCCTAAACTCTCTCGCAGTTTATTTTTTTTTTAAAAAAGGCTTATGGATCATATTAACTTTATTCAGCAAAATTATGTAAAAACTCTTGGGATTACGCAGATGCATGGAGGTTCTCACATAAAGCTCGTAACATATTTGTGCTAACAAGATTAAATTTCATTTATTGGACATTTAAAGGTTGATTCTGCATTCCCCTTCTCCTTTGAATGGTCTCCTTGCATGAGCAAGAGTTATTCATATGTAAGAATTTGCAAGACTTCCCATATCCAGTATTGTAAAATAAATGTAATCTCAATATATATTTAAAAAGAACATTAGTGGACATCAAAGCCAGCATGCTAATTAAACAAAAATAGGAATGAACCAGAAAAAAATAAAAATTACAAGAAGAAAAGCTGTAAACAATGAGAGAGGGAACAGTATCAGGTATCTGAAAAGGCCACTTCAACACACTATCACACCTTTCTATTTCTCAGAAAAGGAGAGCTGACCTGTATTTGATAAGGTTAAATTATTTCCCATTTCCACACAGGAAATTTTGGAGACTAATGCATGTTTATAAAATAGTTACAATCCTGAGACTAACTTCATCACAAAAGCTGGCTAAGTCAAAGTCAAAATCCTCCAAAGGATTTTTAGAATGAGTTAAACGAGTGATTCTGTACAAACAGCCTTAATCTTCCCTACTAACTTCCCTTCCACAGCAATTAGTTATGCATAAACATGTTTTACTGTATAATTTACAGAAAATAGTCTACCTTGATTCTCACAGTTCAACACAAATTATAGTAAAAATACCAGAAAGCTGGCAAAATAATATAATTCACCAATACTTCAATATTAAAAGAACATCAGCACTCACATTTCAATAGGTGATAGATATCGTGGGCCAAAATTGACCTCACCCATGTCAGTGGGAATTTAAAGAAACTCTATTAATTTTAATGGAATTACTCAAGATTTACACTTGTGTAACTCAGATCAGAATCTGGCCCTGTACCTTTGAGAGTTATTATTTTAATCATCAAAATTCTGTTAATCTGTTTGTAGTGTCCATAACAATAGTATCTAATGACTCCTGAAGAACAATGGTTGTAACCAGTCCCCATTACAATTGTTAAAAAACAAACGTGAAAGACACCAGGTTGGCCTGAAGTGCAGGTTGTGTTGCATCTCTGAAACACACCTGTTTTGGAATAAACAAGGAATACTGTGCTGCACTAGACTAACACAGCTACCCCTCTGGAACAGTTCTGGAATGTTATAGATGATAAGGAGGCCTCTGAGATTGCCAGATGAGAAAGAGAAGGAGCCTTTTTAACTTTCTGAGATATATCCAAGAGGAATGAGAGGATCCACTGTAGTGCTACCTCTTTTAGTCCTGCCAGGTCTGATATATGCAACATATGCACCGTAGAGTCAATAAATGAGAAAGCTAGAAATACGAGAATGGAATTTGTATTTAATCCAAAGCCAAAAGATCATCTGTCAAAGTCTCTACTATGTGGTGGTGTGAGGCCCTACTGAAAAGGTTCAAGGACACTGACAAAAAACAAATACTATAGAAATTTGGTTGCCAATACCCTGTGATGGTCAGTACCCCTTACACATTATAATAATCTCTGTGCAAGTGAGAGCTGTGAGGTATTTGGAAACTCATAACTCGTTGGTCAATATGTATGGCAACATTGCATGCAAAGTTATAAAATTCCATTGTATGGAATTTTCCAAGTCTGTGGAATAGCCAAAACAGTTCCTCAGAATCAAAAGACAATCTCACACCTCAGCCAGATGTAAACAGGCCAAATGGGGCATCAACTGCTACATGTCTATTCATTGTCAGGAAAAGAGATATGGGTGAAAAAAATCTACATTTTAACAAGAAACAGCTTGGGATTCCCATCCACACAGACATTTTGTCTCCTGAGCCTCAGCTGGAGACACTTCTTAAAGAACAGCCTAGTTCCATACTGTCTGGAAACCCATTTTAGTTAGTTAAAGGCTGCTATCAAATCCTCCCTCATTCTTCTCTTCCGCAGACTAAACAAATCTAATTCTCTCATCTTCTCCTCACAAGTAACATGCCCCAGACACCACACCTCTGCTGGACTCTTTCCAATTTCTCCATATCCTTTCTGTAGTGGAGGGCCCAAAACTGGACACAATACTCCAAATGAGGCCTCACCAGTGCTGAATAGAGGGGAATAATCACTTTCCTCGATCTGCAATGCTCCTACTAATGCAGCCCAATATGCCATTAGCTGCAGGCCTTGTTAGCAATAAGGCCACACTGTTGACTCGTATCCAGTTTCTTGTCCCCTGTAACCTCTAGGACCATTTCTGCAGAACTGTTCCCTAGCCAGTCAGTCCCCAGGGTATAGCAGTACATGGGATTCTTCCATCCTAAGTGCAGAACTTTGAATTTCCTTGTTGAATTTCACTAGATTATTTTTGGTCCAATCCTCTAATTTGTCTAAATCACTTTGTATCCCATCCCTGCTCTCTAGTGTATTTCCCACTCTCCACAGCTTAGTGTCACGTGTGAGCTTGCTGAGGGTGCAATCCATCCGAACCTCGAAATCATTAATGAAGATGTTGAATAAAACCAATCCCTGGGGCACACTGCTTGTTACTGGCTGCCAAACAGACATTGAACCATTGTTCACTACCGAACGAGCCCAATGATCTAGCCAGTTTTCTATCTATTATAGTCCATTCATCCAACCCATACTTGCTGATAAGAATACTGTGGGAGACTGTATCAAAAGCTTTGCTAAAGTCAAGGTATATCATGTCCACTGCTTTCCCCACATCCATAGAGCCAGTCATTTTATAGAAGGCAATCATATTGATCAGACTGTTCCACATGACTGTTCCTGATCACGTTACTCTCTTCAAAGTACCTCAAAATGGATTCCTTGAGCACCTACTCCATGATTTTTCTTTCTGCCTATGCATTCAACAATACCTGAAGAACAAAGCAAGCGGCATTGAACTCATGGAGGGTGTGACTGGGGCCCTCCTAAGATACCTCCCTGAACTTGCAAAAATCAGGGCAAGCTGCAAAATGGGGAGCCAAACTTCCCAAACACTGATGAGTGGTACTTAAACCAGTCTCCCTATCAGTCACAACCAGGCGTCTGGTTCCCTACACCAGTTACCACCAAGTCTATCAAAATAGAAACAGCTCACTTTATTGCACTCCACCTTCTCTGGCTCCCACCTAGCCACATGGTCCTCTAAAGAAATAGGTTCTCCTGACCCCCAAAGGGCCAGCCACATTACACAGAACAATAGAGGTTTGGATCTTATCCAAAATACCACACTGATAGCCAGTCCTTTAGTAACTACAATTAAAGGTTTAATATTAAAAGAAAAGAAGCAAAATATGAGAGATGTTAAAGGATGAAAGTGAATCACATACATACAAATGATTTAGCATCCACGTAAAGCAGTTTGCAGATGAATAGTTCCAGAGATGGGTGTTGGCTGTAGACTGGGAACTTGAGACAAGACGGAGTCAGGGCTGCTGCTTTTTATAACCTCTAGCCTTCTCCATGCTGTGTGGAGTTCTTTCCAATCAAAATGGAGTTGAGTCACATGGGCAAGTCCTAGTGGCTCAATAGGTTTCTCCCTGGGCTGAGTGTACCTGGGAGCTTCCTTAATGGGCCATTAAGGAAACAATAGCTGTAGATATCCAGTCTGGGGAGCTTCCCAGAATCACACAGGTTGAAATATAGATATAACAAACATATTCCTAACTTCTAATACAGATGCAATTCCCACACATAAACTACATAATAATTTCCAGCAAATTACAAACTTTCTCTTGGTACCAAACATGGCATAGTTCCTCTGGATTATTGCAATTATGAAATATTAATACAAAATAGTATCATAAATGGTCCCCTAAATCCGGACAGCAACACAGAGGGATCCTCACTGAAAGAAGTTTAGCCAGCAGGACTGCTGAAACATTGTACAAGAGACCTTGCTTTGAATTCACTCTAGTTTGTTTAGTCATTAGTTGCCCTTTACTTTTATTTTTCTTGTAACCAATTCTAACTTTTATGTCTCTTTACTTATAGTAGGTTAAAATCTATTCTTTTGTAGATAATGAATTTGCTTTACAGTTTTATCTAAATCAGGGTGTTTGGATTGAAGTGTTTGGGAAACTACATTTGCGAGTAACAGGATTTGAGCATATCATTTTCTATTCATAAAACAACACTTATATGAGCTTGTATTGCTCAGGAAAGAGCTGGGAAGAAGATGTATGTTTCTGGGACTGAGAGTTTACTGTTGTCACTTACTAGTGCAATTCAAGAGTGGCTAGCTGCCACATTCACACAATATAGCTGGGAGTAATTTACATCCTGGAAGCTACGTGAAAGCAGACCAGGAGTAGTAACTCTCCCAGCAAAGGCATGTAAAAGGAACCACAGATTAGAGAGGTTAGGGGACACAGCTGTTCATCAGTCCAGAATGTATGACGGGTAATGTCACACACCCCTCAATAATTTTGTCCAGAAAAGAGAGGATTAAAAATGGGGAAAGGGTGTGGGGGGCAGGGTGTAATTCATGAGGTCAATGGTGTTGAGTGTACATTTCTTCAAAATTGGCCAGAGAATTGCACTCTTCAAAAAGGATGGAAAATTGCCTTCTCTGAGGGAGGAACTGATGATTTCATTTATTATGGACACCAAATAGTCTTTGTAAACTTTCATCAGACATACCAGGCCAGACCTTCCTCTGTGCTACCAGTGCTTTTCCTCTCTGTGACTGGCTCAAAGTCAGTCAAAGCAGGTAAGTTTGGAACGCTAGCTCTTGTGGTTCTAGTTTCCTTGGTCCTAATAAGATACTCATTGTTTCTGTTGATTTGATTGGTGCAATCAGATGAAATAAAGGATGTGAGGGGAGGTATTTCAAGTTAATTTATCAGTTTCTGTACAGAACTCTTTGACCCATTATGATTTAGTAGCCTCGACTCTGGGAGGAGGGGTTAAGCTTACTTATGAGTTCTAAAGAAGGCATTTGCAGTGATTACAAAATAGAGAATGTATTTATTTGGAAACTGTGATAACAAAGCAGCTTATTACAGCACAACCTGCAAGTATATCCTAGACCCCTCATGCAAAACTATACTACATTCTTGATTAACTTCCATCATATTTTTTAGTTAAAAAAAAACAAATAAAAAACAAATACAAAAAGTCATTAATAATGCAGCAGAGACAAATGGCTGACCCTTCGCTCTGAATTCACAATGCCCTGCTTTCTTCCCCCTGATGGAATGAGTTAAGGAAGGATTTCATTTAACTATACATTTTTGGGCTTTTGTTAGTCAAAGTCTTAAGGTTACTTAAATATGGAGAGTAATGAATGGAGGTTGCATTTAATAGTTCATAATAATTGATTTTCCACTAAATGCCATGACCACAGCTAAAGAGATGGACGAATCATGCTTGATGGTAATCATTTCTTTTCTATCAGCTCATCTAAACTCATTTAACTAAACCAGTCTCTGAAAATTAGCTGTGTACTTGTAGGCATTTATTCACAGCACAGTGCGTATAATTATTTATACAAACATAGATTTACTTTCAAGCCAGAAATAACATGAGCTTTCTGATGTAGAAATAAGATTTTCTCCTGTCAACATGAATTATTTGTTTTAATACAGGATACTAAATCATGCTATAAGATGTGGCATCATCAGTTGTTACTAATATAATATAACAAGCTTATAAATGAATAATAAATGCAATTGCTCTGCGGTCAACCAAAAGGAAAATCTGAATCAGCTGAATTTTACCGTTCAGAGTTAATGCATACATTTTAACTAACTTTGCTTGCACAACAAAATAAATTAGGGCCCCAAAAGTCACTTCTGAAACTCTTCGCCACTGATTGCATGCTTTTTGACAGATTCAAAGGCCAGAAAGGACCAATGCAACCATCTAGTCTGATCTCCTATACAACACAAGTTATAGAACTTCTCCAAGCTAATTCCTTCAGTATATCTCTTTGAAGAACATCTAATCTTGAGTTTAAAAAAAAAAAACAACCTATTTATAATAAAACAAACAACAACAACGAAAAACCCTTACCTTTGAGCCTTTGTTTCATCCTAAGAGTCTCATCTTTACAAAAAAAGGCTCAGCACATTTTATATTTACATGGCGCTCACAGGTTAGAGATTTTTGCTTATTTTCCCTTAACTCAAGGAACTGACTTCCCTTCATAGATTAAGGTCTTTATGCTATTAGCTAAGTCTCAATCACGCCTAAAGACTCACTTCTTTGGCACAGTATTTTCATATCCTGTTTGGTTTAATATTTTACATTTTTTTGTAAAGTATTACAAGATGTTTGCAAGAGGGACACTCAATAAATGGGAGTGTCTCAGATATATACTGCTCAAAGCATAAATACACATACTCTTTACAAAATGCCATGCAAATTCTCATGTACATACACACATTTCTTGGAAACACAGAGAACTATTTCTACTAGAAAAAAAATCACCAATCATACTATAAATAGCTGTTGCAGTTCCCAGATATTTCTCTGTTCTAAAACTCTTAATCCTCCCAGATGGAAGAGGGTGGGGGAGAAACAGGGCTTCTTTAAGGAAACCATCTTCACAAAAAGTCATAAACAGAGAAGATAAAAGTGTTTAATTCAACACAGAGACAATATTTTCAAGTGAAAAAAGCATCCTGGCAAGAAGGAAGTCCCCAGTGCCTCAAACTCTCACAAGACAATAACCATCAGACCCCGAGCTGCTACTTATAAGCACAATTTCCTCATTGTTAGCAGCTGTTCATTGGTTAGTGTTGCACAATCGGCCAGGTGCATTGAGAAAGGAGTGAATGAGGAGTGAGAGGGGGTTTGTCTTCCTCTGAAGCATCAGATGGACTAAGAGCTTGATCCAATACAGCAGTTATTGGCCCATATCCTGAGCTGCATATCAGTTGTTTAAAGGTGACTTTAAGGCACCTGTATGCCCCCCAGAATACTGGGCAATCTTGGCATGATCCTCAGGGCTGCTCTAATTTGGGTCCAGCTGTTCATGGCACTAAACAACCATTCTTGAAGTTGTGGATCACTCAGATGTAGGGACACCCTCTTCTTCTGGCCATCTCAGACATTCCCTCATGCCTGGGAAATCTTTGTCGAGCCAGATCCAGGTGGCTTTCCACCTGCTTTGGAAAGCTGGAATCTGGCTCTTAATCTTCAAATCTATCATGATTATATATACGGTTACTGGTACTAAAATGGAAAAAATTAAAGTTAATTTAGGTTTTAAACAATGTTTTGAAGTCCATGATGTGATTTTTAATAAATATTTTTTTCAAATATTAAATGCAACATTTAATGGAAGATTACATGGGATAGTATCCAAGGAAAGCATGATAGTGAGGGCTAAAAGAAAGAAAAAATACTACATTTTAGATCTTCAATACTCACTTGCTCTACAATAAAATACAAGACTCTTTAGAACTTAAGTTTTTTGTATTCTGGTTGAAAAGGAAAAATAGGCCCCTTTTTACTATAAATTTGTCAATGTATATGAACTTTCAAACAAAAATGCACCTCTTCTCATCAGGAGAGTCTTTGACAGATGGTAATTTCTACCTCAAAAGCAAGATCTTTTTTCTTTCAAAGTAACCGATTTGTTGAAATTACAAATAAACTGAAACACAAAGGATACAAAAATCAAGTACAAGGAAATGGAACATTTCGACACACTAAGTCTGTGAAATAAAAATTAAATTTACACAGCTCTAACATTTGCTATATGAACCTTAGAATTGTCAGAGCCTGAATGTGGGAGATGAAATTTAAACCTTCTTTCTCCCTCTAAATTCTACTTAATATTAATTTGTGTAGGATTATTTGTAAATTTAGAACTCAATGAGTTTTTACATGAATGATATAAACAACCATACTGATTTCTTCACAAGAACTGTACTCATTGAGCAAGGCAGGGAAAAGGGATAGAGATAGACAGAGGTCCCATGTGTGGAGGTTTTCAACAATAGAGCTTTCTTTCTCTCTCTCTCTCTCTCTCTCTCTCTCTCTCTCTCTCTCTCTCTCT
>ML685756.1:8322705-8340608 GCA_007922175.1 Pelusios castaneus | reverse complement strand
CTCTCTCTCTCTCTCTCTCTCTCTCTCTCTCTCTCTCTCTCTCTCTCACTCACAGAGAGAGAGAGATACACATTTTAGACCTGTTCTATTGCTTTGATCATTACTGCAAATCCAGATGCATACATTAGGATTTGGTAGTTAACTGCTATCCCGCTCTATAAATGAAAGAGCATAATTTATCAAGCTCTGCTTTATATTTAAGAAGTTTGAAGTCCATTGAGGAACAATATATTAATAATAAAACACCCACCCTTTTCTTATTCTTTCTTTCATTCCCTCAAGTCAAACATGTAAAGGGCAAAACATCTTAGTAAACCTGTAATAGGAGAATCAGAATGTCCTGATAGCTTCCAATTTTTATTGGAGCTTTGGACAACTCCTTGTTTGAATTTCCCTAGTTGTATTTTGTTTCTAAATCCTCTTATATGCATGTTTAAACAACAGACTCCCACTGCTATTACTGAATGATAAATGACTGTCTGTGTTTGAGAAATCCCAAATAGTGATGCACTGGTGATGATAACCAATAAAAAACTGCTAACAACAAGGAATTTGTACTTTTAAGAAGTAGATAAACATCTGATGACTATTCTCCTGAGAACAATAAAAGCACAGGGGAGTATTTCCTCGCTGTAACATTTGTTTCCACTGAAAATGTTGAGCCAGATAAATTGCTGAATACAACGGAGTTACACCTGGAATGATTTTGGCCCATTGTCTCTACGATGCATACAACATTTGGTCAACATCTTGTAATCTGGATGATTAGAGTTATGCTCTTGAATTAATATTTAGGCACCAAAACAAAAATTGCCTGCTTTTCAGAAGTGTCAAGCAAAACTCCATTGAAGTTACTGTTCAGCACTTTTGAAATAGCCACTACTTTTATTATAAGACCTAAATAGGGACTTGTTAGCCCAACTTTAGACATCTGGGTTTAAATATTTTGAATTTTATCTTTACCAGATTCTAACCTCACACTAAAACAAACAAGGAGTCTAGTGGCACTTTTAAAGACTAACAAATTTATTTATCACCTGTGCTTTTATGGGAGAAAACCTCACTTCATCAGACGCTGGAAGAACATCTGTACTTCTCCACCTTCAAGCATCTGATGAAGTGGGATTTTCTCCCACGGAAGCTCAGGTGATAAAGAAATTTGTTCATCTTTAAAAGTGTCATAGGACTCCTTGTTTGTTTTGCTGAACTAGCCTAAGACGGCTACCCCTTTTGGAACTTGACCTCACACTAGCTTTCTTGGCTCAGTCCCCAGTGGATGGATGCCAATCTGTTGTGAATGGATCTAACCACATAATCCCACAGACTTCTAAACCTCCTGGGTCTAGATAGTGATTGATCATTGGCTATGTCTACACTGGCAAGTTATTTAGAATTAAGGAAGCTTAATTCGAACTAATTTAAGCCTTGGCTACACTAGCTTTCATTAGTTCGAATTAAGGGCTTCCTTAATTCGAACTAATAAATTCACTTATACTTTTCAAACTAACAGTTAATTTAAACTAGTTAGTTCAAATTAACCCAATGTGGCCATGTTAGTTCAAACTAAGCGCTTAGTTCGAACTAACCGGCACATTGATCTTAATGCAATTGACTAATTCAAATTAGTTAGTTCAAACTAACTTTAGTAAGTGTAGACATAGCCATTGTTCTTAGCTCTGGGTCTCTCACGGACACTCTCAAGGGATGACCCCATAACTGACATACTTCTTGGGGAGTGGGACCCTGAGTCTAGTTACCCAGAATCATGGCCTCAGTATTCTCAAGCTTCCTGTTGCTTACATATGCTGCCTCATAGTTTCACCTAGTTATAGGCACTCTGAGCTTCTCAATTAATCCCTTCAGAGGCAACATAGCAGGCAAGCACGGAACATAGGCTTAGCAAAGGAATTTCTTACTCATTAGAAACACTAGAAAGATATAGAACTTTGGAAAACAAACAATCCTGAGCACAGCTCCCTGCCCCCAAGTCTGATCTCGCCCCTTCTGTGAGTCTTGGATTTGGTCAGTGTCCTTAGGGTAGGCAGCCTTTCTCCTGCCTTCTCTTTCCTCCAGCCCTTTCTTATGACATGTGGAAATGGACCCTTCAAAAAGAGCACTGCCACTCAAACGTAGTCTCTAACACCTTTTGGCATGTGTCCATGTTGAGACACTCTGTCCCCTGTCCCCATCCAGGTGTCTGTATCGAGTTTACTGTGGCAGCAGGCCACCCACCTCCATCCCTCCCCGCCCAGCACTGGGCTCTCTCCGGCCAGGCAGGGGCCCCTGGCAAGGAGGGAGGGAGGTGCTGGCCAACCAGGAAGAGCCAGGAGCAGAGCCTACTGGAGAGAGCCGAGCCGGGGACATGGCCAAGCAGGCCACTGCCCAGGCAAGGGCCCAGCAGAGACAGCTGTTCTGGTCCCCAAACGGGACATGACGGTCTGGGGGGGAGGGACCTGGAACGCTGTGCTGGGGCCAGTTTGTACTTAGCAGGGCCTGGTGCTGCACACCCTGATACACCGGGAGGAGCGGAGTGCAGGGGGCTAACATCCACGCAGGGCCAGGCTTATGTGAGGCCCACAGCATTGGCACAGCCCCTTTAAAAAAAAACACTTAAAAAGCATTTTTTTTAAATTTAGGGCCACAAATATAATTTTTATAACCCTGAAGGGCCACCAGACTATTTAATTAAAATTTAATTTTAATTTAATTAATTTAATTTTAATTTAATGGACTGGCAGCCCCTCCCAGGCCATAAAAATTTTATTTGTGGCCCTCGAATCAAAAGATTGGGAACCACTGGGCTAAACACACACCAAAAGGGGAGGGCAAAAAGAGGGATGATACGAGCATTCAGTTAGCAAATCAAGATATTGAGAATAAAATTAATCAAGGAACCAAAGGACATAAAGAGAAGAAGTTCTCGAATTGCCTATACACCAACTCTAGGATCCTGAGTAAGAAACATAAGGAGTTGGAATTGGTCATTTATGAGCATACATTCAATCTAGTTGGCGTTACTGAATCCGACAGGATGACACACAACTGGAATGTTAAAATCAATGGTTATAACCTATATAGGAAAGAGCAAGTGGAAAAGCGGGAAGGGGAGTGGCACTCTATGTTAAAAATGGCATTACTTGATTACTTATAACTAAGAAAAAAATATCTCAGATGCTTATGAATAAATGTGCCAGTGGCATAGCTCCTGGTAGGCCTGGCCCACGCACTTTGAAAGCAGGTCCACCTGATCTGTTGCTTCTGCTGCCAATGCTCCACTTAAGTTTGGTTCACGCAACTTTCGGCGGGAGCATCAAGCAGCTTTCAGCAGGTCGCTACCTGAATTTCCTGCTTCTAGCCACATGACCAGAAGCAGAAAGTTATGGAAACCGACCAGCGGGGAATCACTAAACTGCTGGAAGCTCCAATTGCCAAGCAGTTTCCGAACGTCCTGCTTCCAGTCATGTGACGGGAAACAGGAAGTGGCCTGGGTCCATCCGAGTAAATCACAGGCCCTGCCAGAAAACCTCTTCTGGCTATGCCCCTGCAATGTACTAAAAGATAAAGCACAAGGTGGGGTATCACTTGGTTTCTGCTGCAGACCCCCAAATCACAGGAGTGAACAGAGTTATTTTTTCCTTTCCCACCAATGTAAAAAGCATAGGAAAAACAAGCTGCATGGTTATAGGGGCCTTCAATTTCAGTGACGCATGCTGGAGTTCTCATGTTACCAGTACTAAAACATCCTTGGAATTTAACATTATAGATGATAATTTCCTAACTCAAAAAGTATTATTGCCAATGTGGGGAAATTAGACCTTGTTCTAACAGATAAAAAAGGAACGGATCACAGAACTAAAAGTTAATGGTAGCTTAGGTGCAAATGATCATGACTTGATCACATTTATAATGTACAAGCTTAATGAAGTCCAGATCAGTGATATATATATTTGGTTCTTTAATAGGTCCAGTTTAAAAAAGCTGAAAATAATTATGAGCCAATCAACTGAAGGAAGAATTTAATAAAAAATAATCTGAATGGTAATTGGGACTCATTTCAGAACAGCCTGTGAACCATTAGAACTCTGTCTGAGTGACCAAAAAGCCATATACTCACAATCAAGGAAGAAGGCAGTACTGGTTAAAAAACCTTGGCTAAGTGATGGTACTGGTCCATTATAGATGGAAATGGAAGAATTATTAATAATAATGCAAAAAAAGCTAAAGGAATGCAATATCAGATATCTTCAATTCAGCAAGTCCAAAAAATTCACATACTAGAGTTTTAAAAGCTGGCTGAGGAGCTTGCTGGATTATTAATGTTGATTTTCAATAAGTCTTAGAACACTGGGGAGTTTCCAGAAAACTAGGAGAAAACCAGCGTTGTGCCAATTTTTTAAAAAGGTAAACAGAATGGCCCAGATAATTAAAGGCCTATCCACCAGACATAGATCTAGGACAAGATACTGGAGCAGCTGATAGGGGACTCAGTTAATAAAGAATGAAAGAAAGGTAATGTGATTAATGTGAATCAGCATGGGATTATGGAAAACAGATTCTGTCAAATTAAGCTGATACCTTTTTCTGACAAGATTACAAGTTTGCTTGATAAAAGTAACAATAGTGTTGACATAAAAGACTTCTCTAAGGCATTTGACTTGGCACGGCCCATTTTGATTAAAATAACAGAAAAGTACAAAATTAACATTGCATACATTAAATGGATTAAAAACTAATAGGACTCAAAATGTACCTATAAAGGGGGAAATTGACATTGAACAGATGTGTTTCCAGTGGAGTCCCTCAGGGATTGATTCTTGGCCCTATGCTATTTAATATTTTTATCACTGACCTGCAAGAAAACAAAAAAAATTATCACTAATAAAAGTTTACAGATGATCCAAAAATTGGAGCGTGGTAAATAATGAAGACAGGTCATTAATTAAAAGAGATCTAGATCACCTGGTAACCTGGGCTCAAGCAAACAATACGCATTTTAATAAGGCTAAATGCAAATCTATACCTCTAGTAACTAAGAATATAGGCCGTACTTACAGACAGAGGACTCCGTTCTGGGAAGCAGTGACTCTGAAAAACATTTGGGAGTCGTGGCGGATAATGAGCTCCCAATGTCACAAGGAAGCCAAAAGAGCTAATGTTATCATGGGATACGTAAACAGGGGATTTTCTAGTAGGAGCAGAGAGATTATTTTACCTCTGTATTTGGCGCTGGTGTGACTGCTTTTGGAATACTACGTCCAGTTCTGGTGTCCATGGTTCAAGGAGGATATTGACAAAATAAAGAGGGGTCAAGACAAAAGTATGAGAACAATTAAAGGATTAGAAAACGTCTTGCAGCAACTAACTTAAGAAGCTTGCTCTATTTAGCTTAACAAAGAGAATGTTAAGAGGTGACCTGATGATAGTCAATAAGTACCTACATGATGAACAAATATTATAATGGGCTCTTCAATCTAGCAAAGAAAGGTATAACACAATTCAGTGGCTAGAAGCTGAAGCTAGACAAATTCAGACTGAATATAAGGTGTATATTTTAGTGGTGGAAGTAAGTTATCAATGGAACAGTGGCTAGAAGCTGAAGCTAGACAAATTCAGACTGAATATAAGGTGTATATTTTAGTGGTGGAAGTAAGTTATCAATGGAACAATTTAGCAAAAGTCATGCTGGAGTCTGCATTATTGACTATTTTAAATCAAGAGTGGATTGTTTTCCAGATATATGCTCTAGGAATTATTTGGGGGAATTCAATGGTCTGTGATACAAGAGATCCCATTAGATGATCACAATAGTCCTCCCATATTAAATGATCACAATGGTTCCCCTTTCTGGTCTTGTAATCTATGAAGTAATTATTTGTAATAATTATATACCACAGTGAATGGACAGATCAGAGGATTATTACTGTAATAGCAATTATTTTCACATACAAATCATTAGTTGTAACACAGCCCATATTTATAATGACCAAAAATTGCTATCATTTTATGGCTGTTTGATGTTCTTAGTCCTCCAGTGGACAACTGTCTATGTTACAAAACCATAACGACCAATTAGATCCCTTGATGGCAGTCTCAGTAGGCAGGCCAGGGATTGAATGTTATTTAAAATGTCACTGTACTGTCATTCAGGGTTCAGGCACACAGAGGAACTAGGCAAGGAGAGAGGTCTGGTTGTGAGTTTCCGCTTCCCAAACTGATCAGCAAAGTCATGGAGGGGAGTACATACATGGCATCTCCTCATAGCAGAAAGCTTTCCAGTGCTCCTGGTATCTCCTAAAGTGAGGCTGTGCTATTATCAACAAACACAGCCCGTCGTGTTTATGATTCCACTTAAGGAAGAACCTGCTATTTGTTCTCACCAATTTATGTCAAATAAAATATCCATCCTGTGTTTGTCATGATGTTTCTAAGGAAGCAAGTTGTGACAACACTCAATGTTACTCAAACGAAGCCACTCCAATGAAGAGTAAGCGTGACAAAGCAATATTGCTGTGGGGAAGACAAGTCAAAGGGAAATAGTATATATTTATAGTCATAATCATGAAAATACACAAGAATAAATGACAAATGGACAATCACTGAAATACCCCTTCAAAAAGAACAGGTTCAAAAAACATTTTAACTATATTAAAGTAGTCTTTAAAACAGGATGCTACCCTTAAGGAATAATGTGATATGTTTGCCTTTTGCAAAGCAATTAATCACTGGATGGAGGAGTTAAGACCCAATCAAAATGTAAAGGTGTTTATGGCTGCAGCTGGTCATTAAATTATTTCTATAAAACTTAAACACTGGATTTTATTATTTTTATTACAGATCCGCTCCTATAAAAATACAGTCAAACTTCCCTTTTCAGTGTTTGTGAGTTAGGCTCTTGTGCTTCTGTTAACCAAACACTTTGAGTGAAATACAGCTGTACCTTCCTACCTCCCAACCAAAACAAAAAAGGAGCATGCCTTTCTGGTGTCAGTGAACTGTGACAGATAGCACTCAGAACTACAGGAATAGGTGGCACTCACACAATTGTATGTGAACAATGGCTTTTTCAATAAGTAACAATGGTCTTAAATGAAGGACATGATATAAAAGAAACAGGAGAATTACGTGGGACTCTTTTTTTATCATTTTAATCATTAAGAAATTCAGAAAAAAATATAACACGCTAAAGTTTAAAAAGGAGATGCTGAACAAGATTTTCAATGTTTTCTATCACCAGATGACAGGATGACTATGGTATAATGTGATTTTGAAGAAGCTGTCCCAAGTGATGGCTTTGAGATTTGGCTTCATGTCCACAGCTGTAACTATCTCACGTGAGCCTTCAGGAGGCACAATACCTCCTGGAGATCCTTGGGCATGCAATCACTATCACTTCTTAAGTAGGATGCAGTAGGCATGTCTTCTGCCACAAGACAACTCTGCTCTCCATTTATAAACAGATTGGACAATCACCTGATGGGCATGCTCTACATTTACTTGGTCCTGTCTCAGTTTAGGTAGCTGGGCTTAATGATATCTCAAGGTCCCTTCCAGCCCTGTATTTCTATTCTTCCTACTGATCATGGCTCTCCTTCCACTTTGTCCCTTTTTGGGAGAGTTGCTCCCATTGGAGTACCAGCCTTGAGCTGTTCTTGCCCTCAAGAAAGTGCAAGGGCTATAGTTGAGACTCACCCTGGTGCAGGGGTAAAGAAAGAAGGAGGCATCTTATGACCTCCTCAAATAATATGCCCTGCAATGCATCTCTAGACAGTTAGAGTGGGATTTTCAACAGCACCTCAGGGATTTGGGAGAACGAATCCCATTAAAACTCTGATATCGTCCTTAAAAGAAAACTACACATATACAGCTCAGCATATCCATCAAAACATCTACATTGTAGGAGAGATTTTCCTGCTACTTACACACTGAAAACTTTTAATTAAATTTAACAATATTAATATAATAACCAGTGTCAACCATCTTGCTCAAAAAAGTGATGTTCTTCTTTCACACTCCACTTGAATGGGAGCCCCTCAGCAGGACAATGGAAACCATTTGTCTTTACCGCTGAACTGCTACAGGAGAAACATAATCTTTAATGTAAAACTAACCAACAAAAACAAGCAGGTAATAACTCCGTCTTGTGTGAAGTTCTGAGACTGATGTGATAACAATTGATGTGGGGCTTCCATTAACAGTTATATGTCATTCTTTTAATTTTCTAAGTGCTTTCATTTAACATTTCAATGAAGAAAGCCAGAATAGTTAATTGAATTATATTTTAGAAATGACATCAGTGCTTTGTGATTAAAGATTTCAAGCATGTTCTCTTTTTTCAGACAGATTACTGGAAGCCTAAATTTGTTTTATTTCAATATTAATCCTTAATTCCTTTCTTCAACATTTTAGTAGTTTCCTTGCAGTGTAACTGCTAGCCATTTGGAAAATGATCCTTAAATAATATAATCCTTTCTGTAATAAACCTTTAGTTTCATTATAAGCAGTTTTTAAGTGGCAAAAAGCACATGAAAAGCAAAGTAAGGAAATGAGACTAGTTCATGAAGTGATGGTTTGAAGAAAATGTTATTCCTCAAGACATCAGATTTTCAGGATGGAAGTGGGCAGGAATCTAACATTAGGGAAAGGAAACCCAGTAAAAGCTCCTCTTCATTGCAAAAATGATGTCTGTAGCCTTTTGGAAATACTCTTTGCAATATTGAGGGAAAGTTATATATTAGACACCTTATTATATATGGGGAAAATAGACTGGATTAAGCCACACCTGGTTAAAGGGGGGGAAACAGTATTTTGAAATGTCTGTAGAGCTCGTTAGTACACTAATATCAAATGATTCAAAGCTATCTTTGGCTTTAATTCAAATTGTTGTTCTGAGCACTGCAACATCATGACCATTCAAAAAGCTCAACAGATGTACTACAGAAAAGTTCAGTGTTTCATCTGTTACTGAAGTAACAAAACCTGCTGGATGGGTTCTTTGACACCGGAACATTTTGGGAAAAAAAAGATAAACATCAGAGCACAAAACCTATGGAAACAAATGAAAAAAAAATAGAGTGGCCATCTCTTGCTTTACAAGTAGCAGTGAATTGTTAAAAGAGTGGCCCCTTCACTTGAATGTAGGTTTCAGCATTTGTATCATTACAAATGGTCTGTTCTGACTTTATCACCAAGGTGACAAAAATTTTCAAGAATCTAAAACTCACAACCAGCCAATCCCCGGGTAATGTCATGTCAAGCACTAACTAGGGCAGGATCTTGGTTGGTCAGAATTGTGGGCATGAGAATGGTCTCTGTCAAGCTATTACATGAATTCCATGACAAGGTAGCTCAGCTATTCAACTTTTTTATTCATTGCAAAAGGCACCTGTAAAAATATTTTAATGCCACAAGATCAGCATTGTCTTCCTCCCTTGCATTTTGCTTTTCACAGCAACATCAAAAACTGTGCCCAACCACAGTCCTCAGTGTGAGGGAAAAGGTGGCTCCAAGTGTAATTTAGAGCAGTCTTAGGACTTTCACAGACGGTGAAGATTTCTGCTGGTTGGAAATCATGCTCTCCAGTCTCCCCCCACACCTGTGGTTCACCCAAGAATGCACTTTACACATAAGAGGGTGCTGGTCAGGTGAGTGCCTAGTATAGAGCTTTGTGACTTCTGGATATTTCTCCTATATCAAAAGACTCCCCAGCTGGCCAGTTAGGGTAACTTTCTGTACTCTTCATGCCACCAGGGCAACACAGATGGAACAGGGAGCCAAGCCTGCCACTGAGTCTTTTGAGCTGGATTTTTTTCCGCTAAACTTCTTTTGAGGCATGGTTCTTTCAGATGTGCTCAATACCTTTCAGGACAGGACCCTTAGGCTATGTCTACACTTGTGAATTTAAGTCGACTTTAACTAAGTCGACTTAGTGTGTTCATACTTAAAAATAAAGTCAACTTAAAGGGGAACTTAGAAAGTCGACCTAGAGTGTCCACACTGGATGCTCTAGGTTGACTTTGTGGGGCTAGGGGGACCTAGGGCAGGTCCACGGGGGCAGCGGGGGCACCCCTTGCCCAATGCCAGGGGGCTCAGCTTTTGCCCCATTGTACCTAGGTACAATGGGGCAAAGGGGGTCAGGGACCCTGGCAGGGCATAGGGACAGGGTGGGAAGGGCTCTGCCCTGCCAGGTGGGAGGGCATGCCAGGCTACCCCTGTGCCTCCCCCTGGCAGGGAGGGCATTGGTGTAGTCCTGGGTAGCCCTAAGTCGACTTAGGGCTACCCCACGGCTACACTGGCTTAAGTCGACTCTAAGGAGTCGACTTAAGCCTTAGGTCTATTAGAAAGCAGGTTTAATAAAGTCGACTTAATTTTCATTAAGTCAACTTTATTTTCCTTAAGTCGACTTAAGGAAGCTGCTTAAGTCGACTTAAGGAAACTGTAGCATAGACACAGGGTAAATTAAGTCGACTTAAGCAAGCTTAAGTCGACTTAATTTACCAGTGTAGACGCAGCCTTAGTGCCAGTCTAGAGCACTTTACAATTACATTTCTGTGCATTGAGTTTTTCTCTATTTCTAGCGGAGATTTTTTTAAATGAGGAAGCACCTCAGTTCTGATTTTAACATTAATTTTAGGAACGCTCTATAGAATTACATTTTGTGGGGAAAACAAAATGTGATGCTGTAAGTTCCTATTTGTAATTAATCATCTTTAAATTTTAATTTGTTTCTATATATTTAAACAAGATGAATTGCTTTTGGGATCACAATCTGCCACCAGGATGTTATGCAAACCTTGGGCCAGAAGACATAAAGAGGGGGAATAAAATGCTGGCGGGGGTGGAGGGGGCCAGCAAAAACCAAACCATCACCTCCACTACATCATCAAAGTCTTCCAGGCATCTTTGTAATCCTCTGTCTTGCCCAGGCACAGAATCTTACTCCAATGAATCATTCTAACAGCAGTTGGATGCTACCATCAGCCTCATTAAACTTGCTTCAAACATTTGACTAGCAACTGGAAGTATACAGCCAAACAGCCCACCATGGATTCATGGGATAAAGACACAAGGTGATATTTTTATTTCCTTCAAGCCTGGCCTAAAATGGCAGTGTTATACATAGTTTTTCCCTTTTGTGGGAAGGGTAGTTTCATGGAGAAATATAAAAAAGCATATCATAGGCCAAATGTATGTATTAGCACAATTTGTGTTTTCCCTATGAAAAGTTCAGTAAGCAAAACCAAAGAAATTCACCCAGCTTTATTCACAAGAAACCACACACTTATCAAAGGTGGCAAAATGACTAAACTGAGATATTGTGTAATACTAGACAAATTTAACTAACAAATTTCTGCCTGAAACAAGTTTTGGACACTTATTTCACCCATGTTGTGGCTCCTCCTTATAGAGGGTCTGGTCTCTGCCATGGGTTTAGCCAGAACTAATGTAAGTTAGTGACAGATGACTATAAAAGTAATACATCTGTCATAAATTTTGAAATGTGATGGGAAAATAGCAATAAAAACTTTTATTGTAATATTACAAGACTATACTTATAAATAATGCTTCCTTTTGTTTTCAATACTATAATTAAATCCAAATGAGGGTGGCACTAAAGATATGTAATAGTATCACATGTGTAAGTGCAAATGCTTGTTTCTTTCACCAAACAGAAGTTGGTCCAATAAGAGATATTATTTCACCCACCTTGTATCTCTAATATCCTGGAATCAACATGGCCACAACAACATTCCAAATCACATGTGATGGGGGTAAATCTAGGATACTCATTTTCACTGATAATTAATTGTTCTTTCTTATTTCTTGTGTAAATGGTCTGAGTTCTACACACACCTTACTACAGAGAGGCAAAATGGGGAAGTCTGTGCCTGGATGCCTGGTGTCCACTGAGGGCAAAATGTTTTCATATTGTATTAATAATTTCAATAACTTCTCAGATAATATCACAGAAGCTTAATGGTTACAATGTGGTCAGGAAATGAACGATGATGAACAGAGTTGAATCACTTCATCTTTAAATACAGAAAGAACAAAGTCTAACAATTATGCACAGCAGCTTAAATCTTGTAAACCACAAACGGATCCGCCACTGGAGAGAAAAAAATACTAAGAAAACCTGTGGCCAAAAGCTTAAAGAGTTAATTTAGGGGTCTGTATGTGGGGGGAGGGAGAAGTGGGGGTGTTTGTTTATACATCTATCAAAATTCCTGCTCTAACAACTAGTTCAAAAGCTCTTGATTCAAATAGATGGTAGAAAAGCCAGTATGCTTTTATCAGACATCAGTGTTTATAGAAGCAATACAAAACAGCATTTTGTTAAATGTATATATTACACCAGATAAAACTATAAATTGAAACATCTGTGTTCAAGTTAATCTCAGATACAGCATGGAGATTATCTGAATTGTGTGTTTCCTTTTGTGACCTTTTTTAGATGTGGCTTTTTTTTTTAAAGGGGGGAGGGATAATTTTCTTAAGCTTATCTTCCTATGCAACAATGCCAATAGTTCAATATAACAGCAGTATCTCTTAAAATCATCCAGATGAATAGCCAAAGACCCTTAGTATTTTTCCAGTATTATATTAGGAGCTCTAAAATGTAAATGATAATCATATAAATATAGGCACGTAGTTCTAAGCAAGTGTCATTCATGACACACATTCACAATTAAAACTATTTTTATGACCAATATTCAAATTTTGAAAAGGCAAATGTAGCTGGCTTGTGGATTAAGCCATACTGCTTGGAAAATTAACTTTAAAAAGAGATAACATTTTGGTTTCTATACTTTTTTTAAAGAAAAGATTTTAGAACTTTTTTTCCCAGTCTGCAGGATACAGAAGGAAGCAAATAGAATTTGGGACTGAAGGATTAAAAACAAAATTGCATTACGGGATCAGATTATCTACAAATCAATCTCACATGTAACTGAAACAATTATTTTAATATAGAAAATTGAACCAAGAAAACAAAACAAAAACCAACAGAATTGTTGTAGTATCTATCATTCTAAATTAGGTTGACTGGAAATAGCTGAATGGTTTAGGGAACTGATAATAGGATATAGAAACTTAACTTTATAGGGATTCTTCACTTCTACTGATGATCTATAAGTGGCCTGTAATAAATACGTTTAACTACTCAAGATACATTTACCATTCTAAGAAATATTCAAGGCCTCTGTAATAATGGTTCTCAAACTTCTTATCATCAGGCTTTACTTTTAGGGTTAGACTCAGGCTTGCAGATGTCTTCTGGCATAAGATCTAATTGGTATGACCTCCATTTCAAAGGTTATGTCACTAGGCTAGAAAGGAATCTCTCTGTACCGGGATCTGACAGAAACAAAAATCACCTCTCTAGGAAATCAGCTGCTCAAAAAGAGATAAAGGTCCCACTTCCCCAACTTGCGGCAGATACTGAATTGTTTTACACTTTACAGCTATGTGATGAATATATAACCTATTATGTCCCACCTGCCAGAAGAGCCACCTTTGTATTGTATTATTACTCCATTAAATAAGGTTACTTTAGGCTCACAATTGTTAGCACTGTATACCATACTACATTTGTTTCTCTTTAAAGAAACGCCAAACCAAATGAAAATGATTCAATTATCTTTTCTTACACAATATTTACTTAAACTCTCAATAGTCGTTAATGAGGAAAATTAATCACTAGAACAACTCTGGAAGAGTCTCCTTCATTGTCAATTTTTAAACCGAAATTGGATTTTTTTCTAAAAAGAGATGATCCAGATCAACCAGGAATTAATACAGGGAAGTCCTGTAGTGTCAGTTCTATAGGAGTTCAGAGCCCTTTCTAACTTTATAATCTATCAATCTGTAAATACCGAGGTGCTGTACTGTGTCAGTGTTGACATAGAGTTTAAAAAAGTAGACCACTTACAGGATCAAAAGCATAAATAGATCAAACTGGCATTTTGCTTCTGATTGACTTTCGTAGAACAGGTCAGATTTGAATACCATCTCCTCTCAGTGGCTTCCCACTCAAAACACACCACTGCTGGAGGGGAGCAGTGTGCAACTTATCACCTCCTCCCAAAGAAAGTCTGGTACCAGACAGGGAAAAAAAACCAAAATCCAAAACCAGGAGTGAGATCCCCATGTATTCTGCAGCGCTTGTTGGAGGAATGAGCTACCAGCATCTTCCCTCCTCACCAAACACCCTTTGCATTTTTGGTGGAGTAAACAATCAGGCTCCCCCAGAGCTGGGGTGGGGGACTTTTCTCTTTCATGGAAAATGTTGATGAAAATTAACAAAAAATCGTATTTGTTTATATTTTTGATACAAAATTTAGATTTTTGGCAGAAATTTTAAAAAGAGTTTGGGGCTGAAAATTTTTAAATTTAGGATGTTTGTTGAAAAATCAAAATTTCTGCAGAAAGCAGACACTTTTAATGAAAACTTATAAACAGGTCTTCTATGGTCCACAGTACAACACAAGTAGAGCTGGAGGACAGCTACTGAAGAGTCAATTTTTTTAAAAGGCTCCAGAGGTGATCCTGGCAATTACAGGCCAGTACCAGGCACACTGGTAAAGAACAGAATTATCAGACACACAGATGAACATGATATGTTAGGGAAGATTTCATTCTGGAGATGAGGAGGGGGAAGTGGATGACTTCTATGTCATTTTCTCCTGTGCCTCATTTTTCTCATTGCATGCAACTGTGGGGACTACAAGATGGCTGCAGAGGAGGCAGCGTCCAGGATCCTATGGCAAAACAGCTGCCTGTAGAACACAATGTTCAACATGACCCAAATACAAAGGAAAGAGGGCCCTGGGATTTCTCTGTACAGCTAGCGGTTCTCAGGTCTCCTGAGAAACACAAAGATGTCTTGACCACAGCTTGCCGACTGGCAGGGAGGGAAGGTCCCTGTCAACTTGCACAGCCCTTGTTGTGGGGCTCTGGCTGGTGGAGAGGAAGAGAAAAGGTGATCCAAGCCCCTGAGGTTTTCCCCTGCACTAGCTCTACAGACTGGAGCTCCTAAGATGGTTCACCATCTTGGGGTGGGGGACACAGTGAGGGCTCCAGTTCATGTCAGAGCCCACGGAAAAATGCCTTGCCTTTCTGAGCCTCTTGCTCATCTGCAGCTGCACTGTTCTATTTGCACAGTAATACTGAAATTGGGGGAGCAAAAGGAAAACTTTTCCCCTTCTGTGCACTTGGCCAAATGAAATAATTGCAGGTTTTTTAGCCATTATCAGGGGCTAGTTTGGGAGGGCAGAACTAGGTAACAGTCCCCACAATTGCCCAGCCCTCCATGAGGTAAATTTAATGGGTCTTAAAAAGCCAATAACTCCCCACTACAAAGTGAAGAGTTTGGGACGGAGGGAGAAAGACCTAGGAAAAAAGAAAAAAAAATAATCAAGGTATCAATGGTTTACAAAGGACTTGACTCTGAGTCTGCTACACCTTTGGAGGCAAAGAAAATTCTGGAGGGGCTCTGCAGTAGGAGGAAACTCTGTCTAGCCAAACAAAAACATCTGACTCTGCCTACTGCAGAATGGGGGCTGAAGAACTCATCACTACTGAATTTATGGATCATCCCCTGCAGTGAGAATGCTTCAGAGGATGTTTATATCCTCAGTCTCTAAAGTGTTAAAGGAGAGCCCCTGTTAAGTGCTAAAAATACATCTGACTTGGTGAAAATCTTAACACATTTTTGTGACTGACATGATTTTACTTCTGACTTCAAGGGGAAAAAATGGCTAATGGACTGTTTAAATGTTTCACTTTCCCGTCTGTACTACTCTATTGCTAGGACTATATATCATAACTAATTCTAACAAGATTTGCAGTTTTTACCCAGCAGCTTTAGGGTTGTAAGAATAACTTATTATTTATGTGCACAGAGCACAAACAGGTTAAACAGGACCTTTCTATAGGGACAGTTCTCTTCACTTTTACTCTCATATTCTGTTTTATGAAGCCATAATTTATCCATCCATCTATCCATCTTAGGAAACTGAAAACACGAAATTAAAAAAAAAAATTATTTGTCCTGGACTGGATCATTAATTCAGTTCCTCCTACTGAAGAAAATCTCGTGGGATATATAAAGTGTAGGGAATTAGGGAGAAATCAATTTTTGAAACAGTAGGGATGGCTGTAGTCTCCTCACTTGCATTTATTTCTTAAATACAAAGCACATGAGACTGAGTCCATGTCGTAAGGAGATTCCATAGCCATCTATCCAGGTTCTTATACTGCACCCATCTTTAATATCTGAGCACTTAAGAACATATCATTTGTTCTTGCTGACATGTCCTTATCAACAACAATATGTAGCATACTAAACTAGCTGTAGCTTTTACAAGATTTTGTCAATCATCCTTAGCCAACAGCGTTACTGAAATTCTGATCCAGCCTACAAAAGGTGAAGGCACATATCACTGTGTGGCAGGTTTGCATCGGACACACACAAATCTAAAGAGAAGGCCCCTGAACTGAAAAGCATGCAGCATGGTGCACTACTAATACCTTACATATGAATTTCAATATTTATCTCTGAATACAGTTTTCTTCCATGCTATGACTTTAGAGATGCATGAAGAGCTCTGGAAGTTGAATGCTCCAGGGGTTTGTGCTGGCAAAAAGGGATGAGGTAATGCAATGGAACGAGTGATCTTCCTCCACCAGAGGATAGGCAGCTATTTAACATAGGCCCAAAGTGGACAGCATTAGACAGGGAAGGAAGATGGCAGGCCGCTCAGATGATGATGTATTTCATCTCATCCGTTGAGCAGCTTCTGGCAGGTGGGCTTCTTGGTGCCCCCAACCATGACTTAAAGCTGCCTTTCAAAGGCAGAATCTCTGGAGGAGTGCAATAACAAAAGCACCACCTTCTTTTCCTGCAGCATAAGGGTACTCTAACTCTCAACAACATTTGGAATGAACCAGAATCTAAGACTCCTTAAAGAAAAACTTGATGTCAGCTCTTTTTGAGATTAAGAAATAGCATGATGATCTTGTTTTCCACACTCCTCCATTTCTTGCTTCCACTCTGGATTAGAAATAGAATTCCCAGAACACCAGAAGAATGGCTACTACTGTGCAATCAAAAGTCGGAAGTCAGAAACTTTAAAAGCAAACCAGTGTAAAACTGAGTTGGAAATTTCAACAAGCTTAGTAAATACAAATACTTTGGATAAGGAACCAACCTTTTAGTCATCATAAACAATAATATTTTGGGGCATGAACAAGAATTATTAGAGCATACTAAGGAAGAGGAGCCTGAAATACAATGCAACTCAGCTCTGATACTATGATTTTAATAAAAACAATTTTCCAATTATTTTATGATGGGCTTTTGTTTGTTTTTTGGTTGGCAGT
Organism: Pelusios castaneus; assembly: GCA_007922175.1. Taxonomy (NCBI): domain Eukaryota; kingdom Metazoa; phylum Chordata; order Testudines; family Pelomedusidae; genus Pelusios; species Pelusios castaneus. Next base: position 8,323,229 of record ML685756.1, on the reverse strand, counting down.
ATTCGGTCATTGTGGGGTTTTTGTTTTGTTTTATTCTGTTTTGTTTTAAATACTTTGCACTGACATACAGGTAATAGATTCTGGACATGCCTTTAAGGTGATTAGATTACTTAGCAGTTGCAAAATCGATCTGCTTCCTATTTTGCAAGTACAGTTTTATAAGCTGATTTTTAGATGGGCCTTAATTAGGCTCTGATTTTTTAGCCTGCAGTTTTGTGAGCTCTAGTAGATACATGGGCTATTTGGGGCTTCTAGATATCTATGCCCTAGATGTGAACTACACCTACAATTAAAAAAAAAAATTAAAAGTCTTTAAAAATCTGAGGCTTTATATTTGGTTGGAGGCTGATTGTCAATCATCTGGAAATCATTTTTAAAGAGACCATGGCCAGAAGATAGCAGGATCTTCCAGGTTAACGGCTCTGATTTGGAGGCCAGACAACAGAGGAACAATAAGGAGCTTCAGCATAAATATTTACACACACACACACACACACACACACACACACACACACACACACACA
>ML685756.1:8234042-8322695 GCA_007922175.1 Pelusios castaneus | reverse complement strand
ACACACACACACACACACACACACACACACACACACACACACACACAAGACTAGGAGAAAGGAAAAATGTTTCCAAACTACACTATAATATCAAGGGAAGCAATTCTCTGCAGCACATCTTAGTGTCTGGAAAGATAGAACTCCCTTTTCTCCTCACACAACATTATTTCGTTGGTAGTGAGTTTGTTTGCTTATCATATTCCCAGCCCTTCAAGCGGGCCAGATCCACCATTTCCCGTTCACAGTCCTGCAGTGCACTAGTAAATCCCACGGACACTTCAATTTCAATGTTTGCAATTGGAGGCAGAGGTGAACCGACGAAGCATGGCTAACTGAGCCGTTCTGGAGGCAACAGTCTCTTTTGTATTTACTCCCATTTGCTGCTTCCCCAATTCCCAGCAGTTGTGGAATACGCTGCCTGAACAGAGACTTTCCGTTTGCCTTCTTTTGCATAGGAGGACAACCTTTCACCCATATTGGCTGGCCTGCCACAGAGTGCAATCCCCAGGGCCTAGTGGGGATTGCACGGCTTAGAAGGCCCTTATGTTTTTACTGGATCAGACACTTAGCAGGCAGAGACACAACAATAGGCTGTCAGGGTAGGGGAAAAGAAGAGGATTACATAGTATTTATAGGGATAAGAAAAAACAAGAAAAATCATGTTTCATTACAAATATGCTACTCAGATTAGTCAAACTTTACATTCTTAAGTCAACCAATTCCTTGTTGGACAGTGTTTCATAAAACAGAGCACCTCTCCTTTATATTTCTCTATTTATGATACAGATGAGGATAAACTGGAGCTTTAGAGGGGGACGGAAAGAAATCTTAACCAATATGTGACCTTAGCAGATGTAATCCAATCTGATTTCCACTACTTTAGCTTACGGATGCTTATGCAACCGCATAGCACAGCAACTGAGAGACAAAACAATGGAAGTTTTAAAGCTTTATTTATTGCTGGTTCTCAAAACATTCAATCGCCATCATGCTTCAACTGCCAAATCTAAATTGGAGAGTTAAAAAAAAGTGCTCTTCAGGGGAGCATTAGAGCTCTATAGAGAGGTGTTAGCTCGAAGAGATGGAGCATCTGGCCAGAAACCAACTTGCCTATGAGCCCAGACCGAGTGGACACATATGGATAGCTTTTAGAAAATCATAAAGGGTAACAAGCACAGAAAACTCTCTCCCTTACATGTCCAGACTCCTTGTTTGACATTAGCAATTACACTGTACTCGTTGCCATTAGCAGATTACAGTACATTCCACCAAAACCTAAACAATTTTCATATAATCTAATCACTTCCTTATTTATTCATGTTTATCCACAACTTTTCCTCCTCTTTCAGCTGGATCGCTATTTAATATAACAAAGCATTCCAACAGAAGTTTCACTATGAATTAAGTACCCAAAACAGCACATTCATCCTCTCTTCCTTAAAACATGAGAAAAGGTGGTAAATCTCACAGAAGTGGTTAAAGGCATGTTAGGATTACAAAATACAAAATGAGAATCATTACTGCATAGGTTTTCAATGCTCCAGATCTACAAACAGCGGAGAGCAACAAATCTCACCATTTAAAATATTGGTGCATTTGCCTTCTCTCTAAACGGACAGCTATTAGTTATGAATACATGCTGATGCTGACTGAATTTCTCATTCTCCTCTAACACAGCCCAGGTACAAATAGTACATCTAGACATTTCATGACTTTTCTTGCTGTAGTTGTAGTCCCTTAACTGTACAGCACAAAATTATGCAGAGATATGTTTGGTATTACCTGCTCCCTCTTTACTCTCTCTAAAAAGAGACTACTGCAAAAGTTGACCTAGAGAGTATGCCTATACAGTAGGGCATAGTTCTAGGTTATCATTAATTATTCAACTACACTTAAGGTCATTTAGCCACCCCGACAAGAGGGAAAAACAGAACAAACAGGCAAACCCTATGATGCAATCTGACCATGATGGATGAACAATGGATTGAACATTTCCGTCTAACCAGGAGTCTCACTGCAGCATTATATGATAGTCTAGCCAAATGTTGGTTTTCAGTTCCAATCAACAGAAGACAGCCCTGTCAGCTGTTTTAGGTATTGGCTTACTTATGAAAGTGGACAACGTGAAAGGATAGACAGAAAATTGTAACAAATTCTGTCACAACATTCCACAGCCATTTAATCATACTCCTTTTTCTTTCACTCCAGGAGAAGGTGAGAATTCTTTATTGGATAACATTGCCTGGTTTGCCATATGCCACTTGCACTTTCCTCAGAAAATAAAAAGGTGTAAAAGAAAACTGAGTGAAAGTTGGTTATTTTTATTCCCAGGAGTTTGCTACTGTCTTTTCACCCAGCACCTTGCATTCCCTGAATTTTGTTTTGCTTTTCAGGTTTAAACAAACACAAAAATGAAAAGCGAAAACCCAACTGAAACCACCAAATTTCATGCTGAGACCATGTGAAATCACTGAAGCTTTTCATGGTTTCAAACTCAAAAGCATCAGTCTGACCTTGTTTGTTTGAAAGTTGACCCAGTTTGACTTTAACTATGCCCAAATTCATGGAAAAATAATCCCAGCCGTTGCCAGAGTAGACGATACGTAACACACAAAGGCTATGTCTACACTGACAAGTTATTTTGAATTAAGGCAGCTTAATTCGAACTAACTTAAGCCTTGGCCACACTAGGCTTTCATTAGTTCGAATTAAGGGCTTCCATAATTCAAACTAATAAATTCGATTATACTTTTCGAACTAACGCTTAATTCGAACTAGTTAGTTCGAATTACGTCAATGTGGCCATGTTAGTTAGAACTAACTGCTTAGTTCGAACTAATTGGCACATTGAACTTAATGCAACTGACTAATTCGAACTAAGCAAGTGCCATGCATGGCACTTGCTTAGTTGGAACTAAAATTCCAGTGAGGCCATGCTAGTTTGAATTAAGTTAATTCGAACTAACTAATATTAGTTCGAACCAGTTAGTTCGAATTAACTAATTGGAACTAACTTTGGTAAGTGTAGACATAGCCAAAGAAACTAACCAAGACAGGAACCACTTTTAAACGTACAGACTTAAATCCAACACACGAGAGACAGTTGCAGTGTAGCAAATGAGATTCTTATTTATAGTCTTCAGATAATGAAAAATAAGGAAAGTGTTATTATTTATTTTTATAATTCCCCTTGAAAGCTTCTACCAGGGGGAATTATCATCTTGTTTTGATTCCACTGTAAACAAATTTCTGGAAATGTGTTGTAATTTTTCAATTATACAGAAGAGTGTTTCTAAATTACAGATCCTGATTTGGATCGGATGCCTGATTGATTTGTCAATGGCATTAAAAATGGCCTTGCCTTCCTTTCTATGTCCAGCTCTAGATCAAAAGCTTCACAACAGATTCTCAGAGCTAACGCCACTTTTGCAAGGATGATCTTATGCCCTGAAAATGTCTCTATATTTGGAACCAATGTGTGAATCTCATGACCTGAACATGAAAACGAGAGAAGGTATTCAGAGGTGACAGAATGCTACTGATAGGCTTTGTCCTCCTTTACTTCCACAACTAGTTTGAATTATTGTGTCTTCTACAAAAGAAATGCTATTTAAGGATGCCTCTTTCTCCTCCTCCCCCTTCCTGACAAATGATAGGTTCTGTAAGTGTTTTCTGAATTTTGGACAAGATGAAATGCACTGAGAAAAGGAATGATGTTCTTGGAAGTAAATCTGCACAATAGAGGCAAAATATAGGGTATATGAGAGAGAAGATTCCTTTGTATTTGCCCCAAATAATCTTTTATCTGAACATGTCCATCTCTTTTAACCCCTCCTGATTAGATATTCACTAAATATTTTTGGCCAGATTTTTAAAGGTGCCAAACACTGAAGAGCTTCCATTGATCTCAAAGGGACTTTTGTGCATTCTTCACCTTTGAAAATCCAACGATTCAAACTTTTTTTAGACTCTTTTGAGCTCCGATATAATTATGGTCTTTTCAAAATATACATCTTGGCTAAGTCTATAAACTATATGGATATTCTACTATGTGACCAAAATACCAGTCTCCTGGGCTTCAGCAATTCACCTATAAAACCAGACACTACTCTATATCTGAATCGAACAGTAATTCTTCTCTCCTCGAATACACCTCACTCTCCTAGTCCCAGCTCTCATAAAACCAGAAGATGAAAAGCTAAGCTTTATTTGACTTACCACACCATGAACTCTGACCAGACAAGTCAAAAGGGAACCTTTTTGAGTTATATAATTGTTACAGTCATAACAATGCACTTGATTCGGATGTCTGAATAAACCCCATTCACATGGTGGTCACATTCTGATGCAATACAAATACAAAATTCACCTCTTTGGTTTTCATTGCTTGGATACAACCAAGAATGTTTGTTAAAAAACTCACATTTGCAATGGGTTCTGTAATGATACATGTCAAAACTCAGGCCCAGAATCAGGGTAACTGAAATCCATCTTATTCAGGAAAACACTCAAGCACATGGTTAACCATAAGCACACACTTAAAGTCACACTGAAGTTATGTACATGCCTATGTGCTATTCCTGAATAAGGATGCTTTCCTGAATAGGAGTCAATGAAACCAAATTTATTTTAACACTTGATGGCATCCCACTTCTTAAAACATGACAATGAACAGCATGATAATAGCTCTTTCTGAAAGGGGATTTGTGTTAACAACACAGCCAGAACAAGAGTTAAAAAAGAAGAGATATATCATAAGAATCTGCAAGAAAACTTGCTAGAATTATAACTGACAAAGGTACCAGACAAAAACACTTTGGGTAAAGCAATAAGGAATCAGAAAGCCTTGAGGTGATTATAAGAACGGCCATATTGGATCCATCTAGCTCAGTATCCTGTCTTCTGACAGTGGCCAATGCCAGATGCTTCATTAACAAGTGATCCATAACTTTCAATCCTTGGTGGGTGATCTAGTAGTGAAAGGCTGCTTATTCACTTAGTCCCCAAGCATGGCACTGTATTCTGTAGAAACTGTGAATTCCCTACAAGCATCTTATCACACCTAGGTCTATCATTACGATGATGGGTACTTGGTGGATCATATGTTCCACTTTATAAAAAGTGTGAGTGACCTTTATAAAAAGGTCCTTCAGGAAAATGCAAGGAGGAGTGCGAGGGATGTACTCATTGCAAACTCATTGCACAGTGGCATGCAGAAGGCAGAAAGGGGCAAGAATTGCACATGTCAAAGGAGAGACAGGGCCCAAGCATGCACCAAACAGCCTCTACAAAGTGGCTCCCCATGCACATCAGCTTTGTATCCCATATAGCCCTGGATTCGCTCCACTGCAAACATATATAACGAAACCCCTTTTACTATCAAGTGGAATAACTGTCCAGAATTGTTACAATGCACAAGTTGCAATTGCTACTGCGGTGAACCTCTCCGCTCAGAACAAAGTTATGTTAAAAACCAACCAAACAACATCATCGCCAGAGGGTTCCACTGCATTCCTTTGTCCCATTACATGCTGCTAATTTAGGTTTAAGGGGCTCTGGCAATTGAATAATGGGGAAAACAAACAACAAGAAATGTGTTTCTTAAAATATGCAATTTTTCCTATTTTTATACCAATGGTCTTGCTCTGTCAGTTTGTGTCATTTTATAGCAATCATCATGGATCCACCCACTGGGAATACACCTAAATATATGTGTGTAGGGAAGTTTACATACATGCACACATACATACTACAGTAAAGTTAGAATACATATGTAAATTTTAGCTGTATTTACTCATTTGTTGTAAGCACCATCCCTAATGGAAAATAGACCATGTCTCCTTCTTAAGGGGCTGATTAGGACCATATGTTTCACTGTGTCTTATGCGTTTAAGGACTTTGCAGATATTTTCAAAACCAAATTACTAACAGTGGACTAAACTTATTTCCCCAGTGAAAACTGTTGGCTACTAACTTAGTAAATCTGAACACACTTGTCCCTAAATATGCAGGTAATCACCATAGTGCCATATGTCTAAAGTGAAGGGGGCAAAAGGGAGCGAGTTTCATATGTGATGGTTATGTATTCTGTAGTCAAAGGACTTTGTTTACTCAAGTAAGCCAGTATTACATCACTTTTCCTACAGAGAAAATGAAAAAAGTAATTTTTTTTAAGAGACAGTTACTTAATGCACAACTTGTCACCACTATCAGCTTCAGCATAATAAAATACATGTGGAAAATCCCCTGCAGCAAGCCTTCCGCAATGCAGATTCTTCTCTAGTCTGGGTTAGAGGGTGTGTATGTCTCCAAAGGAAATGCTATCTCTTCTTCTTTCACACACCCACTCACTACAGACCATGCAGCAAAAAGCACTTCTGTGATTCACCCAGTGTATGTGTGGCGTCAACTACCTGAGGCAAAAAAATTCCTGTTGTTTCTTAGGGATGATCTTTGCTTTTAAAAACAAGAGCTAAATAAATTAATAATAGTGTTTATGGTTTACCTCTATTGCAATTTCCAACCCAAGATCAGAAACTGATTTGCAGAGACACTGAAATAAAACTTGGCTCACATGTGCCACATAAGTAAATATTATCCATATTTTAGAAACAAGAAAAATGAGGTACAAAGAGATTAAGAGACTCGCCCAAGGCCATCCAGAAAGTCAGTGGAAGAGGCAGGCTGTCAGAAACTGAGAAGTAGACAGTCATACCTAGCGGCTGGACCAGTGGCAGTCAAACCCAGTGTTTGAGCTGGGGACCAGCACAAATGGTCAAAGCAGAAATCAAAAACCAACGGTAGTCTGTTAGAAAAACCAAACAGCAAGAGATACCCTTGGTAACAACACTGAGCAGACTGGTGGCTGCTCTCATGGACACCTGTATGCCTGGCTTTGGGGGGGGGTCAATGGTTACACCTTCGCTTTGGATTGGCTAAGCCCTGGTTGAATGACATAGAGCCCACAAGTAATCAGGCTCAGAAATTATCGTTGCACCAGTACTGATGCCCAAACTCCAGATCACCTGTCTACTTCTTGAACCACAGAATATTCCTTCCATTGCTAAACAGGTGCCTTTTTATGCTCTCTAATTGCCTGATCCTGAAAGTAACTCCTGAGAGGTGCTGAGACTCCTCAACTCCCTTTAAATGGGAGGTAACATTGATTCCTAGGAATCTTGCAATATAAGGCCCTTATGTAGAGATTGAGCACATTTTCTAGTAGTACGAAAATTGCACCCTAGCATAGTAAACATTTCCTGGCACAGCTCTGTCAGTGCAACCCATGACTTACCAACATAACTTCTATCACTGGGCCTGGGCTCCCTATGTGCAGATATTGCCAATTGTGTTAAACAGAAAGCAATAAGAGGGCCTGTTTCTCCACCCAATCAAATTCCAGTGTAGACAATAAAGCATAAAAGCAATGCAATGTAGAGAAGCATATAAAGGAAATAGATATATATATATATAGTCATATATTTGGGGATTTTATCTTCATTTAAGAATAACAAATGAGTTGTCTAATGCCTAACTAGGGATCTTCACCTACACCTGGAAAAAGTTATTTTCTGGTGTGCTCAGATATGAACAAACTCGTATTTCTTTTCATTAATGTACATTCCTCCTTAAAACTGCTGGCAAAACACAATTATGGGCTAGCAGCAGCACAGGGGTTAATAAAAGAAGATCCACTAGTATATAAACCTTTTCCAGGTTGCATCTGAAAATCATAACGTAACCTTTTATGTGACAGAAGGTAATAGAAGATTTTTTTTCAAGGCAGAATTCTTGAAACTACTAGATGTTAAACAGATGTTCTATAGAGTCTTCCAGGTTTAAATCATGAGAAATGCACTTGTAGTCTGCGTGTTTTATCCCCGTTTTTTGAGTTTCGGTACAGCAAAAACAAAATAAAACAAAAAAAAAAAAACCCTATATTAGCCACTTATTTGGAAGCAACATATTTTAAAATAATTCCTTTTTTATTATCAATAGCTATTTAAGTTATGCATTTTAAAATAAATCTTACCAGCAGGGAAATCGCTCTCTTGCCATGTACCACAGGTGCTGGCAACCTGATCCCAGATGTTTGTGCAAAGAAATAGGCAAGAATAGGCAAGAATGGTAGCAGGAAACAGGAATAAATAAAAAGAGACCTCTTGACATTTCAGCTCACATGTGCCTCTAAAATATTTGAAATATTTATAATCCTTCTCTTCCCCCCACGCTACTGACGGCCTCGGTTTTGACCACTGTTGTGTTCTGCCAAAGCCCAGGGTTCGGAATGTCTGGCTTGCTATACAGATGAACTACACTGCTTGGTCAGTCATCACAAGCTTGAACCCTTTGAAACACACAACATTCCTTATGTATACTGTTTCTACAGGGAGTGTGATGTATTCCAGGCAACAGTGCATGAAATAATTAAAAGGTGCATAAGCAGATTTTCATCACAATCCGTGCCATATGAATATGTATAATTTCAAATAGTTCTGTATTAATCAGCATGATATAACTGCTAGAACCCACACTACATTATGGAGCCATTTCTTAGAACTGATATATATATCCTGTAATTGACATGACTAATATTATTATTAGTTGTAGAGGTACATGCCATTTTAAAAAGAATTGTGTAGGAAAATAGGTTCCTTGGGCCAAAAAGTTTAATTCTGCCTCAGCTGAATACAGAAAATGTGACAACACTTTTGGTACTACATTGGGAGTCTAATGCATCTAGATGTTAAGACCCAGCCATTGTCAACAGAAAGATCAACAGAAAGTTTTATGGGAAAAACAGAATGGAAGAGGAGGGACAGAAAGATGGTACCTAAAGTATGGGAAGTGGACAAATCATCTATATACGCCATGCATTAAAAACAACATAATGATAATATCCAGGTCTTATAAAATCAGAGAGCAGGCAAATTAGATAAGGTAGGCAGATGCAATGGGAAAGAAAATGTGACGCAAAGGCTGGGAAAAAGAAGCAAGGGTTTTAGGGAGAGAGGCTTTTGGAGAGCACAAGGAGTGATAGAGAAATGAGAACAGAGGTGTAGGTATGGTGGAGTTGTGAAAAATCTTAAGTGAAGGATATGGAATATGACTTTAAAATGGAAGGAAATAAGCCAATGGCATTCCAATTACATAATATCACTTGCTTTTCCCAGACACACTTCCTTTTGCTCTTTACGGAAGGGGAAGAACCTTATAAAACAGGCAAATCTTTTAAACCTACAGTACTACAAAATAACAATGGTGTAAGTAATCCCACTGCAGTCAGTGGGACTTCTTAGGATAAGCATGTGCTTAAGTGCTTTGATGGACTGCGGACAGAGTGCTCAGTATCTTTCAGGTTCAAGGTCTCATAGCTGTTCGGTTTAGGAAAACATAAAATTAACTGCACACTGGTTCCGAACAAAATATACATACATTGCGTATTGCCCTACTTACCTTCATCCTAGCTTTTGGCTCTGCTGGTAACTCAAAAACAAGAAAATATACGACAAAATCTAAACTTTCTCCTCCAAGTCTGGCTGTTTCTAGAGTTTTCCTGCACACAGCCTCCTCTGTACCAGCTTTTAGCTTTCTCCCAACCTTTTTATACCCTGACTGGAGTTAACAATATGCACCTGCCACAGTGACTGGGCTGCAATTTCCCTGTCTTTTTCCAAATGACTCAACAGACAAGCCCTTCATTCCTCTGTACAGTCTTAAAGTCTGCCAACCAGCCTGTTACAGTAATAAAGTATGAATCTTGTGAAGAAAGCAACTTAGCCCAAACTGTCTACAGCTCTTTGCCTACCGAATAGATATCTTTTTTTTCCTCTCCTGATGTTTGCTGTTCCTAAATTAGTTTAAACTTTATCTGGGGTTTCCAACCATTTGAATTGTTACCAAAATACTACTCCTTGCTAGTTCTTATAGAAAAGGTCATATTAACTACTGCTTTCTACATATAAAAATTATTTGTTTGTAATTTTGCTTATATTATTAAATGTAATAGCTGAACACTAGACCCATCATGACGTAACAATAGAGTATACTTACAATAAAAAAGAAAGGTTTTTTAATATGTATTAGTTAACTGGAGTCTGAGTTTATCAAATAAATCATTGCAAATAATTCAAAACCATGTTATTTAGCCAGTAGAGAATAATGGTCCATTGCTTGGGTATATATTCATTTTAATTATTTTTAATACTAATACCTAGTTCTTGTATAGTAGATCTCAAAGCACTTCACAATCAAGTATAATACTATACACATAATTAATAATGATATGCAATTAAGTATACTTTATCGATATTATCGATAGACCAGATCTGTAGTATTAATCTGTATTAAGAATTAGATGTATGTACCTTCTGTGTAGTACCATTACTAATACATATAATCTAAGCTTTAGGTGAACACAACTTTTCAAAGCATTGAACTTCCTGTCTTTGTCTGCAGCTTATTTTAAAATGACTAAACAAAACTTTGCAATTAATAACAAAACTGAGACACTGTACATAATAAAGTATTAAAGACCTCTACAAGAACAGCATTTCATCTTGACTAATGCCATTGCTACATTTTCTCATCAGAGAAAAAAGGAAGTCTTCAGCTAAACAGCTCAAATAAATGCATACTTGGTAGTAATGAATAAATGCTGATCTGTTGGATTCTTCTGTACTACAAAGAGGGACTTACATGACTCACTCACTAAGTTGATTTTGGGCATTATATATCAGCAAAATGTTCCTTTGGTTTGGCCACTGAAGATACTTTTGGCTCAATGCAGATTTATTTAGCATTTAATTTCCCTGACAATGGCTGCAATGAGGCCAATACCGGAAAAAAAAAATGGGTGGAGAGTGACCCCTTAGCTGAAATAAAAGCAGCCTTCTCAAATGTGGAGCCACTAAACAGAGGAAAGAATATATATATATTTTCCATACATAACTACCTATCAAGAGATTTCAAGCAAAGATTAGCACTTAGGAACATGATATAGATTTGGGACATAGCGGCTTTGGGGGAAAATACAGTGTATGCATTTACCTCTGGTTAGAATGCTGAAATTTTAAAAGACAGACATTTCTCAGCATGAATAATTCCTGAAGTATCTATCAATCTCTATCATTATTACAGATATGACCACATCAAGTTACAACACATTTTCAATAAACCTTTAAATCTTTTCAGGGATAATAATGCAGATGTGGTCTTTTATTAACTCCAAGCTAGGGTGCTATGGTTGCACCCTGCCGTGCTGTATTAATGGAGAAATATGTCTCAAATATGCTTTACACTAATGAAGCAAACAAATACAATATAGATTTTAATTCAATATTTTTTGTTAAACCTCCGCCTCCCGAACTCGTACACAAATTATACAAGTTCCAAAGGGGTAGCCATGTTAGTCTAGTTCAGCAAAACAAACCAGGAGTCCTGTGTCACTTTTAAAGACTAACAAATTTATCTGCCACATGAGCTTTCGTGGGAGAAAATCCCACTTTGTCAGATGTGAAAAATAAATTTGTTAGTCTTTAAAAGTGCCACAATTTATGCAATATGTCCACGTGGATTCAGCATAGCACCTGACAAAAGTTTTAGATAAGCCATATATTGTGCTTCCATAAAGAGTGGATTTATCATATATTTATTTTTGTTGCCACCTATTCTAATCCTGCCCTGATCAGTGGTCAATAGTGCCAAAATCTATTAACATCTAAAGGAATGATGACCAGGGTAGAATGAATTGGTGGTTTCAAGTCAACCTGTAGGGTCCAGGTTTACAGTAACCACCAGCATAACTAGCCCATCTGATGGGGTCTCAGCAAAATACAAGGAGAAATAGGCAGAGGACAGAATTATTCTTCCAAGCCTAATGCTGGTTCTCCCAGGTTTCCCATGCTGTACCATCACTGTCCTGTTCTGGTCAACTAGAGACTTTGGCTCCCAAGGCTACCAAACAGGCTTTTCACCATATCATTCCACCTCTCAGTGTTATTTTTTTTTGTTTTGTTTTTTAATAACTAGATCTCATCTCAAATTTACACACACACAAACGATATTATTTAGCATTAAGATATTATTTAGCATTAAGAAGTGTATAATCAAATATAGTTAATACGTCAGTAGTCCCTTTAATTGGACTCCTAGGCTATATCTACCCTTACCAAAGTTGGTTCGAATTAGTTAATTCGAACTAACTAATTCGAACTAATTTTAGTTAGTTCCAATTAACATAATTCGAACTAGCAAATTTTAGTTCGCACTAAGCAAGTGCCATTCAGGGCACTTGCTTAGTTTGAATTAATCAATTGCATTGAGCTCAATGTGCCGGTTAGTTCGAACTATGCGCTTAGTTCGAACTTAACATGGCCACATTGGGTTAATTCGAACTAACTAGTTCGAATTAACTGTTAGTTTGAAAAGTATAAGCGAATTTATTAGTTCAAATTAAGGAAGCCCTTAATTCGAACTAATTAAAGCCTACTGTAGCCAAGGTTTACGTTAGTTCGAATTAAGCTTCCTTAATTCGAACTAACTTGCCAGTGTAGTCATAGCCCTAGGTGCTTAAAGCAAGGGACACACTTAAGTACCCTTCTAAGTCAGGCCGTAGCACTGATATTATTGCCTTTAAGGAGCCAAACTGGTGGTAACTCATTGATTTCAATTAAGTTACATTTATGGCAGGATGAATTCCTCCTCCTCTCCCAGTGAAAAAGTGAGGCTCATGCCCACATCACTGGCATGCTAAAAATGAAGTTATTTAAAACAGCTGTGACACCTTTTCTAAATTTCCTGTATTGTGAAATGACAGCAGTGTCTGTTTCAACATTGTCTTCCAGTCACACTTGTAAAGAAATAAACCATCTCCAGATGCTCTTATTTGGTGTTTGTTTTTCCATCAGTTGTCCATAATGAGAGATAGAGAAAGTGTGTGCAGTGAGAGTGTTTGCATTTAGTTCTAATACAAGTAGAGAACTGACAGAACTGAAAAGAAGAAACGTTTTGTCACGGCAAATATTTCTCAAAGAACCAACAGTTTGCAGTTAGTTTTGCAAACTCAGTTGGCATGAAGGATATAACCACATATTTACTTGATTAAAAAATTGCTCTCATTTTTGCTTTTGATTTCATCTCAATTCTAATGGCTATGTTTAGTTGATCACATTTAAATTTTTTATATGGTGAGAGCATATTTAGGGGATAAATACAAAGGAATGTTACACTGATTTCCAAGTTTTTAAAACTTTCATAGAAGAGATGATGAATATCATACTGTTTTGATTAATATAAAGAGTGTATATGACTGATGCTATTTGTAACAAACTAATTACTGGGTATGTGAGAACCTATCAGAAAAAAAAAAGCAGTTCCAGAAATCAGTCTTTAACTTAAAGGCCAAATCCATTATTTGTATCAAAGTACAAGACCAACATACTGCAAAAACCTGAAGTGTATAATCACATTAACCAGTACCTAGTAAAAGGGCATGCAAGATATTGAAAAAAGGAATAAGTCCTTATAATCAATAAGGATTTGTTTACAAGCAAACTTACGATACCAATATAGGAAGGGGAATAAGATATAGATATAAGGTACCTTTATAGTGACGTAATTGTATCCACAGTAGGGGTTCTACAGGTATAGCTAGAACAGCAAAGAAAATCGCACTCCTTATAAATACAAACTGTGTGTAGACTGGGTCTAAAGTACAAGTGTCCGTAATAAAGGTGATTTGTAAATCACCCCTTATGAATGTTCAATTTGTAATAAAATTTCATCAGCAACAGGCTCGAGGGGGAGGGAGAGAGGGGAATCAAAAAGCAAAGCCATGAGAGTGGAGAACTAGCAGTATAAATTGTATGTTCTGCACAGTTTAGCTTCTTATTTTCTCTATGAACTTCATTATCAAGAGACATTTGAGAATATACTCATCATAGCTGCATGTGTTAGGTCTTTCTCTGGCTAGCTAGAAAAAATAAGAAGTGGTTTTACACATTCTCTGTAAATTATCTCTCTACTGTGCACCTTACAAGCTACTAAGCACTACATTTTTGTCCTAGGGCAACCTTATACTTTTTTTTTTTTAAAGTCTTCTTGCACTGAATTAACTCACTCCTCTATTTAGTCAGGACAGCTTCTATTTTGTTAAATATGGGTTGATGAGGATTAAGCTTAAACCAAGTGCTTTGAAATGTAGCGTATACTGTACTGAATAACAGGACTTGCGACCATGGCACAGGTCAATTTCTTTTCTCTGCACCAATAAAAGTACACATTTTGTTTTTCTTCCTCTGTTGGGCGTTTCCTTCCCTAATTCTGTGCTGGATTCTAACTTCCATGATCTAGTGGCAAGACTGGGGAAACTCCCCCAGTTCTCTGCTTCCTCCCACTTTGCTCCTTACCCTTCCCCGATGGCTCAAGCCCTTTTCCCCCTTACGCCATACTATAGCAAACCCTTCTCTGCCCCACAGCTATCCCTGCAACCCTCTCTTTCTCTCCCACAACCAGCCCCGCTCTTCCTCCAGCTGCCCAATAGCCAGCCCTGGTCGTCGCCCCCCCATCACAGCCCAAAGCAGGCAGGAGCTCATGAACCAGGAACCCCTAACCTAGCCTCAGCGCTAAGGGCTCACCCTCCGTTCCACACTGCAGATCCCTATTGGACAAAGAGGAGCTGTTGTGAGTTCCTGACTGACAGAGCACGAACTGGTGCTGGCCAGGTTTCCTCTCTGCAGGACCATCTGCCTTCCCCACCACACTGCCTCCCGGCTTCATGTAGCACAGAGAAGGAGCCATGGCAGGTTCTGGAGAGAGGGCCAGTGGGCAAGCAGAGCGGTGCCAGCTTTGCACCTGAGCAGTGCAGCTCTTCCTAGACTGCGGGGCAGCTTAAATGGAATATTGTTTATTGCCCCTTTAAGGGTTTCCTGTGCAACTGGTAGCAGAGAGAGAGGAGCAGAAAACTGCTGGACCAGGCTGAATGGGAGGGTGCACTGCGTTCCAGGTGGAGTATTTATACCCGATACGGTTCTAAAGAAACCCTCTTTTAGCCCCGTGGATGGCCTGGCCACCACCCATGAAATGAGAAAAGGTGCCTGGTTTTCTCATGACCCAATGTAAGTATTAAGGCCTTGTCTACACAGCTGCCGGTTTTCGGCGGCTGTCGAAGGGAGATACGCAAGGTATGTAAAATACCTTGCGTATTTCCATTCGACTTAGTAACTGCCGTACACACAGCCCTAAGTCGAATGCAAATAGCGTAAGTTCAACTTACTGCTACTTTCATTGCCGAGCTGGAGTTAGTAAATCGAACTCCGGATCGATTGAGCACATCTTGACTGGCGCCTCAATTGAACCTGGAAGTTCGAACTGACGGAGGCGAATAAGCCGCTGTCAGTGTAGACATAGCCTATGTTAGGTGACCCTTTTTCCCTGGGGAGCAAGAAGGAATTTTCTCTCTCCCTGCCAGGTTGGGTGGGGTTTTTCCCCTTCCCACAGAACCTCTAGGACCAAATAACATGGGACAGAGGGGCTAATTATAATGTCACAACTTTGCACATAAAACTTGTGGCATATGTCCAGTGCAGTTACTCATTACAGAAGGGATACAGTCATAGGATACAATGGATTGGTAAAGGATTTCAAGGAAAGATTCCCATAATGGAGATGAAGAATAGGGGGTTGGGGCTCCTACATCTGGTACAGCAGGGAGTTTACTGCCCTCTTTTTAAAGTCTCCTTTCCCCTCATGACAGGGGAGTGTGGTGGGATTCCAGAAATGGGATGGCCGGAACCAGATTGTGGAAATACTTATGACCTGCAGTGTAGAATGTATTGCCAATTACTTCCAGATATTTTAAGTGCAGACTCCTTCTGTCCTAACTTCACTTAGTTCAGTTTGGATAAATTGTGATGTTTTGAAAATGAGAAATAGAGGTTTACTTTCCCTAACAATCAACAACCCTGTGGGGCTGATAAGCAAAATACATATTACTTTACACAACTTTTACGGGAAAGAGCACACAACAAGTGAAGAACATTATCTCTAGCTGAAATTGCTAGGAGGATTTAAGTTGGCAGAATGTTTTTTCTCAAACTAAACTTTGACTAGGATGCTACTATTTATATTAAAAATTGCCTCAGGATCCTTAGGAACAAAAAGTGCACACAACTTTGAATTTAGAAATGCATATGATTGCAGTCCAACAGCACCGTGTCCACCACCCTTACACAGTGGCAATGGTGTAAATACAGACTTTGAGGGAAGAAAACGATGTACAGAACCATCTGCTTCAACTCCTCCAAGCATTTAGATATATCTAGAACACAGAGCAAAGACAAACCCCTTTACCTTGCAAAACGATTACCATGTAATAATTTAAGCATCTATGTATTCTTATGTATAATGAAACCCATATTTCACCAAACTTTGATTTGCTGAAATTCTTGGGCTCAGTTCTGACTCCAAATTTGCATTGTACCCATGAATAAAAATGCCAGTCAAATTTACATGTTGTTAGGGACTGCAAAGAAGTTACACACCAACAAGCACATTTCCTTTAAAACTCACTAGCATTGTCCTCAGGCATTTAAGATTGCAGGCATTTAAGGACAGAGTCTTTGAAATTGACTGGCATCACTATATTGAGCTTTTGACAAAAAGGCACTTCCTGGAAAAAACATTGCATCAGAAAATTTCCAACTAGCTCTAATTCTTAAAGAGATATATGCAAAATTTAATTCTTTTCTTTCACTTGTTTACTAGAAATTACTTCCAAAAACACTGTATAACCTAAAGGCCTTCATCAACTGTTCTTCAGTTGCAGGAACCTCAATATGTGAGAAATTTCCTGCAGTACTACAGGCAAGAATATAATTTCATTTGACTTAAATAACCATTGGTGGACTACAAAACTGTTTCAGTAAATATTCACCACTAAAGTGATTCAAAACATACTCCTTAAAGTGTATCACTTTAAAAAATATATATATAAACTTTAAAATGCACTTTGTTTCTTAAGTTGCTGTTTGTGTTCATAACTTCAATTGTGGAAGCTTTCACCAGCTGCTAGAAAAAATTTGCCAGGATGTGTTCAAATGAAATGTCTAACAGAATATGATATAGTCTAGAGATTAATAAAACCCACAATTTCACAGGCTTTCACAAATAATTAGAGGAAAACCTCAGATAATTTTAAACTATCAAATATTTCAATCTTTAACTTTCTGTTCGTTTCTGAGGCATATTCAGAATAATGGATAAAGGAACTATATTAGTCTTCTGGGACAGGAAGAATAAGGTTTCTGTAAAAATGTTAAATTAATTTTTATAGTGATGCAAAGTCAGGGAAGGGTTGTTAAGGGATGGCCTTCTGCCACAGGGTGGAGTTTTGTTTTGGTATCCTTTTAGAGCTTGCAGGTGTTTGGCATGAACTGAAATCAGAGCCAGCTGTGATATTTCAACTGATATTTTCCTCCCAATATTTCTCAGAAGTGATGCATCAGGATGATGTCTTACACCTGATGTATTCAACTTGTGTGGTATGTCTGTAACTGTTCTGCTAAAAAATACCGTTTCAGGACTTTCATTTTTATTTTCTGCTCATAGCATTGATATGTTAAAGTGTATCAAGGAGCACAGTTTCAAATTGGCTAACTATTAGCTAACAATTTATTAAATTGTCCGCAATGCAGCCATCTTATTCTTTTCTAAAATTCATCCCAGCCATTCAGAAACAAGGACATTGTATAGTGACTGTGAAAGAAAGTACACCTCATTAAAAAAAGTAAAAAGAATATTTGTACTTCCTTTACTTAACAGTCAGAGATCTTTATGCTTTCATGGCCTATCTGCAGCAAGGTGGTACCTGGTTTTTGTTTTACCTTTCAGAGGAATTTGAATTGTTTCTATTTAAAAAAAATATATTCTCTTTTAAGTTTGTATTGTTTGGAAAACCTCAAACCACATTGTATTTCATACACATGTTCCCAAGGGTACGTTAAATAGGACCATACTGAGGTCATCCAGTAAGTTTTTAAAACTTTTTAAGAATTCTTTTAATGTACTGTATGATCTTGGCCTGATTAAAAAACATATTTTAGGAAAGGGGAACTTAGAAAAAATCTGAATATAAAATGCTGCAAACAGATACTCTACGATATCTTTATGGGACATTCTATAAATGCACTTCTCTCTCTCTCTTGCTCTCATTTTTTAAGAAAAGCAAGTTGTCCCTCTAACAGGTCTTAACTATTTAAATGTTTTCTTAACAACTGTATTAGTGACCTTAAGAGAATAAATGCCTGTCTCTCAACCCTTTCAATCTGTCTCTCACCCCCTCACGCACACACTGATCGACTTAGCAGTAAGAATGCCTGTAGTATTCATTTTATCTACACAAATGAATAAAAGGTAGTCATTTCATTCAATTCATAGAAAAAAAAATGCATCACCTGGCAATCTAGCTTAGTAAAAAACTTCATGTTTTTGGCAGCTTCGTTAGAGTATGATGGAAGCTGTTAATGACGTTAACGAAACAGCCCAGGGTCAGACACTTTGTTGTATTATTCTGAGTTTACAAAAGACACTATATGGGCCCTTTTTTACTCCAATGGCTCCATTTTAAAAAAATGAAGCGTTTGGGGTGAAGAAATACACCTGTAATTGGTCAAATTGTATACCATTTCAGTCCTCCCTTTTAGACTTGCTTTCCTTTCTCTTTATACTTGCTTCATTCTTGTTCAGTTTTATCCCATGTGCTTTGTCTTTGGCTGCTAAAGGTCTTGTGGTGCACTGGAAAGCATTTCGAAGCATTGCGAACAGCTGTACTGGCATAGTGCTTTGATGGCTGTTGACATGCGCTACACTGGGAAGCCTCAGTCACCAGTGGTGTAATTCCCACATCTTATAATGACTGCTGCTTTATATTATAAAGGCCAAAAAGGAGAAGATGATTAGAAAACAATGGGGATGAAAATGAGTGCAACTGTTTTAAGCCTTAATGTTGATGAATGCATATTTTGAGTTCTGTTGCTAGTAAAAGGCACCATGATTACAGGTAAAGGAAAATCTATCTGCACCCAAAGCCAGTGGTTTTGGTAGGGCTTTCGATTCTCTCCAATGACGCCAAATTCATAGAATTTAAAAACTTATTAGCTGGTTGTGGAAAATCCTTGAGTTTTAAATCCTATTGTCTTTGTCTAAACTCAGAACTAAGTAATATTTAAAAATGTGTTTATTAATATGAATTAGCTAACATCTTCTAAACACAGATTCTCCTAGTCTAGACATGTCTTGGGAGAAGAAGAAGAAAAAAAGAATTCTTCAGGATGATCACAGAGACCTTATACTATATAACATTATAAATGGGACAAACTTTATTTATCAGATACTTTGGCTATGATTATGGCATGGTCTAGTTGCAAGATGTCTTCTATTCCTGTCATAAATGTGATTGGGGAGTGTTGCGGGTATTTGGATTACAGAACGTGAGCAGTTGTTGAGTTTTCTGTTCTTCCAATTCCCAGTTCACTGCTGTTCTTTCTGGGGTTCCAAGAAGTGACCTGAGATAGCTCATAAAAGGGTAAAGTTGTTGCTCAAGAGTGAGAATGTGTGTAGCAGAATGGAGGTTTATGTAGCCACGTGGCTGCTGCTAAAATTCAAGAACAGTTTCTAGCATGCACAGGTAAAAACTGGCATCCCAGAATAAAGGGGTAGTTGCAAACCAATTAACAATTTTCCCCTTAGTGTGTCTACACTTAAAATTAAAGTCGACTTAAAGGGGAACTTAGAAAGTCGACCTAGAGCGTCCACACTGGATGCCTTGGTCGACTTCTAGGGGCTTAGGGGGACCTAGGGGAGGTCCACGGGGGCCAGGGGACACCCCTTGCCCAATGCCAGGGGGCTCAGCCTTTGCCCCATTGTACCTAGGTACAATGGGGCAAAGGGGGACAGGGACCCTGGCAGGGCATAGGGGCAGGGCTCTGCCCTGCCCTGTGGGGGGGCATGCCAGGCTCCCCCTGTGCCCCCCCCCCCCCGGCAGGGAGGGCATTGGTGTAGCCCTGGGGTAGCCCTAAGTCGACTTAGGGCTACCCCACGTCTACACTGGCTTAAGTCGACTCTAGGGAGTTGACTTAAGCCTTAGGTCGAATTGAAAGGTGGTGTTATAAAGTCGACTTAATTTTAATTAAGTCGACTTTATTTTCCTTAAGTAGACTTAAGCAAGCTGCTTAAGTCGACTTAAGAAAACTGTAGTGTAGACGCAGGGTAAATTAAGTCAACTTAAGCAAGCTTAAGTCAACAATTTACAAGTGTAGACACAGCCTATGTGTCCAATGGTAGAGATGATTTCACAGTATGAAGAGGAGAGGCAAATTTTGTCAGAAGCAGGGAAACCACCACCATCCTCCTTTCAATTTGGGAGGCAGTTTTCAACAGGGATGCCATTGTGATACTCCCCTGCTTTCATCGCAGCAGTGCTTTAGCCTCCGAAATATCCTCTCTCTCATATTGTCATTGACTTTTTTGAATTTTGTGGCACATTGAACAAGAAGTGCAGGATCTCCTTTTTAGTATCACCCTGTGTATAACCACCCGGCCAACTAGCCCCTGAGTAAAATAAATCCTCCTGCAATGTAGTGTTCAAAACCCAAGCTTAATCTCTGTGAAAGTTATGGAGTGAGAAAGTGGGCCTGGTTATCCTCTGTTGGCAAAGTCAGCATGGTGCTACCTCATTTCAAGGAATAACAGTGCATTAATCTTCAGAAACTTTCACTCTTAAGCAGTGGCAGTCTTATAAATGCAGATGCTTGATATACAAGCAATGTGTTCTTTTATCACACATTCATTTGTTGCTTTTCTATTCTTTTGCACAATCTTGGTTATACTGGTGCACAGCAGATATAACTCAGAACAGATTCATTTACTTCAGTAGTCAATCATATTTTTACCATTTTCAGTAGTGCATTTGGATTCCTTGAACAGACTCATTCCATCATCAGACATTTGATTCAGGGGATACTCATTGTCTGTATGCTTGCACTCAAGTACATTTATAGCCTTTGTGGAACAGGTTTATTCCAGTATCAGGAATTCATTTAAATGAGATTCACTGAGTAACAGAATAGATGCAAAATATAGCGTTTTAACATTGTTTGACACAAACTTATTGAGCTGGTGTTAGAACAATAAACCCAATAAGATTCAGTGGGAAAATAAGTATACGTTCTCAGATTTCAGAAGATTCTGAACATAAGAAGGTAAAAATATTTTAACCAAATATATGGTATCTGTTATGAATAAAGATAGATTTAACTTTGTGAAGAACAAAAGACAAAATAAAAGACAAATTACTCTTCGTTTTTGAGAGCCCCTAGCCAAGGAATGGGTCAAAATAGTTCTGCATCATATTTTCATGCAAGTATATTCAAAACATGGGAATCTTTTAATCATATAATTTGTAATTACACCTGCTATAAAGAATAGGATAATTGCTTGTGTGAGTGGAGTATGATTATGTTACGGATTCTTCCCCTCCTGACCTCTGAGGAATCAGATCTTGACCACTGCTGAGAGCAAGATACTGTAAAACACTTGATGTACCAATCGTCTATGCAATATGGAAAAAGCTATATTACCAAATGTGCAATCCATTTTAAGGTCAACGGATAATTATCGTTTATAATTATGCCATGTTACTGGCCTCATACTCAACACAAATGTCTTGCATCACATTTTTATAAGTAGTTGAAATCTGGTGTGGAGGAAAGCAATTGTTATTTAATATTGGTAAAATGTGGTACTAATCCCAAAAGCTCAGTGAGAACTGACCTGAGGATCTGAGAATACTTGCTGCATGCTGTTGATTGGACCATATGGAACACCACTACCTTCAAAGAGCTCAAGCCATTTGGTGGTCATTTTTTCTGAAAACCTAGGAACAAACAAGAATCATGTGGGTTAAACTCCATTTTAGATTCCAAAGAATTTTGGATTTCTTCTCAGGCAGTCAATAATACAACAAAAATGTGCTCCACGTGTTCTCTGGAAATGCAAAGAGCAAGCCTTAGGGCAAATATAATGGTTAGACCAATTTATAATTCTATCTGATTGTCTGATGCAATCCAGCAACAATGCAAACCAAAATTATCAACAGTTTCAAATATGGATCAATGGGTTTCCTCGGGTCCTTAATTATAGTAATGTGCTTCACATTTTATTTATTTATTTAACAACAAAAGGCTAGACATGATGTGGGTAAGGGTCTAATGTAAGAAAGTGTTCTATTTTTGATCATAAAGATCACTGATTTAAAGCAGTACAATGTTTTTCCTCCGTTACATTTGAAACATATGTTAGAATTAACAAAACACAATTGTTGGTCAGATAACGACATCAACTACATATTTATTTGCTGTATGATTATATAATCTGTCCTCAGGACATCTGGTTGAGCATATATGTGCTCTGTTTATCCTGTGTAATCCAAAATTCCAAATCTTTTTATACCACTTATAAAGCTTAGCTCATTTCCTTGCAAGCATTCCATTTTCAGAAAGTTGGAAATCCTTTTCTCTACCGTATTTCCCTCTTTAGATACTTGCATCCTATTTCCATAAGGACAATTCTATTTCTTGTCTGCAAGGCAGAGGTAGGAGTGCCCAGATTGCACAAATGGCCTTGAAACAAAGGTAGTAACTAGCTTGTATTTCTATTGCTTTTTGGATTTCTAAAGCAGAGATGAAGTGGCATGGATTCCAGTTCCTACATTTACTGAAGATACACAACATGATAGTCTGCCAAGATATTGGACAGGTATAAAAACATTGAGGGAAGGTAACTGGCACATTAGATTCAAACACGTGAAGAAACTAAGATGTAGTATATTTCCTTTTAAATTTTCCTGCATAATTGCCATTCTCTATTTCACCACTTCCAACTTCCTGAAGTCTAATAATCAACAACAGTAATAACACTAAATATCAGTTCAAGAATGCACTGTGCCCAATCACCTCTGGATCTCTAGTAAAAATGTCAAAACAAATACTAAACACAAAGGCAATAGAGACAAAAAAAATAACAGAGTCAAAAATAACCTTTGGATAACTTGTACATATTACTTGTATTTTCATGTATAATCTGTAACTGGCTGCAAAATTTTTGTGGCCCTTTGGCATCAAAATGTTACGGAGATAAGCACTGAAGCAAAGTTCTGTATTCCATGTTGTATCAGTGCTGATCTGAGCTTCAGTTACATTTCTCTTCTCTTTCTTTTCATAAAGTACATTTAATTTATGGTATAGGCAGTAATAATTATCCAATATTAAAGTGAAATTCATCTAGGCACTTAAGGCATTTGCATTTCAAAGCAGTGAGACAAAAGTCGATGCTACTAACCTTGTACCATATCTAGAGGGTTTTTAGATGTATTGTCCCTATGGGTGTTCTATAACAGGATCTACATGAACTTATTTTCTCATGATAGGAGATATTGTCAATGGTGTCTACAGGTCCTCATCTTTGCCCTACACAGCCTCATACTTCAGAAAGAGGATATAGAGGGAGGGATAGACCCACTGCCACTCTAGTTCCTTCTCAGCCATGAAGTCCAGTGATAAGGATTTCAAAGCAGAGGGGGGAAAAGGTGAATAGTAGAGCATCCGTAGGGACAAAAATCCTTAAGAACTCCATTTACCGTACATGTAAGTAGCCTCTCCTTCTTTCTTGAGTTATTGTTCCTATGGATGCTCCACATCAGGAGATTCCTGAACAGAACCCCAGTCACAAAGAAGGGTGCTGAGGAGGTGGATACAGCACGGATCATAAAGGAGCCCTGCCATAAGTCGCACCAGCTCTAAAGTATGCACAATAGCACAGTGCTCATAATCAGGTGGTGGTCCTGAAAATATCTAGGATAGGTATGTTCTTCAGTAAAGCCACAGAGGTGGACTGAATTCTGATGGAACAGACAACCACCCTAGGTGGAGCCTTTGTCATGATATACCCAGAAACCCATTTTGACACATTTTGGGTAGACTTCGGGTGCTTGGAGAGCTCAGTACTATCAAGGTAAAAGATAAGAGGTTCTTTCAACGTCTAATGTATGGAAAAACTAGACTCCTCTCTGAAAGAGTGAGGCTTGGTGTAAAAACGCTGGTAGATTAACATCCTTATTAATGTGAAGTTCATTGAAACTTTAAGTAGAAACTGAGCATGGGAACATGACGACACTTTTTTGTGCTAGAACATAGTGTATTGTGGGTTGGCCATAATAGCTCCTAATTCCCCTACCTTTCTGACCAAGGTAATGGCTATGAGGAATGAAGTCTTAAAGGCCAAATGAAAAAAGGAACAACTGCCCATAAACTGATTGGGAATTTTCTGAGAGCAGTGAGAACTAAGATGACGGTGGAATATATTCTTTAATAGGAGGAAAATCTTGCAGTAGTCAAGTGAAATAAACTGCTGAGATCTGTATACAGTGGTATAGTTACCAATTCCATAGCTTTATGGATTCTGTACATAAAGTCTAGCATCTTGCTTCTCCTTGGACATTTATGTAATACATTGCAATGCTGCTGTCCAGAATTATTTTGATGGGGTGGCCCCAATGTTGGATAGGAAGTGGTGGGAGAAACATGACTGCTCTGTGTTCCATATTCTAGAAGTTTATTATGGGGAGACATCTCTTGGGCAGGTCTATTTGCCTTAGACTGTGAAGTCCTGAAAATGACTACCCAACCTATTATGAAGGAAGGATGGAAAAATGCAACTCCCAAAAAGCTATAGTGTAGGGAATAATACTGGTAGTGGTCCCACAATGAATCACAGGAAACATCTATGGGAAACTTGCATAGTTATAAGAAAGCATGTATACTGGAGATTGAGGGAGACAACCCAGTTCTTTGACTCCAAAGTGGGAATTACTGTTGCCAGGGTTTCCATTCTAAACTTCTGAGAGAGATTAAAGTTGTTCAAAGTCCTGAGGTCCAGAACCAGCATCCATCTTCCTCTTTTCATGGGAACTTGAGAAATAGAACCCTTTCCAGACTAAGTCCAGTAAAATGGGTTTGATCACCCCTAGGAGTAGGAGGGATTCTACCAATCATCTTAAGAGATCATTGTGAAAAGAACCCTAAAAAGGGATAAGGAGGAAGGAAGGGATGGATGGATGAAATAGTCCATCTATCTGTTCAAGCTGATGAGCTCCCAGGAAGGTAAAAAATGGGAAAGAGTTCCAATGGGATGATGATGGTGATGTGGTTGGTGCAACATATGATCCAGAAAAGGGGGTGGGTTAATGACCTGCAACCAGTGGGTCAAAATGGTTGTTTAGAAGAACACTGACTATGATATTACTGTGTAAAATGGCCCCTTTGTGGGAAATCTAGGTTTCTTTCTGGGAAGTTTGATGAGTCTCATGGTTTGATAATGAAATAGGCAGGCTCACTGAGCTGTCTTAGGATTGCTGTATTTTTTTATTTATTTATTTTTTGTCACAGGTGTGTAGATGCCAAGGTATTGAGCAAGTCTTTGGTGGGAGTAGAGAGACGCATCCATGAAGCACTGAAGGGTTTCGGCCTTTCAAAGGGAAGGTCATCCACAGTGTTTTGTATTTCTCAGGGAAAGCTGGAGGATTGCAAGAAAGACACCAATGCATGGATGATGGCAGTAGCCACAGGACACAAAACTGTGTCAGCCATGCTGAGTGAGGCCTGAAGGGAAGCCTTGGCAATCATCTGGCCTTCTGTGATGAGAGCCTTAAACTGATACCTCTGGTCCTATGTCAGAGGTTCAGTAAAATGAGAAAACTTGAAATAATCTGCAAAGTTGTATTTTCCTATAGAAACCTAATAGTTAGAGAGCATGAATTGCAGAGCAGCTCAAAAAGTAGTCTCTGCAGCGAAAGACTTTTATTCATTTAAGTTGCCTGTGAGAAGGGGCTGATCAAGATCAGTACCTCTAGTTTTTTCACTGACTGCTTCAGTGACCAAAGGGTTAAGGGTAGGATGGGAGAAAGGAGGCTTCGAACCTTTAGAAGAAATACAGTATTTTTATCTGCTCCCAACTGGCTGGTACGGTCACTCATGTTTGCCACGCCATGCCGACTGGTGCCAACAGACGTTAAAGTGCAAGGCAATCTTGTCCTGCAGGGAAAATATATAAAATATTCAGAAAAGAATGTTGACCTCCTCCAGCAGGATCTGTAAGGATTGTGAGATCCTTTTCATGAGGCCTTGAAACATCTTGAAATCATCCCGTAGGATGGCAGGGGGAGTGTAGACAGGCATAATATCCTCTTCTTTGGAGGAGAAGGATTGGTAAGAAGATGGTGACTCCTATTCTGTGCCTAGCTCCTGATCTTCTGGAGGCTCTTCCTGTGGCAGGTGGCTCAGTGTCAGTGGCTGTTTCTTGACCAGGTTTCTTGCATGAGAGAACACTGTAGAACTGTTTGCTATAGGTAGTCCAACGGTTCCAAAAAGCCCACTGTCCTGGGCCATAAGAAATGGGGCAGGACACCGGAGTGCCCTTCTCATGGTTGATGGGCTAGCTATGTGCTGGTGGTCTCTTCCTCAGGATGTTCCTCAAGGAGGTAAACTGAAAGAGAAAGGTAGTAGAAATTGTAGAGACACATGTGAGTCAGACAAAGTAGCCTCAAGTGTGTCCAGAGCAAGAGGCATCAATATTAGGGCTCATCTCAGTACTGGAAGCCAGGGAGAGATCAGTAACTGCACACGTACCAGTGGTCAAGTCTTTGTGGAAGGATGCAGTATAACCAGAGGATAAGTGAGCTCCAGAGGGTAAGTTGGTACTAGTGAGAAATCCCTCTTGGTATCCCTCAAGAACAGCCTTAGGCTCTTCCAGATTAGGTCGTCTTCCTGATGGAGAACCTGGATAGAACTGGGGAATCTGTAGAGTGCTGCAAGGTACTGGGAATGATACTGAAAGACTGGTCTAAATGCTCTTTACTAAAACCTGAGAAGAATGACACCAAGGAGAATGATTTTGCCTTGGTCTTGGAGGAATCCTTGTGTTTAAAAGGCTCCAGTTTTGGTACTGATAGAGCTGCTTGAGGTTGCTTGCTAGGAGGCATCTCAGTATGTTTCATGTTGGGGTCTTTTCTGGTGGTACTGTGAACTCAATGCCAGAGGAGATAGTAGCCTCAGTGGTATCCATACTGGGATGTGAGGAGTCTTTGTTCCTGATCAAAAGAATGACTTTCTGCTTCCCTTGGTCTCTGTATCTGGAGAATGTGGTCTCCTCATTTAGATGGTCACAAAGAACCTGACAGGCTCCCAGAGACTTTCCTTAATGGAGCTAAGATTCATACAGCCACCAGAGGATACTGAAAAATTGAGACTGAAGAATGGTGGGGAGGAGGTGGGCACTGGAGCCTATGGGTCTTACAGAATTCTCCAAAAGAAGCAGTTTCAGTCTGTCCTCCCTCAGCTTTCTGGATCGTTTTTTGATCCATTTGCTCTTTGAGAGGATATGAGTCTCTCTAAGACAGCAAAGGCTGTTGGAATGCCTGTTACTGAAGGGAAGGATCTATGGCAGGGCTGGCAGGATATGCATCCTAAGTTATGGGCATAAACTGCCAATAAATGCTGGAGATGGATAGGGCTGAAAGGAATGTAGGTGCCAACTGAACTAAAAAGGATGAGGGGAAAGACTGGGGAAGCACAAAGTTGTGATAAATTCAATAAAAAGTTAACAGTAAAATGAAACAACTGTAGCAGAGAAATCAAAAACAAATAACAGAAAAGTCAGCAAGCTGCATAGCTATCTAGCAGATACCACAATCCTGCCTTAGGCCACAGGGGGCTGAGAAGGAACTGGAGCAACAGCAGCTCCACGCTCCCCCCACCCCCCCATATAGCCTCATATCAGAGCACAAGGCTGTGTATACAGAAGACCTGTGGATACTGTTGACAAAATCCTTGATGAAGAATGTACATGTGCGTGCACGCTCCCACATGCAATACCTATAATGAAAATAACTTGAAGAAGAATGTGTTGGCCTTTTGCCCAGGAGGAAATTTTACTATTAGAGAAAATGTTTACCAAATCATAATGGTAGAAACTGAAAAGTAGTAATACTAATACTAAAAATAAGACTAATTATTGGTCATGGGATAGAAATGTGAAACATAAATATAGTTATCTGAAACCAACTGTTCTCAATCATAATGTTTGATAAAGATGTTTATTTTTAATCTATTTTAGTTATATAATCTGATGAATATCAAAATTATTTCATGGCAAAGATGTGTTTAGGAACATAGGTGAAGTCATAATGAATCTGACTCTTAATCTATCTAATTAGGTATCCTCTCTGACTGTGTCAAGAACCAAATGCTTTAGACCAGGGGTCGGGAACCTATGGCTCGCGAGCCAGATGTGGCTCTTTTGATGGCTGCATCTGGCTCGCTGCCAAATCTACCCGGCCTGCCCCATGCGGCAAATCTACCCGGTCTCCCACCCGCCGGCCGCCTCAACTTCCCCGCCCGAAGCCGACCCCGCCCCGCCCCCGTTCGGGTCCCGGCCGGTGCTCCCTCCCAGCTGCGCAGACTCCTGCTGCAGCCGGGCTGCGGAGATTCAAATCTCCCGCCCTGAGCATGCTCAGAGAGAGTGTGCTCAGGGTGGGAGCGGCCTGGCCCTGAAGCGGCTCTACCGGCCGTCCCTGTAGTTCGGAGCCTCCGGCCAGGTAAGGGGGCTGGGAAGGGGCTGGAGGGAGGCCTGGGGCCGGGGCGCCAGTGCTGGGGCCGGGGCGCCGGAGCGCTGGGGCCGGGGCGCAAGGGCGCTGGGACCGGGGCGCTGGGGCCGGAGCGCTGGGGCCGGGGCACAAGGGTGCTGGGGCCGGAGCGCTGGGGCCAGGGCGCAAGGGTGCTGGGGCCAGGGCGCTGGGCCCGGAGCGCTGGGACCGGGGTGCTGGGGTCGGGGCGCCGGGGCGCTGGGACCAGGGCGCCGGGGCCGGAGCGCTGGGGCCGGGGCACAAGGGCGCTGGGACCGGGGTGCTGGGGTCGGGGCGCCAGGGCTGAGACCGGGGCGCCGGGGCGCTGGGGCCGGAGCGCTGGGGCCGGGGCGCAAGGGCGCTGGGACCGGGGTGCTGGGGCCGGCACGCTGGGGCCGGGGCGCAAGGGCGCTGGGACCGGGGTGCTGGGGCTGGGGCCGGGGCGCCGGGGCCGGAGCACTGGGGCCGGGGCGCAGAGGCGCTGGGACCGGGGTGCTGGGGCCGGGGCCTCCCAGCACGGGACTGGGATCGGCCTCCAGGGCTGGGGTGAGCTCCCCCCCACTGGCGGCTACCCAGGGCCGCAGTAGGGTCTGGCTGGCTTGCTTGCTTTCTTTGATTTCTTCCTTTCTCTTCCTTCTCTTCTTTCCTTCCCCTTTCTTCTTTTCTTCTTTTCTTCCTTCTTTCTCTCCCTTCCTTCTTTCTCTCCCTTCCTTCTCTCTTTTTTCTTTCTCCCTTCCTTTTTTTTCCTTCTTTCTCTCCTTTGTTTTCCTTTTTCTTTCCTTCTTTCTCTTCTTTGCCTGCCTTCTTTTTTTTTTCTTCCTCTCTTTCTCTTCCTTCTTTCTTTTTTCCTTATTTGTCTTCCTTTTTTCTTTCTCTTCTTTCCTTCCTCTTTCTTCGTTCTCTTCCTTTTTCTTTCCTCTTCCTTCCTTCCTCTTCCTGTTTCCTCTTCTTTCTCTTTCTTTGCTTCCTTCCTTCCTTTCTCTTCCTTTTCTTCCTACGATCACATTTAACGGATAGAAGTCTCAACGCCTGCATGAAGCTTAACCTCACCACATATCAACCAGACTACAAAGCCATCAGCAAAACCATGCAGCACCAGAAGTCGCATTAATTGTAAGAAGTACTTTATTCATCATTGGTTAGCAACAGCATAACAACGTTATTAAAAAGAATTCAGAGACTTATTGTACTTTAACAGTGTTGGTCTTACATAAAATGCACACATTTACTTGTATTTAGTTTTAAACATATTGTATGGCTCTCACGGAATTACATTTTAAAATATGTGGCGTTCATGGCTCTCTCAGACAAAAAGGTTCCCGACCCCTGCTTTAGACCAAGAAACTCTGCAACAGAGAGATGTGTAGAATCTGTCCTCCCCCTTGGAGGTCACATCCTAATCCCTAAAACAGATTAATATAAACACTGATGTATGGGTTTTCTCTCTTTTCCAATATTCTTTTTTTATATTAACTATTATAATCCTGCATATTTTTGTTATCCACATAAATGTACAATATCTCTTTGAATCTCCCTATGTCCTTGGCCTGTATTTCTGAATTCTATAGTCTATATACATTGTATGAAAAACATCTTCTAATTTGTCATCTCTCAATTTCATGAATTCAGAGAGAACAGAAACTCCAGATCTACCTTTCCCACACCCTTCATTATTTTGTTTCTTTTTATCAAGTCCTCTCTAATTTGTCTCCTTTCTAAGATAAACAATCCCAGTGTGTTCAACCTCTCTTCATTTACAGAAGTTTATCTATCCGTGAAAGGTATGTTAATCGCTTTATTTAAACAGGTTAATTACAAAACAAAGCTTCAGAGAGAAACTACAGAGTTTCATATGCAAATTTGATTCCATTACCTCAGGCTTGCACAGAGCTATTGGTTGGCTTTTTTAGTACAAAAGGTGATTTTGCCCTCTCTCAACCTCTCCTCCTTCTAATATGTTGTTCCACACTGTTGGAATCTAAACAACTGCTTTAATTTGGTGAAACAGACTGACCTGATCCTATGACTTATACTTCCCTGTATTTATTTCTCCTCCCATTTTGTAAGATCTCCATCTTCAGTTGTCTGATGAAGTGGGATTTCTCCCACAAAAGTTTGTGTGATAAATAAATTTGTTAGACTTTAAAAGTGCCACAAGACTCCTTGTTTTGCTGAACTAGACTAACATGACTATCCCTTTAGAAATTTATCTATCACCCTAGTCATTCTTGGTCCTTTCCTCTGAATCTTTCTAATTCTGCAATATCCTTCTTGAAATTGGGCGACCAGTACTGTACACAGTAATCAAGGTGAGGCTACACCATTGATTTATATAATGGCATTATAATCTTTTCCATATTATCTGTCCTATTCTTTATGCATCCTAACATCTAGTTAGCTTTTCTGACCACAGTTGCAGATTAATAGATATTCATTGAATTTTCCACAATGATGCAGGTCCCAGTCTGAATGGATACAGTTTAATTAAGAACTGTGTAAGGTATATGAGTAGTCCACTTTTTTCCCACCAAAGCCATTGATTTGCCTTTATCAACATTGTTTTAAATTTGCCATTGTGTTGCCCATTCACCTAGTTCAAGTCCCTCTCAAGTTCTGCACAGTCCTTTCTGGTCTTGAGTAACCTAAATAATGTGTGCCATCTGCACATGTTGCTCGCCCCCGTTCCAGATCATTAAACAACACAAAGCATAATTGGAAAACTTAAGGAACACTCCTGCTAATCTTTTGTCTTAATGAAAACTGACCATTTAATACCACTCTCTGCTTTTGGTCTCCTATCCCGTTTCAGATCCATGACAATCTAGTCCCTGTCTTTTTGAACCTACTTAATTTTTTTTAGCAGCCTCTTGGGAGGGGAATCTTGTCAGAGGCCTTTTGAAAGCCAAAGTAATTCTGTCAGATAGTTCTGCTGTATCCGCTACCTTTTTGACACACTAGACAGATTAGTGAGAAATATGGTTTCTAGATTAGAATAGATTAGTGAGAAATATGGTTTCTTTACAGAAACTGCAGTGATTAGACTCTACAGAATGGTTCTCTTCAATGTGTTTTATTATTTTATTTTTAATTATAGTTTAAATCAATTTACTTTGTTCAAATGTAAGGTTACTGATCTGCAATTTCACACATCAGACCTACAGCCTTTTTTCAATATATACAAAATTTGCTACCCTTCAGTCCTCTGGTAAAGCAGCTGTTTTTAATGAAAGAGCATGTTTCTGCGAGCAGTTCAGCCAGTTCCCACTTGAGCACCTTCAGAGCTCATGGCCTAGTGACTAGCTGCTCCTAAATTATCAGTTTTCCAGTGCTGCTGCTTCTGACTCTTCAGTCTCTCCAGTGCCTCATCTTTTTTATCAGGAAAAGCAGATCCATGGTGCCTATCTCCCTTAGATCCTCTGTTGCAAAGACTGATGCAAAGAAATTTATCTTCACTAAATGTCCTATCTTCCTTAATTGTTCCCTTCAGCCAGTGGATCCGACAACTGTTTTTTCAGGCTTCTTGCTTCTGGTGTACTTAATAAATTTCTTGTTGCTCTTTCTAACATTCTCAGCAAGTTTGCAAATGATAAACTGGGAGATACACTGGAGGGTAGAGATAGGATACAGAATGACCCAGATAAAATGGACAATTGGGCCAAAAGAAATCTGACGAGGTTCAACAAGAACAAATGCAGAGTCCTACACTTAAAATGGAAGATTCCCATGGACTGCCATAGACTGGGGACTGACTGGCTAGACAGCAGTTCTACAGAAAAGGACGAGGGGGTACAATGGACAAGAACCTTGATATGAGTCAATGGTGTGCTCATATTGCCAAGAAGGCAAACTGCATATTGGGCTGCATTATTAGGAGCACTGCCAGCAGATCAAGGGAAGTGCTTATTCCCCTCCATTTGGCATTGGTGAAATGACATTTGGAGTATTGTGTCCAATTTTGGACCTCCCACACTGCAGGAAGGATGTGGACAAATTGGAAAGAGTCCAGAGGAAGGCAACAAACTGATTAGGGAGCTGACTTATACATGACTTAGGAAGCGAGGATAAAGGAACTAGAATTATTTAGTCTGCAGATGAGAAGAGTGGGATGGGGTTTGATAGCGGCCTTCAACTACCTGAAGAGGGGTTCCACGGAGGATGAAGTTAGGCTGTTCTCAGTGGTGGCAGATGACAGAACAAGGAGTAGTGGTCTCAAGTTGCAGTGGGGGAGATCTAGGTTGGATATTAGGGAAAAAAATTTCACTATGGGAGTGGCAAAGCAGTGGAATGGGTTACCTAGGGAAGTGGTAGACTCCCCATATTTAGAAGTTTTTAAGGCCCAGCTTGACAAAGCCTTGGCTGAGATTGGGGTTGATTTTGCTTTGAGCAGGGGGTTGGCCTAGATGACCTTGTGAAGTTCCTTCCAACCCCAATATTCTATGAACATAAATGTGCCCCATGTAGTTATAAAATGAAAACGATACTCTAAAATTTGAGTCCTTTCAACAAGACTATCAATTACTTAAGGCTACATAAATATGTTCTCATGGCAAACCCAATTAATTTTCAAGACAAGTACATTTATCATCATTGGAGCTATACAAGTAATTTTGAATACCGAGTGAAGTAAATGCATGTCAATTTCAAAACAAAACCATGGGCAACAGGTCCTCTAGCAGCAATCACAGAACACCTTTTTCAGTTTTAGTATTTGTCTATGCTTTTCCCTATAAGACAACAGAGGAGAACTTACGGAAATTTTGTGGAAAACAAAAGGGGCAATCTTTTAAAAACATAGAGCTTAAAAGAAAGCCCCATTTTGATTACAGTCTTGATTTTTTTTAATTAAATTATTTTTGAGCTGGAGAGACATCCCAAAAGCATTAAACTCAATCAGTCAGAGATGTACCACCTCATCATTCCAGCATCCCTAAAGGAAACATCCATCATTTTCTCCTGCAATTGAAGCTCCTGACTTCAATTTCTCTTGTAATTGAAGCTCGTGTCTCTTGACTGCAAAATAGAAGCTCTTAACTGATGTGGGCTACCTTTCTTTATTTGTACTGAAAAGCAGTAAGAACATGTTTTTATTAAACACACAGAGACAAAACTGTTTAAAATAATTAAATAAATAATGGTCTATATTCAGCCTACTGAATCAAGAACATGCAAGCTACTTTGTCTTCAGACTCATTTTGCTGTCTTTTGGCATTGCAATACATGCTGTCCAACATGCAAGAACTGTTCTATCAATATGCACCTAGATACAATAATGTGAATTTTAAACATTCAACACTGGTCAGGCTGC
Organism: Pelusios castaneus; assembly: GCA_007922175.1. Lineage (NCBI taxonomy): Eukaryota > Metazoa > Chordata > Testudines > Pelomedusidae > Pelusios > Pelusios castaneus. The sequence continues at coordinate 8,288,658 of ML685756.1, read as the reverse complement.
ATTTGGAATACTGTGTCCAGTTTTGGACTCCCCACTACAGAAAGGATGTGGACAAATTAGAAAGAGTCCAGCGGAGGGCAACAAAAATGATTAGAGGGCTGGGGCACATGACTTATGAGGAGAGACTGAAGGAACTAGGCTTATTTAGTCTACAGAAGAGAAGACTGAGGGGAGATTTGATAGCAACCTTCAACTACTTGAAGAGGTGCTCCAAAGAGGAGGGAGCTAGACTGCTCTCGATGGTAACACAGGACAGAACAAGGAGCAATGGTTTCAAATTACAGCTGGGGAGGTCAAGGTTGGATATTAGGAAAAACTTTCTCACTAGGAGGGTGGTGAAGCATTGGAATGGGTTACCTAGGGAGGTGGTAGAATCTCAATCTTTGGAGATTTTTAGGGCCCGGTTAGACAAAGCCCTGGCTGAGGTCATTTAGTGGGAGTGGTCCTGCTTTTTAGCAGGGGGTTGGACTAGATGACCTCATGAGGTCCCTTCCATCCCTATTATTCTATGAGTCTAAGAGCATTAAGGCCATATTTCCAGACTTTGGAGGGTTTCAGGTTAGTCCATTAACTTCTGTGTAGAAACCTGGTCTTTCACTTTACCATCAGAGACAGCCTATTGTCCAGTCAGTACAATTTTTAAGATAAGAATTTAAACTGATAAATGATCTAGGCTCTCCCAGACTGAAGGACCTAAGTTTATATCACCAAAGCAATTGAGACGGTTGATGTTTAAAGCACTGAATACTATACCACACAGTCTTAAAATAACAGAAAACTAAGGCTTTCTCCATCAGAAGCCAGTGGCTATGAAATTCTCTCCCCACAAAGGTACTTCTGTGGCAATCTTCAGGATTATGTGCATGCTTTTTTTTTCTTTTGCAGCATTTTTTAAAAAAGCATTCCTCTCTTTGTTGTATGGTTTTGTACTGTTTGCTGGGCTCCCAGACTTTATATGAATCCCAATTTATTAGTATCTGCCAAATTACAGTTTTCATATTTTTGTTTTTGGTTTGGGTGCCAAACTCTTAGAAAATGGGCACCAAATATCAAGCTATTATTTAATCTCTTTGGATTCTAAGTGGAAAAAATGGTACTCATGAAATACAAATAACTCAAAATCCATCTCCATCAGTAATTAAAAGAGCCAATGACCCAGTAGACTGTAACATTGTATTGTGTGGTTCCAGAGTCCTATGAAGAGCCTCATTGTGTCTAAATGGTACTCACTGTGGATGTAAGGGGTTTCCCGCACAAATTAGACCACAGAACTGGTGTCTGTGTATTCAGAGAGAGGATGCTTTTTATTAAATGCTTGTCCTGCCATCAGATATGCGCACACAACTTCAACTGAAATTAGCAGGAGCATGAATGGGGATCAGAGAACAATTTAGCCATTAGGATTATCTGTACAGGTATTTTTGATCCATTACTGTCAATCACCTATATTAAATCTACCTGTATTTGGAAACTTCTGGGGAAAAAAGGGGGGGTTTGTTTGTTTGTTAACACAAAAGACAACATCATGCAACATATTATTCTGTGGTGAGGAGTTTGGGATGCAGGCTCTTCTGAATCCCAGTGCCTAACAACTAAAGGTGAAAGAAAGAAAGAAAGAAAGAAAGAAAGAAAGAAAGAAAGAAAGAAAGAAAGAAAGAAAGAAAGAAAGAAAGAAAGAACTAGACGTCTTCATGAAGACCTTCCCAGTCTTTACCTCACCAGAGCAGGATCTAGACTGCAATCTCTCTGGTGAGTTTTTTATACTTCAGAGAGAACTCCCAGCTCACTCTCCACTTAATCACACTGAATTTACATAGTTACTTCAACCATTATATTAAAAAACCTGTACTGTAACCTTCAGTGTTTAAAATTAAAGATATTTTAAATTTAAATAATCAAAACCTCCCAGTAATCCTGACAATCTAATGGTCTAAACATGTGGGGGGGGGGAGGTCCTTACTGCAAATAACCAAAGTAGCACCACAAAATACCTTTGATATTTGATCTCCTGAAAGTCAAAAGCCAAAGCCTGATCTAACAGCTTTCATGCACTTGTGTACTCTCATTGAACTCATGCATTTTGTAACCATAATTGTACATTTACAAATTCAATAAATACACTGGAGTAAGAAAAACATTGCTGCTTGTAATGTTGTATCCCAAGTTTGTATCCTGGACAAAAATATTCACAGTTTAGTTGGGCAGTCAACTCCTAAAACTAAAGGTAGCTAATCCTGAGATCAGTATTAGAATGCACCATGATTTTTCAATCATTCACTCTGTAAGCCAATGCAAAAACATTTCTTGTTTCAACATTGTACAGGAAATGTCTAAAACTCAGACTAAAATTGACCAAATTGGATTATCAAACAAAAAGAATTATAATTCCCCCCAACGATGCAGTCTGTTCTTATGAAAAAAAAATCTCTGTTTTCCATTTATTTCTACTGAGAGTCATGAGGCAGTTTTTGCCTGGCAAATCTCTAACCATTAAAATGCCCTGATTTCCATCTCAATATTTGGGTAGGCAAGGGTCAGAAATGCTGCAGAAACACACTTATCCTCCTGAGAATGTAGGGTGGGGGATGTCAGGAAATGCTCTGATGCACTCCTTTCCCAGCCAGTTAGGAAGTAACATAAAGAATGCCTTTTCAACTTGGGGTTGCAAACAGGTGTATGAAACTCACAGCCTTCCTACATCCTCCATTACTTTCTGAAATGCATAAAAACTTTTCATTTGCTACTAAGCTTTGTAAAAGTGTACTTCTACAGTTTCCGAATTTTGGGCCCACACTGAATCGCACTGATAACGTCTTTAAATACAAAGCGTATGTTTGTAACAATGAACAGCAAAAGCAGAACTAGCATCAAACAAAGCTGGATTCAGAGATGGTCAAAGCCCATATGAGTAAATCGAGTGAATATCCATCACATCACTGAAAAATGCAGAGAGCACAATCATTCACCAATCATGTGCTTTACTGACTACTCAGCAGCATTTGATACCGTCTGATACGATTGTCTTTGCAGGATACTGGCAGACATGGGGAATCAAGCAAATTGAAATGGTTCTGGATTATATGAGAAGGGTGGAGAAACAGTTCTTGAAAGAGGGCTTACTGCAGGTTTTAAATGATCAGAGCACAGGCATTGGAGGAAAGCTGGTTCAAACAACCTTCTGAAATCCAAAAATGTGCTTTAAATGACCAATCAATAGCCAAGCAAAGTGTCAGACAACCTCTTTCCTTCCATAGTGAAAGGATAGGAATAGGAACCTGAGGAGATAAAACTGAGAGCAAAGGGGCACTCTTTCAGCTAGGCACTGGCACTCTCACACACATGCTCCAGCTTGTCTGTGAACTAGTGCAACAGAAGTCCATGGTATGATGTCAACCAATGGCTGCTTGCAAGTTTTGTTAAGACTATCTTCCTTCTTCAACGTAATGAAGCTTTCTAACAGCATAAACAAAATTACTAGACAGTTTGTTAATGTGATTCCTAAATATTTCATTTCTTTTTCATGTCTCCCGAGCGCTATGACTTTTGGGATATCAATCAACAGTGCTAATAATGCTATCATTCCCTTGATCGCATCTTTATTTAAAGGTATATCCTCCATGACCCAGGAGAGAGTCACACAGTTCTGATTCTATTGCTAGAGAGACAGTGCAGTGTTCATAAACACCTGGCACAAAGAAAACAGCATGGGGAGGAAAAGAGGATTTCGAATCCATTCTCTTTATCCAAAACAAGCTTAGAAGCCTGCACCATTGAGATAGACACTTGAGTCTTCCACACAGAGTTTCATACTCTGTCATTTGGGTGACTACTGAATAGATATGGTGTTGCTGGATCTATGGCTCTCTGATATTTAGTTAATAAACTATTTAAAAAGAGGTAAACCATTATATCTAAGTGACATAAAAGGCTGAATAAAATGCAGCAAAAGGGGGAAATTTCTAGTTACCGCTGAAAACAACTTATTTTAGAAAAATAATGTCATGTAAAACAGAATTTCTGGGAGATGGGTTTCACCTCCAATTTAGCTTCTAGCATGATTTTCATACGAATGGCTCAAACCATTAACATTAGATAATAGATTAAAAATATGGGATTATTTAAGAGAAAAATGGAATTTTAAAACTCTTCATGGAGCTTCTCTACTCCCTTTCTATCACATATATTTTCTGTTCATCTTACAATGTTCTCCCCCTCTCTCTCCACACAAAATAGCCACTTTGGTGCAAGAACTTTCTCCCGTGCAGCTACTGTAATCCAGAATAGTGCTCCTGCATCTTTCTGCTGCATCAACCATCCATCTATTTTCAATAGCATGTGGAATCTTTTCTCCCGTGCCTAAAATTCATTATTTCTCTCCCGCTGCACTATTAATTATCTCTATAATTGCAGTTAACTTGATAAAGAATTTTGAGACACAGCTTGAAAGAAAGACACCATACAAAATAAAGTTGTATTGTAAAAAATAATTATTAGATTTGTACAAGGCAAACAACAGATCATTCATTAATCAGAGTGTACAATAAATATGTAACTGGACTTTTCAAAATGACTACTGCAGTATCTACTTACTGATAGGGCCTAATGAAGGGAATTGTTGCAGAATTGGCATTGCCAAGGCTGTTCTTGACAGAAAGCTTTCTCAATAATGTGTTGGTCCCCACTCCGCAATCAATGGCTATCCAGTCTGTACAACAGAGATCAATGATGACACAAGGTCAGTCCTGCAACAGGCTTAGGGTAGTACTTTTCTGCTGTCTCTAAGGTCCAGGAGGAAGAGAATCAAGTTGGAGGGGATGTAAATGGTTTACCCAGATATTAGCAAATCTGTTGGGCATAGGGTGCATCATTCTGGATCACATGCCCAACCAGCATATTTCTAGGCAGAGCAAGTAACATAAGTGTTCTTGTGTCAGTCTCAAAATAGCAAGGAACAAAGCTTAGCCCACTGAGAGGCATCTTGGGAATGGAGACAGCACTGTCTCCAATAAGGTTGGAAAAGCAAAGGTCAGTTTATTAGGAGTAAGAGAAAGCTACTCAAGAGGTCTTTAAGGTGCCACAGGCCTCTCGTTGTTTTTGCTGTACACTGGCTAACACGGCTACCCCTCTGGAAACTACTCAATAGGATTTCCTATTCCCAGAATAATGCATGCTATGGGAAAAGCTTTCAGTCTAACTTTGAAGTAGTAAAAACGCTATCAAGGGAATGATAAGTGGCCAGTAGTTTTGTACCTCGGGCAATACGCAACTGGCAGGTATTTTCCTTTACATTTGAACCCAAAACTCCCTGGGAAATGGAAATGAAAATGATTTTCACCAAGAAAGAGAAACCGCAACATACTTTCTTTTTAAAAAAGATTTGGCGCAGCATTCAGAGGTGTGAAACACATAGCACCTATTCTGCATTCTTAAACACTGGGGGGAGGGCGGGGGCGGGAAATGGGATCTGTATTCTTAAACACGGGGGGGGGATGGGAAAGCTAATTTTTTCTTTTCTTTTCTTTTTTTTCTTTTCCATATCATTACAATTTAAGAAGTGGACGTGTTCAAGCTACTTCTACCTAAAAGTTAAAAGTATATACAGAACATTGTAAGTGCAGGATATTCTGGGGGAGGAATGTTGGCTGACGGACTGCATATCTTATTCCAAAAGTAGTTCTGTAATCAGCTTTATCAATTTTGAATTATGTTCAGACAGGTGCATTTTTTTCTAATCTGCCATATACATAATGATGACATATGGACAAGAAGATTAATAGTCAAATGTGATATTAAATCTGATCTCTCTCTTCTTGAGAGATGACCATGTAGATTTTGCTGTGCTTGACTTTTTCCCCCTTGTCAATTTTGTTGGTGATGCTGAGAAATTCTGCTTCCTTTTGTCCCATCTTTGGGGGGGGGGGGAATCAAAACTCTCAGGGGGAGTGCATCTATTTATGATGGCCTCCACCATCTGAATATCTGTATTTTTAAAGCCAGGAGAAAGGGGGCTGGAATAGATGTCCTATTTCCTGAATATCCATTTGGTTGGTTACAAAGAATCAGGGACATGTGGGTTCATCATTCCAGGACCTAGAGAATAAACTAGTTGAAAGGTCCTAGTCAAGAAGAAAACAGAAGAATGTTCATTTGCTTTAACCTTCTGAGACACTGAGGTAACCATGACGATCGGAGCCCTAAAAAACTGATTAAAGATGTTATCATAACCTTTGCCAGATCTTTAAAATGGCTCTGTCAGTGAGCATCACTTCTGCCTTTTACAGGCTGAGTTTAAGTCAAGGTAACACAGCTTGTGACATCATTTCCCAAAATACATGCATAGACTGGGACACAGGTGGGACTAAGAAAGATGTGGGAAGGCTGGTACTACCAAAAACTGGATCCCCATGAACAATATATTCCTTCCTGATACTAGCATGTTTGGGGTGTAACAACTTTTGGGCCTTATCTCTCTGGTGACCAGGACAAATGTTGGGCTCCTTGGGTTTTCTGATTAGGATCCTTAGGCTTAGCAGCAGCCAAGCAACATACCAATCTTTCTTCTACATTATTTCGAAATAAATTGAGGTCTCAATCTTGTCTTACATTTCCTCATCAGCCACATGTTCTTGTCTCTCCCATTTGCTATCAAAAATTAAGCACATATGCTACGTTTCAGCTGAGAATGATTTTCCCATGGCCAAGTTACAAACATCTACACAATATGGTCTTAGAATAGAAATAGTAATAGATCCTGAACAGCAGTAGTGTAGCTTCATAATGGCTAACCCTTGGACACACATGTTCCTTTAAGACGCTTCACGCGGTAATTGTTATAATAACCATGTATGTTTTATTAAACAACACCATAAAGTACCATGTAAAACATGCACAAATTGTTAGTATTTCCTTTTCCTTGAAGGCAGCAGTATTTGGTGCACTGTCTTTTATCAAAATGTTTCAGAATTAGGGTTTTTCATAAGCTTAACATTGAAAACACAAGAATCAGAAACATGTCCCCCCTTCTGGAAGCCTCCTCCCCCACTCCTCAAGTCCAGAAAGAAGACTTTAAACCAAAGATGAACTTTTCTGTATATAGGCAAGAGGAATGGGGCTTAAGAGAAAATCAATTTAATTTATATTTGCATATAGTATAGAAAGAAGACGTTTTGCAGCCTATGCAACTAAAAAGTCATAGGAAAATTAGTCATATTTTGTTGTTGTTTTAAGGGCTTGTCTACACATGGGGTTTACTCCATTCTAACTCGAGGTAGCTTGGGGTGAAAACTTCTGTATATGCACAATGTAATTCCTCAGAGTGCACTAACTCTGTATTTACCTCAAACTCTGGAGTACTCTGTCAAAGTGCATTAAGTTCAACATGAATTGAGTTAGTGCAGTCTTTTATTCATGTACACAAAATATCGCTGCACATTACTTTGGCAGTCCTCCCACTGCTATCCCACACTGCTTTTCATGCATCTGTGACTGACCTGTGTGTTTACATGTATACCCAATATATACACCGCGCCCCCCACCCAAGTCTCTGGGAGAAGAATCTAAGGGAAAGGAAATCATTTTTAAAAGCCACTATAACAATAGCCTCTCTGGAATCTGAACAATAATAGTTTTTTCCCCTCCGTACTCCCCCAGGCATGACACCTTCCACAGCCCAGACCCTCAAGAACGAAGATCTTCAGCAAAAGCTGAGCAGCAGACTAATCCATGGAGGAAGAATTGGAGAACTCAGATGAAATGTTCGCAGACCTCACTGCAGACTCCCAAAAAACTCAAGAGAATGGAGAGCTGAAGTTTGTATTTGAGGGTTGGAGTGGGAAAAAGACGGAGCTATCCAGTGAAAGTGATAAAATGGCCAGAGACAGCATGGCCATCAAATCTTGGAGGCAACACAGAAGCTGAATACTCAGCTTAATGCATGCTGCTAGCAGGGACACAGATAATGCAATGCCTTAGACTTCTAAATGTTAAGGTCAGAAGGGACCAGTACTATTATCTAGTCTGACTTCCTGCACAATGCAGACCACAGAACCTCACCCACACACTCCCGTAATAAACTTCGAATCTACGACTGAGTTATTGTAGTCCTCAAATCATGGTTTAAAGACTTTAAGGTACAGAGAATCCATCAGCAGGTGACCTGTGCCCCATGCAACAGAGAAAAGTGAAAAACCCCACCACCTTTGGCAATCTGCCCTGGGGGAAAACTCCTTCCCAACTCCAAATATGGTGATCAATTAAACCCTGAACAGTGGGTAAGATTCACTACCCAGACACCCAAGAAAGAATTCTATGCAATAACTCAAAACCCACCTCATCAAAAGTCTCATCTCAGGCCACTGGCTTATCTACCACCAGTAGTCAAAGATCAGCCAATTGCCAAACTAGGCTGTCCCATCATACTATCCCCTCTATAAATTTATCAAGCTCAGTTTTGAAGCTAGCTAGGTATTTTGCCCCCACAACTCCCTTTGGAAAGCTATTCCAGAACTTCAGTCCTCTGATGGGTAGAAACCTGCATTTAATTTCAAGTCTAAACTTCCTGATGACCAGTTTGTATCCATTTGTCTTGCGTCCACATTGGCTCTGAACTTAAATAATTCCTCTCCCTCCCTGTTATATATCCCTCTGATGTATTTATAGAGAGCAATCATATCTCCTCCTCAGCCTTCTTTGGGTTAGGCTAAAGAAGCCAAGCTCTTTGAGTCTCCTCTCATAAGGCAACCAGGACACAGTCATGTTCTGCAGCCCACAGGTGATACAGGTACACCAGCCTATGTTATCCATTGTATCCTTGCAACCATGTTCACAGATGCCTCTGCCCTCCCTTGCCCAAACTCAGGGCAGTAAGAACATCTGCCTCTACTACCACGCTTTATAACCTAGTGCAACAATACTTTATGCACATCACACACCTGTATAACAATGGCCACAACAGTTGATGCCCCAATGATGAACTGGCTAGCTGTGGACCAGTAACATTTGAGGGTGGCTAGCTTCTAGATGGAAATGGTGACCCTCTTCTCCATGGATATGGGACAGAGGCCAGTTCAACTCAAAACAGACTGCCTTTGCCATCATGAAATTCTGTCACAATTTCTGATCATCCCAGGTATGCAGAATGATGCTTTCCCACCAAGTGATGCTGGTCTTCTGAGCCCAGAAAAGGTGATGCACTATGTGAATCTGGTCCAGAAAAAGATCAGGAATAGAAGTTGCTTGATGTCATCCTCCTCTTTCTCATCCTACCTCTGTTGCTGATGAAGAAGTCACTGGTGCAGGCACATTTATTTGGTAGTGCAGCAAGCAAAATCCAAAACCAAGCCATGGGGCTTTGAGAGCTCATATAAAGCCCAAATAACCTCTGTGTACTCGCCATTGCCAGTATAGAGTAGTGGAGCATTGTTGAGTCCATACCAGCTAACAGTAACTCAGAAATCATGCTAGCCCACCCAAAAAGAGAAGTAGTATGGGATAGAAGGAAAAGAATCAAGGGAATTTTTTGATTTAACATCTAATCTCAGAATTCCAGTGACTTTCACAAAGTTTCCCATGTTGCTCAGTGAGAAAACGTGCAGAAAATGCGCAGAATGCACACAGCTCAGCAGCAAAGCAAAGAATCATGAGATATCCTACCGGAATTCCACAGGTTTAGTGGGCATGGGGTTCCTGCCATGTGAATACAATGATGTAAATTGAAAAAAGGCAGGCAGCGCTCTTTGTGCGACTTACATATTGCACACCAACTATTGTTTGTCAACTCAGTGTGAACTAAACCACTTGCACAGACAAACCCTGAGTTGTTTATGGAAAGTGAGAGTTGAGAATGGGCTGATCCAACATTGAATAAAATCAGTGGAAAGCTTTCATTAATTTGCATATGGCCAGATATGAGTAAAAGTCAATCTCCAAGTGCATTTCCTAGAAAGTTCCAGCAACATGCACCACCTTTATCATTACAATTTCTATTTTGATCCCTATCCTCTCCCATTTACCTCTCTTCTCCAAGTAATAGAAATATTCAGAGGCGGTTATTTTGTTTTATTTTGAAGTGTTTGCATAAACTGTGCTGAACTTCAGAATGGTCTTGTAATGTATGAATCAATGTTACACAGAAAGAGGAGCAGCTTTATGGAAACATTATACTGCATTCTCAAATTTGTATTTTCACACCTAGGCACCACAGTCATTAGGAGCTTTTTAAATAAAGGAAAAAAGAGAGAAGACAGACAGCAAATGCTTGAGCTTTCACTTGCAAGTGACTGCAAATATCATAATGAACACCAGAAGCGTCAATCTCCTGAGTTACCTAGGTCAACAATTTGAACCACTATATTTTTATTGTTTTATTTGAATGGAGTCCTGAGACTTAAACACAGACATTCAAAAAGAGAGCTCTGCAAAATGTTAAGACACTTCCCAGGAAATTGTATTTGAAACTATTCACCATTTTATTCTGCACCATTTCACACCCCTAAAATCTCTCACATTTCCTAAAATTTTGGAGCAATGTTTTATTTTGTTTCTTAACCTTTAAAGCATGAAAACATCTTTAAAAACAATTCTCCCCTCCTCCACACTTTCTGCTTTAAGAAGTCCTTTGGGACAAGCATGCTGGTTTTTCACTTGGAAAATCTCGACACCCTAAGCAGGAGTGCACATCCGCTGTGCTACATCACAAATGTTAAGACAACACATGGTGACAAATGCTAGCAGCCTGATTCTGCAAATAATTACCACTAGCTACTTCACTCTCAAGATCCTATGGTAAAAAACAGGATGGGATGTTTCAGAGAAGGGGTGTGTTGCATCAGACATAATCTTAACGTGCAAATGAGGCGCTTCAGTATGCACTTCTCTCCTAGGTGTTCCCATCTGGTTACTGAGTGGGAATAATTAAGCAAACCTCTCATTAATGGAGGATCATGTTCCTCTATACTTCCTTCCTGCTCATTTCTTCCCCTCTTGCTCTTTTATATGCAACATTCCACAGCTGTGGTGTGCAGGATTAAGAAAGAGGTGACTAGAAGATTAAAAATATAGTGTTACAATGCATGGGCTACTATGGGTACATTCCAGACCTCACAGTTCTGATTCTAAGTCTGTAATATTTTAACTCTCCAGACGACGAGAATTTGTTAGTGATTGCTATGGAAGCCCTTATCAAAATGAACGGATTTTCTTTTCAAAAATATTCTCTTTGTTTTTTTTAACATAAATGGAAGGCCTCTCTGGGTTGAAATTTTCCAGTACTGATGAGCAAGACCTGTTTACTTAACTCTTCATGTACCTACATTTCAAATGCTTACCATACCAAACTTGGCCTCTCTAAGCATCAATATCCAATAGCAAAGTTTCCATGGAACGTGTATGGCAACACAGGTGACTTCCACAAGAAAGCCTCAAGATGTTTGTTACAATCAGTGAATTTCACTGAATCCCTGAGCAATTCAACATAATGTGGGATAATTAAGAACTATTGGAGGCATCCACATTGGAAGTGTGTGTACGCAAGGTTGCCAACTGTCTGTAAATTTACAGTCTGTCAGTAAAAATATGTACATTTTAAACACTGTCCTTAAACCCACAAATAAATGAAAATCTCCACGAAATTGAGTAGCAATAAAACATATTGCATTTTGACTTTGATTGTCATTGTTCAGAATCTCTTCTTGTATCATAAAACTACACTGAGCATGACTTTATCAATTTCCTGTTTTCTATTATTTCACGTGTCCAAAGAACCAATAGAACAAATAACTGCAACTAAAACAATTGCATAATTCTGAATTCCTGCGGGCAGAATATCGTAAATGAGTATGCTCTTTTGCGACACTGTATTATTATATTCCAAAGGGGTAGCCGTGTTAGTCTATTGTAGAAAGACAAAAGAGTCTTGTGGCACTTTTAAAGACTAACAGATTTACTGTCTCAGTAAAAAAAAAAAAATCAACTTTAGATCTTCGTATCAGTAAAAATTTAAATGCAAGATGGGCAATTCTGGTGTACACGAACAGCTATACTTGCACATAAATTACATGGACATTCAGTCTCAGACTACATCTACAGTATGAGAAGAGGTGTGATTCCCCAGGCCCTATACACATACTCATAGAAGCTCTATGAAAGCTAGAGTGCATATAAATAGAAGCATAGCCAGGATGTGATAGTTAAGTTGTGCCAAGCACAAACCTACCTGACACCTCTAGCTCATAGTGTAGACATAGAAAGCAACATAAACTTTGGTAGGCAAGATGTAAAACAGTAACTGAAACAGCAATGAGATCATCTGATGAAATAATGGTTAAGTATACAAAAATGAATAAGAAAATACTTGCTGTAAACAGAAACTTGCAGGAGAACCAGTGGGTCCACTACTTTCACCGCATGTAATATGGGAAATTAAAGAAGATACAGAGATTGCACAGAACACTGTTGTTTTCGTTGGATCCATTTCTACCATAGAGGGTGATGGGAAAACACCTGCACTGGAGTTACTGCCTTTAGCTATTGAACGTGAGATACTGTCACACAAAGAGGTAACAAAACCAGAACCGGAACAAAACAAAAAAGGTGATGAAATAACTTGAAAAATTAACTTGCAACCAAGATGAAAATCTTTTCGCATTCAACAAAGACACCTGAAGGAAGGAAGCACTTTTTAACAAAAAAGAAATGTTAATCAGCTGTTTTCCTTTAAATAGACTGTCAACACAGATCCACCCTTCTTAGGGAGGTGCATGTGCACTCAGTGCCAAGTCAAACACGGTAGATTCTAGAAAGCAACAATGCCTAGGGGGTACACACGTGATCTCTCATGGAACAAAACATTCATTCTGAAGTTCTATAAGAAGCCATACAGTACCAACTCTTCTATCTCAGTTTCTTTCAACTTAATCTGAATTCAATGGAAAAAGAGATGTCAGCAAGGCAGGTCAGAAGTATAAATTTATGCTAGAAATCTACTCAAAGAATAAGTGTACCTTGAATGTTAGCCCTCTTTCTTCTTCAGGTATAGTGCCTATAGAGTCTACATTCAAGAGTAGTTACCAGCAACAACCGATTTCAGAAACTGGTGTGAGGTTTAGCAATTAAACAAAAATGGCAGAAGAATATTCCCAAACTGAGTGTCAGAGATCTATCTAGCCAGCAGGACAAGTCCTTGATGCTGAGATTAAAGGTATGGACTGAACTCTAGGTTATAACTTTACATATCCTTGTGAGATAGTGATTCCATCAGCTTTGGAAGCACTAAAATTAAGTCCCAAGAAAGCAGTGGTTCACCAATAGGTGAGTAATCATGAATAGTCCTTTTCAAAAACGTATTAATGATAAACAGTGTGGTGACATTTGTACTGTTTCTTTCAACAGAAACCCAGGCAGAAGAGATCCTAAATAAAGTTTTAGCCAGAAGTTCAGAAATGAAGGAGAAAAACATACAGATGGACAGTCAAGTAACTTTAGGGATAATATTGTCTTCTTCATCCTAATAACGTAACTTGCTTAGTGCTCATGACTCTTTCTGTGGTTCTTTACTATTGTCTCACGAAAGAATGTGCACAGGTTGAAAATCTTTACACTGGAGCTGATATGGCTGCCAGATGGACTTACAAAATTCTTGTGTTTTCATATGATATGGCTGCCAGATGGACCCTCACAGTACTCCAAAATAATTCAGGTTACTTTAGTGGTAACAAATAGTTCAAACTTAAAGAGACTGTGGAAGCTAAGAGATAATAGTGCTCATTAGAACGCAAGGAAAAATTTCTTTCACTTAGAGTCATAAAAGTCTCTTTCAGTGAAGGTTACAAATGTTAAACTTCCTGGGAACTTGAGAACAGGCCATGATCCAGTCCACCCACAGTAGAAATACCGAATCTGGATGAAGAGCCTATTTAAGGACGTACAGAGCCCATATCACCATACTATCAGACTATCATGACTTTGGCCTTGTGACAGGAGATGCGACAGACCTACGAAGCCCAAAATCGAGAATTAGTGAACCAAATGGAAACTATTAATATTGCATAAACTCTGTGCTGTTTGATCTCCCTGATGATCAGAGGCGGAAGGGAAGTTATCTCCTGACTGTAGTCCAAGAAAAGGACGGACAGCCCGAATCTCTGCAACCTCTCACACAGAATCAAAGAACCTCCCTCTTCTCTTTCATGGTAAAGGGGTCTAAGACCTTTTCTCCATTTGTGAAAGACAAAATGAGGAACTATTTATACTGAGAAGTGAATTTCTGGCTCAGATCAGATGTCAAAATGTGTACTTCATCTTCCTGGAAAGTGGTAGGGTTGTGACAGGATGACACACCTACCATTTGCAGAAGCTAGCATCCCCCCATCAGCATGGCTGGAATAAGTTCCTCCCTCTCAGTTCATATGGCTGTATACACATGGCTTAAATATTGTCCATGAAGGTGTGCATCAACCCATTGCTCATTGTAAGAAAAGAAAGCATTATAAGACACGTGAATTCCTCCTATCTTGACTATATTTATTACGATACTTAATCCTTTCAGATTTACACCAAGATTGTATTGTGGGATGGTCTAAGTGAGCCCCATCCATTACAGTCGTTACAATGACAGACAGTGGGTAAAGGAGGCAGTGTCTTCCACATCAGAAATTCTTGACCCTTTGAGGGTGTGATTATCAGAGACTACTGTGATTGAAATGCCATTCGTACCCTGCTGAATAGGTACCTCAGCCTAAGATTGGACAGTGATGATTATGAAAGGATTTGAACCAATCAGGGAGGTAGGGATAAGTGTGAATATCTGGTCCTCTTAAATATATAAAATATAGCTAGGGAATAAGTAAAAATGCTTGGAACTGCTTGGAGTCCAAGGGGAGAACACAGTATGAGCAGTGACCCTCACCCCCATGCAGAACTTCTGGAACTTATGCCATATCAGTTTGATAGATTATGATATGCATCCGCCCCACACTGGCTTGCACAGGGATAATAGAGCACTAGGGAGGCTTTGCAGGAAGCAACCAATAAGAGAGGGGCTGGGAGGAACAGCCAGTCAGGACCTAGTAGGTCCATATGAAAGGGAGCTGCAGGGCAGATTAGGTCATTTGCATCCTTGTAGGTCTGAGAGAATGGTAAGCACCTTGGACAGAGCAGGAGTTGGCTCCTTCTACTGAGCAGCTGAGGCCCTGAGAAAGAGTGAAGAAGGTGCTGGGGCCACAGGGAAGCAGCCTAGGGAAAGAGAATGGCATTGAATAGAGAACAGGATGCTGCTAGTAACAGGGTCTCTAGGTTGGGGTCTGGAGTATTGGGGGTGGAGGTGCTTTCCCCTACACACACCACTAGGGAAGTGGCTGGACTGTTGGACAGAGAAATACCTCCGTTCCCCACTGAAAGGGGGAAACAGACAACAACCTACCCAGAGGGCTGAGCTGAGAAGAGGATGCTGAGAGAGAAACCGTAGAAAGGAACAGAGACAGAATGTCAGAGTGTAGACCTTTGATGCACACTTTGAGCTAATTCCCAGCACAATCAAAAGGAGGGATGCCAGTCTGTTTGTGAGAGCTATACACCATGACAGAGCTACATCAAAAAAGATACTGTTTAAACTGAGCATCCCAAACTAGACTTGGCACTCTACAGAGGGCAATACAGAATTTGAACCTTCAGGTACACACGCTCAACTTTCTTAGCGCTGTGCAGGATGCAACCCTCCGCTGTTCTTTGGGAGCTCTGGACTGAAAGAATAAAGAGAAAAGCACACCTTCCTACGGTATTGGAGACAAACATCTTCTTTAACTTTCAATTCAGAAGGGAAGTTACTTTATCTCTCAGTATTTAGGCAGGAGTGGGATACCTGAAAAGGGATAGCGAAGGGAGGGCTGGAAAGCTTCCACAGAATGCAAATGGACAGAAGGGATCATTACATGTTTTTTGGGATCCCATGAGTGCAATGTAATTCCATTTCATTACAACAACAACAAAAGATAGGTGGTACCCAGATATACAGTACACGCATGAACCGCAAAGGGTAAACATCTAGCAGCACATTCTCTAGTTCACAAATAATCTGTTTTTGGATAACAGAGCATTATAGGGATTGACACATGCTCCAGCCTTAACATATCAACATTTTTGTACATTCTTTTATACAATATTTATCCATTACCATTTTGATTAATGTACTACAGTAATAATCTCCACTTCGACAAACTTACCGGGCTGATAACATTTCAATAAGCTCTTTCCTGTTCTGCACTCGGAGTTTGTTTGTTTTATATCTGGGATCTTTACTAACTTCAATCAAATTCAGGATCTAGTGAAAGAAAACAAAAATATAGTGAATTAAAAACAGCTTAGCAGGTAAATACAAAGACCAGATGTACAGCCAACCAAATTTACAGGACCATAAGGTAACTTTCTAAACACCATCTCTTTGAGCTAACTTTTTTTAAATAATAAAAAAAGGAAATGAAGGAGAGAGAGAAGACATTAACTAGCCAATGTCACAAGCAAGTTGGGGAAGAGATGGGAACAGAACTTGAATCCCAAGACCTAGTTCATCACTCTTTCTTTTAACAGTGTCTCTAATACATTTTAGTACATTACATAGATTGCAAGTTAACTATGGGAGTGGGGAAGGAATAGAGAGGCAATTAAGTGTAAAAAGAGTCAGATCTGTGATATAGTGCTACAATGAGTTATTTGTCACAGAATCACAGAGAAAGATATGCTGCCTGGAAAACAAACAAGGAGTCCCGTGGCACTTTTAAAGATGACAAATGTATCTATCACATGAACTTCCATGGGTGGAATCCCACTTTCACAGATGCTTGAAATAGAAAACTTACAGTATGGAAGGGAAAAATAAATGCAGTAAAGGGTAAGTCACAAGATCAGTTCAGATTATTTCAGTAAATCAAACAAGTTGTTTTGATTCAATGTCATCATTTTAAAAGAAAAGTCCTAGAATTTGTGCATGTTCTAACTCATGGGGTGGGAGGGCTGTGTGATAAATAACTGGGAATATGCTATGTCTAAGGGATTTCTTTTTTTTTTCCCCTTCACTATTTCAGTGTTTATTAAGAGGAGAGAGAAATTTTCTTCTGAGGTGTCATTTTTTCTTAATTGTTATTTTAGTGAAGTATTAATGAAGAAAAAAGGTGGTTTAACGTCACAAAAAAAGAGAAATATATCTTCTAAAAGTAACTCCCACCTGACATCTTAGAAACTTAATTACCAAAGATACAGACAAAGTGGAACTAGATTGAAAAAGACTTTTAAAAATCTGGCAACAACAGTCTGGTGGTTTTATAGGAGCAATAATAGGGAAGAAGGCGGCCATGTGGGGCATCAAGAACTATATCTCTATTAACCCAAGCATTTGTTTTAGATGGGTAGATGGATGAATGTTAGCTACAGGTTGATTTGTTCTCCACAAGACAAAATTAAAACAAATCCTATATCATTATACAGAGAAAAAGAGAATTCCTAAAAAGAGAGAGATAATATGAGTTCTTTCTCTCTTGCTTTTAGAGAGAGAGAGAGAGAGAGAGAGAGAGAGAGAGAGAGAGAGAGAGATCTAGTTTACTTATTCTTGCTCCATTTGGCCACTGTAAACTATCATCACCTAAACATAATAAATATTTTCAAAGGTGCCTCATATCTCTCCCCATAACAAAACTGACCCTGGGATGGTGTTGCTATCTCTAGATCTGGACTCTAAACTTTTATCTCTTGTAATCTATCCTAGAATGGCAGTGACTAAAAGTCATTATCATCTGATGGCTGTTCAGTTGTGCGTGTGAAGGAAGTGTGGTCTTAGCCCAGCTCTGCATGAATGACTGCTCACGTAAGTGATGAACACAGGTACTAGTAGTCATCCTTTAATATGCAATTAATCCTGTCTTTGTGTGTCATCCTGCCAGTGTTATTTTGAAATTAGACTGCTCCCCTCATTCCCTAACCTCTCAAGCACACTTGCATTTAAAGAGCTGGTCCTTAAAATGCAGATCTAAGAATGGATGTTTGGATTATACATTGGGCTAGTCTCTTCCAAAATGTGTGCATTTTCTTTTGTTGTACACATTAACACATTCTTGAGATGAGTCCTGTTTTAGAATTCACATTTAGATCAAAGTAGCCCCACATTAGAACCCAAATTTTTAAAATAGTTGATCAATATGAAATATGTTGCTTCTGTGCTTGTGTGTGGAAAATAGAGAAGATTCAGAGAAAGTCTTCGGCAATTAATCAAATATCAAAAGATCTAGCTCAACAAATAATTTGTGGGGGGGTTTTCTCTTCTTCTTGCAGATTTACTTGTCCAAAAGCATATGGTACAGGAAGAAAGTCTGCAATCATTTACAGCTCTGGGCTGGCTGCTACATCTCTGTAGTGAATGTCTTCACAGGCAACGGCTTCCGTATGTTCCATATTTTTAGCACTGACCATTCATAATAAGATTCTTTGATACCAGTTCAAATATTTGAATTAGTGTTCTCTGTATTTACTGAGGGTCCCCATTGCAGCTTAAGTTTTTTGAGCCTTCCGGCAATTAAAGTACTCTTAATTTATCACCTCTTCCCTTTTCCTGTGATTTTTAGTTCCACAATTTACCTTCACCTTAAAGCGGGACAAACCTTATGAGAGTTTTAACAACATTACATCTGGCTCAAAACTAGGCAATCCTACTGACCTTCTGGGCATCTGAACCAGTTCAGTCTGTCTATAATTATTCTTTAAGAGTAGTAATATTAATCTTTCTAAATAAGGATATGAAAACTGATTTAGAAGAAAAAAGCAGTGAGAACTGTTGTTCAAAACAAACTAACATTTTCTCCCCTTTTGTACAGGAAATTTTAATTTGTGCATATCTCTAGAGTTCCTGGTTGTGGCAGTGGATATTGAAATGTCTTGTCTAAGCCTATTCTAACAGTATTTATCTTTTTAGGATGAGATATAAAAGCAAGGTCTGGACTATTTGTTATAATTAAAGTTCTCATGGCACTTTTCATAAAAGTAGAAGAGTGGTAAGCCTTTTTCTGGCTGAGTTCCAACAAGGTAATGTACATGAAGTTTATCTAAATTCCCCTTTACTGTTGAAGTTGGTTGAAGTCCTTTTTTCTTCTTTTAAATCTTCCTGTACTAAACTGTTTAATAGTGCACAGAGAAGCTATACAACACCTGTCACTTATCAGCCTAAAAGTGGGTGGATTGATCCCTCTACTTTCCTTACCGACTTCACGGGGCTGGTGTTAGACCTAAGTAATGTAGCTTAATCTTGATTATTCAAACATCTCAGCAGACTCCAAAACCTTTGAGAAATTGTGATCCTGATTAATTACAGGTGCTGGCTTAGGTTTGAAGTCCGCAGGCTAGAAAACTATGTTCAGAATCTGTCAGGCCTCCTGACTCCAAAAACAGACTTCAAAGCCTGTGGAACCAATCCCGAGTTACAGAAACCCAGGCCAACTTACTCCAGGATGGCAAGCCACAGCACTTCAACGTCCAGTTCTTTAGCTGCTGATCTCTCACAAAGACAGAGATCCCTCACTCTCCTAAGACACAGAGGGTGCATCTACACTTACAAATTAAGTCGATTTAAGCTTGCTTAAGTTGACTTAATTTAATCTGCGTCTACACTACATTGTCCTTAAGTCGACTTAAGCAGCAGCTTAAGTTGATTTAAGGAAAATTAAAGTCAAATTTATAAAACCTACTTTAAAGTTGAGTTTACTGGCTAAATCAACTTTATTAAGTTGACTTAGCCAGTGTAGACACAGATTAGCCCTAAGTCGACTTTAAGTCGACTTAAAGGGCTTCAGGGCTTTCCCATTACCCTCCCCGCCAGGGTGGCTGGCACAGGCAGAGCCTGGCGTGCCCCCCCCCCCCTGCTCCTATGCCCTGCCAGTGTCCCTGTCCTGCTCAGCCCCCATTGTACCCAGGTACAATAGGGCAAATGCTGAGCCCCCTGGCATTTGGCAAGGGGTGCCCCCCTGCCACTGTGGACCAGTCCTAGGTCCACCTAGCCCCTACAAGTCGATTTAGGCGTCCAGTGTGGATACTGTAAGTCGATTTGGCAGGGTCCGCTTTAAGTCAACTTAATTTTTGAGTGTAGACACGCTATATCGACTTATTTGGCCAAGTGTAGACATAGCCAGAGAGCCCCTATCAAATGCAGCTCCCTCTTCTGGGACAATCAAACTGAGACAAAACCCTGCAAAGATACTGGGGCTGGCCACTAGAGTTAGGCAACATTTTTTTTGAAATTGTGCTAACTGACTTTTATTTATTTTCTTTAAAAAGCCAAATGCAAGTTAAACATAGCCAAAAACCAACAAAATGACTCCTGACAATTAAAAATAACAAAAAACAACGCACCGCCCCCCTCCAGATATTTCAGTTCAGCTACAAAACTGAAAAATCAATTATTCACTTATCTCTGTTGGTCACCCTAAACTCTGAAGAGTGTGTTGGCTTATTCAGTCATCCGTCTTCTCCACAAAGCTCATAAATCTTACAGTGACAAAGAGATTATAATGCATAGAGACTTAGGTGCTGAAAACCTGTTGAAGCTGGCCAGCCCTGGGAAAGTTGACCAGCTGCGACCCAGACAACAAACTCAAGCAAGAGGAAACAGCTCAGCAAGGAGCAAAGGTAGCAGGGGCAGCTACAGAATTCCTGGGAAATAGGACCCATTTTTTAAGTTAGTGGGGTTTTGGATAAGTGAGTTTCAGATAACTGTGACTGTGTTGCACTCTGAGATATTTGGATACGGGACAATATTGAAATGCAAATTATTAGTCCAGTATAGCCAAAAGCAGGGAAATAATGGAAATCTTATGACGAAGCATGCTCTAATGAGATTACCAGCCCAATAAAATCTTCATGCCTTAGGATAAACATCCAAGCTTTTGGATGCACATTCAAACTGGGTATGCCAGGTTCACAAAGCACTAATTTAAAATTAACTAGACTGGTAATAACCTTTGCTTGTGTGAACATTTATGATAGGAATGGGGAAATCTGTCGAGCCTAATTTCTAATCTAATTCAAACACCATAGGTTCAGAAGTTTGACTCCAGCCCAGATTTTACTCAGGGGTTAAAGTAAGGGGGAACGCACTGGAACGCAGTTTCGGGGCCCACAAATTTGAGGGACCAGAGTTCCAGGGCCCCTAAAAATAAAAAAATCCAGCGGAACGCATGTTCCACTCTGTCCTGGCTGCTGGTAGGTCCTACACCCCACCATTATTAATCACAATACTTACTGTGTTATGCAGTGTTTGCTTGTTTGTGGCAATAATTGCTGTAGACATAAACGTCATATAAAATTAAAAAAAATTTTTGTGGAACAATAACAGATGCATATGGTACTGAGAAGTGGTTGCAAATGCCTATGTGGGCTGGAGCCCACACATGCATGAAGGGGGCCCAGACAATACGGGAAAGGGGCCCGGAGAGTAGGGGGGTTCCAGGGCCCATCAAATTATATTTTAACCACTGGTTTTGTATTCTGCTTATTAAAGATTTTAAAAGAATAAGGAGCAACCAATCACAAAAAACAGACTAAACAAGAAGCAAAAAGAAGGAGCAAAATGACAGACAAATAAGGAGTCTGTGACTAAGGGGTAAAGGACCTCTAGTCAAAGTCAACACGAGGGAAAACCTGTTAATGAATATGTAGATAACTTAGATATATTCAAGTCAGCTGGGCCTGAAAGAAATTCACTTAGGGTACTTGAAGAACTAGCTAAAACAAACTCAGAACCATTAACAATCATCTTCTAGAACTCATGGAGAATGGTAAGATCCCAGAACAGTGAAGAAGGGCAAACATAGTAAAAAGGGAACAAAGAGAACCTGGGGAATTATAGTCCAATCATCCTAATTAAATACCTGGAAAGATAATGGAACATATTATTAAACACTCAATTTGTAAGCACTTATAGCAGGGGTTCCCAACCTGTGGCCTGTAGGGCTTTTTCAGTTGGCTCGCACTCTACTGCAACTGTCTGGGAGGCGGGACATGGCCGCCCCCCACTCGATCCCGGTGTGCAGCCAGCCGAGAGCCGGGCTGCGGCCTCTGGCTCCCCACTTGCCCCTGCAGGTCTTGGCGTATAGCCAGGACCCGGGCTGCGGCGGCCCGCTCCCGTCTCCCCCCCACCCAGTCCTGAAATGCAACTGGGACCCGGGCTCCAGCCTCTGATCCCCTGGCCTCGCGCGCATCCAGGAGCTGGGCTGCAGCTGCCTTCTACCTCCGGCCCCGTCTGGAACACAGCCGGGACCCGGTCTGGCCATCACTGTTTTTAAGAGTTTGATTTTTTTTTTAATTTTTAAATTTTAAAGTTGTATTTTATTTTTTAAAAAAATAAAATTTAAAATTTGCTTTTCATTAAACGTTTTTAAATTTTAAAGAATTAATAAAAATTAAATTAAATTTAAGTAATTAAATTAATTCAAATTAATTACTTAATCTTAATGGAAATTTAATAGAAATTTAATTAAATACATTTTAATTTAATTTTAATTAAATAGACTCATGGCCCTTCATGGCTGTAAAAATTGTATTTGTGGCCCTCGAGGAAAAAAGGTTGGGAACCGCTGACTTATAGGACAACAGTGTAATAAATAATAGCCAACATGAATTTCTTAAGAACAAATCATGACAAACCAAGTTAATTTCTTTCTTTGACTTGGTTACTGGCCCAGTGGATATGGGGGGGGGGGGGCAGAGGAAAGCAGATGTGGTATACACTGATTTCAGTAAGGCTTTTGACATAGTCCCTTATTACTACTTTCATATAAACTAAGGAAATGCAGCCTAGATGAAATACTATAAAGTGGGTGCATGACTGGCTAAAAAACCACACTTAGGCTCCGTCTATACTGGTAAATTAAGTCGACTTAAGCTTCCTTAAGTCGACTTAATTTACCCTGCGTCTACACTACAGTTTCCTTAAGTCAACTTAAGCAGCTTGCTTAAGTCGACTTAAGGAAAATAAAGTCGACTTAAGGAAAATAAAGTCGACTTTATAAAACCTCCTTTCCACTAGACCTAAGGCTTAAGTCGACTCCCTAGAGTCTACTTAAGCCAGTGTAGTTGTGGGGTAGCCCTAAGTCGACTTAGGGCTACCCTAGGGCTACACCAATACCCTCCCTGCCGTGGGGGGGCACAGGGGAAGCCTGGCATGCCCTCCCACCTGGCAGGGCAGAGCCCTGCCCACCCTGCCCTGCCAGGATCCCTGTCCCCCTTTGCCCCATTGTACCTAGGTACAATGGGGCAAAGGCTGAGCCCTCTGGCATTGGGCAAGGAGTGCCCCCTATGCCCCCCATGGACCTGCCCTAGGTCCCCCTAGCCCCACGCAGTCGTCCTAGAGCATCCAGTCGACTTAAATACACAAGTGTAGACATAGCCTTAAAGAGTAATTAACAGTGGACCACTGTCAAATAGGGAGGCTGTATCTAGTGACCCTACAGGGGGTCAGTCTTGGGACTGGTACTATTCACGATTTTCTTTAATGGCTTAAAGCAAAGATGATTTAAGTTAGACATAAGGAAAAATTTTCTAACTGAGATGGTAGTTAAGTACTGGAATAGATTGCCAAGGGAGGTTGTGGAATCCCCATCACCGGAGGCTGTTAGGAACAGGATAGATGAACAACTGTCAGTAGTGGTGTAAGTGTATTTTTTCCTGACTCAACATGGAGGACGAACTAGATGACTTCTTGAAATCTCTTCTAGCCCTACAATTCTATTATTCTAAAGGAGCAGAGGGAGGGAAGAAAAAACTTTTAATGGGGGGGGGGGGGAAACAAAAACAAAGAGTCTCTATGAAACATATAAGCCACCATTGGGAGAGGTCCTGCTTTTAGCAGGGGGTTGGACTAGATGACCTCAAGAGATCTCTTCCAACCCTATGATTCTATGATTTGCTGTGGTCTGATTTTAGTCATGTTCTGTCCTAAGCACTGTACCATGGCAAAATCTACTTTCTAGATAAAATAATTTTGCTTTCTCTTTGTTTTGTTTATTCATTCCTGTGTTTAAAGATAGGTAATAAAAAGTTTGAGCATTCAAAAGTTAATCTAAAATTCTCCTGGGAAGCTCCATAGAAATAGAACATGGACAAAGGATGTAGTTTTCTTAGTCCCAGATTCAGCCAGGTCCATGAGCATATGCATAATTGTAAACCCGAGCAGTTCCATTGAAGTCACATGCTTAAAGTTAGTTACAGAAATGCTGAACTATCATGCTGAACTGGGCCCGCAGCCCTGTAGCGTAAAGGGTGCCAGTGCCTTTTTTCAATCTTTGCAGGCTTCCGACACAAACAGAAACCTGTACTGAATAATGTCCCCAGAGAATCTGCATCCTCCTCTCAGTGGAATGCCACAAGATTCCCACCTCCCCAGCTGAAAATTCCCACTGTAGCATGTTCATGGCTGTACTAAGCATGGATGAAAGGCATAACCAGTCCTCAAAGGAGCCCAAGCATATGATGCTCACTACTCACTGGAGTATTTTTGGTTAATTTAGATCCCTTCAAGCCTTATGGCCTGGTTTTTGAAGGAGTGTAGCATTCACAACCTCCACTGACAACACTTGGAGCTACCGGGTCCTGAGCACTCCTGAAAATCATGCTATTAATCCACTGTAGTCATGTTCACAACATGCAATATTAAACACAAATCAATGATATTTCCTTCTCTGCACTGAGTGGTGAGACTATTGTAGTGCAAATCCTTCATACCGTCAATCTTAAGCATCATTACCTTGCACACGGTGACAAATTGCTGATTATTTCCAGCTCCCACCACCAGGTAGCCATCCTTAGTTCTGAAAGCCTAGAAAAACAAACAGATGTCAAATTAGGACCAAAATATACTATGTGAGACTATCTTTAAAATTCTGGCCCTGTAATGAATTTCCAAAGGTCTTTCTCAAGTGAACCATTATGTTCAGATTCAATTTATGGTTTTATAAAAGCAGTTCAAAGTGATCCATGGAGAAAAAAAATCTGTAATTTAAAGAAGTTGTTCCTTTGATTTTTCCCATTCTGGCAGGTGGTCTTTCAAAGGCTGACAATGCAAACAGATTTACTGACTACACCTCTCCTTAAGTACAAGGATATACAACTTGGCTTGAAGCCATTTGAATTAAATCTATGATTTGTGCAAGTACGTGGATAAGCCTTTTTCACAATGGATATGACTGCTATACAGAGGACGAGCACAAACTTGGGGCTTAAATGGCACATAGACCTTCTGCTGATGCTATGTACTGGGGTAAATTTCAACCTATGTTCTCAGAGGGCAATTTGCTTATGCAACATTAAGGTCCGAGCTATACAGTTTTGACATCACTATAACTATTATAGTTGGTGGTGTGGTTTTTTTTTTTAATACCAAAATAGTTAAATCAGTACTACCCCATGTATGAATAGAGTTATGCAGTCGCCTTATACTAATATAGTATATTCCTCTCCACACAGAGGAACAAGCTTTAGTAGCATACAGCTCTTTTATACCACTGGTACTGCATCCACACTTCAGCGGATATAGCCCTTTACAACTAGATAGTTAAAGTGTTGCTATTTTTGAGTGTAAACAAAGCCTAAGCTACTGAGACACAATTGACAGCAAGCTACATTTAAGACGCTTGCTGTCTCTACAAAAATGAACTTCCTAGCAGAACAGATCAAAGAGAAAAGTATGAAAACAAATTTCCAGTCACATAATTAGCTACTTCACTGTCAGCTTCCCATATAGAAAATGGGGGCCAAATCCCTTAAGCCTACTCAACCCCAGACATTCAAAATTCCCATTGATTTGGTCCTCAATTAATAGAAAATATAAATGCATGCAGAACATACATAACTTTTTTTACTGGGTTCTCACACTGACAAACACAATGAACACAGAGAAACTTTAGAAAGAACACAGAGAAGAATTGTGCATGGCTATATGGCTCCTAAACATGACTTATGTAAACATTTATTTATGCATTTTTCAGTTTAAAAGAAAAAACTACAGCTAGTATTGAGAACTAACCTAGCAATATTTACACCACTTTTTTGCATATAAGAAAATATCAGTAACTAAGATTCATACTTTTTTTAGCACTACTTATGTACAATACTACTAATTATCTTCAATGACACAATAAATCTATTTCAGTGACCTTTCAGTCCAAACAGCATCATTTCATTGTTTATGCCCAATACTCTAAAATCAGCCACCCATACATTACACAAGTTAATGTTTAATTTCTATGTGCTCTTT
Source organism: Pelusios castaneus (assembly GCA_007922175.1). Lineage (NCBI taxonomy): Eukaryota > Metazoa > Chordata > Testudines > Pelomedusidae > Pelusios > Pelusios castaneus. The sequence goes on along the minus strand of ML685756.1, from coordinate 8,262,380 downwards.
GTGTGTATAGAGCAAGTTATTTTTCGTTATATGATCATACAACATTTCTTTATTATTGCAAATTACAAATTCTTCTACAAATCTTGAGGTCTCCCCTGGTGCCACCATTATTAGATACAGAACATGTATATACATATTGCAAGACCTTTTCTCATTAAAAAGAAAGATGACAACTGCTATAAAAGCATACTCCACAATATTCTCAAAATCAGCATTTTGGCTAAAACAAAAAGTTTGGTGCTTAACAGCAATTACCTCTGAGACACATGAACTCTTTGAAAGAACAGAAGTCACGTGACAAACTGCACAGCAGTATTAAACATGTATTCATACCCAAAAGCTGCCAACATGGCGGAAGTCACTCTAAATTTAAGGGGATCCGGTCATTAGCATTTATGCTTCAGTGGCTTTGTGGTATGTGTGGGAAAACTGATCATTCTTAATTGCATTGTATATTTAAAAAAGAAAAAAACAATCATGTCATCCTTACTCAATAAAAATAGTACCATCATAAATGCAGCAGTGTGTTTTTGCATGAAGTTTACTCTACTTCCTTCAGCAGCTATTTCTGAGCATCCCATTACAAAACAGCTGATTATTTGCCAGTCGTTGCTGATAAAGCAGAAACTTTCAAATGTTATTAGCACAGCACTGATGCCAAACTCCAAGAGTGATAACAATGGCTTTATTCATCACTCATAGATGTATACACACCGCAAGTTACCACAGGTTACTGTCTGGTCACAGAAAGCTTTGCTATGCGATTAATAAATCTGTTAGTCTTTAAAAGTGCCACAAGACTCTGTTGTCTTATTATACAAAGGAGATTCAGGGCAAAGTGCAGACAGACTTTAATGAGATTTTGCTTGGATAAACTGCTTTACATCACATCGAATCATTTCAGATTAGTGCAATAAAAGGCATTTCATACAAGACACACAAGGTGAAAGTCTTTTCTTCCTAAGAATGAAAGCTTATGACAAGATACCTGACAGCATGACACACATTATGTGCAAACAGCTACTCTAAGGGCCCTGAACTCTGGGACAGGTAGCAAGTAAAGACAAAAAGCAAACATTGCTAAAAAACAGACAAGAAAATTATTTCAAAGCTTAATCATGGAATCAGCAGAGATGGAAAATGGGACATGCCAATGCAGGGTTTCTCTGCTTGCCTGAGAAGCCGAAGGGCTTCTCTGTAGACAATCTACCAGGAAGGAGACTGAATGTTCAGTGAGATATTTATCTAGCACAGTTCACCAATCTGTTTAAATTAAGGGTCGAATCCTAAAAAGTGATGGGCATGAATCCCACTGACTTAAATTACAGGTACCCATGCGATCACTCCGAACATTTCAGAATTTGACCACAGAACCTGGTTTATGCTAGAAATATTTATTGTCCCCCCCTCCCACTCAAAATAAATAAATAACCTCATATAAACATATAACACACTTTATACCCATACGCAAGAGTGTTCCAAATGGTTTATAAACATGCTCCAAACCATGCTACATAGACTATGTGGTCAGAAATCAATACCACTTCAATCTGAATCATTTTCAGCCTGAACCATTTTAATGCCAGTGTGGGTGCAGGCTTGCTGATAGTTCTAACCAGTCCTTCCACTAGTGGCCTCAAACAACCTTTTAAAATGTACCAGTTACTTGTGAGGAATTTAACCAGAGAACATGTCTATCTACTGCATCTCCGTCTACTGCATTTGTTTCTCTCTTCACAAATTTCAACAAAATGATGCACCACCACAATCATAGATAAGAAAAATTTCTTTGCAAATGTTTCATACCCAATGATGATTTCTACAAACAAATCTGTTGGATTTAAGGAACCAAAAGATATTAACTACTACTAGAGAGGGACAAGCCAGTTGAAATAAAATAAAAACGGACCCAGTTTTTGATCAGAACTTAAAGTGAACGCAAGTCAAAATAGAGAGGTCAAAGTGGTTAGTTATCTTTTATTGTGATGGTGGTAATCATTCTCATTCCTGTACAGCTCTGTAGTTTTTGCACACAGAAAAAAGTTTTGTTTGGGTGGAGATGTATTAGTATGGTGTGAGAATGGGTGAGCTTTCACTGCAGTTTCTAAGGCACTCCAAGAAAATGTCTAGACCAAAACAGTTAGGGTAAACATCTAATTTGTGCATGCTTTCCTGAATCAACTCATCAAAACTCCTGATGATTAACCATTATTAACTGCTACCTGATTACAGCTTGTGTTTTTTAAGACAGAAATGCCTACATGACTGTACTGGGATTTTTAAAAAAAATGGTTTTGTGAAATTATTAGCTACTACTACAGAGTATAATGTTCTCTCAAATTCATGAAATTGCAATTCTGGAAGGCACTTAACTACATGGTTAAACCTATCCCTATTCAGGACAATACTTAAGTACATGTTTAAGCCCCACTGGCTTTACATGAGAAATAGAGATGCAATCAGAGATGCAGATGAATCTTAGTATACTGATGGCTTTAAAAATCAAGACCAAAGCCTCAAAGTGACGCTGAAAGCAGACTAAGGCTATGTACACACTACCATTTTTAACGCGCAATAATCCTCTTCCGCATTAATTCTCCCGTGGCTGTTGTTGCGCGAGATCGCGTACACACTATGCTTGCTCTAACGGAACAAAGCCCCCCCCCCTTCTGAGCGCAGTCCTCCAGGAAAGCGAAGGGGATTGTGGGTACGTATCCCAGAGTCCCCAGTATCATCTCCCGTGGTGCATTCCGCTACTGACGCTACCCAGCGGTTGCCAATAGCAACGAGCGCGAATTTCAAATTGAAGCAACCTTCTTCTCGGCACTGCCTTTTCAGAATCGACATGGATTCAGCTGTGATCTTGAATGCTGCCTTCAGCATTGTGAACACAGCCCAGATTCTGTTGCGGTTTGCCTTTGGCTATGATTCGGAGCATGACACGGATGACTCGGTCTCGGATGATGACAGCATTGAAAACCAAACGGACATTCTGATCAGTTTCGCGGACCAGCAACACAGCCTGAACCGCCGTGTTTGGTCCCGGCAGACGAGCACAGACTGGTGGGAACGAATCGTCCTTCAGCTGTGGGATGATGATCAGTGGCAACAGAACTTTAGAATGCGGAAAGCCACATTTATGGAGCTATGCCAGGAGCTTGCCCCTGCCCTTCGATGCAAGGACACGAGGATGAGACCCGCCATGACCGTGGAGAAGCGTGTGGCTATCGCACTTTGGAAACTGGCGACTCCAGACTGCTACCGCTCGGTCGCAAACCAGTTTGGGGTTGGACGCTCGACCGTTGGAGTGGCACTGTCACAAGTATGCAGAGCCATCAACCGTATTCTGCTCAGGAGGATGGTGACCCCGGGAAACGTGAGGGAGATCATCGCAGGATTTAATGAGTTGGGCTTCCCGAACTGTGGGGGTGCAATAGATGGGACTCACATCCCTATTCTCGCTCCCGACCACCTTGCCTCTGAATACATCAACAGGAAAGGATACTTTTCGATGGTTCTACAGGCACTGGTGGACCACCGTGGTCGCTTTCTGGACATTAATGCTGGCTGGTCTGGAAAGGTGCACGATGCACGCATCTTTAGAAACTCTGGACTATTCAGAAGGCTACATGCTGGCACATTTTTTCCAGACGAGAAAATAATTGTGGGCGGTGTAGAGATGCCAGTGGTGATACTTGGGGACCCCGCCTACCCACTGATGCCATGGCTCATGAAGCCGTACACCGGGAAGTTGGATCCTGACAAGGAGCGTTTCAATTACCGGTTAAGTAGATGCAGAATGGTTGTGGAGTGTGCCTTTGGCCGTTTAAAAGCGCGCTGGAGAGCGCTGTATGGCAGGCTAGATCTCCACGAGGACAGGATCCCATTAGTTATTTCGGCTTGCTGTGTTCTTCACAATATATGTGAAAGCCGGGGGGAGAGATTCAGGAACTCTTGGACCACTGAGGCACAACGTCTGGAAAATGCCTACCAGCAACCAGACACGAGGGGTATCCGGGGGGCGCAGCTAAGGGCAGTTCGCATAAGGGATGCGTTAAAAACCCATTTTAGTACTGTTGGTTAAAATTGTACCTTTGAATATAGTTACTAACCATTTCCTATATGTTTCAACTGTTAAAAATTAAGCTTTAGAAATTTTGTGTTTTTCCCCTGTAAACATTCATTGAATCAAAAACCGTTAATGTTAAATTAATGAAACAAATAAAGAAAGTCTGATTAAGTTTAACAAGGATTCAACTTTATTTAATTAACATTGATCAAAACTCGGGTTTGAGGGGAGTAGGGACTAAAGGTGGGTGTAGGTGCGGGACTCAACTACATATGTTGGGGGAGGGGTTCTGTTAGGGTTACACCATGGATGTCCATGGTGGTCTAAAAACTGTCTGGGGGGGGAATGTGGCGTGGATGCACTGAAAGGCATATGAGGCTGATGATGGGGGGTGCGAGCCTGTAGCAGACCGACCATGGTCTTGAGGAGGTTGGTCTGCTCCTGCATGATGCCTATCAGGGCATCCTTCTGCTGCTCTCTCCTCGCACTGCTCTGTCTCCTGTCCTGCCTGCACTGCCTCCTCCATTGCCTTGTCTCCCTCGCAGAAGCCTCATGGAACTGCATGAGCTCCTGGAAGACGTCTTCCTTGCTCCTGCGAGGCCTCCGCCTTATCCTCCTCAGACGCTCAGCTGCAGCTGTAGACTGTCCACCGAAGGTCATTCCTGTTCAGATATGAAAAATGTAGAATGCCGCTATTGTTCTCGCCACGGTCAGGAGCAAATGATGTTGTTCTCCCCACACATTCCTTCAATACACAAGAGGGGACCTATGGGGGGGCGGTAACAGATTTCCCAAAGCTTGGTACGGGTTGCAGAGCTAGTACAACGGAGAGTTGACTATTGCCACACCAAGTTCTGATCCCGTGCCCGAGATGGCTGAAATAGAGGCAGATCTCACACTGCTTAGAGTGCCTCTGCAAGCGAGAATGCATCTCCTTCATGTTGCCGACTTCAAGCCGGGACCTTACGCTGCAGGACTGTGCGCAGCAATGTTGCCCGCAGGAGTGCTTGCGAGTCTGAAAGGAAGAGTGTCCCTGAATGGTGGAGTGCAAAGGAATGCTCTACCATGTAATTTCAAGAGAAGACTCTGGAAATATTTGGATGACGCGTTCAGTGAGTTGAAAGGGAACGACTACTTGGAAATCGAGGCATACATCGATGACCTTTTTAAGTAATGCTAGTAACACCTTTACAGTTCTGTAAGGAACAGAACTGAGGACACCGAAAACAAAAACCCCTTGCAAAAAAACCATGTCTACGCTGAGCTGTAGCACCTAGAATAGAGGACATTGCGAACGGGACTTACCAGAGCTGCCTTCTGATGATTCCTGGGTAGGCGTGGAGAAGGAATCAGTGGAGCTTGTTTCTGGCTGGGTGGAAAATAACTCCTGGCTCCCCGGGTCAGTGGCTCCGTTCTCTCCGTCCTCGTAGTCTTCTTCTTCTGATTCCTCGTCCACAATTGCCTCGTCGCCTTCTGCTTCCTTCTCTGTTTGGGGTGCAGTCTCCGAGGTGTCTACCGTGCAGTTCGGGGTGGTTGTGGGATCGCCGCCCAGGATCGCCTCCAGCTCCTGATAGTACTTGCACGTTGCTGGCGCGGAGCCAGAGCGCCGGTTAGCCTCTCTGGCTCTGTGAAATGTTATCCGCAGCTCCTTCACCTTTGCCCGGCACTGCAGGGTGTCTCGCTCGTACCCCTTTTCGGTCATGGCTTTGGATATTTGACCGAAAATGTCAAAATTCCTCCGGCTGCCACGTAACTGTGACTGCACGGCGGACTCTCCCCAGATGCCGATCAAGTCCATCACCTCTGCTGCTGTCCAGGCTGGAGCTCGTTTGCTGCGGCGCGACGACATTGCGAGCGAAGCACACAGAGGCAGCAGCACCGAACAGCGAGGCAGAAGGGAGAGTGGTGAATTCAAAAATTCGCGGGACAGAAGAGGAGGTCGGGAAAAATGACGTCACGACGATAGAGTACAGGCGGAAGTGCAGAAGGGATGGAATTTGAATTGTGGGCCATTTCCGTTATATTCACATTGCGCGATAAGCGTACACACACTGGCCATCGCGCAACAACTATTCCGCGTTAGCAGCAACCACGCTCGTTTAGGTGGTTTACATTTTGCGCAAAAAGAAGGGACTTAACGCGGAATAACTGTAAGTTGTGTGTGTACGCTCTGTTTGTTATTGCGCATTAAAGGGCTTTATCGCGCAATAACTTTGTAGTGTGTACAAGGCCTAAGACAGACGAGGGAAAGGAGGATGGGAGAGATGTACGTTACTACAGTCTCCCTCATTGAGGCGGCTACATTCTGCACCAGCTGGATTCACAGTAGTGTTTCCACATTCAACACCGAGTACAGTAAATCAGGGTAATCTAGTCTGAAGAGGATAAACATGTATATCACTCTGGTCAAATCTCCATCTGAGAGGAAGGGGCGAGGTCCCTTGCAAGATGAAAGCAGAAGAAAGGTATTTTACAAGCAGTGCTATTTGATTGTTTAAAGTTCATAAATCCAAATTAGAGCATAAGGTTTCACACTAGGTAGACAAATGCGGGAAATCACCTCAATGGAAGGGGAGGCCAGTGTCCCAAATCCCAAACAGACCCTCAAAGGATCTTCCCCTTCTGACCTACACTAGTTGGTTCTTTCCCAGGATGAGTCTGAGTCGGCCAGAATTAATTATTTATTTGTACCACAGTATAACCTACAGATCCCAGTTGAAATCCTGACTTCATAATGATAGGTACTGTATACACACAAAGTAAGAGTCAGTCCTTGCCTTAGTAAGAGCCAGTTGCTGCGTGTATGAATGCACCACTTGACCGATGCAAATGGATATGCTCACAAATTTTGCAACTTTGCAGGCTCCTTTGAGAATCTGGCTTCTTTTGATTTGGACCACAGAAAAACTACCCTTTTGCCTTTAATTTATTGCATAAGCTGTCTTCAACTGCAGTTTTAAGTTACCATTGCGGTATTTCAGCCAAAGCAAAGGTCATTTAAGGAGAAGTGTTCTCCAGCTACAGCACTGCGTAAAGGCTGCAATTAACAAGAAGGTGATATATTCAGAAGTTGGCTGACCTATGCAAGAGCTCTTTTCAGCTGCCAGCCCAAAGGATCTACAGCATGTGTTCTTTTTCTCTCTCTCCCCCTCCAACTTAATTTCCACAAGTTACTACACAGCAGAAGTTTCTCAGTCTCACTTTAGACAAGAACTGATCCAGAACTACTGTAGCCCCTCGAAATGGAGTAAACCTGCCACATCTTTTCCACACTTCTTTGAATGAAAGCTTCAACTGTACTTCAGCATCAAGGAACTCCCTTCCTTCTCGCTAATAGAAAGGGCACCCCTCTTGCTGCTAAGTGAGACCTAATACACTGTAACAAGTGGGAATGAGACCAAGAAACCTGGTTAATGGTAGTTCTGAGCAGTATGTGTAAATCATACAGACCACACAGTTTGAAACTATTTGCCTACATTGTGCTCTCTTCGAGTGAAAGCAAACAGCCAAAATAAAAAAGTAAATTTCCCAGACTTGAGCAACAGATGCTGTATGCCCTCACTTAGCCGGCTAAAGCAGGGCATTCAGCTTACAAACAAAGAACTCACCTTTTTCCTCTTTAGATTTCTCAAAATGCAACACTTGGCTTCCATTCCACTGTGATGTCCCAGCATGAACTATCCTGTCACATCACAGCTACCAGCATAGTTTACATCTGGATTAAGCATACCATTGAGAATCAGGAGGCCTTACTTGCTGAGAATCAGGTCCAATTACTTGGTGTGTTGCCACTGGCAAGCCACTTAGAACTTTCTGTAAGTGTCCACCGATTCTGTGGGCTTCAATCTTTGGGCATCCAGCTTGATACACCTGTTTATCAAGGGTCAGTGACTAACCACAACTACAAGTGAAGCCCATGGGAATGCAGGTGCTCAGCACCACTGAAAAGCTGGCCCTATCTTTACACCTACAGTATATTCTACAAAATACAGGATCTTGTAAAGCCAAGATCCTTTTAAATTCTAGGTTTGGTTCACTCCTGGCCCCAGCCTATCCTTCCCACCACTGTCACTTTTATCTCTGTCATTAGATATGCACAGTTTAAAGAAAGAAACATAAAGCCAATATATCCCTTTTTTGTAATGGAAACACTGGTAAAATATTAAACATAGTTAAAAATCATGTGACAACAGTTGGTGGACACAAGTGTCAATGTCTTATCCAAATATGAGAGTATGGCTACGGATATTAAGAAATTAAGTGTATTAAGATAATAAGAAAGTAAGGTATAAGTGTATAGTTGCTATATACTCAGTTGGATGGATCACTTGTATTCAGGATTACAGTGCGTGTAGTAAGAACAAGGAGAATAAAAAAAGAGAACAACTGATTTCAAGATCCCAATCCAATTGTCAAATCAAAGCTTCTTTTAATGTTCCTTTCTGTTTCTATCTCCAAAATGCACATGCAGTGCTGCCAGCCCCAGACATTCAAAAATCAAGAGTCAAAGCCCACAAAACAGGCTTTAAAATTAAGGTTTTTTTTAAACTAAGACATATCAGGTTCTTTTTATTTGTCCTCTTGGGTTTGAGTGTTTAGGATACACTAGGTTAACATTTTCAAGCATTTCTCCACAAACATCAGGGCTATTTGTTTATTTAACTAAAGCAGAGATCCTCTGCTCCAAGTTCCGGAGCTTTAAATAAAATAGTAAGTACCATGAGACTCACAATATCAGAAGAATTGGCAACATTGCATATGTAATAAACAGACATGGGTTGAATCAAACATCTGAGATACAAATCTGAACTGCCCAAGTTCTGAGGTCTTAGTTTAGGCCCATTTCTAGCAATAACAGAGATTAAATGTGGCAATATCCAGCCAAATAACTGCAAGGAAAATGTGGAAGTAGGAAATGCGACAGTCTCATTGTCTTCTGCAATATATGTCTTAGGGCCACTTTTTTTTTACAGTTCAAAGTCTACACACAAAAGAGTTCTTACACACTGTTTACTACATTAGTTTTCAATGCCCTAAATGATTTCTCTCTCATCACTGCTTCAGTATTATAAACATGTTAGTTGGCAAAACTGCTCACAGAGGAGAATTTTGCAATTTTATAATAGTTTTTATCCATGCAATGGAGATATGTTTTAGATGGTATATTCAGTTGTAGGCTACACTACCACTTTGGGGAGAAGTCTGTTGGCTTTTTTTAATATTTCATTCATCCAGAAAAGCAAAATACAACAACCCACCTATAAAATTAGATAGAGAAGCCATGCTCATGCAGTAGATTTTCCCCTTTTCCAATTCTGAATGGACTTCTACTAAATTCACTCTTACCATTAACACTACTAAGCTCTCTAGTCATGGTACAGTATGGCCATGTATAACACTTTGTGAAAGAACACCGACTAGCTTAAAAGTGGGAAATGTGTTCAGTTTCACAATGATTTCTAAAATATTAACATGCCTAAATTGTGCCCAAATTAAAAATACGCTTTTTGATATTGTAAACATGCACCAACTGTTTCCAATAGCTAAGAAATAAAACACTGTGCACAGGACCACATTCTCCATTGCCACATTAGTTTTCCATTAGCTTTTCAACAATGAATTTACACACACACACATGCATATGCAAAGTAAATAAACTTTAATCACAGTATCGTGCTGGAGCCAATGTAATTAAGGTTATGTCAGCATTTCCATTTAAGCCACTATTTTCAAGAGGTTTATGGCATGACCATAAAAATTCAGTTAGGTTGAAATTAAGCAAACAAGGTCTTATACAGTAAGCAATATTTAAGAAAAAAAGGCACACACACATACAGCAGCCATTTGCTATTGATATGGGAATTAAAACAGAAATTTACTGGTTTTACAGGGCACTGCTGAACTCTTTTTAAAATAGTATATTCCTCCATGTTTATTATAATCTCTCCAAAACTTGAAACAAAACTCTTGTTTCTTTGCCTTTTCATCTCTCATACAATGGTTATTTTAGAACCTCCCATGAGCTTTTTGATTGCTGACATTGCTCTTTCTTGCTATAAAAGCAAGACAAAAAAAGTGAAATATTTATGTTGAAAAAGAAAATACATACAAGGACTGATCTTGACAGGGGCCCCTAGCCTCTACTGTAATACAAATAACAATAACTAGTTCTTGGACCTTGTAAACAATTATAAAACATAAACCTGGTTGGTCAAATTTGAGGTCTTCTTAGTATCATTTACAAGGCAATTCACCAAATTTTGTTCTTAAGTACCTTAGTGTAAATTTATAGAAGATTGACTGATTTCATCTGAATTTATACAGGTATAACTGACAGCAAAATTTAGCTCATTATTTTTGTCTCCTACACCTGTTTCTTGGCTTTTTCTTCAAGTGGGTTTGGAGTTAAAAACTGACCTTCAGAATACTTTCCAAGCAACCCAACCAGACTGGCATTTAAAGTGGGAACCAGATGTCCTAACACAAGCAGTCCAAAACTTAAACGAGCCAGTTCAATTACTTTAAGTTGTCCTCCCTAAAACAGACCTTTTAAGATATGCTGAGTACTTTGTAGGCTTCTCTGCCAATCGACCAATCAAGAAGAGCAGCAGATTAAGTGAAGCTGCTGCTAGAAGGCAGAGGAAACAGAATGACAGCCACGCTCCTCTGTATCTCCCCCTAATTTAAAAAGCACTTAAGTCTTTTACACAAGACCCCTCACAATCTGGACTGGAAGATTTTTAAACTAAATTGTGCTGAAGATTGAAATCTTCCATTTTCTGTAGGTCAGAATGAGAAACAGCAGAGCAAGGACCCCCCCTCATTCCCCTGCAAATGTGCCTCTGCCCTATTTTAAAGATCTTTCACATTGTGAGTCTCTCAAACAGTAAATGATTTTACATACCATTCCGTAGACACAATACAGTGAGCTAAGCATGGGTGTTCATAAAATTCAACCTTGACCTTTAAGTCAGACTCGTTACCATTTACTCCATGTAGTTTGTTGTGGTTTAAAATACTACTTATCTTTAACCAAGGATTTGAAAACTGCATTGGTCAGACATTCAGGATGCACACTATTAAATCCTGAACTTGTGCTGAGGATGCGCTGCCAGCCAAAGTTTCAGTGCTTGTGGGACGGGTGAATAACAACTCATTATTACTGAGTAATAATTAATTATTTTGTATTATTCTATCATAATAATTATTATTGATTAATAATATCTAGTGAACTGCCAAAGTAACGTTTGTGGGATGAAAATGAATGATTTAGGCTGCAGTTTTCATCTCGAGTTTCAAGGAATTAGATACTTCCCCCATTGCACTGCCAACCTAAACCATTCTAAAACTGTGAATCCCCCTTTCCCCCTACTGTATTTCATATTTATTCATTTCTAGTACTTTAAGAAATACAGAATTTTAAAATTACATTATTGATTACATCTTGTCTTCCCTTTCCCATCCTATTTCATATCCAATATTGATTTTAGTGTGCAAAAACTGGGGAATCACTGGTATTATGCCAACCAAAAACTTGGCATTACAGTTTTCAAATATTCACTTAATGAGTGAAATATCATTCTAAAATGAAGTGGGGAAAATGTATATACACAAGAAAAATAGGCACTAACAAAGATCTTTCCATCCATAGAGTTCAAAGTGCTTTACAAATATAATTAAACAGTCCTTGACCCATTTTACATTTGGGGAATTGAGGTACAAAGATTGAGGTCTTGTTTACACTTGAAGGATTTTGCCAGTAAAATTATATGGGCAAAACACTGTACGGAGGATGCAATTTTATCAACATGAAAGTGTTTATACAGAGAAGCAAAAAACTATACCACTGTAAGATAAGTTATACTGCATAACTTCATCTATAGTAGGGGTTTTACCAGCATAGTTATGGCAGTTTAAATTAAAAAAGGAGTCCCATCTTCTAATCAACATAATTTTGCTAGCAAAACTTTTTAAAAAGTAGACCAGGTATCAGTATTTCCAATATTACACTGTAAATGTCTAGCACAGCTGAAAAGAGTACCCAGATGTATGCCTGGAGTTATCCATAGATCTTTGACAAAACATACCTGGCTTCATATTCAGTTCTGCATGGAAGTCAAGTTGCTGTCCATGTATAAAGGCCTACAATTTTAACTTCTTCAGAAATTTTTTTGATGCTGACAATCTTACAAATTAACACTGTCTTTAACCTTCCTTGTTGAGTAAGATTATTGAGAAGGAGGTAGACAGACAAGCATGGAGCCATACAGAAATCTCAGATTTTTTGATCCCTTTCCATTATACTTTTGGCCTGAGTTTGGCAAGAGACTGCTTTTATTCATTGGTTGATGATCTCATCCAGATAATGGATTAAGATTAGATGTTTACAGCAATTTTTTTTCCATATATATGAGCAAATTTTGACACTGTTAACCTGGAGATTTTTATTGAATTCCTCATAGTCCCCAGTTTAAAAATGGTTCTGTTCTTTTCCAAGAGTTCTCATAAATTGATTTGTGGAAATTGCTTGTCTTTGCAGATCAATTTTTTGTGCAGTGGGTCAAAGGACTCAATTTTTTTATCCATCTGTGAGACTATTATGGGAGCAAGTGACTTGATCTGGATTGTGATGTCATCTATATTCAGAAAGCAAGCAGACCTGGATGAGTAATCTATTTTCTTTTCCATTGCCTGTCTGAAATTAGGGCATGGATCAGTACAAAGGAGCTGAAAATTAATCTGGTAGTGGATTGCACGAAGGATTTTGAGGGTCACAGGTAATTCCTGTTGTCCTTTTTGAAGGGTTTGCCAAAACTTCATGAAAAATGTTCAAAGCCTGGAGATGTTACTCCCTTCTGCTCCTGAAGTCATGTGTGGGATCTGAAGCTTGTAATTTTCCCTAAAAACCAAACTTTGACTCTGAAATACATGACCTTTGTGATGTTTAGATTAGATTATCATGACATAGGGCTACACCTGAAGATCAGTCAAAAATTATAGAACATAGATGCCCATTTATTAGGTTTTTTTTTATCAGACAGGGAATGTCTTACACCCATTCTTTGACAAAAGTGTTGGTCTTGATCTACACAGTTAAAAATGGTTTGGGATCTGATGAGCTAAAAACCTGCCCCCCTTTGCCACAGTAACTGCAATCAATAGAGGCACTTGAATTAAAATCCTCAGGTTTCATCATGTTGGAGAGGAAGGCTAGGCATTCTCAGTGGCAGGATCTTAACTCTGAAAATCACTTCCTGACTGGTCCAACAGAGTCTGCATTTGTTGACATTTAGAGCATTAAGCACATAGACTACATCAGAGACACATGGCTGGTTAGACAAAGGCAGCTGGGAAACTAAAGGAGTTAGCCAGCTAAGTTTGCCGCAGAAGGAAGGCAGGAAAGGTGGGGGGGTGGAGGAGTTGGTTTTATTTTCATCTTTTAATTGGCAGATACTCTACAAGAAAGAACACGCAATGGGAGGAAAACAGTACATCACCAACAACATTGCTAACTCTCCCTCTTCCTGTCTACATGGGGACCCTTGCCAGAAAGGCAACCGGATCCTGGAGACTTCTACTCAGATCCTGGTCTTTACTTGCTTGGAATGCAGCCTGAATGTCCCTACCAAAGAAAGCAAGGAAGGGGGGAGCAACCCACCCAGTGAGAGAGGTATCTGTGGAGTCCCTCAGGAAGCAAGCAAGAGAACTGCCAAAGGAGGCAACTCATCTGTGTAGTGTCCGGGAGCATGAGGACTTTGTCAACAGGATGCACATGGAAACATCTGGAACAGAGGATGCTAGCTGACTGCAGATGACTACAGCAGCACCAGAGGAAGAAGCAGAACTGGCTAGTTTGTGGGAAAGAGAGTGGTTTCCGGACCCGTTGGGCAACAGACAGTTTCCATCCCCACCCAGTCTTCCATCCATCGAGGTCAAGAAGCAGTATGCTGTACTGGCAACAGGAGATGATAAGCAGACCCCAATGTCTGAGGAAGAGACACTATCTGCTCCCAGTGCTGGGAAGCTCAAGGCCACAGCACCCCAGATGAGGAGAAGGGTAGTGGTGGTTGGGGACTCCCTTCAGAAGGAGAAAGAGGCATACATCTGCTGATGTGACCTGATGTTCTGGGAAGTGTACTGCCTGCCTGGAGCCCACATCCAGGACATCATGAAAATGCTGCTGAGACTCATCTGCCCATCTAACCACTAGCCTATGCTTCTCATCAGTGCAAATACTAATGATACTGATAGCATGATCCTGCACAGATCAGGATTCTGGGAGTTAGGGTGAATGAGTTGGGGCTGCAGACTATATTCTTGTTCATTATCCTGGTAGAGAGTAAGGGCACAGGCAGGGACATGCACATCCTGGAGATGAACACATGGCTGCTCAGATAACGTCACTGGAGACCTATGGCTTCCTCAACTATAGGATGCTGTTCCAGGAAGGAAGAGATGAGGTCCATCTCACTAAGCAGGGAAAGAGCCAACCTAGTGAAGGAGGCACTGAACTAGGATCAAAGGGTAGCAGGAGACAGAAGTTCACAAGTAAGCATAAAAGGCAACCTTAACAGAGGGCCAGATGTTGGGGGGGATCGGGAATGGAAAATTAAAATATGGACATAGGAATAACAACAGAGGACCCAGTCCGGGCCCCCCCCATCTGCTTAAATAGCTATACACAAAAGCAAAGAATATGGGTATAAATAGGAACGACTGGAAGTAGTAGTACAAAAGCTAAATTATGATTTAACTTACATCACTAAATATGATTGAAATACTGGTGCAGAGGGGTAATAGGGCTTCTTCAGGAATTCCATAGTTCTGTAGCAAGGAACAGTATTATTTAACACACAGATGAACATGACTTATTGCAGAAGAGTCAAGATGGCTTTTGTAAAGGGAAATCAAATATTAGAATTCTTGGAGGTAGTCAACAAATGGAAAATGGGATCCAATGGATGTGGTGTACTTGGACATTCAGAAAACCTTTGATAAGGTACCTCTTAGGCAAAGTCAGCAGTCATGGGATAAGAGGGACAGTCCTCTCATGAATACATAGCCAATTAAAAGACAGAAAACAAAAGGTACAAATAAACTCTCCATTTTAGAACAGTAAAGTTTGCAGATGACACAACATTTTTCAAGATAGCTAAATCCAAAGCAGACTGGAAAGAGATTCAAAGTGATCTCACAAAATTGGGTGAGTGAAAATGGCTGCTGAAATGCAATGTTGATAAATGCAAAGTAATGCACACTGGTAAATATGATCCCAAGACATATAAAATGGTAAGTTCTACATTACAATTCAAGAAAGAGATCTTAGAGTCATTATAGATAGCTCTCTGAAAACCTTTCCTCCATGTGCAGCAGAAGTAAAAAAAGCTAACAATGTTAGGAACAATTAGGAAAGGGATAGATAATAAGAAAGAAAATATCATAATGCCTCTATAAAGTCCATGAAACATCCACACTTGAATGCTGTGTGAGTTCTGGTGGCCCCATCTCAAAAAAGAAATACTAGAACTGGAAAAAGTACAGAGAAGGAAACAAAAATGATAGGAGGTATGGAAAGTTTTTATGGCTATGTCTATACTAGAAAAGTTAAGTCGACTTTGTTAAGTCGACCTTAGTAAGTCGACTTAACTTTTCTAGTGTAGACATAGCCTCTTGTCGACCTTATTTAGTCAACTTAATGCTTTAAGTCAACTTAATAAGGTCGATTTAGGCGCTAATCCCCATCCACACTGGCTTTAAATCGACTTAAAGAGTCGATTTAAGGCTTAAGTCGACCTAAAATGAGGTGTTATTAAGTCGACTTAAGCTTTCCTTAAGTCGACTTAAGGAAGTGCTTAAGTCAACTTAATAAAAGCTCAGTGTGGACGTGGCTTTATTTAGGTCGACTTAAGCCTCCTTAAGTCGACTTAATTTGCCAATGTAGACGCACCCTATGTGAGGAGAGATTAAAAACAGTGGGACTATTCAGGTTGGAGAAGAAATCAGTAAGAGGGGATATGATAGAAATATATAAAATCATGAATGGTGTGGAGAAAGTGAATAGAGAAGGGTTATTTATCCCTTCACATAACACAAGAACTATGGTCACCCAATGAAAATAAACACAAGGAAGTACATCTTCACACTGCACAGTCAACCTGTGGAACCCATTGCTAGAGGAAGGCCAAAAGTATAACTGGGCTCAAAAAAGAATTATATTATCATGGAGGACAGGTCCATCAACGGCTATTGGCCAAGATGGTCATGGATGCAACCCCATGCTCTGGGTGTCCCTAAGTCTCTGACTACCAGAAGCTGAGACTGGATGAAAGGGGATGGATCACTGGACAACCGCCCTGTTCTATTCATTCACTGTATAGCATCTGTAATCGGCCACTGTCAGAAGACAGGATACTAGGCTAGCTGCACCACTTGTCTGACCCTGAATGGCCATTCTTAGGTTCTTATGAAGGAAAGACAGAGTAAAAAAGGGAGAAGGTATTTTATTATATATAAAAAATACACACACAGAAGAAAGTTAGAGGTAGATTAGTTGGAAGCCTGTGAGAGAAGAGAAAAAGGAGGGGAAAACATGGGCAACACACTTTACAGGTTTAGTAGAGACCACTGAATCATGAAGAGGAGGTGGATGAGGCATTTCAAAACAAAATACCAGAAATCCTCAAAATACAAAACCTGGTCATAGGGGGCCTTTAAGTACTCAGACATCCATTGGAAAAGTAACACAGCAAAACACAACAAGCATCAGGGATAACCATTAGTTTCAGAAGGTGGAGGAAGTAACCAGAATGACAGTGATTTTAGAGTTGATTCTGACAACCAGAATTGGATATGAATCTGGAAGGTACAAGGCAATTTGACTGTGAAATGATAGATTTCATGATTCTATGGAAAGAAAGAGAGAAAGCAGCAGAATATAGACTATGTGCTTTGAAAAAAACAGAGTTTAATGAACTCAGAGAATGGGTAGATAGGGTCCCAAGGGAAAATTAGCTAAGGGGAAAAGCAGTTCTGGAGAGCTGACAGTTTTTCAAAAGAGACAATATAACAGGTGCAATAGCGAACTAGTCAAATGGGAAGGAAAAATAGGAAGAATAGCAAAAGGTTACTTTTGACGGACATGCCTCCATCAAAGCTCTTTAACGACCTCAAAATCACAAAGGAATTCTACAAAAAGTGAATCACGGACAAATTGCTATGGAGAAGTACAAAAGAATGGCAGATGCATTAGGGACAAAATGAGAAAGGATAAGGCAACTAGCAAGGGACAAAAAGTCAGTAAGAATAAGTCCTATAAATATCTTTGAAGCAAGAGAAAGACAAAAAAAAGTGTACTTAGTGGAGAGGAACAGCTAATAATGGATGACATCAAGAGGGCTGAGTTGTTTAATGCCTATTTTGCTTCAGTCCTCACTAAAAAGGTTAACTGTGACCAGATGCTTAACACAGAAGACCAGAGAAAAGGAAACATAGTACCTATCTTTAAAAATGGGAACAAAGACAACACCGGGAATTATAGACCAATCAGCCTAACTTTGAACTGGAAAGATACTGAAACAAAACAATCCGTAAGCAGGCAGAGGATAATATACTGAAAGGTAATTGCCAACATGGATTTGGCAAGAACAAATCATACCAGACCAACTTATTTTTCTTCTGTGACAGGATTACTGGCCTACTGAGTGGGTAGGAAGCTGCAGGTGTGATATACCTTGAGGGCTTAGTAAGGCTTTTGACTCACTCCCATCTAACGTTCTCACGAGTACACCAGGGAAACATGGTCTAGATGAAACCGCTATGATATATATGGCAATTTCCTGCAATATCGTTGGAATCAAGTTTAAGTATCTTTGAGGTCCACTATATTAATTAAATGAATGGTTTATTTATTATTGTGAGCAGGGATTGTACGTAACTTGTAGGATAGTACTATGTAAAATATATATTTTAAGAAGTGTTGGGACATGTGAAATGATGCCTGCTTATCTGTCAAGGAAAGACAACATCCAAGTAAAAAGCTTTGTTGGTGACAGGGTCAGGTAAACAACTGGGTCAGCAGTCCAATCAGGTAAACAGCTGCATTAAAAACTAATCATAGTGGTAGGCAGAAAATTGTTTATATAGAATATAACTTGTAACAATTTATTTAAGGAGAGCATCTGAATGCAGAAATTATATACTTCTTCAGCACAAGCGTGTATCTGTGAACCTGTGCATTCTGGGTAGGAGAAAAAGAACCAATCAACATAACCTTTCAAGGGGAGAGATGTGCGGAGTTCAAAGTACAATACTGAACAGTGTGCTAGGCAAGAGTGAATTTCTTTAACAAAACATGTTAAGTAATTTTTCTAGGGAATATCTAGGAAAGATGAGTGCAAATTCCCCGACGGTCAGCTACGCCAAAGCCTAGTCCGTTGAAGCTGAGAAGAGGGACATCCTCTGCTGATCACTTGTTACATGAGACCAATATCAAAAGTCCTAGATGACTACAGGAAAGAATGAACTATTTATGGTTGTTCTAGGATAGTTATGAATCTGTAAACAAAAGTAAAATACAGTTGTGGTGTTTGACAAACTGAAACTTACCAGAGCCCAAGGTCGGAGTTGAGGTGACCTCTGATAAGCTTTCACAATGCTTTTTTTAAATTGTTTTTAATACATTTTCTCTGTAATGCTTTAATCTTAATAATAAACATGCTTACTTAGAAAGAGCTGTGCGGTAATTTGTAACTGCGAGCAATTATGCTCCTCACAGCCTCTGGAGAGAAAGCAAAGTACAGACACTAGCTTGTAGGTGGTCTGGCTTACTGGGATATCAAGTGCAGACAGAGAACTGTGCAGCCTGGAAAAATTCTGGTCTGATGGGGGTTTCTACTCAACAGAGGTGACAGCTGAGGAGCTGGGAGTCGGGTGTGGCTGGCCTTAGTAAATCACGTGAGTGGGGGTGGAATACAGATGCAATTACCCTGAAACTGGAACACTTACCATAATGTGGGCACATGACTGGTTAAATAAACATACTAAAATAGTAATAATCTCTGTCAAAATGGGAGGACATATCCAGTGATGTCCCATAGGAGTCTATCCTGGATCTAGAACTATTCAATATTTTCACGAATGGGTTGGATAATTCAGTGAAGAATATGATTACACAATTTGCAGATGACAACAAGCTGGGAGGGATTTCAAGCACTTTGAAGAACAGGATTAGAATTCCAAACACCCTTGACAAATTGGAGAATTGGTCTGAAATAAAAAAGATGAAATTCAGTAAAGACAAGTGCAAAGTACTACACTTAGTAAGGAAAAATCCAATGAACAAATATAAAATGAGGAAACGGTGTTAAGCAGTAGTATTGCTGAACAAGATCTGAAGGTTATGAGGAGCACAAATTCAGTATGAGTCAAAAATATAATGCAGCTGCAAAACAGGCTAATATCTTTCTGGGAGGTATTAACAGTAGTGTTGTGTGTAAGATACAGGAGGTAATTGTCCCACTCTGGTTGGCACTGGTGTGGCCTGAGGTGGAGTACTATATCCAGATTTAGATGCCACCTTTTAAAAATGATGTGGACAAATTGGAAAGAGTCCTGAGGACAGCTACAAAAACAATAAAATAGATAGAAAACCTAACCTATGAGGAAAGGTTTAAAAAACTGGACCTTAAAAAAAGAAGGACGAGCAGGGACCTGATAGTATTCTTCAAATACATTAAAGAATGTTATAAAGAAGACAGTGATCTCCTTGAAGGTAGGACAAGAAATAATCTTTTTAATCTGCAACAAGTGGGATTTAGTTTAGATATTAGGAAAAACTTTCTAACATTAAGGAGAGTTAAACTCTGGAACAAGTTGCCAAGAGAGGTTGTGGAAACCCTGTCACTGGAGATTTTGAAGAACAGGTGGTCTTGATCACACCTCAATGCAAGAGGCTGGACAAGAAGATCTTCTGAGCTCCCTTCTACCCTACATTTCCATGATTCAATGGCTATGTCTACACTTACTAAAATTAGTTCGAATTAGTTAGTTCGAACTAACTAATTTGAACTAATTTTAGTTAGTTCAAATTAGCTTAATTCGAACTAGAAAAAATTAGTTCGAACTAAGCAAGTGCCGTCCATGGCACTTGCTTAGTTCGAATTAGCGATCTCCATTGATTTTAATGGGCCGGTTAGTTCGAACAAAGAAATTAGTTCGAATTAACAGGGCCACATTGGTTAATTCGAACTAGTTATTTCGAATGAACCCTTACTTCTAATACCCTATTCGAAGTTATTAGTTCGAATTAAGGAAACCCTTAATAGTGTAGCCATGGCTTTAGTTAGTTCAAATTAAGCTTCCTTAATTCGAACTAACTTGCCAGTGTGGACATAGCCAATGAGTTTGCCCATTTATATCAGCAAAGCATTCAAACCAGTGGATTTTTTTTTACCAAAAGAAAACATGGCAAACAGCAGTTCCAGCATACCAAACTTAAGAACCATATTAAGAACTTTGCCTATCAATACCAAGTATTATGACACTGGTAAAAGGCAATGAAGAATTATTGCATTCTTGTCATGGCCAATTGCCACTACCAAATATTCAAAGTGCATAGAAGCATGAATATATAACACTTGATTTGGTTTAAAGTGAACACCCTTTGTAAAAATGATAACTGAGAGAGATTTTTCTTTTAACAGTACACAATTAAATTAAATTAAATTGCAGGATGCCAAAGAGATCTAGTCAAGTAACACATATATAAGTGGTCACTACCAACTATCACAAACATATGTTGTAGTGTAAGTACACTGCACTCTACAAAACAAGGGAACAAAACTGTATTAAGGATGACGATTCTATTTAGTGAGCTATGATCCCAGCTATCATGGGGATCGGCCTGGCTATGGGCCACGGATGGTGCCAACAAATCTGCTGGATGGCTTGGCACCTGGACTGTGTTCTTCACACACACACCCCTTCCCTGTTTGTTCATCTCTGGAAGTCAAAGGGTTGGCTTTCTGGTGACCTGGCTGGCTTTTCAATCACACTCAGGTTGGCAGCAGCAGGCCCAACATACGAATCACAAAGAAGCTCTCTTGTGTTGGCAGGATTTAAAATGGGCTGTTGGCAGCAGCTGGGACCATTCTTGCTCTCTTGTTGACAGCGTGAAGTGCTCCCCAACTAATATCTCCCAAAGTTAGCTACGGGGTGATCTTTTCACTGTGTTAAACAGGAGTAATATTGTTGGTCCTTTTCCACATTCAGAGGTTGATTCTCCTTGTCATACTTGGGAATAAATAGATATGGCGTTTATTCTGTTATTGGTGAAATTAGTAGTGTTTTACACCCTCCCCTGGAGAACTGTGTAAGGACCATCTGATGGGAACCTGGTGCTGAAGAGGAGAACTAGAAAGTCAGATGGAGAGAAGTAACAAAATATTGAGATGGCTGATCATGCCAATTACATCTGAGTAAGTAACAGTGTTTGTTAAGGAGTGGGATACAGGCAATTTCTCTTTTTGACATGAATGTGTTTTCATTGTTACAAAGCCTGAGCTCTTCATTGTCTACTAATAAAACTTTATTTAGAAGTAAGGAGAGACCATCATAGTGCATATTAACAAGCTAGATTCACTACTATTCTCCATCATATCAAATTCTGTACTGACAACCTGACTCAAAACAAATGTTATTTACACACAATATATATTTGTTAAGATGTTTAATATTTACCTGCCCTTTCTTTCTGGGATCCATCAAGGTAAAAAGAAAAAGCAAAGCTGATACTAAAATCTAGCTCCAATTTCATCACTGCTTATGATTTCACACAGAAACAACCTGGATATAGGAATCAATTAGAGCAACTAGAACTAGCATGCAAGGGACTAAGAGCAATATAAATCCAATCGGTATAAGTAAGCAAGTCCAAATATTAGCTGGGCTGAAACCTTTGAAGACAAAAAATTCCTAGCCTTACGGAATGCAAGCTTATTCCATTCTAACACACAAGGATTGTTCAAAGGTACAAAAGGGGTAGAAAGGATGTTACAATATTTTCCTCACCGCCCCAAAAATTTAAGCATCAAGCAAAACCTGGTCAGTTTCCACAGTGGGCAGCATCACAGTGATTTCCAGATTCCTAAAGTGATTTTCAAAAGAACTTGTGCTCCTAAAGTCAATTAGGTGCCTTTGAAAATCCTATTCAGTAAGTCTGCCAAAGACAGCAGCAGAATCAAAAACCATCAATGTGGGAACAAGGGCGGGAAGACCAAGGAAATTCTGAGCTTGTGTCATTATCAGTCATGTTATTTCTATTCTAACAAAACAAACTTCCATACTGCAAGTGTTACAGCTCCACCTACTAGGAAGCAGGAGTCAAAAAAGATCATCTAACTCCTTTTCCTCAACAGAGTCCTGTGGCACTTTTAAAGACTAACAGATTTATTAATCGCATGAGCTTTCGTGGGAGAAAATCCCACTTCGTCAGACGCTTTGAAGATAAGAAAGTTACAGAGTGGGAGGAAATTAAATGCAGGGGAGTGTATGACATAGCATCAGGTCAGGCTGTAACAGCAAATCAAAATAGGTGTTGCCGTCGTCATCATGAATAAATCGGATTACGATCAGGAGGCTTATAAACAGCTGTCCAATGGAATGTTCTACAAACCACTCCTCTCTGACCCCACTGAGGAATACCAGAAGGAACTACAACACCTACTCAAGAAACTCCCCAAAGCAGCACAAGAACAAATCAAGACAGAGACACCGCCAGAACCCCATCCAGGGATATTCTATCTACTACCAAAAATACATAAAAGAGGAAACCCTGGACACCCCATCACCTCAGGCATTGGCATTCTTACAGCAGGATTATCTGGCTATGTGGACTCTCTCCTAAGACCCTATGCTATCAACACACCTAGCTATCTGAGAGACACTACAGATTTCCTGAGAAAAATCCAATCCATTGATGGTCTTCCAGAAAATACCATCCTAGCCACTATGGATGTAGAGGCTCTTTACACTAACATTCCCCACAAGGATGGATTACAAGCTATTAGAAAAACCATCCAGGATGATGACACAGCTAAACTTGTGACTGACCTCTGTGACTTTGTACTCACCCACAACCATTTCAGATTTGAAGATGATCTATACCTTCAAGTCAGTGGCACTGCCATGGGTACCCGCATGGCCCCACAATATGCCAACATCTTTATGGCCGATTTAGAACAACGTTTCCTCACGTCTCATCCCAAAGCACCCCTACTTTACCTACGCTATATTGATGACATCTTCATCATCTGGACCCATGGTAAAGATGCCCTTGAAGATTTCCAAAGAGATTTCAACAATTTCCATAACACAATCAAACTTAGCCTGGAACACTCCACACAAGAGATCCACTTTCTGGACACTACAGTGCAAATTAGCGATGGACACATAAAGACCTCCCTATACCGCAAACCTACTGATCGGTATAGTTACCTACATCCCTCGAGCTTCCATCCTCGACACACCACACGATCCATTGTGTACAATCAAGCCCTAAGATATAACCGCATTTGCTCTGACCCTTTAGACAGAGACAGACACCTTCAGGATCTCTACCAGGCATTCTTAAAACTACAGTACAAACCCACAGAAGTGAAGAAACAAATTGACAGAGCCAGACGGGTACCCAGAAGTCAACTACTGCAGGAGAAGCCCATGAAAAATAACAACAGAACGCCACTGATCATCACCTACAACCCCCAAGCCAGACCTCTTCAACACATCATCAAAAATCTACAGCCTATTTTACAAGATGATCCCTCACTCTCTCAAGCCTTGGGAGACAGACCTCTCCTTGCTTTCAGACAGCCCCCTAATCTTAAAAGGATACTTACCAGCAACTACAGATCACAGAGCAGAAACACTAAAGCAGGAACACAGCCCTGCGGCAGACCACGCTGCCAACTTTGCCCTCATATCTACACTGATGACACCATCACAGGGCCTAATCATGCCACCTACTCCATCAAGGGTTCGTTCACCTGCTCATCCACCAATGTGATTTATGCCATCATGTGCCGGAAATGCCCCTCTGCCTTATATATTGGACAGACAGGACAGTCTCTGCGCCAAAGAATCAATGGACACAAATCTGACATCAGAAATTGCAACACTGCAAAACCTGTAGGGGAACACTTTAATCTCCCTGCTCACTCCCTTAACGACTTGTTAATAGCTGTGTTGAAACAGATGAATAACAAATCACAGCTTCAAAGAGAGACTGCAGAACTCGAACTTATATGCAAATTTGACTCAGTTGTCTTGGGGTTAAACAGGGACTATGGATTTTTCTCGCATTACATCAAGTGAATTGACCTCCCCCTCCTCTATGTGCTGTTCCCCAGTGTTTTGAATCCTAACACCTATTTTGATTTGCTGTTACAGCCTGACCTGATGCTATGTCATACACTCCCCTGCATTTAATTTCCTCCCACTCTGTAACTTTCCTATCTTCAAAGCATCTGACGAAGTGGGATTTTCTCCCACGAAAGCTCATGTGATTAATAAATCTGTTAGTCTTTAAAAGTGCCACAAGACTCTGTTGTCTTTCTACAATAGACTAACACGGCTACCCCTTTGGAAATGGACCTAAAGGTACTTAAACTTAATTCCATAATGTCTCCCAAGGACATTACAGGAAATGGCCTTCTTTGTCATACAGGCCACTTGGAGAGCCATCCTGAAGTCATGAGGGCACAATTTATTGCACCATTAAGAATCATAGGATATGCTGTCAGATATCCTAGTGTCTAACCTGGGTTAGTGCAGCACCAGTGCGGGCATGGTTACATGAGTGTAACTCAAGGATGATTTAGCCATGTGGCTTTTTGTAATCTGAATTCCAATATATGGATGCCAAGACCCAGGTTAACTCTTCAGTGAAGGCATACCAAAGAATGTTAATAAGCCCTTACCTGTCTCCATAGTAATAAAGCAAACCAATCCACAGAATGGTGGGACAAGAAATACCATGGCCGTCAGACCCACTAGTGAGAGCACAGAAAAGACCACTCTGATATGAATGGGAGAGAGCAGAAGAAAAACGGAGGGAAATCACTGGTCTTGGAACTTATGACTGGATGAAGGAAGACGAAAAGCCTGAATGACACATGTTCACATGAAAGAAACAGAATGGGGAATTGCGGCCAAAGAATGCCTAGTGTCCCAGGGCCCTGCACTCACAGGGAAAAAAAATCTGGCCTACACAATCTATGTTCATTGAGTGAGCTGCAGGAAAGCTTGGCTCCAAGGTGCAGAGGGAGCTGTGAAATTCCTCACACATCCATTCCCATCTCCTGGAATTCTTCACAGCAAAATCATGGATGAACTGTGCAGTGGCCATCCATAGCCCCCAGGATTCACCCTACACACACATGTAAATGTAAAATTATTCTCTCTCCTCTTCTTCTTTTTTTTAAAACTAAACCAGACATTTCAATTTCACGTATAAATCTCCCATAATGACACATTCAGTCAGACTGAAGAATGAAAGATTTATTATTGAACACTTAGGCTCTTTCTGTCTCTTTGGCTAGAGTTTTTCAGACAGTGGGTCAGGGACCTTTCAGTTTCACTGAAACACCCATGGGACTAGTTTATCTGGAATCCGAGTTTCTCATACCTTCAACAACCTCTACTAAGATAATATCACCACTATTCATGAGAGAATTCAAACTACCATTCAGAACCATCCATCTGTTACAGAGGAGCAGCATAAATCTTAGTAATATCAATGCTTTGTCTCATGATCTCTCCCCTTTCCCAGTGCATCCTTCTCTTCCTCAGTTAAAATAAAAAGTTCACCACTGTCTTAGACACTTGGTTTGGTTTGGTTTTTTTAAAGAGTCAAAAACACAGCTGGGAAAACTGCAACCATCTTCCTTTCAAGACAGTCTCACATTTTCAAACATTAGATTTTATTGCTTGGTAAGTCAATTCAGGATTTTTAAGTGGTGAAGACCTTTCCCTGACTTGACCTGGAGACTAGCAAAGGCAAGACATGTTGATGCCTCCCTTTAGAATCCTTGCAATAATGTCCTTTGGGTACTATCCCAAGACACTATTTCATGTTATTGCCAGTCCTCCTCTGCATTTTGCATCGACAATCTGATGTAGCGTTAAACCTAGTATTTCTTCTACCCTCATTAAAATTTTAAGGAATTGGGTTATTTTGAATAACTCGAAATTGAATTCTTTAAGTAAAGAGAGAGAGAACTTCAGTTAATTACAGACCTATCTAAGACACCTCTGTTGCTTTCATCATCCAAAAATCAGCAGTAGCATCAGTTACTCGGTTTCTCTAATGTGTTGGCTTTTTACCCGTAGCTGTTTGCGGTGTCAAGGCTCTTGCAAAATGCTTAGAATTTCTAAACATTTCTAAAGTCCAGGGATGACACTGGGTGCTCTTCACAATTTCTTGTTTCCATTATGAGAAAACCTTGCATAGCACAGAGCTTCAAGAGTAATTTTTTGAAAGTCCTACTTATTATGGATGTGTTTCATTTCAGTTGGCAAGAAAAGATGAAGGAAACACTCAAATTGTTCCAAAAAGTTTCTTCAGTAAACAAAGGCAAACATTAAAATAAAATTATTGCTCTGGCTTAAACTCATAAGAGCAATGAAACTCATAGT
This sequence comes from Pelusios castaneus, assembly GCA_007922175.1. Classification (NCBI taxonomy): domain Eukaryota; kingdom Metazoa; phylum Chordata; order Testudines; family Pelomedusidae; genus Pelusios; species Pelusios castaneus. The sequence goes on along the minus strand of ML685756.1, from coordinate 8,235,622 downwards.
TCAGAATCAAACTTTCAATATCCACTCACAACAGGGTGCAGTTGTGTAAAATTAAGATTGGCACTACATTGTGCCTAGATATTTGAGGTTTGGATCCTTAGTTATGAATTTCCTTGTTTGTATGATCTTAAGCCAGAGAACAACAGCTGTATTTTAATCTTGCCTTTTGTGAAATTCTTTGGACTTTTAAGTGTTTACATACACCCATACAACATTGAGTGATTGCACATAGTCACACATCATCCACCAATTCCAGCTGTTTACCACACATGCTATGATATCATTCTAGGTTGAATACTCAAAAGTTGTCAATGGAATGACAAAACAGAATCCACAGCAAGGAAATGAGGTATTAAAAAAAAAAAACATGTCACATGCTACAACAGAAAATACAGGAAGTAAATCTTTCTGACTAGAATTTAAAACGTGGTTTCCCTTGCTAATTTTAAATTATTTTCCAACAGAGGGAGAGAGTCAATTTCAGAGAAATTTCCTCAGCATCACCCAGTTTGTTTGGTTTTGTAATTTTATAAAAACTTTAAGCTCTTAGCGGCAGGGTCTGTAAGCCTGGTCCTCAGCTGATGTAACCTGATTTCACTCCCCTGAAGGCAATGGGATCTTTTAAGCATTTACATGGCTAAGCGTCAGTGAATTTGCATGTTAACACTTAAAGAGATGTATTTGACTTCAGTGGAGCTAAACCATTTTAGACTAGTTGAGTATCTGGCCTCATATAATCATCTGTTTTTTTTAAAGCATTAAGCTCATTATAAGGCTTTAATAATAAAAATAAAATTAACAAATGTTAAACTAGGACATAATCTAATCAGCTATCAATGTTGAGTTCATCAGTCAACAGAGTTTTAGAATTACATTTACAAGAAAGATTGAAAAAAGCAAACTTTTGGGGGGAGGCTGCATAAAATGTGATGAATTTTCTTTTTAAACTTTTGGTTGCAGGGGCGGGAGAAATAGAACAACTCCCTTCTTGAGGCATGCTCAGTTTCACCTTCAGGGAACATTTATGGCCAGAAAGCAGACCTCTGAAAATAAAATTTTATGATGGAAATACTAACAAACCATTAACTATATGGCAGCTTTAGCAGACACTACTATAATATTTCTTCCTCTTTTTATTACATACATTAAATCTATTGAATCTGTTCCCCATACTGCTCTGAATGCGTGTATGATGGATGGTATATAAGTTTCCTTATTCTTGGCAATGCCCTCTTGTCTTATGGATTTGGAACCAAACTGCCAGCGGTCTTCAACACCATGTTCTCTCTCCCTCTCTTTGTCTTATAAGTATACCTATTAATAACTTGGGAACAGCTTCCCACCACTGAAACCCAGTTAAAGTAGCTTAAGATGAGATCAGATCTGATACCCATACTCACTGGAAGCAGTAGTCTTAACTCCATGAGTGGTCCTACATGATTTAAAGGCATGACAATCATCCCCTTAATTGAGATGATTATTCCTTTGTTTTGTAGCCAGATGAATGTATAGACCATATTGGTGGGATCATTCATTTAGCTGGTTTCTATTGTGCTTGAAACATTACTCATGGAAAAAAA
>ML685756.1:8222594-8234032 GCA_007922175.1 Pelusios castaneus | reverse complement strand
TGACGTCTTCTTTATCCCTACAGAGCAGATGTCAAATAGGCAGTAACAGCAATAGGTTACTCACACTACCTCAGTAATTCTAAGTTCCCCATCTTCAAGCATCTGATGAAGTGGGATTTTCTCCCACGAAAGCTAATGCGATAAATAAATTAGTCTTTAAAAATGCCACCAGACTCCTTGTTTGTTTTGCTAAACTAGACTAACATGGCTACCCCCTTTGGAACTTACCCCAGCAATGTCTCAGCCAACCCCGACTGGGAGGTATCACTTCTAGGACTGAGATGGCAGTTCAGACTCCATAAATCCTTAGCCATGTTACTAAGATTATACAAAGGTGCCAACATCAAGGTTTGTGATGTTATTATGTGACCACTAGAAACTAGAGTGAGACCACGAACTTTTCTCACTAACTGAGCAGCTGTCAGATAGCAATAAGTGACGTAAGTCAGTTTTCAAGTGGTGATCTAAAGATGAATATTCTACCACATTCCTGATGGCCTTTAGTATAATCAAGCGTACTGTAGGATGTTGAGTTCTCACTTAAATTCAAAATTTTCCATGATTAGATTTCATTGTTATTCCAAGCACCCTCTTAAACTATATAAAACAAACAAAACATGTTTAAATAAAAGGCTGATCGGCATCTCAGCAAATAAATTCTAATCTAACACGGCCTCTATTTCTGAAATCCACTTCGGGATAAGCTTTGTTCAGTCATTATTTCTAACAGGCGTAACCAATGGTACATGTGGTAATTCAAAAAACTGGCAGGAAAACCTAAAACTATTCTCTTTATTAAGATAAATAGGGCCATGAACGGTTGGTGGTCAGAAGGAAGAAAAATATCTAGGGGAAAAGTCACTTCAAAATTCTTTTAAAATCATAGTTTCTGCTAATAATTATTTCATATAAAGATACTACCTTTTGTTTAGCCTTCAGCAGAACAACCACCTACATAGTTATTTTTTGTTTAAATTACTGTCTTCTGATTATAATTTTAAGACCATTGCTACAAACTCTTTTGGGGGGAAAACATTACTTCCTTCTTCTTTAGATTGTAAGACTGCAAGGCAGAGATTATATTTATCCAGTGTTTGACTGGGGCCTTCTGGCATTACTAAAATATAAATATTTATTATTAATAATACTGTTTAAGATACTCAGTTGGCAGAAAATGATATTGGCTCACTGAAATCAATAGAGGTATGCTAGTTTATCCCAGCTGAAAATCTGTCTCACAATGGTTTTGTTCCATGGTTAGCATAACAGAACAGACTAGAGCCTTGTCTACATTAGAAAGGGTTTGCCAGTGAAAATCTGGCAAAAATCCTAGCGGAGAGTTCTGTGACCAGATCCCTGAACTAAGCTACACCCGCAAGAACTTTTTTTTGCCAATGTAATTCTTTCTACAATAAGGCTTTTGAGGGAATAGCTATGTCAGTTGCAGCTGTGAATTATCAAATTCAAATTTTCAAATGACATAGCCACACCAGCAAAACTTAAGTATAGACCAGGCTTAGTTTGTGATGAACCTGTGAAGATCATATTTTCAAAATCCCCATAATGTGACAGTTTTGGTGACATGGAGAGGTTATAAAAGTCTCTTTCAGCTTAAGTTACCTGTTTATCAATTGTAAGAAAATAACACACAAGATGCAAGGGACAATAGTCAGATGAATGTGTCTTATTTTCATCCCACTAAAGATAGGGGAATTAGGTGGTGTCTCATGGAAGATATTACAAAGTCTTGCTTGCATTCATTACAAGAACACTTGAGTCAACTGTTCTTGGCTCGTACTAATTTCATGATTCATGACTTTAAAAACACACATATATGTGTTTTATATTGGGACAGTTCTAATCTAAGTAAATTAAGAGCTGCAATGCATGTTTCATCTTGTATTTCATTACACTTTGTTCCCATATTATAACCCATATTATAATTACACCCCCCCCCCCCCCGGAATTCAGCAGGCTTATCACATTAGCCAGCAGCTTAAAAACAAGGAACACTGGCTTCATTAGGGTGCATTACACAATTGGAATTCCTGGTCTTCTTCATTCTCTAAAGAAGCTTAAGTGTAATCTCGGGAAACTCTGGTTTACACATTTGCACCAACCTTGGTGGAAAATATTTGGCGTGGTTTTTTCCCTTCAACATGTGTCAGATATGGAAGGAGTGGGAATTGCTCAATACAAAAGTAAAATAAACTGTCTACAGCTGCACATAACCAGTTTGTAATAAATACAGAAAGGTCAGAAACTAGCAACATTTATCTGTGCGTGTAGATCTTTCCTATGAATATTTCCACTGGTTTCATATATGCTGCTTCCATGGTTTCCCGTAACATGGTGACTATGACATACTGTTACTAGGAAATTAGAAGTGGCGGGGGAGGAGAGAATGGAGGTGGAAGGAGAACAGAAACTTTTTTCATGCTAGTTCCTGTATTCTTAAAGAAACTCTAACTATAATAATTAAATCACAGAACATCTATGTTAAAATTCTGAATTAAACAAAAGCCAAGAAATTCAGAGTTCAGCCTGAAACCTTTTCCTGAACACACTGTACTATGCATATCCATTCTGAAACAAGCACACACACACATCGTAAATTCATTCATTCCTATGGGACTTATTCTGACTTCATGTTCAGTGGGTCCTTGCTAACTCTTAGTATCAGGCTTTTTCAGAGCCAACCACCAAAATTAGTACTGCCATCTAGCACAAGCCATTTATCATCCCCTTATTTTCAGACTTGTATAGGGTGACCAGATAGCAAGTGTGAAAAATCAGGACATAGGGCGAAGGGGAGGAGATAGTAATAGGCACTTGTATAAGAAAAAGCCCCCAATATTAGGACTGTCCAATATAAAACTGGAACACCTGGCCAGCAGAACATTATCAGGTCATATTGCTGCATGGTGGTGAGATATCGTACGAACGTCATGAATTGGAATGACAACATGCATGTGTTTTTATGAAAGTCACTGCACTGCCTGGCCACCTGATGATGTTTACAACAACCATCCCAACACAAGAAGACCTGCAGGAGAAACTTCAAATGGTAATAAACCTTTATAAGACTATGATAGTTTAGGGAATATTTCGTCAACTTATGAATTCCTTTTTGTTTTGTGAAACATCATTTATTATTGAAACCTTCAGTGTGGATTACAACCTCCATGCTGTAGCAAAAACAGAGCATGTCTAGAAAGCTGAAACAGGGCCCTCAAGGAGTCGTGAACAGCACATAGTTCTACCCTGCTAGAACAATGGGGTTGCTACCGGCAGAGCCACTGACTTTTAAAAACTGTATGCCCAACAATCCCATATACGGTTGAAGCATGAAAAAATCACCAGCAGAAGAAGAAAAACAGAGAAAGGTGTCAAAGATTGGTCTTGGAAAGGACATACTCTCTAAGCAAGGGGAGCCATTACAAAATTGAAACAAAAGACACTGCTGGAAGAGTGGAGGACAATCTTTGCCTTCTCCCAGGGGGACTGGCCAAAACGAAGGACTTTTAGGAATGAAGAAGACACAGCGGAGGAGATCAGGGGACAAGAGGGAGGTTGTGGTCAGGCCTTTACTGTTTTAAATAGATCTGTAACTCTCCTCTCCTGTCTTAAGAGAAAATTGTGTGCTTGTCATGTGACACCCAAGGTAAAAATCAGAATGTCCATAGAAGAGGGAAATTCTGAGGGAGCATGCATAAATGACTGGGGAGACTAGAAAAGTTCAGCTCTGGATTTAGGGTACCAGAATGTTGGAATGCAGGCCTCCACCTCCTAAAGAAGGGGGACAAACAGGGAGTCTGCATCCCAAGAGCATGTGCTGGAGGCCCAGTGACAGAATCACTAACCAGACCTTTCCCAGATCCAGTTGGCTTTTAAGCACATTGGACCAAAGGCTGAGTTTGATTAACAGATTGATTGACTGTCTACTGGGGGAGTCATCTAGGGATTTAACAATGATGTTTCAGCATTAGATTTAATCAGTTTTCCTGGAGTCATCACCATTCAGCAGGTAAATTCATAAATATATGTAAATATGTTTTGAAAAGAAGACAAGCACTTTCTCTGAATTCCTTTTATTTAATAAAAGAAAACCTTAAACCAACAGAGCAGTAATGTAAGATAATAATTCCAACTGATGCAGCAGCACTTGTGTGAGACAGTGTTTTGAACCATTATTGTACAGTCGGAATTCAAGGCCAAAAAAGACCAACAGATCATTTAGTCTGATCTCCTTCACATCACAGGCCAACAACCCCAACCCATCCCCAGTTACTCCTGCACTGGGCCCAGTGAACTGGATAGACTAACGCACAGACCCCAGGAGATTAAACTATTGTCTTCCATGGGCAGAGAATAGGTAGGATCAGGGTGCACTCCCACAAAACAGATGCTCCAACGCTCCCCTGGTGTACAACACAATACATGGATTAGGTTGCACACCCATGGAGTCTGATGCCCCTTTGAAGCCTTTTCACATAGCAGTCAAGGACATTCCACAGCTCCTAGGATTTCACCCTACAATAATACTGTGTACCACCCACTCACATAATATTCTTCAGTGACCCCGACTAGTTTTATTTTTTTCCTTGCTGTTTAAACTGAAACATGATATGAGGCAGAATTACACAGAGTTGGGGGGAAGGGAAATAAAAGAAAATTAGCAAAGATATAGATGTTCAGATTTAAAAGAGAACATGTCTAAAAACAATGTCATACATGAGATTTGCTGGAAAATCTTTTAAACAAAAAGCAGAAATAGTTTCTATTTTCCAAGTAAACCTTTTCTATACCAGTTGCCTAAACATTCTTCCTCAAATTTCATTTTTAATATATTTTGAACAGTGCTTCACATTTTCCTTCATCTTCCCTGTGTGTTTTGATGACAAAAAAGTCACTCAAAAATAAATTCCAAAAATTTATCTACTTTATGACCTCAGATATTCCTAACATAACCTAATTCATTCATCTACTTCAGCTAAAATCAGCGTTCTGCGTGCAGATTTTACTTCACCTTACAGTATATATTTTAATAAATTGCACTATGATATACCGGATAAAGGTCCACACACAGTTTCATTCAAGCTGACAGGTCCTATATTATTTATTAGCAAACAGAACTTGCATGGGATTTTCTAATTTTAGACAGAAGGGTTTTAATGTTGTTTGGCTTATCCACATCTTTACATTTTCTGCCAGGTCAGCAGCTAAAGGACTTGCACTTTTGTATAAAACCTAATAAAATTATGGAAAATGACAGCGAAGAGAAAATTAATGCACTTAAAATGTATTTTATAGTCTAGTTCAGCTCAAAGGGAAAAAAGAAAATGGGAAAATGTATGTAAAAAAAAATGCAGGCCACAAGGAACAACAAGAAAAAAAAACATATTAAAAAATGAATAAGTAACACAGACATAAAGACCAAATACATGATTTGTGAACACAATCATTTCTTGGGCTGCCGCTTCCTGAATACAGTTGCCTCTGACCTATTGGAAAGTGGTTGAAGTCCAACCTGAGGTCTCATGTGGAAAGATTGTGGTGTTCTCACCTCAGTCCCCAGAAGACAGTAGTCCTCATCACTAAAACCACATATAATTCAGAAAATTGGCAGTCCTTGTTCAGGAGAGACCAAGTCTTAAGCTGTTTGGAAACTGAACTTCCTCTCACCCTGAAGAGGGTGGGTTGTGTAAGAGGAGGGTGAATCAACATGGAGAACTTTTATAGCCTGTCAGTTTAAAAAAAAACCCAACAAACAAACCCAAAGCTAAAAAGCAAAATGGACTTGTGCTTTAAGCTCTACTTACTCTCCTTTCCACAATCATTTACCACAGCTATTAAAAAACAGTATCTATATCTTTTCTACTTGAGATGTTTTAAGCCAACAGACAAAAGCCAGATGCACTTGCAAAATGGTATTTTAACTAGGAATTGAAACACGTGTGTGACAGTAAGAGACCTATAGCTGGAAAATAAAGCTCATTGCTTCAATGGCTGGAAACAAGTTAAAACCAACTGCTTTATTCACAAGGGACTGCTGTTGGGCTTTATAATCTTGCTATCAAAGTCACGTTGTTACTCTTGGATAATTTTCTCCCCAAATTATTCAGTTTACTTCCTATTTCTGGCTACATGCACAGTGCTACAGTAACAATCACCTAGTGCATATACTCTTTAGTTGAACTGGTCTGAAATTTTCCGACAGAACACTTTTCTTTATGTATATATATATATATATATATATATATACACACACACACACACACACACACACACACACACAAAAATACATATATAAAATAATATATATACATATATAAATAAAATACACATATATCTATGAAATTTTATATATATGCAACATAAAATGAAAAATGTCAAAACTGAAACAAAATATTTCAGTTTTGTCTACACTAGATATTTCAATCAACCCAACACTGATTTTTTTCTTTTTGCCATTTTGGTTTGTGGAAAATTTCTTTTAATTTATTTACTTCCCCTCTGGAACAGAAGACATTTAAAAATTGTGAAACTCCCAGTGAAATGAAAAATCTGATACCCCCCTGCTTTATTCATAAATGGTTATCTCCTACAGGTCAAATGCTGTTAAAACCACTTCTTGTGTAAAACCCAAATAAATGGGCTTTTTGCAAAAGACATAAAAAGATCTCCCACAACCTGGAAACTGCATGTGAAATAATTGTATAGCCTGAAGATCCCCTACACGGCTGTTTAGATAAGTGGGTGGAAGTACTTGCAATTCACCTCCCTCTCCACCAATCCAATCCTATCAGAGCTCCAAGTTGTTTCAAAGAAGGGCATCACAAACAGCTCTGAGGTACACAGGGATTCTGGTGTTACTTTATGCACTCTGCCATCATTTCATAGTGGAATCACAATAGTCTTGCAACATCCATTACCACCATACCTATGTCCCTCAACCAGAACAGAAGCCTGGCTCATACCTCAAATAAAACCTGATCTTTCCACGTCATTGTATTTTTCTAAAGGGCAAAAGTCACTATTATTTCCCATTTGTTCTCTATAAAGTATCCATTATAAAGTGCATTACTACTGTCATGGAAACCCAAAAGTCTGTAACTTTACTTAAGGAAACATTTAAAGTTTACAAAGCTCTCCTTGGATCAGTTTTGAGCAGAAATATTACCTTATAGATAATTGCTATACATTTTCAGGAACAGCCATAGCAGAGCTTACGGTTGACTAGAGTAGACTGCTACCAACCTCGTATGTACAACGTGAAAATATCACTCTAATTAGTAGGATACCAGAACCAGCTTGATGCTGTCACCGTAACTCATACAAAAGCTCCTCTCCTGTAAGAGGTGAGACCAGTTCTGGTCCCTCTACAACTGAGCCAGCTATTCTCCTTTTACATAAAGGAATCATAACAATATTGGAACTACCATATTGGATGAGATCCAAAGTACATTCCAGTCCAGTATCCTGCCTCCAACAGTGACTTCCATCAGATGCTTCAGAGGCAAATCTAAGAACCCTGGAGCCACAAATGTGAGATTAGCTTCCCCCCAACGTAGGTCTTGTCCTGATCTGAAAGACCACATCTACATTACGAACTAGAAGTGTGATTTTCCGTTCATAGATAGGTGCTTGCACACTTACTAAAACAGGGGCATGTACACAGCACAGCTCAGTCGTGGCTCCACTGCCAATACTTGTGCTAGGAGCTAGTGCAAGTATGTGTCAGCAAACAGGGGACTCACACCTCTACCTCATAGAGTAGATGTAACCTACCAGTAAAGATTTTGGCTTCCAGAATTATCCTCAATACCAAAATGTAACCACTCCAAGATCCAGATGCCCCATGGTTAAGAATAAATATTAAAGAGGTATGTGTTCAGGTACCTTCCTATATTAAGTTTTTACAAACAAGTTCATACCCAACACATTTTGGCCCAGATCCAGTGCACCAAAGCAACCTGGCACCAACTCATTCATCTCTTTTAGATAACAGCATTCCATCCTCATATTATAAATGTACATTTTTATTCTGTCTCTTGAATTCCTACATGAATTTATCTATAAATTAAGTTAAAACAAAATAAAATGTAGTTTTTTTTTAAAGTTACCTTTTGGGTGCTGACTTTAACCTTCCACATATCACATATACAAATATAATCATACTTTCTCAGTCCTCACAATGGTCCCCTCAATCATCTTTCCCTTCTCCTATCCCTCCATGTGCTGTTATCTCCTCTTCTTTATTCTCATTTTAATTAAATCTCCAGTCCTGGAGATTAGCACAGGGAGACCTTTTATCCAGGACTTTGATGGGACTCTATGAAAACATACAGGCTTGATGCTGCTGTAAATTGCACACTCCTTAAAGCAAAGCATTCTACATTACCCGTACTACAAAGTTCCAGGAAGACCTACAGCATCATATGGTAAGTAGAATGTCCTTGTGCATAAAGCACTTATGTGAGACTCAGGAGACCTGAGTTCTAATCCTGGCATTGCCACTGGCCTGCTAGGTAATCTTGAGCAAGTACTTTGCCTTGCTACCTCAGTTTCCCTATCTGTAAAATGGGAATAATGATGCTGCCCTCTTTATAAAGTGCTTTGAGATCAACTGATGAAAGGTGACGTATAAAAGTCATGTATTATAATAATAATAATTTTATACTCACATGTGCATGAGATTCCAGCACAGCTGTGGTCATCCCTACATGAAATAACTGCTGAATAAATCTTGTCAGTAGGAGCTAGATTTTCTTCCCCATCCTCAAAATCCCTCCCGAATGAGATGAAATTGTTAAGGCCTGAAGAATAAGCCTGCCTACACATTAGTAGCAAACCAAATCCCTTTTCATTCCCTCTACCGTGGAAGGACTCCCCGGGATTCTAGAATTCTTCATTGTTGCTCTTTCCATGCCACTGAGAATAAGGGGAATTGCAATTCCTGTACAGTTATCCATCCTTAAAAATATATGCGTTAAACAGATATTTTAAAACCAACATCGTGAGTAGTGTTACACCATGCTGACTTCTGACATTTTAGTAAAGGGTCAAACTCGTGGTCATTCAGCATGATGAACAAATACAATGCAAGACAGGTTTCTACCCTGCAGGGGTGATGTGGATGATGATCTACAGAAAACTTTTACCACTTTGCACTTTCTATAAAAAAACATTTGTTTCCAGACTGACAACCAAGGTATCAGCTGAAGCCAAACAAAGCAGCCAAAATATTAAATGATGAATGGAGCGAATTAAAGCCTCCCAGAACATCTAGTATATAAAATCACAGGGAGAGATTCTATGAAGAATACACACACACACTGTTCCTTTACTATAAAACACTATTTTATAAGTGTGGGCTTCTATACTGTGGTTCAAAAATCTAATGAACTGCACCACATGGTTTCTATATAATTTAGGACGTGAAAATCTTATTACAGTACCCAAATAACTCACCTCTAAGGAACATCTACTGCATGTGGAGTATGTACTGCACAACAATAATCTACATTTATACAGTATTTTTCATCCCAAAGAAGCACAAATTGCTTTACAAATTTAAACTTATATGTGAACTACGTACAGGGATCACACTCTCCACAGTGTATATGCAACCATTAGTATAGTGAAATGGTTCAACTATTTAACAAATCACACAGCATTTTTGACTGAAAGAGAAGAATACTGTATGATATGTAACTGAAATGGAAGAGAGAATATAGTTAGGCTAGACAAATTATCCAGACACTAGAATTAGCTCTCCTGCTTTTTAAAAAGTGCTGTAGGAACTTTTTAATAAGAAAAAGAGTTCAAGCTCATAATTTTATGTCTCATGTAGAGAAATGTACTCCCTCCTCCTCGACCACCACAATAATTCTCCAATACTATGCTGGCTTCTTGGTTGAATAATGGTTCAGGGGATTGAGCACACCCACTGAATCACTAACTCCATTTTCCCTCCCTGTAACAACTATTGTGAATTACACAGGGAAAACGTATGGATTCAGCTAATAAAATAACTCAAATGGCAGATGGAACCTACTGTCATGACAAGATGTTAATGTGAGAACAAGGATAGGAAATATAGCCCGTCATTTCCAAACTACAGTTAGGCACCTAAATAAAAGTGGCCACATTTTCACAAGCCTTTAATACCCACACTACCAGCAGTCAGTGGCAGCTCCAAGTGTTTCCCAAGACAAAACAGTGGAATAGAGGAGTGAATCTAAGGAAACTTGGGAGGGAAGCCTGGAGAGACATGGAAGAGAAGAGGAAAGACATAAGGCTCCAGCTGAGCACTAGTTACTACTTTAAAAATGTGCCTGGAACTCTGTGCGTGCGTGCGTGCGCACGTGAACACAAGACAGAAACCACCCAGAACAAATAAAACTGCAAAGCAAATGCTAAACATGTTTTTCTTCTCTACCGCATAGCAGAATATACCATTTATCCTACTATGGTTCTATTATTTACCTTCTTCATGCCCTACCCAATTGGGAAGTGAAACTGTTAAGTCTTAATGTCAAGGTTTATGGGGAACTGTTTCATTTTGAGTTCAAATGCATCATTTTGGCAGTGGAACATCTGCTTCAAATACTTCAAAGGATCCTGACATTTACTACAGTATGCCCAAAAACATACAAGTAACCTTAGACCATTACTGTGTACATTGTAAAACTGAGCATTCTTTGTATTCTGTGCTCTTTCTATAGTGCTTGTCATTCAGATGCAGAAATAACATGGAGTTCTGCTGTAAGAACTTTGTTGCAATCATGTAGTTATAACAAACCTTTTATTAGGCTGATAAAAATAACACTTGTTTCTTAGTATGAAGAAAGATGACTAAAATAGGCATATAAAGAGGGGTGACATTCAGAAAATCATGTGACAGAGCAATAAAAAGACTCTAGGATCACAATTTGCAATTTAACTTCATTGTAGAGCATTTCTTCTTTGAGTTGCTCTACGAATAAAGTTTAGTGCTGTAGTTACTTTCTGATGAATGACAGGAAAAAATCTATTATAATCAAATAATTTTCCATGTGTTTTATGGAGGTTTCTTAGAACATGAATCAAATAATAGTTGTAGTAAGAATGGAATTCTCTCTCATTGCATGGTCTTGTTAATTTTTTTATATTTGGGCTGGAAAAAATGCCAACTCCTCCCATTAAAATAAAAAGCTGAAGAAATATTTTTAAAATTGCATCTTTTATACAACAAAAATTATCCAAAGAATCCATCAAAAGAAAGCAAAGTCTATTCTAGCAAAATTTACTGAATGTGTTTATATTAAGTAATGAAAACCACATTGTGAAATTCTTTGTAATGAGTGGGTAACAATGCAAAGCACAAATCACAATGATAGCTCAGATGAAACCATTTCCTACTGTGGCAAACAAATGCAATATTAAAAGAACAG
>ML685756.1:8199245-8222584 GCA_007922175.1 Pelusios castaneus | reverse complement strand
CCATTTCCTACTGTGGCAAACAAATGCAATATTAAAAGAACAGAACGTTTCTCAAATTTACACATTCTGCACCTACTGTATTGGTCTAGATTAACTAACCACCTACGGGTTGTTCAGGTGTCATGCCGAAGTCACAGTGGGGAAAAAAATACAAAGACAAAGCCAACACATAGACTGAAAGTCCACCTTGCAAGCCCTTTTCTTGTGTGTTACCAGAAAATCACAGGAAAACTCAAATAATCAGTGAACCTCGACATACATTACTAGGTGGAATAGGGAAGGGTGGTTTTGATAAATTCCTGCAAACATGGGAGTAAGTGAAAGAAATACCATAAGCTGAATGGGGCGAGGCCATCTTTCCACAGAACTGGTAAGCAGCACATAAATGAGTACGACTTCAGTTTTTAAGGATATTCGCTACAAGGAAAGGCTAAAGAAGTTGAGTTTAATGAGTCTATTATGGTGTGGAAAGCAGCAGAAGCATACTTCATCTTCCCAGTCAGCGTTACTACACCAGGGGCTGCTGCCGATGCACTGAAAATGCAAGCCCCACACAAGGTGTTTTAGGTGGGCTGGGATTAGAGATAGGGTGTGCTATGCCTGCTCTAAATCTGTAGCAATTGTGCCGATCAAACTCCTATCAGAGCCCAAGGTAGCACTGTGTTTCCTTTCCTAAATGCGTCTGGATACCGAAGACACTTCCCCCACCTCACAAGAGCCATAATTTACCCTTAAATGATAAGTGGAGTTAAATAGAGGGAAGCATTTAAGAACTTCCCCTGATTAGGTGTTCACAGAGATCCCAAATTCGGTATTAGGAAATGGAGAGCAAAAATACCATAAGTGTGATACTTTATTTCTATATGGATCATGGTCAACCAGATAAATACATTAGCATTTCAGCAATATATGACGCCAAAGAAAAGGCAGAGTTTTAAGTGCAACGGTTCTCAACCACTGTGTTGGGGCACATTACTGTGTCACCACACAGCGGTAAATGTGTCACAGAGAGCCAGGGAGATGGCTGGATTTGCCCAGAGGGGTCGGTGTGCAGGTTGGTGTCCTGTAGGGTTGCGACATGCCACCAAGTATGTCACAACCCACAAAAGGTTGCAAACTACTGACTTATTGTATTGCTCAGCCATTCATTCAGCCTCTATAAACGAAACGCAGCGCTTAACCTAAAATAGCCAGATTTGTCTTAAATTTTTAACAACCGTTTTAGGAAATACAGAATTCAAGCAAAGGTATTTCCCTCAAGACTGAGAGAAAATAGGTGTAGGCATCCGTGTTGGAATCAGTCAGGATCCAAAAGCTGCCAAGTTCTGTGTGTTTTAAAAGAAAGGGTAGCAGAAATGATCTCTTTTAACTCCTTTTCAAGATTTAGTAGAGGAAAATGGTAATGTTTCGTGATGCTCTGCCACCAAATTTCTCAAATTTACATTTATTTTTCCCTCCTTATCACGGGGCAATCTAGAGAGACTGCACTAACTACCAAAGAATGTGTCACAATTTACAGTCAAAAGCCGCAGTTCATGGGGAGCAAGGCAAACAATAGCAGGGGTAGATCTACAAGGGAGCTCTCTGTCTCTTTGGATGGAAGCCAACTTGTCTACAACTTTAACAATAACAGGATTGCTTTTATGTTGATGAATATCATTTTAATTTAGAAAATCAAAAAGGATTCTTCCATGTACCCATATCTGGAATGCACCTAAACAATCAAACATTTTCCAGATGATCGTCTATGGATAAGTATTTCTGAGATTCATTTGGCTGAACAATTCAGAACCAATGACTACCAGGTACAGATGATGATGTATTGATGTGAATAAGCAGACCAGTGCCAAGCCAGAAATAAAACCCAGGTTTCCCAAAGTCCAGCCCAATGCTCTATCCACTAAGCTTCAGTGCTTCCTTATTAGAGGGAAGTAATCTGTCTGTAAAGTAACTTTTGTTGCTAAAAACTTAAACTTTTTGGCACCTAAAATAATATGAATATTTTGACTACCGAACACCTTGCAAATTTAAAACAGCTCATTAACTGCATGACTTGCTGGGCCAGATAAAACTTTTTCCCTATCAACCTGAATGAATTCCCTCCTGGAGTGACCAATATCTGATGCTTTCCCCGCAAGCTGGGAGAGCCCTTCCCAACCCCAGTCACCATATCATGTGATTGAGGTATGAGTAAAAATTATACAAGCTGCAATAGCATTACAGCTGCATTGTCTCAATAGCCTTCTGTCCACTTGTAAATTTAGTAATCTAGAAATGACGCGATGAAAGCAGAACAACAGGCAAGAGCTTCTCTACAAAGCACATTAGTGTACACCTACTGTGGTATAAGTTCTAGTGTACACCAGCATGTTGCATGCTAACTACACATAAAAGTTTCCTAATGCATGTTTACATAGCCCTGTTTCAAATAGTTCCACATTAATTCATGGGTCCCAATTCTGAAAAAAACACAGGCACATGCTTAGCTATAAACACATGAGTAGTCTCATGGAAATCAAACTACCCACATGTTTTAAGTTATGTACTTAATTGCAGGATTGGGGTCTTCTTTGAATTTAAGAATCCTTTAAAGATATTTAAATTCTTTAATGCTGAAGGTTTTGGTTTGGTTTGGGTTTGGGTTGGGTTGATTGGTTTGGGTTGGGTTGATTGCTTGGTTGAAGATTCTAGACTCCATCAACACCTCATTATTCTAACCACTGTGGAAAATTTTACTATTAATCAACAACAGTAGAAGGCCCCAGTTTAAGAAACATTTAGCACATGCTTAAGTTCATTCTTAATTATTTCTATGGGACTTTAGCACAAGCTTAAAGTTAGGCAAGTGTTTCAATCTCTTGAATAGAGATACTTGAACCAGAGCTGAAGTGTTGTCATTTTTCAAAGAATTTACTAATTGGCAATTCAACCTTCTTTATACCATAGAACAAATAAATCTTTTAGCCTGTTTGACATTGATTTTAGAGTGCACACACATACCATATTTACACATCAACTATGGCTTATGAGTGAAAATCTAATAAAATTAATCTTCTACCTTCATACCTGTTAAACTGCACACACGTTTATGAAATACTAGTTTTCAGAACCACAGAGGCAAAAAAGGAAATACAGGCATCTAGATAAAATATTTTCAGCTCCTGGGAACACATATTCACAAAGGAAAACATTTTGAAAAGTGTTCAAACATACAGGTGCTCACATTAATTCAGATGGAGAAAAAAAGAGTATGCATGCAGTACTCTCTATCAATGTTGTAATTCAACTTTGTTTAGTTCTCAACTGTGCAAATATTCTGTTTCTTTCCTTACATGCAAAATCCATTCAAGACAATGTATGTACATGTTTGCAGGATCAGTCCCTTAGAGTAATCTGTCGGGACACATTATTGTGTCATAACACAATAGTAAGTGTGTCCTGGAGGGCTGGGGAGATGGCTGGATTTGGCATGGGGTGGGCTACTGTGTCCTGTAGCGTCGCAATATGCTGCCAAGTGGTGTCATGACCCACAAAAGGTTGAGAACCACTGCCTTAGAGTGCAAGCTTTGGGCTTAAAATGCTATCTTTCAAGACATTTGTGCTGTACTCATTATGGGTGGTATCTGAGCATGTCACAATTATTGCATGGAAAATGGAAATGTACCTGATTTCAGGCAGGAAATCTATGTTACTTTGGACCACATCAGCTTGGCTTGATGGCGAACAAACCAGAAATACATAATCTTAATTTTACTATACAGCCACAACTAAATAAAATCAAATTTGTGCTTGAAAATGGATATTAAATAATATAATTTTATAAATCATTAACCAATGCCATTCTGAAATATAACATTATTTTGTTGCATTTTAAGTCACTTTTAGCACCAGCAGTTGAACACAACTCATTTTCTTATAACCATATTAGACACATGTTAACCATATATACAAATAGATAGTATGCCTTACATCAATGGTTTTCAACCTATTTTTATTTGTGGACCCCAACAAAATTTTGAATGGAGGTGTGGACCACTTTGGAAATCTTGGATATAATCTGCGGACCCCCAGGGGTAAGTGGCCTACACTGACAGCAGCAAATTTGTCGTGGTCAGATCGATTTATCTGATTTGACTGAGTGGCAGTAAAGACATGCTCACTCGATTCAGAATTTGATCTAGTAAAACCACCTCTTTAGGCGGCGTTGTATTGCGCCACTGGGGATGCATTTCTCTTGATGCAGCACAATGAAGATGGTGAATAGAATCGAAGTTACAAAGTCAACAGGAGATATGCAAGCTACTCTGCATAGCTTGCATAACTCCCATCATCTGCCACCAAATTTCACCAGCAGCGTAGACCGGGCCATAGTGTGCGGACACCCAGGGATCACAGGTTGAAAACCTCTGTCTTACAACAGATTCCACTGCCCCTGTCTGAAAGGACTGCAATTATTTCATTATAAACCACATTTTTCAAGAATCTATCATTCAGACATAAACACCCTACTCCAGGCTGAAACTTGGTCTTCCAGTCTTTTCCGACAAAGTATTTTTTTGTTTTAATTTGGTTTAAATTAGTCTTTTTAAGTTATAAAGGGTAAACAAACAAAAAAAGTTGTGGTTTTATTTTTTGTGCTTTTGTAACTCAAAAATAGCTTTGATTTTTATTCCTTCCTATTTGATTCTTTTTTTAAAAAAAGAATGAACAAAAACTAAACCAAGGAATGAACGGCAAAATAAAGGAGTCAATGAAGATGCATTGTGTTGGTTTAGTCCCCATGCAATCTCAGTGAAGTCAATTAGGCTCCACAGGATGAAAGTCAGCACAGAATGGGTCCTAAAAGCCTTTGTGTATTAAAACATTTAAGTTGTGATGGTATTCAGATGTACAAAGATTGTTGACCATTTATAGCAATTATTTTTCCTATCTGTATCTACTTTCTTAGTTTCCATCTGCAAATCTCTATCAATAAAGACATAATGAAGCAACTTTGTGAAGGATGCAATGGCACAACAGCTTCTATGTTTGATCTCCATATCTAAATTGGCTGTCTGAGAAAGGTAGCTACCAAGGTAAAGGAAATACTCAACATTTTCTAGAAGTTCGCCACCGATGGCAATTTCTGAGAAAAGGGGGATTAACTTGTGCCTTGCCTGCTGGGGCAATCTAGTGGAGCACTTTAGTCTGCCCAAAGTTGAGGGAAAGTCCAAGGCTGTGACAGGCACCTGAGAAAAGATCTAGAGTGGACTGCAAGTCAGCCTTGGTATGCATGAGGATAGCACAGTCGTCAGCATGCTTAAGGTCGGTAATAACAGTACTGGTGAACATCATTTTAGAATGGAGATGCTGCAGGTTGAAGAGCTGGCTGTCCATGAGACATTGACTCCCAATTCCAAAAGAAAGACTGTCATGAGTAAGAATCAAAGTCATAGCAAGATAGATGAAAAAAAAGGGTTGAGGCAATATCACAGTGCTGCTTAACACCAATACAGATGGTGAACAGGTCCATCTCCAACCCAATCATTCCATCATGAAGTAGCCTGAATGAATGAATAAACTTTAATGGACAGCCAAACCTAGAAAGCATCTTGCAGTATACTTCATGATTGATGGAATCAAATAAATTCAAGTTAGGTCAATAAATGCCATAAACAATGGCAGGTGTAGTTCTCTACCCCTCTCTCAGATCTTTCAGGCAACAAAAATCATGTCAGTGGTGCCCTGAGACAGGCTGAAACCAAATTGGGACTCCAGAAGGACATCTTTGGCAAGAGGGAAGGAACAGCTCCGAAGTATGTGAGCAAGGATCTTCCCGCATTAAGAGGAGGGCAATGCCTCACTAATGCCCACACCATTGACTTGTCCCCTTTCTTAAAAATGATCAAAATATTGGCATTCCTTCAGTTGGTTGGAATTTCCAAATTCTAACAAAAAGTTCATGAATTTTTTTGCACAAATACTATTTCACCAGCTTTGAACACCTGTACAGGGATGCCATCTGGGCATGGTGCCTTCATGTTTCTAGTTTAAGTGATGGCATGCCAAACTTCCTCAGAAGTGGGGGGGGGGTTGGCAAGAGGTTCTATTACCGGTTGCTGAGGAATGGACTTGGTGATGGGAGCTGATTCCACAGAATCTCAAAGTGCTCCTTCTAATATTGTTTGAGGGCTACCTTGACCTTAAGGGTGGAGCTGTCCTGAGATCACAGGAGTCATCATGCCAGTTGAGCTTGGCCCATAGATGACTTTAATTGCTTGAAAAAAGCTTTGCATATCATGGTGATCAGCAAAGCTCTGGATCTCCATGGCCTTTGCTTGCCACCACTGATTCTTGATGTCACGGACCTCCTTTGAACTACAGCTTTAAGCTGACAATAAGCCTCTCATTTTTGCTACTTACAGGACTCATTCTGCCAAGTGCAAAATGTCCTTCTCTTCTGATGAATAATTGCTAGGATTTCCTCGCTGTTCAAACCAATCCTGTTGGCAGTGAGTGGAGTATTCAATCAATTTAGCATTTGCCTTCTAAATAACAGTAATAAATGCCTCCCATTCTGTTGGGGTATCAATGATGTTGTCAGGTACCTAGAGTCTCTCTCAATAAGGCACTGCTAAAGAGTCTCACAACTAGGTGATTTTGGTGTGTCTTAATGTTAAATCTCTTCTGCAGTCCTTTCAATTTTTTACGATGTTGTGGTGCAAGCTGTATGTTCATGATTGATTTGACCAAATGATGGTCCATACAGTAGTCACCCATACCTCCATGTAATATGGACATCAGTACGATCATGGGCTCCGACAGGGATATAGTCAAGAAAATTTCAGTGTCTATGTGGGTGTTTCCAAGTGGTCTTACATTTGTCCCTCTGCCTAAAGATGGTATTTGAGATAAGCAAATCATGGTCCACAAATTGGCTGAGGATGAGAACGCCATTAGAGTTGCTTTTTCCACCCCTTGTCTCCCAGTGGTGCCTCTCCAGAGTTCAGGATGTCATGCAACTCTTGCATTGAAGTCACTTATGAGGATAAGCTTCTCCTCTTTGGCTGTGGTACCAAGATTATATCAAGAGCATGGTAAAACTGCTCCTTTTTGTCTTCATCATCATTGAATGTGGGAGCATACAATCTGATGACTATGGCGTACTGATTATTACTAAGCTTAAGATGCAGAGTCATGAGACATTTGTTAATGTCCAGAGAGAATTCTAAAAAATTTACTTGCAATATTATTCTTCATGGCAAAATCAACCCCATGAATAAGCCTCTCTTTAGATGATTTTCCTTTCCAAAAGAAAGCATGGCCACCTCCATCTTCTTTCACTTAGTCTTCACCTGCCTGACGAGTCTCATTTAGGGCAGCAATAGCAATTTCATATCTTGCAAGTTCTTTTTTCAGGACATTCACTTCTTGGGGAATCCATGAGACTGCAAACATTCCAAGTGGCAAACTTTATTACTTTGCTTCGTATGTTCTGATCATAGGTAGAATGATTACTCTAGACATGGCCATCTAGCCTGGGAGTGGGGTGAGTGGTTTGAAACAGCCTACGTTTAGGGCACTTATTCTAGCCTCTTCTCCATTCAGGATGAGCAGAGGGAATCCTGAAATGAACCGCTCAGCTGCATTTGCAGCTGCTGAATAGCACTTCTGTCTTACATGTCCAAGCACAAGACAACCAACACATGGATGCTTCCTGAGTGCAGATTTGTGACTAGGAACTCCTAAAGATCACTGTTTCTGTCCCCCCAGCACTCATCCATTGCACTGGACTTTGTTAGAGGAAGATGTTAACATGCTTGGCAGAGGCCTATTCATGAAATCTTTAAACATGGGGGGAGCTGATGCACAGGCAGCAACTTCATGAAATTTGATGGAAGGATCCCTAGACATAGTGGCAGGGAAGACTGAGACATCGGAGGTCTCTGTCCTGTTGCAGCCTTCATCCACCTTCACAGCTGCAAAGAACTGACAGATCCTCCAGTATGCTTGTTCTGCCTCTGAGGTCTTTAGAAGTTTGGACTGTGCTTCTCTTCTGGAACCTCAACTCACAACTGTACACCAAGGGTGACTCTACCAGGCATGCAAGATTCCAGATGACATAGTAATAAGGGTCACTGAGACAAACAAACCTCTCAACACAACAAAGTAACAGTCCAGGAAGAGGTAATGATCCAAGGAGATCATGCACACTATATCAAGAATGCCTTCTACCCTGAGTAGCTCTTGGACTCAGCTGTGATCTGCCATCTTAATTAGCCAATTAATAGTTTAAATATCAACAAACAGAATGAGGGGTTAAGAACTTCCCCAGGTTAGCACATAAGTATGTGAGGCTATGGTCTTCAATGACAAAAAAGGTAATGTTTTAACCTCAGAATAACTAATGTGCATCAGCTACCCCACTGTAAAATCTTCATGGAGGCAAGTCACCATAGTTTTACTGAACGCTAAACTAGGCAAAATCAACCATGGGTAGAGACTAACTGATTTTGCTTCCCTACCTAGTGATAGATAAATGCCCTGTTTCCACTTGTGATTTTACAGTAAGATCACTATCAGGTGATTGTTAGCATGCCATAAAAAGCAACCATTTGTGTCAGTGAAGACAAGCCTGAAAGCACACATTATATGTAATGGCCCAACAGCATGTAACTGCTCTGAAGAATGGATCTTTGTGGTATGTTTTGTGAAAAATTGCAAGTGAAATACCTCTTAAATCTCTACCTGTACACTACAGTACAAATAAGTGATGGCCATATAAACATCACCCTATACCAGAAACCTACTGACCACTATAACTACCTACATCCCTCCAGCTTATATCCAGGACACATCACACAATCCATGGTCTACAGCCAAGCCTTAAATACAACCACATTTGCGCCAATTCCTGACAGAGACAAACGCTTTCAGGATCTCTATCAAGCATTCTTAAAATTACAATACCCAGCTGGAGAAGTGACAAAACAGATTGACAAAGCCAGACAGGTACAAAGAAGTTAACTACTACAGGATGGGGCCAACAAGGAAAACAACAGACTGCTGCTGGTCATCACCTACAGCCCCCACGTCAAACCTCTCTAGTACTTCATCAATGATCTACAACCTATCCTGGAAGATGATCCCTCACTTGCTCAAGCCTTGGGAAGTAGACCAGTCCTTGCTCACAGACAGCCCTCCAAGCTTAATCAAATACTCACCTGCAACGACACACCGTATAACAGAAACACTAAATCAGGTAGCCATTACTGCAACAAACCCCGATGCCAACTCTGCCCACATATCTACTCCAGTGACTCCATAATAGGACCTAACCAAATCAGCCACTCCATCAGGGGCTCATTCACCTGCATGTCTACCAATGTGATATATGTCATCATGTGTAACAACAGTCCCCTGCCTTATACATTGGCCAGACTGGACTGTCTCTGCACAAAAGAATAAATGGACACAAATCAGACATCAAGAATAGTAGCATTCAAAAACTCATAGGGGAGCACTTCAACCTCCCTGGACATTTTGCAACAGACATAACAGCTACACTACTTCAGCAAATAATCTTCAAGATCAGACTTCAATGAGAAATTGCAGAAGTGGAATTCATATGCAAATTTGACACCATCAGATTAGGTCTGAATAGGGACTTGGAAAGACTAACTCGCTACCAAAGGTAATTTTCCCTCTTTAACTTTCTCACCTTCTCATCTATTGTTCTTTAAAATCAACATCGACGCTATTTGAATCAAGCAGCTTGTTTGGTTTGCTGAAATAGACTAAGAGACTGCCCCTCTGGAAATGTTGGTATTGACCTTGTATCGTACCCTTCTCTCCATATATATATATATATATATATATATATATATATACACACACACACACAACTAACACAATTCAGTTTCCATTTCATGCACATGATGAGGTGGGGTTATACTTATGAAAGCTTAAGCAATAAATAATTTATTGGTCTTTAAAAGTGCCACGGGACTCCTTGTTTGATGAAATAGACTAACAAGGCTACTGTTCTGAAACTGAGATCACTCTGGTTTCTTCATCAGAAGAGCTAAAGATTCCACTAGAAAATGGAAGATTTCATGGACAGCAACTCAAGTGGAATTTAAGAGATTTTTTTAAAAAAAATACACAATTTAATCCCAGGTTCTTTATTCATATGTTTAGGCATTGGAAGGGTTCAACCACAGAGCCTATTTTTAAATATTAAATGCAATCCTTTGTAAAGTGGTGTGTACAAAAGGATATAGTTAGAGCTTTTATAATATCAATTCACAAAATCTTGTTGTATGTCTTTATGCTCCACTTTGTGTTTTGCATTTGTACAGGGCTCAGTCATACACTTCTTGGCAGAAGTCCCAGTGAAATCAGAGTTTTGTCTGAGTAAGGAGTGCAGGATCAGGCCCATAGTATATTCTACCTTTAGAATAACTTAAACATGAGGTATAAATGGCCTCTTTTAGTTATTTTGTGGAAAAATTAGCAGGCCCTCTGACATACATGGAAAATGCTCGTTTCTTCTTACGGAGAACTTCTTGTGAATGAAGCCCTAACACAACTGATTAGATTTCAACTTTTCCTTTTAGTTTTACTTTTGCAGCCAGTAAAACTTGTGTAATCACCTGTTTCCACAGGGATCTACCCAAAATAAAATTTTTGGACTCCCACACATTAGCAGAACAAGTCTGGCTATGTGCAACACTTTTGTTGCCATATTATGTAACCTTAATGTTTTCTTCAGTAAGCATGTTGTGTTTTCTGCTAAGCTATACGTCAAAATGTAAAACCATCTAAGCGGCCAACTAATCAACAGCAGGAGAAGAGCACCCATGCCATATAAAAGTTAATACATTCTGTTGTTTATTTGTTTATTTATTTCAGTATAATTATAATATTTTACTCTTATGGTTTATTAAAACCATCATCCTTATGCCTTTATAATTCATATTGGCCTATTATTTTCTCAATATGTTTTTTCTAAATAGATAAATATTAATTTTAATAATTATTCATTAATAACTATCAGGCCATTCAAAAACAAAAGTCAGGCCCATGAAGTTCTTAATGACATTTTTTTTAAAAAAAATTCCTGCTGTCCAGGACTTTATTTTCTTACAGGGCCTTACCAAGTAAATAAGAAAAAAGAAAAGAAAAGAAAAGAAAAGAAAAGAAAAGAAAAGAAAAGAAAAGAAAAGAAAAGAAAAGAAAAGAAGTTTTATTTGCCCATAGCTTCCTGGAGAGACCTCTGACACCCTTCAGGTCTCCCTAGTCAGCATGAAGGGTGACGGCTATGTATCCCAACCTGTTTCCCATCAGTCTCATCCCAGGCTAGGACTGCAATTTTGACTCCTAGGATGGAATAAATTTCCCAAAATCTCTGCTTTCTTGGCTCAATCAGGGATAAATTGGACTGGGAACTTCCCTGAACCATCTTTGTGCCTGCCCATGGAAAGGAATGAAGAATTCCAGTTCCTACACATGGAACCCTGGTATCTGTCACTAAAAACAGACAGCAGCATGGATGTTCCCCAAACCACCTACCTGAGACAACATGCTCTTTTTCCAGTGACAGCATCCCTTGACTCACATGGCTTGTTCTTTTAACAGGATAGTACTGGGTCCGTATACCTGTTACAATATGTAACATCTACATCCTCCTACTGGTCTTTCTTTAAGTGAACCCCAATGTTACAAGCAGAGAGTTAACAATGATGGCAATTTGCAACTGAAATAGAACAAGCCATTACATTAGACAGAGTAGGAGAAAGTGTCTTCTGATTCCCTTTATTTTTCTTTTCATGCACAAATAACCAGCAACTGTAAATACATTTTATGATAAATAATGTGCTTAGAGATTTTGTTGTTGAATAAGTTCTTTAAATAGAGCAAATCAGACTCTGATAAAGTATCCCTTTATAACATCATAACACTTGACTGAAATAATAAAGAGGCTTCCTGTCAAGCAATAACTGTAGCCTGTTTTAGTTCTACAGCCCACCCAGGAACTTGGGAAAATAATATTTTGGTCATGTCTGAGCAAATATAAATATTTTTAAGAGCTGGCTATAACTAATATTCATAGTTTTTTTAATTTCTTACTCGCACAAACAATTGGGTTAAGTTCATTTTCCATTTTACATCCTATAGTCTTTGACACTGAAAAGGAATTATGATGTCATAAGTGAAAGGAGCGATGTAATGACAGCTATCCTACAACTTTTACCTACACTTGATATAAAAAACTGGTCCATTTTCCCTTCATTTGCTCCTTCCTGTACACCTGGGTCATAATCTTTTCATTAACAGAAAAACTGACTAGAGCTGCTGACTTATAAATTCTCAGTATCCAATAAACAGAAGTGGAAGTGCCAAGTTCTTCAGTCTGATGACCTCTCTAGGGGTCAACTAAGAAGATGGATAAACTCACTTCCACTTTAAAATATTCCTTCCTTTCTACTTCACAATTAAAAAAAATAAAACAAAGATTTTTCTTTGTATGGCTCCAGAGACTACAGCTGCATGACAAAAATCCCTTTCCATAAGGCTAATATTCACGACTCCTTTTTTAAGTCCATTCCAATGGCTGCTTCAAGGACTGCTTGCATCTATCTTCAAGACAAATGACAGACTAGTGTTCACTTTGTTTTTCATTTACATCAAATTACCCTTATATCATCCGCCTTGCGATGATTACAACATCCAAAGTTTCAAAGGAAGCCATACCACCCATAGAAGCCACATCAATACAATTTCCTATTACAGGGCTCATACATAATGGTGGAAATCATCAAACAATTAGTCATCAGCTAGAAAAAAATCCATCTCAGTCTAATGGCAAAGTTGGAAAGGATCTGTTTATTTCCTCTAGGTCCCAGAATGCCACAGCCAGAAACAAATTTCTTGTTATAAGCAGGCTCTTCAGCACCATAATAGGTTTAGAGTCATTACATATAGCTCAAGTTACTGTTCTACGGAACAACACTGGGACCTTCAGGCACTTGACTAGCATTCCATAGTAATAGCAGTATTCCTAAAATTAGGACACACTGTAAAATACTCTCCTGATATTTGGAGAGAGTGTGTATTTCATAATTGTTCATATAAGGAAATCATGGGAGAACACAATTAATTAAATGAAACTGCCGCCCTCCTATCCAACAACCGTACAGTAAATACAAAGTTTTAAGTAATACCCTCTTCTACAGAGATAAACAGAACCAAAAAAATATTATTTTCAATCATATTAGTTCAATCAACTTACATTAGCATGGTTGAAAAGCCCAGTCAAAACACAGGCTAACACATATGAAAACATGACCCTTTTCAACGGTCAGAACAGCACCTTTGTAGATGAATCAATACATAAACCTTTCTTTACAAAATAAGATCTATTGATAGGATGGTAGATTAATGGAACTCCCAGAATCATCTCTGTTTTCCCCCTGATTTCTTTATCTGATAAACGGTAACTCAACTATGATTATGCACCTTCCCTGACCATCCCACATGGATCTTTGTGAACTGAGCTAGAACAATTAAAAACACAGAGTTTTGGCACACCAAGACAGGGACTCAGGTTTTTAAGCCATTTAAAGGTCAGCTTTTAGAACAACCATTATCCCCACTTTTCTAGCCTGGCCTCAAATGATATGTTCTTTTCTCTCCAAAAAGCGTTCAGCTGGCAAGCAATAGCCAGTTCACCAGCAGCAAATTCTAGTTTAGCAAACTGCATGTGGGTGTATTAAACAAACACTTGCAGAGTACTGTCACTCAGAAGCACCAGATTTAACAATAAAATAATCTAAAACACGAATTCCTATAATCTTCATTGTAATATATAAGCAGCAATGTCTGAAGGAGACTAGTTTAACGAGGTGCAGTATTGTGTTTTAAATTAATATAAGCCTAAAAATCCAGAAGGGGTAAAATACTTTTACATACATGCAGACACACCATATTATATAAGAAATATATATAATGTACAGGAAGGATCTTTGCACTATAGAAGAAAAATACTTATCATGGGACGCAAAATTATTATGGTATGTATTGTTCCTGTAAATCAAATTATCAAATTTAACAAATGATATGCTGGCAAGAAATTTGAGTACTAGTATCCCTGGGCTGCTGTCCCATAAAATAAACCCATGATTTATCAAATACATCAAGTCTACATGACTGAAGTCATAACATCCCTCTCTTCAAATTGGAGCCATTTCTTTTGGAATTATTTTCCCTGTGTGTGTATAACAGCTATATAGCAACAAATTTTCTGACTGACAGAAAACTGCACTTACAAGAATCTGAAAAGACAGATTCTACAAAATATTACTTAAAAAATGGAGCAGTTAAAGAAATAGAATCACAGAGCAGGTGAAGCTTGTTTAACCAATTTCTACCGATCTATAAAAAGAATCACTATGGCCGGATTCAGCAAGGTGATTAAGCATGTACTTAAATATCTTGATGAACTCAGACCTATAATTGTCCGCTGTTGTTTTTGCCAATTTTGCAGTAAGTAAAAAGCAATTTTTGCCAGGGTAAACATAGTACAAGGTATGAATCACAGCAAAAGTTACCTGGATTCTACCTTTCCATGTTTCTCACTCAAATTACGTAAGGCTTTATTCATATTCAGGTTTCTGTAGGGTCCCTGGTTTTATCTGAATACTTTATAGAGGGTGAGAGGAAGAAAGAGAACCAGGGATATATAATAAAATAAATTGTTTTAATATTTTTTTCCTTCTCTCCCCCACCCCCCCTTCTGTTTAACTTGTACAAAAAACTTGCTGGAATCTGAATCTTGACAAGGACATAGAGAATCCAATTCTTCAAACATTTGATACTGTGCATACTGCTTATTGCCATGAGCTGATGGATGCGGTAAGAAAAATACAATAGAATAGAAACAGAACAGGAGAAATGGAGGGGTAGATACATTTTATTAACATTCTATAAACTAAAGACAATAAACATCCCCAAATTTTAAAAAAGCAATAACAGAGCTGTTGGAGTAAAAAAGGGAATGCAGGCAGAAGTCCAGCAACAGTGTGGGGCTATCCAGTTTATTTACCTGAATGCAACATGTATGATTACCTGCCCTATGGGTGGGTGGCATATGGGTACATTCAGTGCAGGAGTTCCTTGCCCTCAGACACTGCTTGGAGACCAGGGTGGCTGAACAGGAGGAGCTAAGGGAGAAAGATACATAAATAAGGGAGAAAGATACATAAACATACCCTAGAATGGTCCCATATTCTCGGTCTGACAGTCTCTGTACTGTTAAAGATGAATGTCTCAAAGAAGGAGAATATCAAACTGGAGTGGACGGAAACAATCCCATAGTTGGGACCCTCCTTCCAGATGATGTCATGGTATCCTCTCATACTGAAGATACCTCATCAGGGGAGGGAACTCCCATTATTAGGAAAAAAACTGCTAATAGCAATGGAGGACTCAATCATTAGAAACGTAGATAGATGGGATTGTTATGATGTGGAGAACCACATCATGACTTGCCTGCTGGGTGTTACAGTTGCAGATCTCTTGAGACATCTAGACAGACTTATATGTAGTTCTGGGGAGAATGCCTATGACACATGTAAGTGCTAATAACAAAGGGAAGAATAGGAAAAAGGCCTTGGAGGCCAAATTTAAGATGTTAGGTAAGAGATTGAAGTTCAGGACCTCCTTGGTACATTCTCTGAAATGCTTCCAGTGCCACACACAGACTCAGTTAGGCAGGCAGAACTGCAGGGTATCAGTACATGGATGAGGCGATGGTGTAGGAGAGGAAGGGTTTAGATTTATTAGAAAGTGGGGAACCATTTGAGAAAGCAGGAACCTATATAGGAAGGATGGGCTCCACCTAAACCAAAATGGAACCAGATTACTGGCATGCAAAACTTAAAAGGTCATAAAGCAGTTTTTAAACTAAGGATTGGGGAAAACTGACAGGTGTGGAGGGGCACATGGTTCACACAGAGACATCCCTTGTGGGGAGGATCTATGAATGGGAAGTCTCTATATCCTAATAAGGAAGAGAGGATGGAAGATGGAAAAAATGAGTAGGAGCTCATAAGAAACAAAGGAAAACAATTCTCATTCAATTAATCACATAATGGCAAACAGCTAAAAACTGAAAAATTTTAAGTGCTTATATACAAATGCTAGAAGTCTAAATATTAACATGGGTGAACTTGAGTGTCTCATATTAAATGAGTTTATTGATATAATAGGTAATACAGAAACTTCATGGAATGAGGATAATCAGTGGGATATAGTAATACGAGAGCACAAAATATAATGAAAGGACAGAATAGGCTGTACTGGTGGGGGAGTGGCACTATATGTCAAAGAAAGCATATATTGAACATGGAAAAGGGTACAGAAAAGGGCAATTCAAATGATAAGGGGTCTGGAAAAGCTTCCATATGAGGAGAGATAAACAAAACTGGGACTTTTTAGCTTCAAAAAGAGATGACTAAAAGGGCATGTCATAGAGATCTATAAAATCATGACTAGTGCAGAGAAAAAAATAAGGAAGTGTTATTTATTCTTTCTCATAGCAAAAAAAAAAGGGTCACCAAATGAAATTCATCGGGAGCAAATTTAAAATGAACAAAAGGAAGTATTTCTTCACACAGGACACAATCAATCTAGGGAACTCATTGCCAGAGGATTGATGGCCAAGACTATAACTGGATTCAAAAAAGAACTTGATATGTTCATGGAGGATAGGTGCATCTATGACTATTAGCCAGAATAGGCAGGGGTTGCTGTTTGCCACAGGCGGGGAATGGCCAACAGGATGGCTCACTTGATGACTACCTGTTCTATTCATTCTCTCTGAAGTGCCTAGCAGTGGCCACTGTCAGAAGACAGGATACTGGGCTAGATGGACCACTGATCAGACCCAATTACTCTGTTCTTATATACTTACATAATTTAGACTTCTAAGGAGATTTTCAAGGCAGTAAAATCTATAACAAGTGGTGCCTGCAGAATTGGTCCATTGGGTTTGATCCAACCCCTAATAAAGTCCCTGGCAAAGACCTTCTGTGACTTCAGTAGGCAATGATCAGGCCCTTAGCCCTGCTAGGTGATTAGCATCTTTCTTGCTTTGGGGAAATATGAGCTCAGAGGATACATGCTAAGAGTTAATTTTTAACAGCTTTTAAACTTAACAGGGAAGAAGCTAAAGCAAATAAAAGGAGTATTAAGAAGAAAGTGCCATATTACCAAATACAGGACTAGCATAACATTCTTGTAAAATAAATCTTCTAGGTCTGCTGAAATTATATTTTTAATCAGAGCCTAAAGAAACTCCATCTCCTTTAACATCACAGTGCACAGTCTTACTGCCTTACCTGATCAAGGACTCAGCAAACTAAAGAGAGACTGATCTTCACCTATTGTTGGGACAATTTTCATGAGGAAGGTAACAGCAGTAGCCGTCAGAAGGAGAGAATCTTCAAGGTATAGGCTATCATCCGATTTGAGCTATTAGCATACAAGAACAATCAAGACAAGCTCTTGCTGGCAGGAATGGTGTGTTAGTAATGGAGAAATGCAGAGGAAAGACATTATGGGATGTGAAACTGATTAAAATACTTAGACAACATAAACAAGAATCAAAAACACTTTGAGGATTCTGAAGTGAAGTTATCCAGAAAAACTCCCGAGGACCAACATTCATGCAAGATCCACAGTTACATCACCCTCCCTTCCTGTTTGTTCTCTCCTGACATGAATTTTTAGAAAGGGAATTCTTATCCATCAAAAACACTCCTTCATTCAGACTTCTAGTGGGTTACTGGATTCTCCTCCTCCCTGCCTTGTCTTGATAGTTCAATATAAAATCGTAGGGCAAAATGGTAATGATATGAATTCCTCCCTGGAAACTCCACAGGTTTTAATTGTTACTCAGGGGTATATTTGGCTCTATGCTGTTTATTTCTAAATGCAGTTTTACATACCAGTTTCATTCTGTAGCTGAGGTCTTTGAATAAAATGACTTTTCACTGATAGATTTACATGTCAAGAAAAAGAGACTTATTATCTATGCTCTACATAGAGGGTATTTCTACACCATACACTCCTTATGGCAGTGTGTAGAATACACACACCGCACACACTCCTTACAAGGGAACAAATAGCAATGTGACAGTGAGACTGCTTAGATGAGTAAAGACATACTTGAACCCTTGGGGTATGAGGCCCTGGTAACCCTTTAATGCCAACTGGCAGAGTGCCCACCATACCATAACTTATATGAGGCCTGACACACTCACTACCCCCAACAGACTGTTGTCATAATATGCATCAACAAGGTGTCACGTAAGTTAACATATGTGAAGTGGTGACACACTGGGTCCTGAAAATCACTGAGCGATGTCTGTGCAAGTTGTATTTAAAGAGTTATATGTGCATGCTGGAAATATGTTCTTAACATATGGTTATGCACAGCCTCGTGAATAAAACCAGTCTGCCCCAGACAAAGGAATGTGGATTTTCCTGCCTGACCAGCTTGATTAAAGGCAAAGGACAATGAAAATACATGTACAGATAAGTTACACAAAGCAATCAGCTAACAAACAGCAGAAGAGACTGGAAGACAGAATCTGCAGCCCCAGATGCCTTTCTGGCTTTTGAGGCAAAGCCAGTGGACTTTGGAAAATGTAAGAGGAGTAAAAAGGCATTAAGTTATCCATTTCTTAAGAGACAAAAAAGGCCACCGCTCTTCAAATCTGTGTGTGTTGAAGTCTCTAGTATCTTACATAGGGGAGAAATTGCATGAAACCAAGACTGTTAAATTTTAGACACTAGAAAGCATGCTTTATTTTCTTTTGTTTGTAACCATACCTGCCCTTTTTTCTATTGCTTCTATCACTTCAATCTCTGTTCCTTTTTAATAAACTTGCTCATTTTTTTATTTAAAAAAATCTCTGTGCAGTATATTAAATGAAGAACGAGTCTTCAGCTAACTTAATAGCTGGTGTATGCTCTGTCTCTTTGTAGACAGTGAGCGAACTTAACTTCTGAGAGTGTCCAGTGAGAGGGACTGGACACTGCAGGGAGATGTGTCTGAGGGAACTCGAGTCCACTGATTGTCATCTGCAAGGCAATGTTTAGACTAGCAGAGCCTTCAATAGCTTCTTGGCAAGGCGGACAGTGAGCTGACAACAAACAGCTTAGCACACGCTCTCACTTACTGAGGCAGAGGGTAACATGGCAGATTGCAGTTCTGGAGATCCATGGGAGAACCTCACAAGGTATGAAGTTACGCAGCTCTCTACATGTCCAAGCAGTGCCTTCCTCTGCTGTTTTTGGCAGTGTAGTGTCTCCCTGCTACAGAGAAAGGGTCTGGCAGTGGGGAATGGCTCCAGCAGGGGAGGAATTGAGGAAAGACTCCTTTTACCGGAGCCTTTTCCCACTGCAGGGTGCTGCCCAGATCCTTTCGACCATAAGGAAAGACTCTGGCAGTGAGGAAGCAACAGCGAAAGGCTTTGCAAGTGGAAGTCAGTGGGGAAAAGCTCTGACAGCTCCTCCACACCCAAGTCTTTCACTGCCACCTATAGGCACCCACTGCAGTGCAGGTACAACAGTATGCTTTTCACAGTGGTGTGCAGCTACCCAGACCCTGCACTCCCAGACCAGCGGTGTGCAGCAAAGACGAAACTAAAGAATAAGCAGACAAGTTTGGAACTAAAGGGCCCAGTCCTGCACCCACTGAAATCATCTCCAAACTGAAACTCCAGTGGGAATGGAACTGGTCACAAAACAGAGTAAAGAACACTCAGGGCCTTGATCTGCCCTTAGATGCAGATGGACATGGCTCCCACTGACTTCAAGGGAACAAGGGGCATTGGGATTTAAGTTAAGAATCCAAACCCCATTCACATGCCTTCTAGGAAGGGGGGAACACATGCTCTTGCTGTGGCAGGAACATCCGGTTCCAAAATGAATGGTATATTTAAAACAAACCACAGATCAGCCTGTGATAGCTTAACCTGTTTACCTCTGACAATGTAACCTAAGGAAGGCAAATGCGTTATTAATCTAATTCAAGTATGACTTCACCATGCTTAAGCTTCAAACTGTATTCCACGCTCATGAGAATATTCTCCTACTGGGAACTCTCCTATGTGTAGATATATCGAAAAGAACTGAACATAAAGTACTCACCCACTGTAACTGATGGACGCAATAAATAAAATTTTGGATTTGTGTGCTATAAATGTCTTTAAAAATGAATATTGGCTAACTTTGTTCCACTTGGATTAAAAATGCAGAGCTATGTCTACCATTTCCATTGTTATTGTTATGTTAACTCACAGTTCTCCCCAGGTAAATCAAGGGAAGAAACTAACCGAATTTTCCACTTGAAACTATGTCCTCCTAAAAACTGTAATGTTAAAATTTTTGCTAAGACAATCACTACTTCCAATTTTCCCCTTCAGCTATAATAGTTCATGGCCACAGTTTGTTAGAATAATATAGTGAACTTCAAACTTCTATGAAAATGCCACACATTTAATCCACAAATTCATTCAAATAAAGTTAGCATGCACCTGCTCTGAAACCTAATTCTAATTCTATGGTATTCTGAGAGATTATGTCCTTATTAGCTATTAGTCTGAATTACATCCTATTTGGTTGTGTGTACACACACACACACACAACCAGCCTACTTACTTAAGAGAAACATTTGTAATCCTGTTTTCCAACACAGAAACAAATCAACAATGTGAAGAAGTGCAGAGTTCATATTAACTCCAGAGAAAACAAAGTATTTCCAATATATCTTCATTAAAAAGTAAGTGAAATATGAAAAGCTAGTAAGGAGCAGGAAGGGAAGTTCAACCTTTTGCTGAACTATTACAAATGGCAAAAATAAATTCAGAGGTGGAGGGGGTGAGTGAATGGAAGGACGTGAGAACTGAGATCCTGCAGCATTTTTTGCAGTAGTTCCATCCAGTTTATTCACTTCCAGATGACTTATAGTGAGTTTACAGACAAGGCAAGAACACCTGATAGAGGATATTACAAAGACATCCTCACTGTGAATCTGTCATCTCTTCAAGTCTTGCTTCCATCATTGAACTTGAAAGAAAACAGGAAGGAGGTAAAAAAAAAAACAAGAGCAAGCTTTTAAAAAACCCTCAGGCTATTCAGACCACGACCAAAAAGAAACATATCTTATTTGAAACACATTTTCCTTTATTATATAATCTTTTTATTAACACATTGAGTTCCTCATTCTATACTGTTTTAACACACACACGTGTGTGCGCGCGCGCGCAAATCATTACTTTTCCTGTTTACTTAAAATAATTATTCAGGATTTGATGAGAAAATGATTTGCAAATTAGGGTCAAACTAGTCTGAAGATTCTCGGTTTCCTTTACCACAGGAAATGTAGTGGATTTGGTTTAAAACTCAATTTAACTATCAATTAAAAAACTGGAAGATCTTATCTGTTTCTGAGCCATGGCAATTAAAAAAATAGGGGAAAGCAGTACTCATACATGTTTTTAGCTGTTGAAAATATCTTTTAGAAAAGTTACATTTAATGACTCTCCAGTGCATGTCTGGGATTTCTTTGCAATCTTCTTGAGCAATGTGTAATATTTTGGCAAGATCCCAAGCCTGCTCAGTTAGCAGTAGTAGAGAAGAAGAAAGGCAATAAAGGGAATTTGTTGTCTCTTTTTTATTATTACTTTTAGAAACTTTAAACATAAAGGAAACCTTGCTCTACATTAACTTCACCCTGCTGCTGCATTGAAATTTGCATGTGCTCCTAATGTTTCTTTCCATATCAACCTTTACCTGCCCTAAACAATTATTGTGCATGTGCTGACCAACTGTGAAAAGAAAGAAGTTACAGGGAAACAACAGAATTTGGGATTTGGAAAGCAGAAAGCTGAATTTCCTGGCTCACCCTGTAGCCCACTTAATTTCTTCAATCAGATGACCAACAGAGGCGAGTTAATTGCACAGGAGCACATACTGAATGGCAAGCCACAGATTATACCCAAACCAGTCTCTCTCTCTCTCTGATCATGATACTCTTGATTTAGGAAAACTGCATTCTAACTACATAAATCTTAGTTTTTAATTCTCCCCATGGCTCACATCACTAGAAAGATAGATTTGTGTATGCAGCTAAAAGTCCGCATAAAAATGCTCCCTTTTAGCGAATAGGTATTCTTCGTTTTACTGCTTACAAAGATGAAAATACAATAGTGACTTCCGTTCATTTTTCCTTTCATTTTCACATATATTATAACTGGGATATATCTCAATGAATCTATACAATTTGATAAAAAATCCAAACAGATATACAGCTAAATAAACAGCATTATTGGATTTCAAAAAAAAAAGATTAGTAATAGATAAGATAAATGAGTAATTTGTCCAGATACTGTAATGGGATATATTTTTCCCGACACAGGAACCATTTTTTTAAACATTTCTTTATGAGGAATGTGTTTACAGAGACGTGTTCTTAACGGGAGTATCAAACACTAACTTCAGAGACATTACAGAATTAGAGAAAAACATATGGTTTGTTTTTCGTGTTTGCTCTAATTTTTGGTACATATATCATTAGGAAAAAAATTATACTTTGCGAACAGAATGACTAAAAACAAATTCTTGACTTATTTCATCTTTTTATGTTATTGTTTCCAGATTCCCTCTTCCTTTAATCCATTTTCCCATCCCATCTTCTCTTTGTTTGTGGCTAATACTCATGGCTGGGGCACACCGTACTAAATGAAAGAGAGGGACACAGTACAAACTACAGTCTTTCCAGTCTGATACTTTTCCCACCCACCCCACCCTCTCTTTGTTTGATTATTTGGAGGTCAGCATTTTCACCTGGTACATGAAAAGTCCTATCACATTCATGGCTAGTGTTATAATGCCAGAGCAGTTGCTTCCCAGTAACAGTAGATTTTGAATGCAGCAACTCGTACAGCAGCTGTCTGCAATATGGGTTGATCCACTGTCCTTGTCTTACACTTCAACTTTTTTTTTTTAAATCGTGATAATCCCCTTAAGAGTGAGGCTGAAAAGCAGCATTACATTAACTCACATGTGGCAAGCACAGCATCTCCCTTGCCTGTGCTGAGGATGCCATGATGCCATTAACTTAACTAATCACCAACTGCAGTCAGTTATATTGCATTCACTTTCCCAGTGGTGTGGAGACACGCAGTCTGTGTTATTTTTATTATTATGACAACTATTCTTACTTATGTATTTTAAAAGTCACTCTTGCATCTGCCTGAGAAACAAACAGATTTAAACAAAAATAGCTT
>ML685756.1:8122152-8199235 GCA_007922175.1 Pelusios castaneus | reverse complement strand
TGTGGCCACACAATTGAAAAAGAGAACAAAACGCACAAACT
The DNA here is from genome assembly GCA_007922175.1 of Pelusios castaneus. Lineage (NCBI taxonomy): Eukaryota > Metazoa > Chordata > Testudines > Pelomedusidae > Pelusios > Pelusios castaneus. The sequence goes on along the minus strand of ML685756.1, from coordinate 8,199,194 downwards.
TTACTTTAAAATTAGGGAACACATCTACAACCACCAAACAAAAGCATTCACGTTGAAGGTCTGTCATCGGTTCATCTAACCATAAAAGAGTGTTATAGCTCATATATTCCTCTAGTAATGATCTCAGAAGGACCAGGGGATAATGTGGAATACTGCAATGTGAGTTGTGCGGCTTCATATTTCCAAAGGGATATACCACAGGATACCCAAGAACTACACAGAGTTTAAGGATGGAATAGTAATTTTAGCTGCGAATTGTCTTGTTTCTGCACAGTAAATGTGGACCCTTAACTGTTTCATATGTTTAAGATAGTTGAATTTCATTATGAATGATTTTTAATTATTTACTTTTGCTTCAGTCTGAAAATGCTTTATACCAACACATGATGCATCTGATGAAGTGAGCTGGAGTCCATGAAAGCTTATGCCCAAAGTAATGTCTTAGTCTTTAAAGTGACACAGGACCAATACAGTTTATTTCCCTTCTTTTACAGGCATAAACTACACGGATATAACTGCAACCACATTAAAGAGAGAGTACCACTTTAAGTATACTGGTATACAGCTTCTGTGCGTAGGCGAGCCCTACATTACAGGTGCAAGATAAACCAATATAAATCAGATTTAAATAGATATAAATCCACATGGGTGTTTGTCCAGGTTTAAAAATCACACCTTTAGTTAAACTGACGGAATCATCTATGCAGCTTAAGCCCTTAGAGTTAACTGACCAGAAACTAATTTCTGGTGACGGTCTCTCAGCTCTAAGTATTGCTTTCATTAGCATTATAGGACAGAAAGCCCCTCTGAAACCAGAGTTACAAGAATGGTATTCACACTAGATTTTATAAGAAATGGCAAAGATAAGAAAACATGAAAGCAGAGGTGTTGCCAACACTTGCGATTTTATCACAAATCTCACAATATTTGGAAATGTTATTTAAACCCTGAGCTCCTGGGGTGATTACACAAGAATCTCAGATTTCATTATTCTTTTTACAAGCGTGACTTTCTGGCCCCCTTAATTGTGGAAAAAAGCTTGAAAATTTGGTCCCTAACAGTTACAACAGCATAAGACAAATTGAAAATCCCCAAAGTTATTTTTAAAAATCTTGTAATTTTAAGTCATGCACATGATCCGGCACGTGATTTTTGAATGCTCAGGGTTTTCAGTACTAAATTAGATATCCTGAACATCACGATTTAGTAACACATATCTGAATCTCATTTCATTATGCCGTTAGTAAGGATACAAGTCCATCAAAGAGGTCATGAATAAAATGTGGAACTGGTGTTCTTCAAGATGTGTTGCTCCTGTCCATTTCAAATTAGGTGTGCGGGTGCCACATGCACAATCCACCAAAAATTTTTCCCCCAGAATACCCCGCAGGGTCGGCTGTGGAGCTCCCTCCCTCCACAGCATCATATATAGGGCTCCACTGACCCTTTCCCTCCTCAGTTCCTTCATGCCAGACAATTCTGACAGTGGGGTAGGTGGGCAGGTTTGGGAATGGACATGATCAACATATCTCAAAGAACACTAGTTACAGGTAAATAAGCATCTTTTCTTCTTTGGGTACTTGATCATGTCATTCCAAATCAGATGATTCCCAAGCCATACCAAAGGAGGAGGGGTTGGAACTTGCAGCCTTGCAGAATGCAAAACAGCCCTTCCGAACAGATTGCAAAACAGCCCATCCCTCACCTGCTGGGTAATGGCATAGTGTGCCGCGAGGGTGTGAACCAATGAACATGTCGCAGCCTTACCGATAACCATATTATAGCCTGGGGCCTGTGCGAGGAACACCACAGAGGACATCTGTGCCCTTTTTGCAGTGAGAGGGATAGAGGCTGGAGTCTGCCACAGAGTCTTCATGGTCTCCTTGATGGTTTTAATAAGTGGGAGGGTGACCTTGGCAGAACTGTCAGGAATTAAAATTTGCACCATTGGGTCGGCATCTTCCACCACTTCTGCCTGCAGACCCATGTTACGAGCCACTCTGCACAACAGCTCTTGATGTGTCCTGCTGTCATCAGGAATGGTCACCAGGGCTGCTCCTGCCAAAGCCTCATCCAGGGGCAAGAAGGAAGTCTCCCTCAAAGGTACTGACGACTCCTGTCCCTTGGCTCCCTTTAAGTCTTGCAGTGCCATCCTCTCCTCCTGTGGTGCCAGGATCCCTGTTCTCCTCCACCTTGGTTATCCAGGTCCGATATCTCTTCTGCATCTGGTAGGATGCTCGCAGAATGGGAGGATTTGAGAACTGAAGCTTAAGGCCTGCAAGTAGGACCTGCCCGAGTCGGACCCCTGGGCCTGATGGCATGCCCAAGGGGTCCAATACAGCCATTGAAGTGGCATCTGCCACTGGGGAGGCCACTGCAGTGAAGGAGGAGGAAGCCCTTCAGGTCTCCTCGTGCTTCCTAGTTGCTGGATCTAGTGCATGCTCTCAAGCAGATGGAGTTGTGTCCTCGATTAGCTCTTGTGCTGCCTCAAAGATTTCAAGCATAGATAGAAGACGTAAGTCCTCCTACAAAATGTCTCTTGTCAGCAATGAAACAGGCACCAGACTCGAGGCATCCCTTCCTAGGGCCAGAGTCAATGGCACAGTGGCCTGCGGGATAGGGTTTGAACCACCCAGCACAGATTTCACTCTGCTCTCTTCTTTTACTGACCTTAATGTTAGAGAGTGCCCTCTCTCCATCTTCTTCTGTAGCACTGGGGAATGAAAACAGTGCCGCTGAGACCTCCCCCACGGTCTTCAGTGCTGGAGAGGAATGACAGTGCCGTGGCTCTTCAGCAAAGTCCTCAGCTTGCGCTGCCTTCCTCACCAATGCTGGAGCATTCTGTACCAATGCTGCCTTGCTAATACCAGGCGCCATGGCTTCTGAAGGACCTCCTCCATCATAAGGAACTTCAGCTTTTGGCCTCTTTCCTTATGGGTCCTTGGGCAGAAGCTCCAGTATCTCACACCAATCTCATAAGTGGGATTCTCCCAAACACCTGAGACAGGAGGAGTGCGGGTCATCCCATGGCATAGGGTTCCTGCAAGACTCGCAGGATTTGAAGCCAGGCATGCCCTGATCCCTGGCCCAGGGCAGGCAGAACTAAGACCGCCCACTAATCGGGACTCCTATCCTAACTATTCTTAATCACACTATTAACTACAAAACCTGACTAGTTAACAATTGAACTATATACAGGTACTTATTGAGACCCAATAAGGGAGAAAAGTAATGGCTGAACAAGCAACTGTTGCAGCAATCGTCATGGGTGGTAAGAAAGAATGGAGGAGGATAACTGTCAATGGAGCCGTATATAGGTCACTATGGAGGCTCAACTCCAGAGGGCTCCACAGCCAAGGGTATTCTGAGGGAAAGCTTTCCGGCAGATCATGCACGGAACCTAATTTGGAATCAACATGAGGAAGCACTTGAAGAAGAATCCATGATTTTCGGTGACCTCCACAGAGTCGGTGCGAGGCAGCAGAGTTCAGGCTGTCAGTCCTGGGCAGCCGTGAATTGCGTTTACCGACCATGACGTTTACTAAAATAAACCTGACACACTCTTAACCTTAGTCATTAGGAAGCCTTCATTTTAAAGTTGTACTGATATCTCGTGGAAAAGTCTGAAAAACACTCTTTAGGGACAGTTCTGGAAACTGCATAGTTTCTTCAGAGAGCATCTGTCACTACTTCTTATTCCTTAAGGGTGAAATTCACCCCTGACACACTCAAGATCTTACATGGTTCTTAAGTCATGCTGAAGCCCTATTTTAAAATCTTAAGTGGGACAAGAATGGCCTTGTAAATCCTTTCTCCTAGGAGTTAACTCCATACCAAATGACCTCCTAATTCTCCATTTAGATCATCATATGTACATCCAAGAGCTCTCTGGGACAGGTCCTATCCTTTAATCATTGGTGCGTTACCTAACGCAACAGGGCCCTGAGCCACTAACTGAAAGTTCTAAGCACTACAGCAATATAAATATCATCTTTTTAAAAAAACCAGCAATTGATTTTATTGTCACAAACAGAGATTATGACTTCAGGTGCAGAACAAACAGTAATATCCACACAGGAACAGGACCCAAAGGTCCCATTTGTTTTTTGGCAAGCACAGCGTGACCTTTTAATACCAGTTGGCAACACCTTGATCTTGATATATACATTCTGGTTTACCAAAGCATGTTAGATAGATCTTAAATGAAAGCCAGGCTCATACTGCACATTAGCATCACTGTGCAATGTTTATACAGTGTGGCAAGGCACCCCCTCACTCCTCTGGCGAAACGGCCATGGGGTAAATCTGCCCCAGCTTGGATGTGTCTCTTAGTTTCTCCCCTGAGAGCTTCCGGATTACAGTGTTCAGAGTAGCCTTGGTTCAACCTCAAAGAATGCCATTCAGACATATGGGGGGAGAAAGGGGGAAAGTCTATAAAACCCACACCCAGAGGGGAATACCTTTCCCTGGCCTCCTCAATGGGGCTGCAGTCATGGTGATGTGGCCCTGGAGAGGGGTGGGGTCATTCCTTCCCCCAAAGCTGGTGCAACAGATAAAAATATAATTCACTGTTTACTATTTGTGTTCCAGAAGAGTCTAAAGGCACTAGATCACAATCAGACAACACTGTGCTAGGCACTGTACAAAATTAAAAGACCTCAGCCCCAGAAAGCTAAGTTAATTAGCTTTATATTACAAAAACAAGCAATTGTTTTGTTAAAATTATTATTCAGGGCCAGAAGTCTGTAATCAGTATCATAAACGCAAAGCTCAAGGATAAATTTGACGAGGTCAGAAGAATTCTCTTTCACTCTATTAAACATTATCAGACGGGATGACTTTGGTATGCATAATGTTTTATATTCCTTGTCTTGATGCTACATTTGAAAATGCATTATAACTCATCTGATGCTGCATTACTTAACATTAGATCAATTTATTGTTTGTTTATATTGTGGCTAATATACACCACAGTATATTATTACAATGTAGAATCACAATGAATAACAACTCATTATAGAAGCATGACAACAAAGAATCAATTAAAGGGTAAATTTATGCCCAGTTTTGCTTATTATGATATACTTAAAAGTCCTGACTATTTTTTTAAATAAACCTAAGTTTTGTTTTTTTATCTAGATTGATTTTAATCTTAGAAATATCACAAATATTAAACCTGGTCTTCCAGAATTTTGCTGGGGGACTTCTTGGGTATCTCAGAGATGTGTAGATCTTGCATATTCATTGAAGAGGGAGAGGTATTTAACAAAGACAGCCCAGATAATGCTCTACAGTCAATTTGTTATAAATAAAAAAGGTTTTCCAATTTGACTAAAAAAATATCCCTTCATCTTTACTGACTCAGTCTCTTGACTCTCAAGATGTCCTAATTTCATAGTTCTCTAATCATCATAAAGCAGGGCTCAACAAACCCCAGGCGTCAGCTTGCCATGGTGACCAGGGTTTGTAGCCTGGCTCCTAACTCAGCTGTGGAAATGCCACGGTGGATTACCCTCTGGCAACCAAAAATAAAACTGCTGGCACCTAGTTGGGAGCCAATTTTGTCAAGCCCTGCCATAAAGTCTTTCAAGGTAAACACAGAATGGATTTTTAACGTAAAAAAAAAAATACAAGAAAAATTATCTTTATTGTGACAAAAATTGTTGAGGCCTTCTTTGTACAGTTTAAAGAAACAAAAGAGAGAAAAGCTATTTCTTTCCTCTTTGTAGCTCACATGCAAGATACTTTAATGATCCCATTCTAATGTGAACATATCTAGGGTGCAATAAGACTACTATTATTTATTAATAATAACATTTTGCCTTTATCTAGCATTTTTCTATCAGTTGTTCTCACAGCACTTTACAAAGAAGGCTGTATCATTATCCCCATTTCAAAGATGGAGAAAACTGAGGCACTGGGTTGCGAAATCACTTGTCCAACACCACCCAGCAGGCTAGCGAAAGAGCCAGGAATAGAACTCAGGTTTCCCAGTTCAATCCTCTATTCACTAGGCAACACCACCTCAACTTATATTAGTGGGACCTCTGTGCGAAAACACAAGAGGAGTTAGTCCCCAAACTAACTAAGCATTAGTTTCTCATTTAAGTTTTTAAAAGCATTTTTAATTTTTAAAAATAAGGCTCCCCCCCATCCCTAAGCAATTGTCTTGCTCTTTCTCAGGTCTTGCAATACTAAACTCTCTTCAATATCAAGCTCTACAAAGTTAGGGCACATTGGAAATGCTTTGACTAGGAAAAATGACTTTTAAAAAAAATTGAGTTAGCTAACCAATTAGAAACACCACCCACCACTAAGCTTTAGTTGGTTGGGGCTGACCCTGTCCTGCCTCCTCTTCTACCAACTGAGATGGTTACAAAGGTGTTAAAACTGGTTCTAGACTAACAGGGGTCAGTTCCTCAGCTTGATAAAAGTGTCACAGCTCCACTGCCCTCAACTGAGCTATAACAATTTACACAGGTTGAGGATCTAGCCCTGAGGTATGCCTAGGTTAGAGCTTCTGCTCCCATTGTAACTCAAACTCAAATTTCTTAACACCTTTGTAAATGCTTTACGTAAACCAATATTGTACACACTCCTAGCATGGATGCAGTTGTACCAGTATAAAGGTCCTTATATTGAATGAGCTTTATCTCTGTACATTTATGGAATTTTACATGCCTTTTATAAACGGAAATGCATCCACCCTTAAGAAGTATGAAGAGTTTAGAAAAGGACATATCAGGAAGATGCATATTAATTACATGATAATTTGGCCTTCCTTCAGTACTTGATATTCCTAATACAGATCAATGTCTGTTTCTAAACTTAGTTGTCCATCATGAGTCTGGTTGGGTGCTGTTATATAACGACTGAGCTAACAGAGTAGCTAAAGGCAAAACATTAGAAGAAAAAGAGTCTATTAGACCAAAAAAAAGTAAACTACACACTGAGAATAATAGGATGTTACTCTGCAAAATACCATATATATGTATAGCATTTATATGAAAAAGCAGCTTATCATTTTGATAATTTGGATCTTTAATCCTAGACAGTATTACTAGATTACATGAGTGACATCTAGTGGACAGACCTTTTCATAACAATCAAGAGCTTCTACACAAGCTTTTCAGTCGTCAGATTTGGAAAGCAGGCACCTGAACAACAGTTAAACTGAGGACAGCCCAAATGTTCCTGTTGTTGCTGTTATTTTAAATTTTTCTTTTCCCAAAAACACATCACCACCGTGCAGACATGTATCATTCCTCTCTAGTCCTAAATTGAGGAGCTATTTGCCACAAATCACAGCATTTTCAGGTCCTTACATTCTTCTTATCAAAACTGAACACAGTAAAAAATATTTCCACAATTATGTATCTACTTAGTCTTTGAGATGCATCAGTTTGTATTCCTTTCAGTACTTAAAGTATCTCATCTTTATTTTATTCCCTAGTATTGTATCTTTACCCAGTGTGAAAGATATTGTAACAGCAGATGTCATCAGGTAGATAGAGCTGTTCCACATATTCTTCTAAATTCTTTTCTCCTAGCATTTGAACCAGATTTGACTCCTTAGGAAGACATGCTGTGTGGTTGTTAATTAGTTTGGGGTTATGCAAAGCTTTGTGATGTAACAGCTTCAGGAGAGAGGGACCTGAGTGAGCAGCAGGAGAGTTTATTCTCTGCATTGGGCTCTTGCTAGAGTTAAATACCTGAGGTGTAATTGCTCTCTGGATTCTAGGTACTCATGTTGGGTTGAGACTCCTGGAAACCTTAATTGTCCCACATGTTGTTTCACCATTTTTATTTCATTGTATGTTAATAGAGCAAATTACAGTTAAGAGTACACAAAGATACAGCACTACTGAATTCTCCTTCACCAGGAAGCCAACTTGCAAGGCCCCAGACACGTGTTACCACCAAGGGCAACGGGGCCTGATGTCAATAGATGGGACAGTATATCAGAACTTTGCTCGTTTCTCACTGGTTATATGTGACAAAAAATTGATAAGGAACTTTAAGCCACTATAAGGCCCTGGAGCTGTACATGGAGAATATGATCTGTGCGTGGATTTCTCCCGCCCCACATGCAAGCAGATGGGGGTCACTCCCTGATACCCTGTTCCCTAGTTACTGCAGAGATTCCTCCATGAGACCAGAGAACCAAGTGTAGGAAGGGGCGGGGTCAAGCACCAGCCCACGTCACTCGAACCAGCTACAATCATGAAGGGAATCCACAAGAAAGTGATTATATATCTATCATGGGTCTGGGAAGAGCAATAGGGACCCCATAAATTGATGTTGCATGGGGGCTGCATGCAGACAGGCCTGTACCTCTGAAAGATCTCCAAGATCTTCAAATTTGGAAGCTAAACACCTTGCCTTCTTCCATGGTGGCAGGGGGAAAAGGGAGAGATGTAGACATGATATAAACCCTGTCCTGCACTCTACTGATGGAACAAATTGGATGAAACCATGAAAGATAGATCACTTAAAATATAAGAGGAAGTGTTGCTCTGACTGATGGGCCAATCATGGCTATTTGTAAGCAAGATATGCAGGAGAGAAGGCAGGAGGGACTCTGCCCATCTTGAAATGCTGACAAACCTTAGAGTCTAAGGCTTAGACTCATAAAAGGAATGATTTCAGACATGGAGCGGGGAAGACTCAAGACTTGTTATTTTTCAAGGGTTTGTAATTCTCAAGTGCTTTCTCAGAGTAAAGTTTTGAAGTGGTCCAGAAATCCCTTGGCCAAACTTGTGTTCCTTGCTTTTCTACCACATTGTCACCAAAGGAGTTAAACTATTAGTCCAGAAAGCCTAAAACCTCAGCAGAACTCTGGAAGAGTATGTTACAGCAACTGGGCTGTTTGGAGAAGTTCGAGGCACTGATTTCAGAGACTAGGATAGCTGGACTACCGAATCTTATGACCCAAGGAAAGATATCAGACAAGAAGTTCTAGTCCAGGGATGTGGCCTATAGACCCAAAGCTAAGAACAGTGACTAAACTCTACCCAGACCCAGTTGACTTGGAAGCACGTGGGACTCCTTGAACGAGTCCAATTGCCACAGATTTGTGTCTGTAGAGAAGGGTTGTAACAACCTCTACATACAATATGGTGAGATTACTTCTCAAGAAAAGAAGGGAGATTCTGCCACAAGCTGCAACTGCTATGAGTTCACTCTAGATTTCAGGCCCTCTCTGTCTTGGAGATAGTGTTCTTTCTCTGGGAAGCTTCTGGATATGGATCATTTACTTAGCAGGAGGTTTAACTTTTACTAAAAATTGTTTCACCAATATGCTCTAAACATACCATACTCCAGGATGACCCCTTCTTTCTCCTAGGGCTTTATGCCTTGGAGCACTGATGATAATGCTTTCAAAACAAATTGTTTTTTAAGTATATCAGAAGCAGGAAGCCTGCCAAACAACCAGTCGGGCCCCTTGATGATGATAATACAAAAGGAGCGCTTAAAGATGATAGAGTCATTGCAGAGAAACTAAATGGATTCTTTGCTTCGGTTTTTACGGCTGAAGATGTTAGTGAGATTCCCAAACCTGAGCCGGCTTTTGTAGGTGACAGATCTGAGGAACTGTCACAGATTGAAGTGTCACTAGAGGAAGTTTTGGAATTAATTGATAAACTCAACATTAACAAGTCACCGGGACCAGATGGCATTCACCCAAGAGTTCTGAAAGAACTCAAATGTGAAGTCGCGGAACTGTTAACTAAGATTTGTAACCTGTCCCTTAAAATGGCTTCGGTACCCAAAGACTGGAAGTCGGCTAATGTAACGCCAATATTTAAAAAGGGCCCTAGAGGGGATCCCAGCAATTACAGACCGGTAAGTCTAACGTCGGTACCGGGCAAATTAGTTGAAACAATAGTTAAGAATAAAATTGTCAGTCACATAGAAAAACATAAACTGTTGAGCAATAGCCAACATGGTTTCTGTAAGGGGAAATCGTGTCTTACTAATCTATTAGAGTTCTTTGAAGGGGTTAACAAACATGTGGACAGGGGGGATCCAGTGGACATAGTGTACTTAGATTTCCAGAAAGCATTTGACAAGGTCCCTCACCAAAGGCTGTTACGTAAGTTAAGTTGTCATGGGATAAAAGGGAAGGTCCTTTCATGGATTGAGAACTGGTTAAAAGACAGGGAACAAAGGGTAGGAGTAAATGGTAAATTCTCAGATTGGAAAAGGGTAGCTAGTGGTGTTCCCCAAGGGTCGGTCCTAGGACCAGTCCTATTCAATTTATTCATAAATGATCTGGAGAAAGGGGTAAACAGTGAGGTAGCTAAGTTTGCAGACGATACTAAACTACTCAAGATAGTCAAGACCAAAGCAGATTGTGAAGAACTTCAAAAAGATCTCACAAAACTAAGTGATTGGGCATCCAAATGGCAAATGAAATTTAATGTGGATAAGTGTAAAGTAATGCACATTGGAAAAAATAACCCCAACTATACCTATAATATGATGGGGGCTAATTTGGCTACAACGAGTCAAGAAAAAGATCTTGGAGTCATTGTGGATAGTTCTCTGAAGATGTCCGTACAGTGTGCAGAGGCGGTCAAAAAAGCAAACAGGATGTTAGGGATCTTTAAAAAGGGGATAGAAAATAAGACTGCAAATGTATTATTGCCCTTATATAAATCCATGGTACGCCCACATCTCGAATACTGTGTACAGATGTGGTCTCCTCATCTCAAAAAAGATATTCTAGCACTAGAAAAGGTTCAGAAAAGGGCAACTAAAATGATTAGGGGTTTGGAGAGTGCCTCGTATGAGGAACGATTGAAAAGGCTGGGCCTCTTCAGCTTGGAAAAGAGGAGACTGAGGGGGGACATGATAGAAGTATATAAAATTATGACTGATGTGGAAAAAGTGGACAAGGAAAAGTTGTTTACTTACTCCCATAATACAAGAACCAGGGGTCACCAAATGAAACTGATAGGTAGCAGGTTCAAAACAAATAAAAGGAAGTTCTTCTTCACACAACGCACAGTCAACTTGTGGAACTCCTTACCTGAGGAGGTTGTGAAGGCTGGGACTATAACAATATTTAAAAGGGAACTGGATAAGTTCATGGGGGCTAAGTCCATAAATGGCTATTAGCCAGAAAGGGGTTAAGAATGGTGTCCCTAGCCTCTGTTTATCAGAGGATGGAGACGGATGGCAGGAGAGTGATCACTTGATCATTGCCTGTTAGGTTCACTCCCTCTGGGGCACCTGGGCACTGGCCACTGTCGGTAGACAGATACTGGGCTAGATGGACCTCTGGTCTGACCCAGTACGGCCTTTCTTATGTTCTTAATCAAACCCTGGATGAAAAAAAATATCTATCATTTTCCTGGGAGGGAACTTTTGAAGACTTAGGTGTCTTTTTATACCATAGACAGATTATCTTCCAGATCACATAGTAGTTGAAGTGATAGTCATATTTGGGGTCGGGAAGGAATTTTCCCCCAGGGCTGATTAACATGGGCTCTGGGGGTTTTTCGCCTTCCTCTGTAGCACAGGGCAAGGCTCACCTACCGATGAATTCTCTGTTTCTTAAAGTCCTTAAATCATGATTTAAGGAGGTAAATAACTCAGTCATAGGTTGGTGGCCTATTGCTGGAGTGGGTGGGTGAGGTCTTGAGGCCTGCATTTTGTAGTAGGTCAGACTAGATGATCGTACTGGTCCCGTCTGACCTTAAAGTCTATGAGTCTAGAAGAAGAGCTTTTAGAATATTGACTTCAATGTGGCCAGGATTTCAACTCCAGATAATATAAAAGGGTCTCACTGAAAGTCTGAAATCCTCTTGTACTCAGGGATTAGTTTTTACACATGAGTAATCAGGGAAAGGATCTACATGTCTTGATGAAGAAATGACACAAATATATAAGTGGACACTTGTGGAGAAGGACCCATATTTCTATGTTCAGTTAGACAAAGTCTGCAAATGAGACCCTTCTTGGTCATGCAGAGTCCAGTAGGATGTCATATGCCTTTGCGTTTTGTACCTTTTGGGCCACTTCTACAGAAGGAAATGGATGAGGAATAAAAAGACCTGGGATCCACAGATCAAAAAGTCAAGTTAGGCAACTGAAGTATCCAGAGCAAAAACTTCAGGAAGCTAAGCATTCACAAAACAAAAGGAGACACATATTCAGAATCTTCAATCCATTCACCAGGATGTGAAACATCACAGAGGAGAGCACATTTTCCTAGGCGTAAAGCCCATCTGAGCCTAAAATTTATTTTTAATGTGAAATGGGCCGCTCTTCGAGAAGGGAGGTTTTTCCCTGCCCAGAAGAACAGAAACCTTGATTTGAAGAGAAATGTGGGACTGTTGGTCTTCCCAACAGTCTGGAGTTTGGAATGGTGGTTTAAATAACCTGCATCTGAGTAACTGTCTGGACTAGCATAAAAATTGCCTAAGAGAAGTCCTGTACAACTAAGATGTGTTTTCTACATCTAGGATGGTTATATGGTACTTACTCTAAACAAGACTATTTCCTCTAATAAATTCTATTCCCTATCAAACCAAGTCACATCTTTTGTTAGTATTGTCCATTGAAGATCAGAAAAAGAGGTGCTCTTTAAAAGAATGAACATCCAGAACCAATAAAAGAAAAAAACTTTACCCAAAGAAAAAAAACTTATCAAACAGTCTAAATCAGTGGTTCCCAAACTGGTGGCCGTGCCCCCCCCCCCAATGGGGGGCATGAAGAAAATGCAAGGGGGGGGGGGCACGAGGCTGTGAAATTTTCATAGCCAAAAAATTTTTGCATCAAGAAGACCTACTTGTGGTTATTTTTAATTGTACAGTTACGAATTGAATTTTTGTTAAATGGGGGTTGGATGATGGTAAAGGGGAGGTGGGGAGGCGTGAGGGTTTCTCAAAAATCAGAAAGGAGGCATGGGGCCGAAAAGTTTGAGAGCCTCTGGTCTAAATTCTGTTCATTTCTGTTTCTGGCTCAGACTATTAAAAACTGTAGGGTCATAGGATGGAAGTGATCCCAGAGGAGACCACCTTAAAGCAGAATAGAAAACAGCTGCATAGCTACATTCTCTGGTGAAGCAAGCAGTGCTGCACAGTGAAATTTCTGAATGGCTGATGTTACTTTGGTTGTCCTGACTATAGAGAAAAGCCGTGTCAAACATAAAAAACAGATCTTAAGGTAAACAAATTCCTGGGGAGGGGTTTGACACAGATTTAGCTGTGTGCATGTTCTGGAGAGAGCTGCCCCTGACAAGACAGTCAATGAAGCAGAGGTTTACTTTGATTTCTGTTTCCTGTGGCGTGCTGCTACAATACAATTGACCTGAGTTTTGTAAGGTCTTTGAGTTGTAAAATATTCCATAACACAGAACTGGAAATGAAGTTACCAAGGAAGATGTAGCAATGCTATAGCTTAGACGGCTGGTGTGTGGTGGCAGAGGCTTTTCATGTGGATCATAATAATCTCATTATCATTTTCCTCCTTTCTGTTTGTTGTATCCATCTGTTGTCTAGAGAAATATACCGAGCTTGTTAGCTCTTCGGGGTGGGGAATCTCTTTTCTTTTGAGGTATACGTGCAATACCGACCACAGTGGAGTTTTTGATCCCTCATCTGGGGCCTCTGAGTGCTACTGCAATACAAATAATAATAAACAAGGAGTCCTGTGACACTTTTAAAGACTAACAAATCAATTTATTGCATGAGCTTTCATGGGAGAAAATCCCACTTCGTCAGACACTTTGAAGCTGTCTTGATGAAGAAATGACACAAAAGCGTCTGACGAAGTGGGATTTTCTCCCACGAAAGCTCATGCGATAAATACATATGTTAGTCTTTAAAAGTGCCACAGGACTCCTTGTTTGTTTTGCTGACTTAGACTAACACGGCTACCCCTTTGGAACTTGACAAATAATAATGTTCATCCTGAGGAGAAATCAGAATGCACAAATATATGAAGGACAAACAGTTCCATGAAGCAACAAACAGAATATCTGTCTAAACCCGAGGCAGCTGGAACATCGTTGCGGGTAACACATCAGCACACAACAGACAGGACCACTTACGGTGCTCTGAATACTGTTATTGATGGAAAAGACTATGAATTGTCCATCTGAAGGGGAATGATGTTACTGGTAGCATCATAAGGAGATGCTTGACTGCAAATATGGGGAGAAAGATAAATGAACAATACAGGGTAAAGGGAAGATGAAGGAAATTTATGTAGCAACTGCTTGCAAAACTAGATTTTACACAACGAACTAAAGGGAGAATGCTAATCTGGATTTAAAATTGAATCAGGTTTTACGGATTAACAAAGGTTCAAGGTGACTGCAATTGGCAGAAGGATTCTCTGGATGTGACTGAAGACTGTAGCTCTGGCATGTACTGGCATGTCTACACTGTAATGTAAGCCCAGGGCTATTAGAACTTAGTTACAAGATCCCAGGTTTGTTAACCTAGGAGTGTCTACATTCTTCTAACCACTGGTTACAAACTGTTAAACCCTGGATCCCAACCTGGGGTTTCCAGCATCTACATTGCATTATATGGCCCTGCATCTAACCACCCATAATCCCAGATTTCCGAGCATCATCCCAAAACATAGTTGCTCTCGTTTGTTGTTCAGTATGGAAAACTTGACTGTTAACCAAAGTTGACCATTGTGTAGTAAAAGAAAGCCAACGCATGGGATTGTGGAACACGTTTGGTGGAGCACTTTCTCTGAGCATGAAGCCAGCAAGGATGTGTCTACACAGCAATGCAATAGTACTTTAATCCTGGGTCTCAGAGGGACTCAGACGTGGACCCTCCACTCCAGTGGGAGCCTGGGTCCAAACTCTAGGGTAATGCAATTTGTAGATCAAAGAGGGTTATATTGCATTGTAGACATACCCTAGACATCCCCTTACTGATTCCCTTGCGTTGTAGATATGGGAAGCCTCTCTTCTTCCTGGTTAGCACAATGATAACGTAACAATATCTAAAGACAGGTTTGGGATGGAGATAAGATCTAATAATGGCCACCACTCTGGCCTGTCACAGGTCTCCTGGGCCCACAGCCCTTGGGGGCTGCATGGGGGGGGGGGGCTGCCACGCCAGCCAGCTCCCGCCGGAGTGGGGTTGGGGCAGAAACACCCTCTGGCCCCGGGGGCCCTCCCCAGCAATGGGGAGGGGGCCCCTGGCCCCCACAGTGGGGGGGTGCGGCCCCAGCTGGAGGGAGCTGCAGGGGGCAGCCTGGGATCCCCAGGCCAGTTAATCTGGCCCTGCCATTTACCTATCTGCATCTGTTCTCTCTTGCCTCATACTTAGATCATAAGCTCTTTGGGGTCACTACTGTCTTTTTATTTTCTGTTTGTGTACTGCATAGCACAGTGGAGATCTGGTCCTTAGCTAGAGCTTTTAGATACTATGGTAAGAAAGATAACAACAACCATGATGTTCCATGCTGAAACAATTCGGAAACTGAAGTTAATGCAGAATGCAACTGCCTAAATATTGAAATTTGCTTAATTCAGGGAACACATCACATCAGAAACTGCACCGGTTGCCACTAAGTGCGTCATGGTAGAATTCACAGTTTTGGCTTTAAAAAATGCCATCAACACTTGTAATTGGGTCACTTGCAAGGCAGTCTCCCTATACAATATTACTGCAGTATTGATAAGTGGAGGTGTTCAAATTGGAACCCCACCAGTTTAAATAAGAGAGGGTTCATGGCAGAGTATTCCCCAGAAAGGGCCCTCACACCACTGAAATTCACTTTCCTCATTGGTTCACTAGAGCCTGCATTTTTTAACCTTCCTGGTACACTGCAAAACGCATCCCACTCTGCAAGCTGGTAACATAGATCAAGGGGCACCAAATAAAGGGATTGATTCAAGAGTATTATTTGAATTGTCTAGTGACTTCATACTAATATTGGAGCGTTGGCAGCCCCATAAGCTTGGTCATTATCTTAATTTTTGTCTGGAATAGCATTTTAACCTTGGAGAGACTAGAGTTCCAGAGTACTATTATAAAACCTGATTTTAAAAAAGCATAATCGACAGATTTATTAGTACCTTGAGAGGGACCATTAGCTGAAGAGCTCCAGGGGAAGTGGGTTATGCCCACAAAAGCTTATACCTTAAATAAATGTGTAAGGCTTTAAAAGCGCCACAGGATTCCTTGTTTGATTAACGGAAGAGTTGCTCAAGACAGCCATTCCATAAGGGTGCCAGTACAAACCAACCAAAACAAAGCTTAAACACTTATGCCAGCCTCAAAAGCTTATTTTATTAGGACATTTAAAACAAACTAACAAGAACCTCAAAAAGAAAGTCCAGGAAGAGAGTAGATTTTGGACACCACACACATTTCCACCTTTGCTCCCTCTTTCTCTTTGCTAAATGAAAGCTTGAACAAATTAAGTTAATCATTCTGAATCTAAACACAGTCTCTTGTAAGGCTCTAAACAAAAAACTTTGGTTCTCAAATCATGTGAGGACTAAGCCCTGTGTTCGCAGCTTTGCGGGCGACAAGGCTTTTTTTTGTGATGGTACTCAGCAGTACTGAGTACTGGAATCTTTTTTTCACAGCCATGATGCCCCGGCTCCTGCTGCCGTCACCAGCAGCCCCAGGTCCCTGATCGAATACCAGTACCTTTTTCTTTAAAAAAAAAAAAAGGCAGCGCACTGGCAGGTGATCTGTGGTTTTAAAAACCTCACACTACCTGAAATATCTTGTCCTTATAGAAACCATTTTGACTTTTGAGCCACAGGACCATTCCCTTCAACAACCAAATCTCATTAGTGACTGAAGAGATGTGTGAGGGTTAATGCTTTGAAATGTAACATGGCATGCTTTTCCTTTTCACCTCTATCTCATATGTCAGCGATTACCAACCTTTTCCTTTATACGGACCACTACATCACCATCAAAAGCTTTTATGAACCACCACATAAGCAAGCCATTTAAAACACTTTTAACATAGCCTATGGCTGATGGGAGTCAAACTTATATATCAATGGGGTATTAAAAATGCAGCTATTACACAAGGATGTTTGTGAAGCAAATTACATTGTGAATAATAATATAACATCAAATATGATGCATAAGAGGTACATGGGATTATATTATTATTATTACATTATCACCCCCCTCCCTTGGACCACCTGAAGTACCCTAGCGGACCACAGGCTGAAAACCACTGTCCTCTGTTATACTCATCAAGGCCCACCACATACTTCCCAATCATACTGCCCCTAATGATAAAACATGCTTAGAAGACCAAACCTTAGCCTCTGGCTTCTTCCTTAGCTTCCAGGAATATTTCTGACATATGCTAATTGAGCACAATAGTTAATAAGTGAATCGTTCAATTGTATTGGATTAAATTATGAAGAAATTTATAGTAACTTTGTGTTTCAGAATCAGAACAGAAGACCCTACATTATAACACAATATGGCCTATTAATACATTATAATTAGGGAAGCGGATTTTTTAAACAATACATTTGGAGTCACATTATGGTCTGAGTTATAATTAAGCTGCCCTTCTAACTTAAGTGGGATTGCACAGGCATTCTCAGAATAAAACTGGCCCTGTGTATAGGTGCAGATAACATCAATGACAAAGAGTACACTGGCCAAAATCATGAGATTTCAGTTTAATGAAATAGGAATCCAGAGAACACTTGATATACACTTTTCAATGGATTTATCAAAGAAATCCTAGAATTTATCAAAGAATCCTAGCATCAATTAATGCTAATACACTTGCTAATTACATGCATGTTCAAATATTCTAATTAAATCTTGCTTGGTTTGGTCAGTAGTGTGGTGTGACTGTAGTCAGAATTCTGTCACGCATAGAGATACAGATGTTGTAAATTATTTACATTTTGGCTTTCAAAAATCCTCAACATCTGTTGAAAGAGAAACTCCCAAGGTTACCTAATCCGCCATGATTTAACAACATTTTGACATTTTTAAAAGTACTATAACAAACTCCACATCACTTCAAACCTATAATTTACTGCCTGTCTCAAGACTCACATATGCCAAATTACAAACAAAACACACACAAAAAAATTCCACTGTCTCAACAAGAAAAAGAAACAAGATTTTCTGAAATAGAAATAAATTTTCTGAAATGGGATTTTTATTTTTTTTGATCAAGTTAGCTAGCTCAAAATGTTTGAAAACAAACTTTTCTCTGGAAGGATTACCACTTAAGATTTTGCCTATTATTCTAGGAACTGAAAGGCAGTACATCTAATAGCTAAGATCGGGGTCAAAAAATCAATGTTCCAGATTCTGCTCCAAGCTTTGCTCTAAATTACCTGTATACCCTTGTTCGCTTAGGCTATGTCTACACTTGTTAATTTAAGTCAACTTAGCAGGTCCACACTCAAATTTTAAGTTGACTTAGAGGGGACCCTACAAAATCGACCTAGAGTGTCCACACTGGATGCCTAGGTTGACCTTTAGGGGCTAGGTGGACCTGGGACAGGTACATGGCAGGAGGGGCACCTCTTGCCAAGTGCCAGGGGGCTCAGCCTTTGCCCCATTGTACCTTGGTACAATGGGACAAAGGGGGACAGGGACCCTGGCAGGGCATAGGGGCAGGGTGGCCAGGGCTCTGCCCTGCTTTTTGGGGGGGCACGCCAGTCTGTGGCTGTGCCAGCCACCCTGGCAGGGAGGGCAGTGGGGAAGCCTTGGAGCCCCCTAAGTCGACTTAAAGTCGACTTAGGGCTACTCCAGGTCTACACTGGTTTAAGTCGACTTTCTAAAGTCGACTTAAGCAGCAAGTCGACTTAAAACTAGGTTTTATAAAGTCGACTTAATTTTTCCTTAAGTCGACTTAAGCAGCTGCTTAAGTCAACTTAAGGAAAGTGTAGTGTAAAGATGCAGAGTAAATTAAGTCGACTTAAGCAAGCTTAAGTCGACTAAATTTGTAAGCGTAGACGCACCCTGAAATTCCTTGTCTCAGTGTATCCATCTGTAGATAACATGCAATAATATTTACCTCACAGCAGTGGTGAGAGCATAATTAACATTTCTAAAGCGCTTTGCAATCCTTCAATGAAAGGAGCCATACAAGTGCATTAGGAAATTCTAGAATTAAAAACTCTCATGGTTACAACCAGAGTTGTTCATTAATGGGAAGTTAGCTGAGGATCTGTCCAAAGCACTGGAAAACCACAGCATTCACATAATAAAGTACTAGTTCCATAACAGAGACCTCTAATTAGATTAAGATTTCTCATAATATTAAAATCTTATTTGTAATTATACTGTTAATCCACAAGAACATTCCCCAGATACTTTTAAAAAACTGGAAGTCGACCAAAATATAATTCTTCCATTAATATTTTAGACTAGATTTATACAGAACCCATATTTATCCTATGATCTTTGCATCCTAAATAAATTAACTCTGTGCTCATAAGTGAAGAGGGATAACAAAACTCTTAGTCTTTATGCTCTATAGCCATGTTTCCATGTTTCTTTTTCAAGATCTCAGTTAGATCTTGGTTCACAAAAGCAAGAGAAAAACCGGTGAATGGATCCAAGTTCCATTTTATCCAAAGCAACCAAGGTCAAGAGGATAAAGAAAATGTTTCAGGTAATCAGGTTTTGGTTTTACTTAAGGAACCCAGTGTTGTTTGGATCCGGTTTTCGTTTTACACTGCTACCACTTTTGACCCAAGTAGCTAGCCAAAGACTGGGGGTTTTGCAGGTTTTGTTCCAGTTAGGAGGAAAAATCAGTGACAAAGTTTCTTTGATACGATACTTTTTATTTAAAAGGAATGTATAAAGTCCTGTTTCCCTGAACACAAGAGGAATCAAACAACAAAAAAGTTTCTTTGTTCTAAGCGCCAAGTCCCTTTAGACCAAAAGCTCCCTCCCTCAGCTTCTCTCAAGGCCATGCTCCTAGCGGCTGTTCAAGCTGCATCTGATGCTACCTTATCTCTCAGGATCTCTGGTCTTAGTGCCATTCTTCCTTCAGACAAACAACATTCACAAAACAATAGCTGGCAAAAACCTCCCCACAGATCAGTGGCTTCCACAGGCCTTTGTTTCAGGCTGGGATATATACCTGTGTCTGTGAAGGGGGGGTCCCTATTGTTTCAGCTACCTGAAGGAGCTTAATGACTCCTTACAGCTATCTTAAATGAAGGGTGATGGTCATACTCCCTATTATCAGTGAGGTTTTGCCCAACATCATAACAACATCAACTAGAATTCAGAAGGGGTTGGATCAAAAGTTAAGAGTTTGGTATAGCTCTACAAAAATACTGGAGGACGTATTAATGCTGCACTGATACATGGACAGGTTGATTTATCCAAAAAAACTCTCTGTCATTCTTTTTTTAAATTGTCCATTTACAATGGATGTGTGCAGTAAAAAGTCTTATGGTTCAAGCCCACACACGCACTCTGTGCCTCTGTAATCAAACCTTAACACAGAATTTGTTCCTAGAGCTCAGACAGCACATCCTTTTTATTACATTTAAGTTTTGATCTTAATATTAGTACTGCCACCAAGACAAGTAAATGTTACTCAGTGATTATTGGCAGAGTTCTCTATACTAGCAATTCTTCAAAAAAAAAAAAAAAAAAAACAGAGTATGCTCTTTTACGTAAATAGAATGATGTCATTCCATGGTTCTTTAACCACTAGCAAAATGCCAGGAGAGTCTGAACTCCCAATAAACAAAATGCCACACCTGGGCCCTCATTCCTCCTCTACCCACCACAACACACACAAGATAAAAGAAACTCTTAGCAAAGTCAGTGGCAATTACCTAAATGTTGTGGGACATCTGGACCACCCTGACCCTTTCATATCACTCATACAGAGACACAAGGAAAAGATAGTGTAGTCAGTGTGATAAAGTCTGGTTCCATAACTAGCATGGAACACAAATCATCTTTTATTTTGTCATTGAACAGCTGTATTCCATGCCACTCTCAGGTGAAAACCAATCAAACTTTAAAGTCATTCTATTTCAGCAAACGCCTTTGATCTTTTTTCAGTGTCCTGTTACTAATCTACTGCTTCTGAAGAAATAGGCAAAACCCAAAATGAACAACAGAGCCTTGTTCTAGCCAAACATGGATGCCTCACAGAATACTGTAAGTCACAGAAAGAGTAAATCATTTCCCAATCTCATATTGTACAAAAATCACAGATTACAAACACAAAATATATCCTCTGTTATCTGCTTACCTGATAAGGGACAATACTGCCGTGAGCAGTGCCCCACCGCTTTGCTTCCATTTTGCAGTTAAGGTAATTAGCAGCTATATGGGTAAGACACGCGACCTGCAAGCAGAGGTAAAGGACAAATATTCAGGGAGATATCAACCTTCCTTAGCTTTTTCTTTGATCCTTCCTCCCCTCCACCCCATTCTGTCAGGAAATTGTCATCTTATTTTAATTGACATTTCATATAGATTCCATATATCCAACAGGCGACTTGTCTGAGTAAGTGCCATGTTCAACAAATGAACAAAGTAACCAGTGTCCATTAATTCTAGTAACTAACTCTTTGCGCCTCTATAATGCTTCAAAGTAATTTAAAAGCATGAGCAAACTGAGCATCCCACAACCCTATGAGAACAGGAAGTATCATCATGATTATTTTACAAAATGATCAACGGAGGCAGGGAAATCTGCAATAATCTGTCCAAAATCAGACAGGAAGCAATGACAGAGCTGGGAATAAAACCCACATTTCCTGACTCTCATTCCTGTCCTTAAATCAGAAAATGATCCTTCTCTGTCACCAGATTATCCTTTTCTCTTCCCCATCCTTCTTCTACCTATACAGGTTAAGCCACAGGAAGTATTTCAGGATTCCTTAGCTCTCCACATGATCTGTAATTTTAATTATGCAGCAAACCTCAATAAATCATGTGCCATCAGAAGATGAGGAGATTTATCAAGTTGTTACTCAGAGACAAAGTTGAAAAAAGGTTAATTCCATAAAAATGTGGGATGCTAAATTTAGTAACCATTGTCTGAGGAGGTAAATCTGAAAGTAGTCTGCATTTTACAACAGCAAAACTATATTTTGGGATTGGAGTTTAACATCTATGATGTGGTCATGCCTGAAAATCAGAGGTTTTCTTGCTATTAATGGCAGATTTGCCACTAATTGGAAGAATGCAGGATGTGGCTATTAAGTTGGTAACTGTATGTCTGCAATCCAAACAACATATTACATCATTACTTTCATCAAGGTAATGTGAAATTTATGTAATTTTAGACTTAACTCTTTTTTAAAAAATTATTAAATTACTAATAATGAGTCATTTTAACAGCAACTGTTGATCTAAGACAACAGAACACAATATTCTTTGGGCCAAATTCTGATTTTCTTCAGATTTCTTCTCCAGATGTGTGCAAATTAACACTGTTTTCAAAATGATTACGGATATTTGAGCCTTTATTCCAATGACTATGAGCCCTCTGCAACTACCATACAAATTACAGCTAACAGAAGTAACAAGGAGGATGTGTAGAAGTGTTGCAAATGGTCTGCACTAAACAATATACCCCATGATATTTACCTCAAGCTCAACCCAATTCAATGTTGTGCAGTACAATGAATTAGAGAGCTCCTAGAAGCAAGATGCCACAATTCTCTCCCCAGTCCCCCTTCTAGTTGCCTCTTTTCCCACACATCCTGAAAGTACTGCTAGGATTCGTCCCTTTATATTTAAAGAGAGAAGCCACAGATAGGTGAAATTGCAGTCCAGGCAATACAGGCAGCCCAAACTGATTTATAATGCTGCCCAGCAGAAAACAAAAGAAAATATAAACCAGCTGAGTGTGCAATTACCCACATAAACCCAACTTCAAATACAGTACAATACTCTACATGCTTTGTAAAAGATTGTATTTTTATTATTATCCATGTGCTGTCCAGAAAGGACAGTTTAACTAGACTCGAGCTGTGGCCTACCACATCTGACTGTGACCTTGGCCTGTCTAAAAGGTAAACAAAATCTAGTCAGTATTTCTAAAGGAGACCCCTCACCCTATGGAAAGCTTAGGTGATGCACAAGCTGACGCTGGTAATTCAGTACATGATACTCCTCCCCCCTGGGCCACAACTCATGTCCCAGGATGTGAAGAAATGCTATGTTGTTACAGGTGTCTTTTGGCTGAGACATTAAACCAAAGCCCTAAGAGTTTTTGAAGAGTATATATTTTAGCATCTGGACATTTTCCAGTTTCCCTGGCAAAATTCCTCCTGCAATTCCAAATGATTATAGAATTCTTTCATATTTCTGTCCCAAAGTGTTTTGCTTTGTTCTGATATCAAGTTAGACTGTTGCCGGTTTTCACCCCTGAAAGGTCACTGCATTTAAATGGTAGGTGAGATGTATAATCTGAGCCTTGACAATTAAGCTTGCAAGCAAGACTTATTTTACCCAATACACATTTAACTTTTAACAGGAATAACATTTCCCTGTGAAAACTCTCTCATTTAATTTTAGGTAGGACATGACGAGTTAAATTCTGGCCCTGTTGAAGTCTTTGGAAATTCTGCTATTGACTTTAATGGGGCCAGGATTTCAATTCTCCCCCCTCACCCCAAATTTCAGTTCTATAGAACAAGTATTTTTTCAAGTTATTGGACGTTACCCCCCCAAAATAAAAAGAGACTCCTTTTAAAAAAATGTATGATGTCTTCCAATTTTCAAAGCCTTCTCTAACAGATAAACACAACTGTTCTAGCACTGGCAAATTCACACTCATACATGTCCACAGTCACTTGTGCACACTACAAGAGAGAAGAAAAAGAGATCTGAAACACAAGAAAGATCTTTGACTAGCTTCTTCACTACTGACTGTTTCTCTAATAACAAAGCTGCGGGGGCCAAGACTTTTGTGTCAGCAGCAACAGGCAATGAGTCCAAGCTGGTAGGGGCAGGGGAGAGGCAAGAACCTTATGCAGTTTAAGCTCAGTGATCCTCAAGCTAATAGTTGCTCCCACGCCAGCTGAGACCACAATTCAGCAAGGGACTTAAACACATGCGTAACTATTAGTACATGAATAACCCCAATGAATTCAACCAACTACTCTTATGGTTAAAGTTGCAAACCTTGCTAAACTGGCGCTTGAATTACTTGAAACTGGGATTGTCAAATGGGGTTTAAGGAAGTTAGGTGCTCATCCCCCATTGACTTTCAGTTGGGCACCAAACTCCCTGAGACCCATTTGAAAATTCCAGTTGGATGTTTTATGATTATACAAAAAAACGCCAGCTTAGAACACATCCAATTTAGGACTTCAGTGCTACTTGGCTTGTTCAGTCATAAATCTTTAAAGATTTCATTAAACTTAAAGATTACTCCTCTCTTAGAATTCTAGAAATGTACAGCTGGAAGGAACCTCTAGTTCTAGAGGCTATCAATTCCAGCCCCTTGTACTGAGGCAGGATCAAATAAACCTAGCTCGTCCCAGACAAATGTTTGTCTAACCTGTTTGTAAAATCCTCCAATGATGGGAATTCCACAACCAACCTTCGAAGCCTATTCCAGAGTTTAACCATCCTTCTAGTTAGAAAATTTCTCTTAATATCTAATCAATCTCCTTTGCTGCAGATTAAGTCCATTACTGCTTGTCCTATCATCAATGGACAAGGAGAACAACTGATTCTCGTCCTCTTCATAACAGCCCTTAACATATTTGAAGACTGTTATTAAGTCCCTTCCCCATTGTCTTCTTTTCTGAAGACTGAACGTGCCTTTTTTTTTTTTTTAACCTTTCCTCATAAATCAGGCTTTCCACCATCTTGTGAAGCTGCTATGCTTTGCACGGTCCGCAAGCATCCGGCTTAACTTCATCTCTCCCCACCCCTCTACACCCCCCCCCCCCAACTCCCCCGCCCTTGCATACCTTAAATTTGACCAACAAAACATACTCAACAAAGTGTTTTGGAATTAGATTGCTAACATATGACTTTAACTATGTAAAGCACATAATTAGGTTGGAACGGTATACCCATTTATCTTGTTGATCAGAGTTAAGGCTGTTATTAAATTTATAAAGCGGATTTTGTCATCTATATTATTGTTAGCCAAATAATGAACTTTAAGCATAATGGAATGTTTATTCAAAAATACTTGAATTCAACATTTCCATACATTTTAACTTTTAGTTTTGTGTGTTTTGTATAAACATTATATTTACTGTAGTGATCCATACGGTACACACTGTTAAAATATTGTGTATGAGCTCACAGCTATAGATGATTCATACACACACAACAGTTGCACTAGAGTATCAGTTTGTAAAATGCTCTCCCTTTATGATGAAAGGATATGTACATATATAAGAATTTTTGTTCAGTCTGTACTTAAAGCTGTTTTCTTCAAACACTACAGGCCTGTTTCAATTACAATAAGGAACAAACCCACAAGAGCAACCTCTGTTCATATAAACACTACAACAGATGTAATTTAATGATAAAGAAATCTCTGTATTCATTTTCCTGCACAGACAGATCTACCTACTGTAAATGTATATTATCAAGTGACTATACAAAGAATTTTTTTTTAAGAACTCAGCGAAGGGAACACACACATTTACATTCCTTTGCAAAATTAGTAATGAGGGTCAAATCATATCTTTACTTTACATACCTATCTAAACCAGAACAAAAAGAAAGCTGCATTTAGGTCTGAAAAATTATATTCAGTCAGAGACAATCAGACAGATGGGGAAACTGGATATTAAATGCCAGAAGGTAAGAGCAGACAGCGAAAAGAGACAGAGTTTCAAAAGATATTTTTTTAAGACAGCACATCAAACAAAACATATTACAAAGAGTTCACTGACTCAATCAATCATTTATGTGTAAGCTCAATAAGTGGGCATGAATAACAGAAAAATGTGATGAGTAAGTCGAAAGATGAAGAAACAACATTTTCAGTTAGACTGTTTCCTTTCTTATTCTTCCAAAGTAGTGTCTATTTTATTTTCATACATCCTTATCAGGCTTTGATTCATATCCAAGTTAATTTTATTTCCTCTCAGCCTTTAGATTTGTTGGGAAAAAATGTGTAAGTTGCTTTATAGAAACTTTGATACAAGGTACAAAAACCATATATGCCTTATAAGTTTTATTAAGACACTTCCCTATGTATAGACATCCTTTTACAATATACTATGGAACCTATTTATCGTAAACTCAAATTTTAATTTATAGGCATATAGGACAAAATCCCTGAATTGTTTCAATGTGTTGTAGTACATAAATATTAATGACTCTCTACTCATGCCTTTACTTACTGCTCTGTGAAAAAGTATCTTCCTATCACTTACTAAAACATTCCCATTTAGGACCTGATTGTCAGCCAGTGTAAATCAACATAGCTCTACTGAAATCAAAGATGGTATGCCGATTTACACCCTCCAAGGATGTGATCATAGGGTTTTATTGATTATCTTGGTGTCTTCCCCCACTCGGAGTTGCAATAATGAAAACTGAAACTAATAAACAAACATAGAGACTTGATTCTTCTGTTTGTTTTGGGGTAGGGGTTATTTGTTTGGTTTTTGGAAGGGGAAAGTTCATTCCTTTCTCTTTTTCTTATCCCTTTTCTGAGTCTCAGTTGTGCCTACTTGTGTAAAAAAGAAAAGATTTCTTTTGTCATTAGGTAAAAAAAAAAAATGTTTCACGTGAAAGATCTTGATCCCACTTAAGTCAATAGGAATTTTTGCCACTGACTTCAACGAGAACATGATGAAATCCTTAAGAAGATTTCTATCATTCCCCTGCTTCTATGTACAATACACCTGCTTAATACTGTTATATTACTCTAAAGGAGGAATATACTCTTGTCTATAAAGCTCATTTCTCATAATAAGGATATCCAATTCATGTTGACTTATCCACAACAAAGCTGATAAAGTTTGGCACTGAATTGCCTCCTACAAGCAGGAAATGGTCCCCACTATAGAGGTGGTCTTCTCAAATTGTAAACTCATTAACACCGATTAGATCATAGCTAGATATAATACGATAAAAATAAAGGGGAATTTTTCAAAGGCACAAAAGGCAGCTAGGCACCCAGCTCTCTTTAAAGGTCAAAGGGAGTTTGATGTCTGTCTATCATTTATGCATTTGAAAATCTCCCCCTGGAATTTGGCAAAAATTTTTGAAGAAAATTTTCAACGAAAAAGTGACAGAATATCGCAAGTTTTTTGTTTGTTTGTATTCCATCTGCTCTAATAAAAATATAACTGACATTTTAAGAGCAAGAAATTTTCTCTCAATCAATCTGGATACCAATAAATCTAGAAGACACTACCAAGCTGTGGGAATTCATAAGCCATAAAGAAAAATTGTCCCAACAGAAATAAAAGATTCTGAGGCAGATCAGTGGTGACTGAAAGCTGTTACCACCTAATGACTGGTTGGCAACCCTGTGTTAGTGGGCTCAGTCCAGTTCCCACTGGAAAGGAGCTTACCCCACAAAAAACACTCTCAAAATTAGCAACACGGCTAGCTACCTCTGCAGAGATAGAGTGCTCTACTGGTACGGAGACTGATCTGTGCTCTCAACCCTACAGTCAGAACACAGTAGAGGGAAATTGGAGGAGCAGAGGAAGGGAAACTTACAGCACCTGTTCTATAAATAATGGTTTTTGGTCTCAAAGGATATCCATTCAGCAGCTTAATAAACTAGTACTCAAAAAATTAATTCAGTCTCATCTGGGTATACCACCTGGATTGAAATCCATTTTAAGGACTAAACAAAGCCACAAAGGTCATAATAAACAGCAGTGTGTCAGGTTGGTGGACGGTGCTGCAGAGTTTTTGATATTAGGTACAGTTTTAGGACCTCATTCAGCAAGGAACACAGGCATGTGCCTAACTTTAAGCATGGAAGTAATCCCAGTGATTAAATGCTTATATGTTTGAAGTCAGCCAAATGCTTAACTATTTTCATGAACTTGGCCTTATTTAATATCTCCATTAATAACCTGGTGATGGTAGTAAACATTTATGTAATATATTCACAGAAAATGCTAATTTGGGAAGTGTTGTACAAACCAAAAAGGTTAGAGAAATAATGCAAAGGGACCAAAATAAATTTAAAAAACAGGGCCTGAAAAACAACAAAATGAGATTGATCTTTAGGGGAAAAAAACAAGCTTACCTATCTAAATGACAAAAATTATTTGAAACATAAGTATTCAGCAAGGAAGAAACCTGTAAAAAAATAACATTGATAGAGAGTTTGTGGTAACTTTGGGTGTAATGCGCTGCACCCCCCTATAATGTGATCTGTTTATGTGCCCTTTCACCCTTGTAATTGTGTGGTTTAAAGCAAAGTAGCTGAAGGTGTAAACATCAAGGAAGAGATCATTATTTCAAGGTGATACCATAGGATTAAAAATAGAAGAGATCAGAGGGATGAATAAGGGTAACAGAACTAAAGCTGGAATCTTCAAATCTTTCTAAGGGAATTAAGCACTCAACTCCTATTGGTAGTCCCATTTAAAACCAGACTTTACGAAATGCTAGAAATATGTGCTATATGAAGAACACACTCTGGCAGAAAAAGTGACTAGATGACTTGAAAGGTCTTTTTTATCTCTATCTTCTATAAGGCTGTACTTAGATTTGCTACCAAGAAAAATGTTTAAAAAAATAATAATGAATAAAAAAATTATATAGCCAACTACAGATTTCAAATTAAGGCCATAAGAAAACAACACCACAAGGAAATGCAAAGTCAGAATTGATCCGGCTTTTATTTATTCAGTTGCATCATCAAAATGGAGGGCCTCCACTGATAAATGTGTCTCCAATGTGCTGCATTTAAGCAGGATATGGTACATTAAGGTTGGTTGTCAGTTCTAACTTCAAACTCCGATGTTTTGAAATTTGAAAGTTAATTAACCGTAGCTTTTTGTTATATAATTATATGATTGTGCTGATTTTTGGTTTGCATGAAATAATACTGCATTGATTTCTTTCAAAGGTATCTCTATCTAAAATTGAGCTAAATACTAATTTAGAACCTTTTAGTACATGAAGATTACGGCTCAATGGAGCCATCCAGTGATGGCTTAAATGAGGCACTGGTATGTACTCAATGTTCTAAATTATATTTTAAAATACTACATTAAAAGAACATTATTAAGGTTGCACACTCAAGTACTCAAAAGTTAGGAAATGCCAGAATTAAGTTTGACTGTGAAACCTTAAATTGGCCAGCTTGTGCAAATATGCATTTTGAGGCAGCTTTTAATTACATGACCACATACTATTTATTCAACAGGATTCAGTGAAAGGGTACTTATTCAATCTTTCCTTTAATCCTTCTTGTTCTGTTTGTATTTTAATAGCTATTTTACTGTATTATATAAAGTGTTTTCTTATCAGAAGTTGTTCTTCTCAACAAAACACGAATTAGAACTTTTTAGGTTGGTCTTATTTTCTATTCTTTGCACTATTTTTAAAGATAGCTTATTGTGTGCCACCGGCAATTTAGAAAATAATCTGGGCTGAATTTCAGAAAGTGACTTCTATTTCTTTCACACAGTTGTGTGTACAAACACCTGCACATATATTTCTAGAGCACTAACATGGGCATGCAGGAATGGCTGAATCTGACAACTGAGCACACAGGTAACAGAATCGATTCATGCAAAACTCAGACAAATAGATTCTGTTCATGAAAAGTCTATTGTGTGCAAGCACTGGTGTTAAAACACACATTAGTCCCACTATCACTTGCTCTGCAATATTGCCTGAAGGCTCCAGCCACAGATAAGGGCCACACTGTACTAAATGCTGTGTCCCACACATAATAAAAACAAACCCTGCCCCAGACCTTACAAAAGTATTTTTGAATGGCAAGTTGCTCACAAACAAATGGAAACTGAGTTAAGGCCCCTTTCAATTTTGTTCCTCTGTTTGAAAATAATATCATTTACAGCAGTGGTTTTCAAAGTTTCTTCCTCAGGACCCAGTTGGGAAAAAAAATAACGTATGCCCGCAACCAATGTTCCCTCTAAGGTTTGGCGGCTTGTGTGCAAAATTTTCAAGCCATGTGCAAAACTCTTTCTGAATAAAATTTTTGTGTAAACTCACACGACAGAAATTATAGGCATTAATTGAAGTTAAAGTAATTGTAAATAGAATTAATTAATTGTATTTAATTGAATTTGAATGAATTTTGAATTGAAATTTAATTTTTAGAAAGGTTTTTATTTAGCATTAATTTTTTAAAAGTTTTTTTTAAAAAAGGAAGGAAAAAAAGAAGGGAGGAAGGAAGGAAGGGAGAAAAAAGAAGGAAGGAAGAGAGAGAGAGAGAGAGAGAGAGAGAAAAAGGAAGGAAGAGAAAAAGAAAGAGAGAAGGAAAGAAGAGGAAAGAAGGAAGAGAAAGAAGAAAGAGGAAGGAAAGAAGAGAAAGAAAGAAAAAAGAAGGAAAGAAAAAGGAAGACAAATAAGGAAAAGAGAAAGAAGGAAGAGAAAGAGGGAGGAAGAAAGAAAAAAGAAGGCAGGCAAAGAAAGAAAGAAAGAAAGAAAGAAAGAAAGAAAGAAAGAAAGAAAGAAAGAAGCCAAGGCCGCTGGCGGGGGGAGGACCCTACCGCCGGTGGGGCGGAGCTGACCCCAGCTCCGGAGGCTGATCCCGGCCCCGTGCTGGGAGGCCGAGGCCGTGGATTGGCCCGGGCCGGGAAGTCGAAGCGGTCGGTGGGTGGAAGCCCGGGAGCCCGCCGCGGCCGCAGCCACCCCGCTCCCCGGCCACGTGGGGCAGGCAGGCAGGCAGGCCCGCGCTCCTGACCCTAGCCTGAGCCTGCCTGTCCCTGGGGGCGGGGGGGACCAGCCCAGAGGCCGGGCGCAGGCCGGGTGTGCCGCGGCAGAGCCGCTGCCCCGGGGATTGGAGGGAGCAGCGGGGGCTGCCGGGCTGCGCGGGGGTCCCTCACTGCTGGGCGGGGGTACGACGGCCGCTGCGCGGACGCGCACCCGCGCAGCTTAGAGGGAACACTGCCCGCAACCCACCAATTATATCTTTGAGCAATGCATTCCAGTCTTCTGGCGGCAGCAGCAGGGGTGCCTGAGAGTCTGTGACCCAGTGCTGGGTCCCAACCCTAAGTTTGAAAACCACTGATTTATAGTATAATATACACACTTTGGGTAACATTTTCAAAAAAGTACCCAAGTGATGTAGGAGCCTGCATCCCATTGACTATTTAAGACTTGACAGTTCAGGCATGGCCAGCTAGTGTATAAATCTACTTCACACTAACCTGCCGCATGCTAATTGTCCATGTGGACCCTGCCACTGTGTACTAAAACTTCCCTAATTTTGATATGCTCTGCTTTGAAGTAGAAGTAGATTGCCATGAAGACACTCAGGCTCAGGCTCTAGAATTAGAGCTCTACAACTCTCCTCCTGGCAGGTTCCCAGACCTCAGGCTCCAGCACAAGTGTCTACATCACAATTTTACAGCCTCGCGGCCTAAACTCAAGTTCGCTGACATGGGCATCTAATTGCTGTGTAGATATACCCTAAGTCACTTTTGAAAATGGAACCTAGGCTACTAAGTCTTTTAGGTATTTTTGAAAATTATAAATTGTAATATTTTTTTTTAATTTTAATTTTTAATCCCTGCACCATTTTTTATTGTTATTTCCATGAAAACAGGAATTTTCTTTCTTTAGAATTCATCTGCTCCCGCTTATTACTCCTCACCCTGAAATCAGAATTTTCTCTTTGAGAAGATTATCACACTTTTGCAATAACTAACACGTCTGTCAGGCATTTGGGCTCTGAGGTTAGGAATAAGCAGCAGGAACAGAAGAACTCTTAGGGCTCCGGCCAATAAACTGCTATGTACCTCTTGCCAAGGTGCAGCGTATACAAGAGTTGGGACAGAGAAATGTTAGAATTCCTCACCAATGCTGTCACAGCTGCTTCTTCACTGGCTGTAACAACCATGTGAGTACTTGTATAGACAGGACTTCTGATGGCCATCAGTCTTAAGTACTGCATCATTCAGCCCAACTCAGAGTATGTCTACATATCTCAGCGTTTAAAATGCTGGCAGCTGCCTGGGCCCTGCCTACATGAGGACCCCCAATGACCAGATGAGCTGGATGTTGTAGCAACAATAGAAATATTTTGGAAAAAAGTCTCCTAATGTGGCCAATGCCATTAACGTAAGTGGGACTGGAGGTGTTCAGCAGGCATATAATCATCCTCTTAAGAAATAAATGTCCTATTTGGAAGCAATCATCCCTAGCAATAAAAAGCAAGGTTAGAAACCACACAGACACTATGGTCATCAGATAAGCAGATTGATCCTGGGACTGGAATTGGGCTATGTTGAACAGCCAGATCTTAAAGGGAATCTCTTCCAATTAAAATACTGGCAGTATATCATTAATAGGGGGCATCAGTCCTTAAACGATAGATTTGGAATCACACTATATAAAGTTTTTCAAAAGAATTACATTAGCATACAGAGCAATTTATAAATAAATGGGGTGGAAAGTTAACCCATTTTAGTGATTTTCAGGTTGAATTTATAAGCAGCTATTTTTAGCAATGAAGAAAGAAGTGTTTTGTGAGTAGTATGAATCTATTACAGTCAGACTGCTGAAAAACCAGCTATTCACTCATGGGAGAGGTGGTGGGATTTCACAGCACTCTCTTTCATTTTCATCAAGAGGCTTGTGAATTCCCATAAACTATCCCCCAAGAGTCCCCACTACAGCATCTAACACTTCTAAAAGAACATATACTAATGCTACTGGTACTCTCAGAGAGCAGCAGAGAAAATTTTCAGCAAAACTAACTCCAGGATGAGCAATAACAAAATAGGTGATGGGTAGAAATGTACAGAATCCATACCTCTGATATGTTTTATGCATACAGCGTCTTCTGCAGCTTCCCTTTGCAATGGGATGGTTAGATGGTATGACAGGACTTGCGACTCATGGTGGGGATTCTGCGCATGCACAGAACTCATGCCCCCATAGACTGCTTTGCTTTCCCACAGAAAAAGGCCTATGATGGGGAAACAAAAGGAAGCCACAAGAGCAGTCACTCACCCCTCCCCAATACCATAGGCACCTCATTTCAGGTGCCCAGAGCAGCTAGCAAAGACGTAAATCACCGCGGGATGTGAGGGAAGGGACAGGGCTGGGAAAACCCCAGCTGATGATTTCTACTCTGCCCCAGGCTCAGCTACTCTTCCCCTGCAAGGAGCAGCCAGGGACGGATCAGACTCACACCTAGAATTCACCCCAGATGCACAAAGCTCTGTCCCTTGCCCCATCACATCTCAGGTACAGGAGGAGAGAGCTGCTCCCCTGTCCACCCAAACCCTGTGCATCCAGACCCAGACACACCCCCACTGAGCCATCTGCACATGAAACTTCACCCCATCGAATCCCTCCCCTTGCACCCAGACCATCCCCTGATGAGCCCACTACATTCGAACACCCATCTCCCCCTGCACCTGGGACCCCATCCCATCTGGCCCCAACCAGCTGCACCCAAACATCCACCCCACCAAGCCCTATGCCCAGCCCCTCCCACTCCCCAAACCCAACCACCTTCACCTGGACCATCCTGTGAAGTTCCATTCCCCCCATACCCAACCTCCCTGCCATCAAGACACCTGCACCCAAGACTGCCTCACAAAGAACACTCTCACCCCACATCTGGATTCCCCCCACATTATGCCCCTTCACATTTGTACTCTGGCAGGCTGCGCCTGATTCCCCCACTCCTGGATCAGGGGCCAGGGCTCGGAGTGCATGGGAAATGCTGTCCCTCTTGCTTGCTATCTTGGTGCCCCTGTCATGGGGGGGCTGCAGTCCAGGGTGTTTCTGGGGCAGGCCCGGCCCTTGCACCATGTCAAGTGCAGCCTCAATGCTGAGTCTGTTCCAGAGGGAGAGGGAGGGCTGCAAGGTCATCTTCCACCTCTGTGCAGCCAGTGGCCTGTGCAGCCTATGGCTATGTTAGAGCCTCCACATTTCTTTATTGACAAATAAAATATGCAGAATTTTGCAGCATTTTAAAATATTGTGCCAGAATTATTATTATTTTTGTGCAGGAGTAACTTGTCCATAAATAAATGATAAATTTAACGGTAACAAGTAACCAGAACCAGATGGCATTCACCCAAGACGTCTGAAGGAAAACAAAACATGAAACTGCAGAACCACTGCAGTAATTCACCTATTGTTTAAATCACCCTCTCTATAAGATGACTAGAGGATAGCTAATTTTTAAAACGGGTCCCAGAGGCAAGCCTGGCAATTGCAGGCCAGCAAGTGTAACTTCAGTCCTAGGCACACTGGTTGAAAACATAATAAAAAACAGAATTATCAGAAAAATGAACACGATATGTTGGAAAGAGTCAACATGGCTTTTGTAAAGGGAAATTATGCCACACCAGTTTATCAGAATTCTTTCAGTGTGTCATCAAGGATTTTAACAAAGTTGATCAAGTAGAAATAGCATAGTTGAACCTTCAGACAACCTTTAACAAGATCCCTCATCAAACAATCTAATTCCAAAGGGGTAGCCGTGTTAGTCTATTGTAGAAAGACAACAGAGTCCTGTGGCACTTTTAAAGACTAACAGATTTATTTATCGCATGAGCTTTCATGGGAGAAAATCCCACTTTGTCAGACGCTTTGAAGATAGGAAAGTTACATTCAAAGCGTCTGACGAAGTGGGATTTACTCTGTAACTTTCCTATCTTTAAAGCGTCTGACGAAGTGGGATTTTCTCCCACGAAAGCTCATGCGATAAATAAATCTGTTAGTCTTTAAAAGTGCCACAGGACTCTGTTGTCTTTCAAAGAATCTAAAGTTTAGTAAGGACAAGGAACTATGATATAATTGGAATAACAGAAACGTGGTGGGATAACTTGCATGACTGGAACACTGCCATGGATGGATATAAATTGTTCAGGAAGGACAGGCAGGGAAGAAGGGGGGAAGGAGTAGCGCTATATGTAAAAGAGCTGTATGACTGCTCGGAGCTCCACTATGAAAGTGGAAACAAGATGGTTGAAAGTCTGTGGGTTAAGTTTCGGGGAGAATGCAACAAGGGGGTTGTTGTGGTGGGTGTCTGCTACAGACCGCCAGATCAGAAAGAGGAGGTGGATGAGGCGTTCTATGGACAACTAACAGAAGTTTCCAGATCGTCGCAGGCCCTGGTTCTTATGGGGGACTTCAATTATCCTGATGTCTGCTGGGAAGATAATACAGCAGTGCACAGGCAATCCAGGAAGTTTTTGGAGAATATTGAGGACAACTTCCTTGTACAAATGCTGGAGGAACCAACTAGGGGCCTTGCACCTCTAGACCTATTGCTCACAAACAGAGAAGAATTGATCGGGGAAGTAGAAGTAAATGGCAACCTGGGCAGCAGCAACCATGAGATGGTAGAGTTCAGGATCCTGATCAATGGAAGGAAGGAAAGAAGCAGAACACACACCCTGGACTTCAGAAAAGCAGATTTTGGCTCCCTTAGGGAGCTGATGGGCAGGGTCTCATGGGAGGCTGATCTGAAGGGGAAAGGTGTCCAAGACAGCTGGCTGTATGTTAAAGAAACCCTGTTAAAGGCACAGGAAGATAACATTCCGATGTGCAGAAAAAACAGCAAATGTGGACGGCAACCAGCGTGGCTTAGCAGGGAACTCTGCGGGGAGCTGAAACATAAAAGGGAAGCTTACAAGAAGTGGAAGCTTGGACAGATGACAAGGGAGGCGTATAAAGATATTGCTCGGGACTGCAGGGATAAAATCAGAAAGGCCAAAGGACAATTGGAGTTGCAGCTAGCAAGAGATGTGAAGGATAACAGAAAGGGGTTCTATAAGTATATCAGCAACAAGAAAAGGATCAGAGGTGGTGTAGGTCCCTTACTGAATGGGGCAGGCATCCTCGTGGAGGATGATGCGGAAAAGGCTGAAGTACTCAATGCTTTTTTTACTTCAGTCTTCACAAGGAAGGCCAGCTCCCAGGCTACTACATGGGGTAACGCGGAATGGAGAGAAGAGTGGCCCACGGTGATGGAAAGTCAGGTTAGGGAACACTTAATGAAATTGGATGTGCACAAGTCCATGGGGCCGGATGAACTGCATCCCAGGGTGCTGAGGAAGTTGGGGGAAGTGATTGCAGAGCCACTGGCCATTATCTTTGAGAACTCGTGGTGAACGGGGGTGGTCCTGGAGGATTGGAAAAAGGCAAATATAGTACCTATCTTTAAGAAAGGGAAAAAGGAGGATCCGGGGAACTACAGACCGGTCAGCCTCACCTCAATTCCTGGGAAAATCATGGAGCAGGTCCTCAAGGAATCCATCCTGAAACACTTGGAGGAAAATAGAGTGATCAGGAACAGTCAACATGGATTCACCAAGGGTAAATTGTGCCTGACCAACCTGATTTCCTTCTATGATGAGATGACTGGATTTGTGGATGCGGGAAGAGCCATTGACGTGGTATACCTTGACTTTAGCAAGGCTTTTGATACCGTTTCCCACAGCATTCTCATCGGCAAGTTAAGGAAGTATGGGTTGGACGAGTGGACCGTAAGGTGGATCGACAATTGGTTAGATCAACGGGCTCAGCGGGTAGGAATCAATGGCTCAATGTCTGGTTGGCAACCAGTAATGAGTGGAGTGCCCCAGGGGTCGGTCCTGGGGCTGGTTCTATTCAACATCTTCATTAATGATCTTGATGATGGAATAGACTGCGTGCTTAGTAAGTTTGCGGATGACACCAAGTTGGGGGGAATGGTAGATACTCTGGAGGGCAGGAACAAGATCCAGGGAGACTTGGACAAATTGGAACACTGGGCCGAAAGAAACCTCATGAGGTTCAAGAAAGACAAGTGCAAAGTCCTGCACTTAGGACGGAAAAATCCCATGCACTGCTACAGGCTGGGGACCGATCGGCTAAGTAGCAGCGCTGTAGAAAAGGACCTGGGGGTTATGGTGGATGGGAAGATGAATATGAGCCAACAGTGTGCCCTTGTTGCCAAAAAGGCCAATGGCATATTAGGCTGCATCAGTAGGAGTATTGCCAGCAGATCGAGGGATGTGATAATTCCCCTCTATTCGACACTGGTCAGGCCGCATGTGGAGTACTGTGTCCAGTTTTGGGCTCCCACTACAGAAAGGATGTGGACAAATTAGAAAGAGTCCAGCGGAGGGCAACAAAAATGATTAGGAGGCTGGGGCACATGACTTATGAGGAGAGACTGAAGGAACTAGGCTTATTTAGTCTACAGAAGAGAAGACTGAGGGGATATTTGATAGCAACCTTCAACTACTTGAAGGGTTGCTCCAAAGAGGAGGGAGCTAGGCTGTTCTCGAGGGTAACAGAGGACAGAACAAGGAGCAATGGTTTCAAATTACAGCTGGGGAGGTCAAGGTTGGATATTAGGAAAAACTTTCTCACTAGGAGGGTGGTGAAGCATTGGAATGGGCTATGTAGGGAGGTGGTAGAATCTCCATCTTTGGAGATTTTTATGGCTCGGTTAGACAAAACCCTGGCTGGGGTGATTTAGGGGGAGTGGTCCTGCTTTTTAGCAGGGGGTTGGACTAGATGACCTCGTGAGGTCCCTTCCAACCCTATTATTCTATGATTCTAAGCAGTTATGGTGTAAGAGGGCGGGTCCTCTCATGAATCAGTAACTGGTTAAAAGATAGGAAACAAATGGCAAGTTTTCACAATGTAAATTGGTAAATTGCAGGGTCCCTCCAAGGATCTGTACTGAGTGTTGTGCTATTCAACATATCCATACATGATCTGGAAAAACAGTGAGATGGCAAAGTTTTATACAATACTAAATTACTCAAGATGGTTAAATCCAAAGCTGGTTGTGAAGTGTTACAAAGAGATCTCACTAAATCAGGGGTCTGGGCAAGAAAACAGAAAGTCAGGAGCCTGTAGAAAAGCATAGATGGAAAATATCATGCTGCCACTATATAAATTCATGGTACAGCAATATTTGAATACTGCATGCAGTTCTGATCACCTCAAAAAAAGATATATTTGAATTGGAAAAAGTACAGAGAAGGGCTACAATAATTATTAGGAGTACGGAATAGCTTCCATATGTGGAGAGATTAAAAAGACTGGGACTGTTCAGTTTAGAAAAGAATAGAAATCTATAAAATCATGAAGATTGCAGAGAAAGTGAATACGGAAGTTTTATTTACCCCTTCACATAATACAAAAACCAGAGAGTCATCCAATGACATTAATGGGCAGCCTGTTTAAAACAAACAAAAGGAAGTACTTCTTCACACTGTGCACAGTCAACTTGTGAGACTCATTGCCAGGGATCTTGTGAAGGCCAGAAACATAACTGGGTGCAAAAAAGAATTAGATAAGTTAATGGAGGATTGGTCCATGAATGGCTATTAGCCATGATGCTCGGGAATGCATATTTTGAACCCTAAACCTTTGATTGCAAGAAGCTGGGACGGTACAATAGGGACTAGCTCATTCGTTAATAGCTCTGTTATGCTTAAGCATCTGGCACCAGCCACTGTTGGAAGATAGGATACTGGACTAGATGGACTATTGTTCTAACCCAGTATACTGTATGGCCATTCCAATGTTCTTATTTATGACCTTGTACGTTAAAATATCCATTTACCACAGTAAAACGAGTTTACAGAGATTAAAAAAATATACAATCAGAATTTCTCCATAACAGAGAAATAGCTTTTCTGATAGCAGGGAGAATTGAACGTCATCAAACAGCAAAGGGCCATTTTATTTTACCAGTAATAGGCAAATCTTACAAAATGCAGTTTTAGGAGAGAGACCTGCTTTCAACTGCTTTGGCATAGGCCGCAGTAACACAAATTCCTGGTTCATATAACAGAAAGAGAGAAAGATAAAGAAAGTAAGAGACAGTCCTACATTGTGCTATTTCAATGGAAGAACACTAAGGTTAAAAAGCCCTTGAAAGTAGCCCATTAAGCTCTTTGGTGCTAATGCCGTGTAGGGTTGACATACGGAACAAAGCTCTGTAGGTGAATAAAATGTTTGAAATAGCACACATTTTAAGAGTGCTAGATTACACCTGTGTGTCTGCAACATTAATGAACACCCACCGTTCATTCATTCACTGTACTTTCTTTGAACTCTTTATGTTGTCTTCAGCACAAATGTGGGTTCATCTATTGAGGTTGTCACAATGCACAGCTCAAAAGAAAAACATGGTCCAAATTTCTGTTTGATTTGGGAAAAAATGGGTTTGTATTAACTGACCAGATGCCTGGAGCCAAGATATGGCATTTCTTGCTGCTGATGAATATTACATTTCTGGCTGGCCCCAAAGTTCCTGACTCCCAGGACCAGAAAGTGAATTAACCCAAAAATAATTAATTCTTTACTCTAAATGTAAAGCCCTTTCAATAAATGATTTTAATTAAGTAAGTAAGCATTTGAAAGGATAAAAAAAAATACAGGTATATTGTTTTCTATACAAGCAAGATTTTCTTATATCCAGAACTGGGTTTCAGCTTAAGTTATATGTGAAGAAATGGAATGATACACAATTGTAGACTAGTTTCAGTCAGAGGAGTCCAGTCTGGTTAACAATCCTTCAAAAAACTTTAGGCTCTTTTATGACAAATTGCAGCCTACTCTTCTTTTTCGTGGGTATGTTTGGTTTTGTTCTTAACCATATAACACATTCTGATCATTATTATTGATATAATACTGTATTTTAACTGAATGTGAACAAACGGCAGGTCTGTGGGAAGTGTACAATTTAACCGCTCTACTGGAAGCAACACAATCAAGACAAATACAACACAGAATGGCATCTACATCATTACTTTATCAGAACAAAGTAATCAGAACATGATGTTTCAGCATCATGTCTTTCCTTCACCTCTAATTAAATTACTCCTGTGGGACGCATTCTAATCAGAGTTACACTGATGCTAGGAAACTACTACAGCCACTGTTCTAGTCTTGCCAGCATTCCATCAACAGCTCTAAAAAGGACAAACTTATAGGATTTATTAGCCCTCCAGAAGTTCACCATCACATAGAATTCTTTTACTCACTTACTATAACCTGACTTTGGCAACTTCTTCCATCCAGTTATAGTTTGTTCCCTCAGCATTGTATATAAATTACTACATCATACAAAAGACCTACAGGCCTTACCCAAAGCTCCCTGGAGTCAATGGAAAGACTCCCATTAACTTCACGGAGTATGGCAGGCTCAAGGAGAGCACTAACAATCTACTCACTGAACAGCTGATTACTCAAGCTTCTTCATTTCTTTTCATCTGTTAGCCTGAACTCTCACTTTACAGTATTGGGAGTTGCACTTTTTCTTCCAGTCCATAAAGTGATTCTGATATATGACACATTGGCAATAAATCATAGTAAAACTTTACGTTTCAAATCCAGAGTCGTGTCCATACTCAAGGATCATCTGAACAATAAACGCACTGTACTGACTGGAACTAATGTCTATCTTCGTCTTCAAGCTCTCTCCTTTCCCTGCTCTAGCCTATTTTTATGTTTTAATACATTTTTCCTCCATACTTTTACCTGTCTTTTCTTTTTCCTTTACTGCTTTCCCTACTAATAAATACTAAATATCATTAGTACAACTCATGAATACATTAAATCCAAGGTCCAGGTGGAGCATAAT
Source organism: Pelusios castaneus (assembly GCA_007922175.1). Taxonomy (NCBI): domain Eukaryota; kingdom Metazoa; phylum Chordata; order Testudines; family Pelomedusidae; genus Pelusios; species Pelusios castaneus. The sequence continues at coordinate 8,158,514 of ML685756.1, read as the reverse complement.
CTACAAATGACTTTATTTATTACTATTTATTTAAAATAGCAGAAACACTATGTAATCTCTGAGGCCAAACTCGGCTTCTCTTTCCAACACATTAATACTGCCCGTTCAAAAATCTGTGTAGCTCAAGCAGAAGCATACAGTGCCAAATTCTACTGTCTCTTATGCTGATGAACTCAATGGAATGATTCAAAAGTCATACCCTTGTAACTAAGAGTACTATTTGACCCATATTTTAAAAGCTATTAGAACAAAGTTAGCATTCACTTTGCTATCTCAGAGATATGTAATGAAAGAGAAAACATGTTTCTCCACAGTATGTAAACTACTCACTTCTATCATGCGCAAAAGAGAGAGAGGAGAAGTGTAGTACTTTGGAAAGCTGCTGCTAAATAGTACTGAAGACAGACTTTATTGTTCATCAACAGACTAGATAAAACATGGATAACTTTGTAAGATTTCTATATCATGCCCTACAAACGTGCCTTAATGCTCACCAGCAGTAACCACCTCTAGATAAGATAGATTCACTCTCTATGCCCATTCAAACCACAATCTCTCCAATTAATTCCCAGACTCATAGACTCATAGCCTATGTCTACACTGGCAAATTAGTTCAAATTAAGGAAGCTTAATTCGAACTAACTAAAGCCACGGCTACACTAGGCTTTAGTTAGTTCGAATTAAGGGCTTCCTTAATTCGAACTAATAAATTCAAATAGGCTATTCGAAGTAAGGGTTAATTCGAACTAGTTAGTTCGAATTAACCAATGTGGCCATGTTAGTTCGAACTAATTGCTTAGTTCGAACTAACCAGCCCACTGAATATAATGCAAATCGCTAATTTGAACTAAGCAAGTGCCATGAATGGCACTTGCTTAGTTCGAACTAAATTTTGCTAACTAAAATTAGTTCAAATTAGTTAGTTCGAATTAACTAATTCGAACTAATTTTAGTAAGTGTAGACATAGCCATAGACTTTAAGGTCAGAAGGGACCAGTACAATCATCTAGTCTGACCTCCTGCAAAATGCAGGCCTCAAGACCTCACCCACCCACTCCAGCAATAGGCCACCAACCTATGACTGAGTTATTTACCTCCTTAAATCATGATGTAAGGACTTTAAGACACAGAGAATTCACCAGTAGATGAGCCATGCCCTGCGCTACAGAGGAAGGTGAAAAACCCCCAGAGCCCATGCCAATCAGCCCTGGGGGAAAATTCCTTCCCAACCCTAAATATGGTGATCAATTAAACCCTGTGCATGTGGGCAAGTCTCAACAGCCAGTTACCCAAGAAACAATTCTCTGTAATAATGCAGAACTCGTCCCATGTACTCTTCCCTCTTAGGCCACTTGTTTAACCACCACACATAGCCAAATATCAGTCAATTTCCAAAATAGGCTAATCATACCATCCCCTACATAAATTTATCAAGTTCAGTTTTGAAAGTAGTTATGGTTTTTGCCCCCACAACTCCCCTTGGAAGGCTATTTCAGAACTTTACTCCTCTAAGGGTTAGAAACCTGCATCTAATTTCAAGCCTAAATTTCTTGATGGGCAGTTTATAACCATTTGTTCATGGTGTCCACATTGGTGCTGTACTCAAATAATTCCTCTCCCTCCCTGATATTAATCCCTCTGATGTATTTATAGAGAGCAATCATATCCCCCCTCAACCATCTTTTGGTTAGGCTAAACAAGCCAAGCTTTTTGAGTCTCCACTCACAGGGCAGGTTTTCCACTCCACAGACCATCCTTGTAGTCCTTCTCTGCACCCATTCCAATTTGAATTCATCCTTTTTAAACATGGGGGACCAGAACTGCACACAATATTCCAGATGGGGTCTCACCAGTGCCTTGTACAGCGGCACTAACACCTCTCTGTCTCTACTGGAAATACCTCTCCTGATACATCCTAGAACTGCATTAGCTTTTTTCACGGCTACATCACATTGGCAGCTCATAGTCATCCTATGATCAACCAGTACTCTCAGATCCTTCTCCTCTTCAGTCCGTTCCAACTGTTGCGTCCCCAACTTATAGGAAAAATGCTTGTTATTTGTCCCTAAATGCATGACCTTGCACTTCCCATTATTAAATTTCATCCTATTCCTGATACTCCAGTTTACAAGGTCATCCAGATCTTTCTGTATGGTATCCCGACAACATAACATGGCCTAGCAGAGAGGAAGGATTGCCTAGGGATTACTGCAGAAAACAGAGAGAGAGGGGACATGGATTTCATTCTTAATTCTGACACGCAGTGCTTTTTTTATGATGGCACTCAGAGGTACAGAGTACTGGCACCTTTCTGGCTGACCCCGCTGCCCAGTTGGGGCGCAGGTCAGCAGGGAAAAGTATCGTGCCGCTGGAAGAGGGGTGGCGCAGGAAGAAGAGGAGTGATGAGGTAGAAGAGGGGTGGAAGAGGCATTTTTCAAATTTACTATCAAGATATGACTGATACACATAAGTGACCTGAGGCAAATCGCAAACTTCATGCATCTCAGTTTCCCTATTTGTAAAATGGAAATAATGTTGACACCTTTGTTAAATTGTTGGAGATAACAGAATGAAAAGTACTGTTCGAATGCAGAAGTAAATACCATCATCAATGCCCCTGAAGGTTATGGTTTGTGTAACACCTGCCACTGAAGACCCGAACTGAGACAGCTCCCAAAGGCAACCGTTAGACACTATCAACGTGGGCTGGATTTGAATGGGACACCTAAAAGGTAAAAGGTTCTAAAACTCACTGCTAATCCCATAAACTATCCCACAATTTAAAACACATTTACAGACAAAGGTATGAGTGAAGAAAACAATGTATTCTAATTTCCTAAGTTTTTTTTAGAGTCATTTAACAATTATGAGACTATACTGTGGATCTTTATAACAAATATAAACTGAAACTCAGTGATTGAAAGCAGAAAAGTGGCTTGAGAACAATCATATAATACAAACAATATTAACCACATTATCCTGCCTGTGGAAACTGAGAAAATACATAATAAAAATTGTTAAATGTTGAAGAAGTATAACACTTCTTCCAGAAGATTATTCCAAAAGAAACTAGCTCACTACAGCATTTTATTTTATTTTTTGTGCCTGTTTGCAATTAAATACAGGAAGGATATTAAAACTTCCAAGAGATTTTTTTTTTGTCAAGCCACAACAGAAGAATAGGCACAGTTGCATAATTGGAACCAAATGCAAAACCCACTTCCTTCTTATTTACTAGCATCATCTAAAGAACACTATTTAGATGCTGATGCTAAAAGGTCTGGAGTTGACAACTGTAAATCATCTATGGAGAAAAAGGTTTCAAAAGAACCTTATGCCAAAGGTTAGAAGTTTATAGTTGAGAGATTATATAGAAGGCTAGTGCCCAATGCAAAGACTACATCCAGGCAGTCATCACGTCTCTCTTCAATAAAGTCCTTCAATTTTATTTTGGTGTGGGGCTAGAAATTTTCACCAGTTAATAATCAGCTACTATTCTGCTACAGTGTAATTTAGTTCAGACATAGAATCAGAATGCTAGGTTACAAAGACGTATATTTTACTAGCAGACATTTGTCATCTGTACATAGCAAAGCTAAAATTAGAAAATATGTTTCCTGATTATCATGCTATATATCAGGCTTCAGGTCTTTTTTATTTGCAGATGAATTTCAGTTCAATGTTGCCTTGTTACTGTCAGACATATCTGTGCAAAAAATATAATATTAAGGTGATCTGGGAAAAAGAAGGCCTCTTGCATGGTTTTAAGAAAAGCGTAAGAAAAACTTCTGAAGATAATGATGGAAGCTTAAATGTTAGAACATACAGATTTTTTAGGGGGGATGGCAAGGGATAAAACAAACCGTATAATATTTTTTAACACTTACAAATTATTTCAAGTATTTGAATACCTCCGATTCTTCATATTCTTAGACAAAGATCCCACGTGTTTTATTGTGAACAGTGAATGAAAAAGAAGGCAATACTGTCCTCTTAAAGGTGTAGTGTAACCCTGCCTCAGATTTCATATCCTTAAATGCAGTTTGTGTTAAGAGAAGGTGAGTATTTTAAATAAGACAAGGCTGAAGAAAAGCATTAACAGGCTACAAGGTTAACTCGTTACCTGTAGGTGTGACAGCTGGATGCAAAAAGTTCACCACTGTTGCAATAATAACTTCAGTAAGAGTGTACTTCAAGAACACACTTGTTTTAGCATCAAGGAGAAGCTCATCGCCTCCTCTGCACTAGAAGAATTACCTAAACTCAAACCAGAGTCAAGTTGGAATGAGATTTATCATCGTCAGTCTGTTCTAGAATTGCGATCTTGGGGCCAAATTCAGAGGTCCTTACTCAGAAAATACTCAGATCTGAATCCCACTCAGAGTTTGCCTGAGCAAGGATGTAAGGATTTGACCGTTATGCAGGATACAGCTACAATGAAACAAATGTTATCTTTGAAATTAATAGACTACACTTTCTTCTGCACTACAAATAAACAGCCTCTTAGTCCGAGCCCCACAAGCCTGAGTAAGCAGGCACAAGCCAGCTGCAGATTTTTAGTTACAGTGTAGACATAACCCCAGATTATATTACTGTTTCTGACAGTCAGAGTGATCCTGTGCAAGTTACTTAGAGCTGAAAGCTCAAAAGGAGCTAGGTTTCTAACTTCCATTGATTTCATAGGAATTAGAAGCTTAACTCCTTTCAAGTACTCAAACCATAATCTCTAACGAAGAAATAGACCCCTGTGCTAAGACCCCCTACTATACTGGGGTGATTTCATCAAATGTGTTTATCCCTACATCACTGTGTTTATACATCATTAAAATACTAGTTAATCAATTCTCATAAAATGCTTTAAGATCTTCAATGAAAGGTGGGATTTATGTGGAAAACAAAAGTGCTATAGTAATAATAGTATCAATGAAGATAAATCAGTCACTATGCAGAAATATAAACTAGGAAAAGTGTCTCTAGTATTGCTTTCAATGGCATTATACGAGGTATGTATATGGCCCAATATGAAAAAAAAATAAGAAAAGTAAATCCACATCAAGAAGGTAAGTAGAACATTCTTCAAACCCATACCTGAGATGACAACAGATTGCAATCAATGTGCAGTCCCTTTCCAGTTTTATATCTTTGAAGTAGGCCAGCCATGATTGCTCCATATGTGAACAGCCCTGTAGCAAGGTCCGTCATGGCTACTCCTGGCCTAACTGGATCGCCATGCTAGCAGAAGAGGAGAAATGGGGAAAATTAATATTTTGTTATGCTACATTCCATATAAGACAAGGGTTAAAACATATTTATAGAGTGCATTACAGAAACATGCTAAGAAGCTAAAATATCATCTGAGTGAATTAAGATGAAAAAGCCCTACAGACAAGGAGTCCTGTGGCACTTTTAAAGACTAATAAATGTATTTATTGCATGAGTTTTCGTGGGAGAAAATCCCACTTCGTTGGACACTTGAAGATGAAAATTATTTATTCTCACAAGTATCTGCAAATAATCTTTTCCTAGCAATTCCCTAACTTTATATTGCTGTCCCCTACAAACAGTGGTAAATTGGGAAAGAATTATTGTGCCACTCTTTCATCTTTTAATGCTATCTCTTTCATTCAACAGTTTCAAAATCTCTTTAAAAAATAAGCAATTATTAACAGCAAGCTTATTCCAAAGGTAAACACGATTTAATGTACCTGGAAGACAAGATACTGTAAGATTTGTCATACAGGTTGGCAGTGGCACATGTCTCACTGAACGATAGGTAAACCATTGACCCCCATTAAATTCCTTACTGTATCTTTCACCATACAACCCACATTTCCAATAGAAAAGATAGTTTTATAAAAGGGAGCTTCAAAATACAAGTGGCGATTCATGAAGGTTTTATGAAACAAGACAAAATTTGTAAACATATTTTATGCTCAAAAATAAAAATGCTCATATCCAAAATGAAAAACTTCTAATGTTGTTACTTTGAGAACTCGGTAACAGAATCTCATACAGCTAATTAGTTCTACTAGTGCTTTTTTATCTGCACTTCAATACAGACACATTTTTACCAAAGTTTGTTTTTTCATCAGGTAATACAATGGTTCCAACCTGATGTGCAGGACCCCCTTGGAGGGGTGCCAAGGGCTCCAGGGGTCCATGAAGCTTCATTAATATTGAAGTAATTTAACCCCCTGAGCTCCATGCTGGACACAGCAGCCTCGAACTCCACAACAGCCAGAGAAGAGGGGCAGTCCCCACTTCTCCCCCCTCGTCCTGCAATGGCCAGGTGCCCACCTGGAGAAGAGCAGCGCTGCATTGGTGGGGGCTGGGGCAGCCCCAGCCACCCCTCCAGATCCTGCCTCCATTTCCCTCAGTCCATGGGAAAAGAGGCAGGGCCACATGGGGCGTCCAGTAGTGACTGTGCCAGGGAAAACAATTTCTCACTCAGATAAGAGTAATTTATTATTATTATTAATTATTATTATTGTTGTTGTTTATAGGGATTCTATATGTTTATGGCCAGTGACAGGATGATGTGGGGTAGCACAAGGGGGTAGGGGGGTGTCTCACTCAAATAGGTTGGGAACCACTTAACTAATATATTACAAAATTTGCAACCAAACCAGTTTCAAAGTGTCAAAATAATGTCTTGTTAATGCTGATCTGACTGGCTGGGCTCCCATTCGCAGGGGCCGGGCCCTCACCGCCGCCCCCAGGGCTGGGGCGGCCCTGGGACCCAAGAGCACTTCCACCCTGCCCCTGCTTCGGCCAGTCGGCTACGGGCACTGGACAGCTGTGTGCCAAGCCGGGCTGCGCCAGCTGGCCCCTTCCTCCCGGGCTGAGCAAGCAGGCTCTGGCCTGCCCCGCCCCCAGGGGCAGACCAGCCGGCCCAGGGGCAGGGCAGAAGCACAGAGACCCACCCCTTCAGCTCCAGTGCCCACACCTCTCCTCTCCATAGTGTCAGCAGGGCAGGAGCACAATCTCTGCACTCCTTCCCTGCCGGTGCTGAACAGGGCAGGAGTCTATGGATTATCATAGGAGTTTTCAGGGCTGAAGCCCGGGGCTCCCTTTTGCCCAAGGCCCAGGGCTTAAGCCCTTAAAGCCCCTCTGTTAATCCGGCCCTGATTTAGTCATAAATATCAGCTGACTAGAGTCTATTAACTGAAAAGATGAGGCAAATTTCACCTATTCAACCATTATTTCAGATTCTATTGCACTTATTAACCTGAGAAAGTTAAAACTAAGGCTCAGATTCTGATGTCATTATTTGCATTGAATAGTTCCTTATTCTACAAGAGGTGACGCTGAAGTCAATGGAACTATTCTTGGAGTAAGGTACTCAACATCATAAGGAAGAATATCAGAATTTGGCCAGAAATCAATATGAAAAAGGTAACTATAAAGGTTGCATCTCATAAAAGAGAGTCATGTTTTGTAAAATGGCACACAGACAAGACAGCTTTGAGCAATTCTGGCAGACATTCAGTAAGGCATTAATTTGTAAAGTCACTTGTTACTACTTCTCAATTTACATTGCTAAATCTAATTACTTTTTAGGACTACAAAAGAGTTATGATAATTCCAACTCTTTTTAAAGGACTTGATTTCATTCAAGAAAATAAAAATCTATCCTTAAAGTCAAATACTGTTTTCCTATTCTATTTTAGCAGAGCACATTTCACATATAAATCTGATAAATTATCTATGAGAAATTTAAGGGGGATTTTGTATGTCCCTAGAGGAAATGTAATTTTTTTAAAGTAAGGTAATATTGCCCTGACAAATGCACTAAGAAATCAATATTGGGATTACAAAATTGCAGGAAATTAAGATTCTATAAAATGACAGCAAAGACTGCTACTTGATTCATTATATTTCAAAATTGTCAAATGGAAAGTTTAAAGGCCATTTCAAGAAGAAATTAAAAAAACCTTGAAAATCACCATTAGAAAGCATTAACAACTAAGATTCTGCAATTTAGGCACAGCTCTGAACAGTGGCCCATGTGAAAGTTACAGCACCCTTGGTTCCAAAGGGGTAGCCATGTTAGTCTATTGCAGAAAAACAGCAGAGTCCTGTGGCACTTTTAAAGACTAACAGATTTATTTATCGCATGAGCTTTCATGGGAGAAAATCCCACTTCATCAGATACTTTGAAGTGACACACACACCTCTTAGGTGTGGTCTACACGGACAGGCAAAGTCAGCAGCAGTTGATGGGAGTTACACAAGCTATGCAGAGCAGCTTGCTTAAATTATGTCGAATTCCTAAATTCCCTTCTGCACGCCATCTCCACTCTGCTGGACCGACACAAAATGCATACCCATCAACGCAATGCTCCACTTTTTGCAGAGGTGGTTTTATTAAATAATTATTAAATAATCTTATGGATCGATTGAGTAGGTCTTCACTTCCGTGAAGACATACCCTTCGTAACAATGCACCCCCTGCTTATAGAGACCTATATTAGCAATATGTTAGAACACTCTCCTCACCCTGTGCTGACTATGTTATTTTGGCCAGTAAGTAAAGGGAATGGAGCAAAGTCTCCACTCATTTCCCTCTTGCCCCCCTGCTTTGGGAACGAAGCAAGCAGGTGAGTGTCCATACTTACTTCTGAGGCAGGGGTGGGGGCAGAGCGCAATACCCAGAAGCCACATAGAACTGACTTAGTGCATAAGTGGTTGTTTGTTTGTTTGTTTTACTTCCCTGTTCTATCATATCGCTGTTTGAGATATTATCTACTGTAATCAGGTTCATAGTGAAAATCAAATAAAATCACTGTGCTATATCTAGTGAAAGCCTTCAGTACATTAAGAAAAGTGTTTCCATCTTAATCATAACCTAGAAGCTCAATAGGGGCAAAGACAGAAAGGTAATAATTCTAAGTTTCACCAGTCTGCAAACAAATGAGACAGCAACATTCTTAGTTTCAAAACAATTTCCACTGGTTTAGGAATATGTTAATCTAAGTCCTGAATGGAGAAAATTACAACTGGGAGATGATAAAGACAGGGACAATTTCAGCAGATACTGGATCTCATGAACTTCTCTCTTGGATCTTGTACCAACATCTGCCTCATCAAGGACACCATCTTCCAGTTTTTGCCTAACAAGACTATATATTCTTTTTTTCAAGTAGATTTTCTTTGTCTCTCTTCATGGTTAATGTACAATTCTTTATCTATAATTCACAAACAAACAAAAACTTTGTGGAACATTCCTTAAGGCTGCTCTCATCTATAAATCAGAGCATTAAAAAATTAGGAAATACAAAGTTAAGGATTAAAAAAGGATTAAAGGATTGCAAAATCAAGCACACAAGTTTAGAAAATGTCAAGATAGCAGTTGCCCATGAAACCTTAGTTTGACCCTCGTTATGTAATTTCTTAACTTGAGAGTGCTTGCCTTTGCAACCTTTTCATCCCTTTTTATTCTTAACTTTATATTTCCTAATTTTTTAAGAGCAATCAACTAATCTTCAAGTTTTTGGTTTATGAATTTCTTAGTTTTAATAAAAAGAATATATATATTTAATGTTTATATAACACACAACCATTTGTTGTCTTGAGTGTATATATTATTGCTACTTATCTTTGTAAAGCTCATTATTTCATCACACAAGTGCCATGTTGACCAATGCATTGAAAATAACTAAATTAAACTGTACTCAAACAAAAACTTTTCTGCACTTCAGCAAGACAGCATGCTGAGAGCTCTCACAGAGCAGGGCATCAACACAAATTATATCAAATTACTAAACGAAGCAAACTCTTGACTGTACTGTAGACATAACTCTATTGACAGACCCTCTGCAGCCCAATCCTAAAATGTGTGATGCAAAAAGATACAGTTTCACCAAAACTCTTCACAGTCTCCCTCAAAATAGTAATGAGGCAGATGAACTGGAAGGATGGAATCATCTCAGATCTGAGGTTGATATGTTGATTGTCAAAAACATTATCAAACTACAGAAAATGCTGTGAAAAACTCAATACAAAAAGCAGCCAAGTCACAGTGAAAATGAACCACTCCAAAACAAAACTTATGCAGCATGATTTCCCACTGGAAGCCCAAATAACAGTTAAAGGAGAACAAATAGAAGAAGTTGAACAGTATGTCTAATTGGGCTAAGAAATTTATGAGACACACAATCAGGAAGGTGAACTCTTGCAAAGAATGAAAGCCAGCTGGTGTGCATCTAGTTCTATCAAAGATGTCCTGTAAAGAAAAATCAATAGGACAACACACATCAACCTTTCCAACTCAACGGTACTGCCACTAATGATGTACAGCAGCAAAATATGGTCACTGATGAAGACAAAGGAGCAACAACTGTCCGTCATGGAGAGAGCAATGGAGAGAAGAATTTTGGAGGTTTCAATCTGTGACTGAATCTGTAATCGAACTGCAGAGTGAAGTGCAGGATGTTGTTGAAAAAAGATACAATAAAATGTGATGGGCTGGGCATATAGCTAGATTCACTGACAGTCGATGGACTGAATTTGTTGCCGAGTGGTACCCATGGGAACTGAAATGACCACACAGCCAATCTCCAAAGAGATGAGAAGATTTTGTTGTGAAAAAACACGGTCACTCATGGAGAAGGTAGGCCAGGAAAAGAGAAGAAAGGAAGACATGTGTGATCAGTACAGTCGATACAAGGGCTGGAGGGCCAATCGATTAAGGTGAATTATGGAATACAGTAAGCATTAGAATGGAATATGATTTTGTCTGAATCTATACCACAAAGCTTCTCTCACTTTAGTGCAGATACATCTGGCCAGAATCTATTTTTCTTTGTATAAATTTAAAACATATTTAAAGGACCTTGCTTACCCTGATGACATTTTTATTGTCTTCAGAGATAAAATTAATACAAACCCATCACATTCAAGTCTCCTCATTGGGAAACCAAAAACTTGATGCACTCAGATCAGCAGTGCCAGATGAATGCTCCTTTGATGGATTTGTTTCTGAATCATTAGGGCAATAATTTGAGTCTGTTCTCAAAACCAATTCAGATAAGAATTCCCTTAGTGAATCATTACATAAAATTTGGATATTAAGAGAATCTTTGTAGTGGTGTGTCTATTTACGAGGCATTCCTTGTAACTGAAGAAACATTTTGTTTTATTGAACTAAAGCCAGTCCAGGATGATTGAGATCTACAGTACCAGAGGGGCCATCCTTCAGCTTAAAAACAAACAAATCACAAGCTCATCAAAAGACTACACATGGTATATTGCTCAGAGCTGTTGAAAACTAGCCATGATTGGTTCCCGTTAGCTTTGGCAGCATATTTCCCATCCTTTGGCTGTTCAAAGACTACTGGACTTAAATTCCAAAGGGGTAGCCATGTTAGTCTATTGTAGAAAGACAACAGAGTCCTGTGGCACTTTTAAAGACTAACAGATTTATTTATCGCATGAGCTTTCGTGGGAGAAAATCCCACTTCGTCAGACACTTTGAAGATGGGAAACTTACAGAATGGGAGGAAATTAAATGCAGTGGAGTGTATGACATAGGATCAGGTCAGGCTGTAACAGCAAATCAAAATAGGTGTTAGGTGTTAAGTCCTACTGGACTTAAAGCATTTTATGAAGCATGTAATTTAATGGAAGGATATCTCTTTTGAACTGATTATTCTTATTGTGCCAATGTAAATTTGGACTAATGACAAAGAAGTATTATGTCAGGGTGCTGGAAAGTGCTGATCATTCACTGTTTGGGCTCAGGTGAATAAGGTTCTAGAAAACTGCATTCAATTTGTGCATGTTAGTGTCAAGAAGATGTTGACAAATTGCAGGGAATTTAGAGGAAAGCAACAAAAATAAGTAAGTGTAAACTGGTGGAATGGCTGAGTACTAACAAAACACAGTAACAGACAAGAAGGTCTGTTCAGCAGGTAAGAACCTTTGTAAATACAAATTAAAACAAGTTAACTTAAACAAAAAGAAATAAATAATCATGTAAACATAGGGATCAACCCAGTCTCAGAGCTTGGGTGGGGAACCCCTATATAGCCGAGTCATTCTGTCTCTGACCAAGTCTACATTTAAAACTTCTTTTGTTTAGGATGAGGATATTTTCTTTATATTTTTATAGTGGCTTGAAGCCCTAGTATAGAAGTTTCTTTCACTCAGCAAATTGCTAGTTATAAGAAGGAAAAAGAAAGCTGAAATTAATTCCTCATAAACCAGTACTAATTACACATCCTGTCACATATTGATATGTTTATGAGGAACAATGAAAATTAAACAAACAGTGTATGTTGGATTAGAGCCTCTTAAGGGAATAAGGTAAAAGATTACGATCATCTACAAAAATTGAGTGTAAGCACTGAAGAAGGAAGGTAATTACTTGGGCTGATGAAAATATATAATTTGAAGTACTTGAGAAGAAATTAGGTAAAAGAAACATTAGTATCAGAAAAAAATAAATTAATAATCTATATCTCTTAAACTATGGTGTATTTGCCTAAGGGAAGTGTTGGAAACATTTTAGAACTAGAAAATTAAATTCTATGGAATTATTTTACACTTGGCTGCCAGACAGAAGTTTCAGGTGACAAGGAACTTTTTAACTGAAGTTATGGAAGATGGGAGAGATCAGTCTTGTAATGGAAAATACAGTATGTTACATGCTTTGGTGCGGAGAAGGAAGGAAACCCAAAATTTAAATTCAGTAGTTAATTCCAGGCACAATTTTGATACCATGGGCTGATGGTCTGTTTTTAAAAAAATATTTTCAGTCTTATGATCTTGCAATACAAAGAGATAATTAAAGTTGTGTCAAAATGTTCTGTTTTAGATAACTCAATATCTCCTCTTTCACTCATAATTTTTTTTGGAAACATGTCAGGGTCAGTTCGAACACCTGATTTTTTCCCCAGTCAGTGCACATTTGAAACCCCCTGATGCTGCCTGAGCAGTAACATTGTGATTTCAGAGATAATCAGTCATTCACTCCCTCCAGTTCATTAGCATACTTGAAGAGTCATAATAGTCCTGTTTGTTATAGTAATGACCACCTCTGCCAGCTGATTTATCTCAAAGGAACCATTATCACAAAGAATGGTCACAGAAGGAACAGAGTCTTGTGGCACTTTTAAAGACTAACAGATTTATTAATCGCATGAGCTTTCGTGGGAGAAAATCCCACTTCGTCAGACGCTTTGAAGATAGGAAAGTTACAGAGTGGGAGGAAATTAAATGCAGGGGAGTGTATGACATAGCATCAGGTCAGGCTGTAACAGCAAATCAAAATAAGTGTTAGGATTCAAAACACTGGGGAACAGCACATAGAGGAAGGGGAGGTCAATTCACTTGATGTAATGCGAGAAAAATCATAGTCCCTGTTTAACACCAAGACAACTGAGTCAAATTTTCTCGGCCAATTTCATGCACTGCCTTAGCTCATCAGCAAAGTTTTTATATTCCTCATTGCAGCTATCTATGAGACTCTAGTCCTCCTTGGAAATCTTCACTTTCAAGACTGCTGACTCAATTGTCAATTTTCAGCCACTGTCTCTGATTTGCCACCTGTAGCACTTTCTTCTTTATCTTGAAGTTAAGCCTCATTCTAAGCAAGCGATGGTCATTCCTGCGTGTTAAATGAAATGTCTTGTATAATGTGTTGCTTATTGATCAGAATATAGTCACTTTCATTCTTGTTCTACACATTTGGTGTGGTCCATTTCTGCCTCCTCTTGGAGTTCTTCTTAAACCAGGGGTTGCCAAAGAACATTTATTTCGTTTCCACTAAAGTTACTAGTCAGTTACATCATGGATTTCGTTCACTGATGCCATAACTTCCAATTAACTTTTTGGCTTCTTTCCCTCTTCTGACCTTGGTGTTGAAGTCTCCCATTGCATATGTGGCTATCAAAGTGAGGGTTTCCTCAAACTCCTGATAGAATTCTTCTATTTATGCTCCTAGGAGCATAGAACTGGATAATCTTGAGCATGCTGTTCTTGTTCAGTTGGAACTCCAACGCATGATGACAAACTTGTAGAAGATATATTTTGAAGATCATTCCTTGTTGATGATAAAACCAAATCCTCTAATGGTCCTCACACCTTCTCCTTTTCCCCACATGCTGGTGCTCCCATCCCTTTTCTTCATCGTATTTCACCGAGGCCAACGACATCTCAAACTGCCCTTGCCTTCTCCCATTAGATGGTTGATCTAGTCATCCCTCATCAGTGTCCTGAAGTTATAAGTACACACTGTGAGGACAGTCCTCTTCCCTTCTGGCTGACTAGCCCCTGAGATACATAGAATCAAAGAATCATAGGGCTGGAAGGGACCTCATGAGGTCATCTAGTTCAACCCCCTGCTAAAAGCAGGACCACTCTCACTAAATCATCCCAGCAAGGGTTTTGTCTAACCGAACCTTAAATATCTCCAAAGATGGAGATTCCACCACCTCCCTAGGTAACCCATTCCAATGCTTCACTACCCTCCTAGTGAGAAAGTTTTTCCTAATATCCAATCTCGACCTCCCCAGCTGTACCTTGAAACCATTGCTCCTTGTTCTGTCCTCTGTTATTACCGAGAACACCCTAGCTCCCTCCTCTTTGGAGCACCCCTTCAAGTAGTTGAAGGTTGCTATGAAATCCCCCCCTCAGTCTTCTCTTCTGCAGACTAAAGAAGCCTAGTTCCTTCAGTCGCTCTTCGTAAATCATGTGCCCCAGCCCCCTAATCATTTTTGTTGCCCTCCAATGCACTTTTTCTAATTTGTCCACATCCTTTCTGTAGTGGGGAGCCCAAAACTGGACACAGTATTCCAGATGCGGCCTCACCAGTGTCAAATAGAGGGGAATAATCACATCCCTCGATCTCCTGGCAACACTCCTACTGATGCAGCCCAATATGCCATTGGCCTTGTTGGCAACAAGAGCACACTGTTGGCTCATATCCAGCTTCTCACCCACCAAACCCCCAGGTCCTTTTCTACAGTGCTGCTCCTTAGCCGATCGGTCCCCAGCCTGTAGCAGTGCATGAGATTTTTCCGTCCTAAGTGCAGGACTTTGCACTTGTCCTTGTTGAACCTCATGAGGTTTCTTTTGACCCAGTGTTCCAATTTGTCTAAGTCTCCCTGAATCCTGTCCCTGCCCTCCAGCGTGTCTACCATTCCCCCCAGCTTGGTGTCATCCGCAAACTTACTAAGCACGCAATCTATCCCATCATCGAAATAATTAATGAAGATGTTGAACAGAACCGGCCTCAGGACCGACCCCTGGGGCACTCCACTCATTACTGGTTGCCAACTAGACATCGAGCCATTGATTCCTACCTGCTGAGCCCATTGAGCTATCCAGTTTTCTATCCACCTTACGGTCCACTCATTCAACCCATACTTCCTTAATTTGCTGATGAGAATGCTGTGGGAAACCGTATCAAAAGCCTTGCTAAAGTCAAGGTATACCACATCGATGGCTCTTCCCGCATCCACAAATCCAGTCATCTCATCATAGAAGGCAATCAGGTTGGTCAGGCACGATTTGCCCTTGGTGAATCCATGCTGACTGTTCCTGACCACTCTATTTTCCTCCAAGTGTTTCAGGATGGATTCTCTGAGGACCTGCTCCATGATTTTTCCAGGGATTGAGGTGAGGCTGACCGGTCTGTAGTTCCCTGGATCCTCCTTCTTCCCTTTCTTGAAGATAGGTACTATATCTGCTTTTTTTCAATCCTCCGGGACCTCCCCCCATTCGCCATGAGTTTTCAAAGATAATGGCCAGCGGCTCTGCAATCACACTGGCCAACTCCCTCAGCAGTTCATCCAGCCCCATAGACTTGTGCACATCCAACTTCTTTAAGTAGTTCCTAACCTGACCTTCCATCACCGAGGGCCACTCTTCTTCTCTTCATTCTGCGATACCCAGTGTAGTAGCCTGGGAGCTGG
The DNA here is from genome assembly GCA_007922175.1 of Pelusios castaneus. NCBI lineage: Eukaryota > Metazoa > Chordata > Testudines > Pelomedusidae > Pelusios > Pelusios castaneus. Next base: position 8,142,597 of record ML685756.1, on the reverse strand, counting down.
CGCTCCCTCTGAAGACTGAAGTAAAAAAAAAGCATTGAGTACTTCAGCCCAAGCAATATCTTTATACGCCACCCTTGTCATCTATCCAAGCTTCCACTTCTTGTAAGCTTTCCTTTTATGTTTCACCTCACCACAGAGTTCTCTGCTAAGCAACGCTGGATGCCTTCCACATTTGCTGTTCTTTCTGCACATCAGAATGGTATCTTCCTGTGCCTTTAACAGGGTTTCTTTAAAATACAGCCAGCTCTCTTGCCTTTCCCCTTCAGATCAGCTTCCAAAGGGATCCTGCCCAGCAGTTCCCTAAGGGAGCCAAAATCTGCTTTTCTGAAGTCCAGGGTGTGTGTTCTGCTTCTTTCCTTCCTTCCATTGATCAGGATCCTGAACTCTACCATCTCATGGTCACTGCTGCCCAGGTTGCCATTCACTTCTACTTCCCCTATCAATTCTTCTCTGTTTGTGAGCAGCAGGTCTAGAGGTGCAAGGCCCCTAGTTGGTTCCTCCTGGCTATTAGCCAGAAAGGGGTTAAGAATGGTGTCCCTAGCCTCTGTTTATCAGAGGATGGAGACGGATGGCAGGAGAGTGATCACTTGATCATTGCCTGTTAGGTTCACTCCCTCTGGGGCACCTGGGCACTGGCCACTGTCGGTAGACAGATACTGGGCTAGATGGACCTCTGGTCTGACCCAGTACGGCCTTTCTTATGTTCTTATGTTCTCCAGCATTTGTGCCAGGAAGTTGTCCTCAAGACTCTCCAAAAACTTCCTGGATTGCCTGTGCACTGCTGCATTGCCCTCCCAGCAGATGTCAGGATAATTGAAGTCCCCCATGAGAACCAGGGCCTGCAATCTGGAAACTTCTGTTAGTTGTCCATAGAATGCCTCGTCCACCTCCTCCTCCTGGTCTTAGCAACCTTTTATCAATCAAACTCTATACCACCACCGTAGAATGTAGAATGTGTGATTTTAGCCATTTTTTCCACCACCTGCTGATTATGCTGTTAGTGACATATTTACCTCTTCAACTTAGCTGGAACCCAACCTTAAGAAGGAAGACAACTGTCTCTTCCTTGGTTTGGCTGTCTAGCACCTTAATAGCTGGTAGAAGCTGTTGTAGAATACACTTCACTATCATTGCTGTTGAATAAGGAAGGGTCATATACGTGCCTCTTTGAGGCACTGAAGTAGGATTTGCACCACATTCTATACACTGAAAATACCAGTCTAAGGGAAGTAAATCCAGAACTCCATAGTTAACTGGTCCTTTCATTGCTAACACTGAGGTCATCTAATATAAGTATGGGCCTCCAAATCCCATGTGTGGTTCAGAATCTAAGCTAGTCATCTTGGTCCAAGGATAGCATTTTTATCCTTAATGCTGAATGTTGTTGTTCCTGGGCAATACATGAGACACGTGCCAATATTTGCACGTAGTTTTATGTGCACTTGTATATTTGTAATACTGTAATAAATTCTGCATCTTCAACAACTAGAGCTCAAATTTTCTAGACAGTATTGCAAATCACTCAGAATATAGCACTGAGTCACTTCAGTAGGTAGTCATTTCTTACTGAAAACCATCAGGATTTCTTCAAATGTAGATATGTTCTGAGGAGTCAAGGATTTTGAAATGTGATGTGCCCAAGTGTCTGATCATCTCTATTTTTAATTCCCTTTTCTTTCCATCTATTGTGCATGCAAACATGATATTATACAGTATTTCTGATGCATTACAACTTTTGTATTTCCTTTTCCCCCTCCCCTCTACAGTACTTGTATTGCACTTTCCTTAATGAAAAGACAACTTGGGGGAAAAGTGTGCATTAAATGTTACCCTGGACATCTTGTCTCCCCCATGACAGCTCCCTCACTCCCTCAAAATTATAATTTTACAAGAAATGTGAGTATAAAGTGAAAAGGAATGTTCCACAAGGGACAAAAAGCCTTAATTAAGGCTTAGGGTTTGCTCAAACTTCCCTGCTGTTTAAGCCATAGATTTTGTGATCCAGTAACAAGAAACAGTTCACTAACTAAGGCACTAAAACGGTGCTATTCAGTGTACAACAAAATTCCAGATCATCTGCACTGGTAAAATCTTTTCATGCTGGGACATCAGCAGCAGCTAGATTGTTGGAGTGAATTAAAATTGACTATATGAGATACGAAAGGAAGTCCCTGTAGGCTGAGTGGAAGTATAACTTTTGCTATTAGTTCCATCCCTGCTTCAAAAACATTCCAGAGTTCTGAAAACAACTTCTGAAATGTACTGTATTATTAAAATGGCTTGGGTCAGAAGTTGGAAGTGTGTGTTAATGCCGCTTTAAAATTAAACAATTTGCAGGTGTTTGTAGTTATGTGGATGTCCCTAAAATTAATTCCAATTTGTTTACCCATTCAGCAGATTAAAGTCTCCAGTGGTGTCTGCAAAGCACACTCGATCTCTTCATCAGAACTTTTGGTAAATTAGGTTTGCACCATATAATCACACAGTGATTTTCTATGGAGATGATATTACATAATACAGAGAGTCCAGCTCTCCAGGATACAAATATTTGTAGTTTATCCTAGGTTGTTCCTCGGGGTAAACAACAAATGTTCATGGCCTGGAACTCATGTTTGGGGAGTGTCTAGACTCACCTTTCTTTACAAAAATATTAATTATATGAGTTTATTGGTGGTGTTAATTAACATAAGAAAGACTTGTGTAAAAACTCTCTCCTGGCTATCACTTAATAACTCTCTCTGTCTTTAGATATACCATCCACTAGGGCAGTGGTCTCCAACCCATAGATCGCGATCTACTTCTGAACAGCAGTTGCGGTTAAAACCTATGACAGTTGCACCATCTGCTGGTAAAAGATTGGAGATCACTGCACTAGGGATTCTCACTCTGACTATTTAACACAAGATGTTGGAAGAATGAAAATCCTGTCAGAATAATAAACTTCATAGCAGCAGAATTACAACCAGTCAGTCATTTTCTTTTCTGGATTTATCACTCTCTGAATGTGCTAACAATGGTTTTATTCTGATTCAGATATTGTATACCCTACTATTTTGCTTTTACTTTAGTCTATATCACAAGTGACAGCCCCTTGCCTGAAAATTAAATAAACTCAACTCAACCAAAAGAGAGAAGGGAAAAGAGAACAAGAATTTTTGTTTGTTTATTTGCGTACCCTATCTATTATGCATGCTTATAAGTTCCAGAGGGGTAGCCATGTTAGTCTATATAAAAAAAAAACAACAGAAGTCCTGTGGCATCTTAAAGATTAACAAATTTCTGCGGGCATAAGCTTTCGTGAGCTGCAACCCACTTCATCAGATGCATGTGATGAAGTGGGTTGCAGCTCACGAAAGCTTATGCCCGAAGAGATTTATTAGTCTTTAAAGTGCCATAAGAATTTTGTTGGTTTTGCTATCCTATTATGCATTTTTAACACTGTAATTTTTACTTGTAAGACACACAGCTGATAACACTATCAAACCCTTATGGAACAAAGCAGCCCTCCGCATCCCCTACCCCCATATTTAATGAGCCAGGTTTTGTTACGGTGTTTTTGGTGTTGTTCAAAAATCCACATGGCTCTCTGACTTGTCCATAAACAATGCCACTGGAACTTTGGGGGAAAAAACATCACCACCATTTGTAGTAAATTAGTAGCAAATTTTCATGCATGCATGAAGTACAATTTTAAACCATTGTTTCCCCATATGAAAATAGGGATAATGGTAATGATAATGAAAAGCTCTCGATCAATCGTTTTCAACCTATGGTCTGTAAACCCCTGGGGGGGGGGGGGATGGAGGGACTAGTGCAGACTATGACTAAGGGACTGCGAAAGGTTGTCATTACCACAGGACAGTGGTTGTCAAACCGGGGTCTGCAGAGTATATCTAAGATTTCCAAAGGGTCCACGCTTCCATTCAAAAATTTTTAGGAATCCACAAATAGAAAAAGATTGAAAACCTGTGCACTAGATAACAGCTAGGTACTATTATTACTCAGCCAATTCAGAATGGATTTTTATTGCAACAGCTAAAGGTACATCTGTATCCTAGGGGCTATGAAATTCACTGCAAAGCACAAAGCCTATGCATCATTTAAGTCTTGAAAATAGGACTTATGTAGTGCTTAGGCACTGTGGTGGCCCTTTGCACATGAGAGAATGTGTGTTTGGGGAGCACTTATGGAGTAAAATGTGAACCAAAAACTTCAGATGAAGAAAAATAAGACCTAAAAATTTAGCATGTTTATTTTAATCAGGCAAGAGAATGACTGAATCAGAATGAATTGTTAAAAGCCCGTGGTGAATACACAGAGCTGTTAGCAACAACGATTAAATGATTCTAATGACTACACTGCCTGAAGTATTGGTGAGGTGATGTGAACATCTGGGTTTCCAGTGTAGATCTTAACATAACCTTTTAATAAAATCCATCTTCATAATGGCCACTGAGGAATATTACTCCCATAATACAGCTTACGTCCAATTATTCAGTGTAACACTTGTACATTCTGTCATTCACATAGCATTGAAAGGTTTTACAAGTTCTGTTTTGTTAAAGGTTAACCTTTTGAATGTGTTTCCTTTAATTCCGCTGGTATTAACGACATTTGCCCCCTTTGTAATCGTTTGTATTTCCATGGAATTTATTTGGCAAATTTTCAGCTCAGGAAGTTGTGTATAAAACTTCTTCTATTGTAATGGAAGCAAAGCTCTTCACTCCATGGGCGCTGGGTCAGAACGTAAGGAATGGTTACTTACCCTACTGAAACTGCAGTTCCCTGAGATATTGCAATCAGTGTGAATGCCACTGTAGGTGGGTCTGTGCCTAACGTGACTCGATTGTCTTTGAATAACAGGTTTTGTCAAGGCCATGCATGCCCCTATGCTTCCTCATGCTCCCACAGAAGGGCATTCCTTCATAATTCAAAGCCCGTGGTGGCTGAAGGCTCTGAAAAGGGTGAAGGGGGGCAGATGTGAGATCTGCATTGACTGAAATATCTTGAAGAACCATAGAGATTGCACTTCTTTCTTCCTCGTGTACATGTTTGTGTGAAAACCCTGTCAATGACTGGCGAATCAGTGGCAAATAGCATCCCCTCTGAATGGTGGGAATGATGAATCTTGGCTGCATCAGTCCAATAGTTACTGAAGCATTGTTCTGCTGAACTTGGCACCTGACCTGATAGCCAAGTCCAAGGTGCTGTGCTTCACAAAGACCAGTGAGTTAGTCCACTCTTGCTGCATTACAGAGCTCAGATATTGGCACTTTCTGAAGCAGGTGGATGATGTTGCTGATGCTCTGGCAAAATAAGCTGTGATGTTCAGTGGGAGAGGAACAGAACCACTTAACAACACAGCAAGAAATATGTCATCTATTTTTATACTCATTGCAAGGACACGGCTTGACTTTTAGAATGTCCAGCTAGATATAAACAGAGAAAGCAACATTCTGAATGGTTTGATCCTGTCACCTTCATAAAGCAGAGTCCTGGGTATATTTAGTGTGTGTAGTTTCTTTTTTCCTCATGCTGAGGGTGGCTCTGGGAAAGAGGAAAGTCAGATGGTTTGGCCCATTCTTATGAAAATCTGAGACCTCTTTAAGAATGAATTTTGGGTGGGGCTGCAGCAAAATCACGTCCTTTAGGCTAGAAGCACCTGAAGCTCACTCACTCTCCTTGCTGAAGTGATAGGCAGTAGGAAGACTGAATTCAGAGTAAGGTGATGAAGAGAACCTTCTGAGACAGGCTTGAAACAGAGCCTCCTTGCACGTCACTTGATTGGAGTCCATAGAAGGGGAAAGTTCTCTGAATGCTCAGGAACTATGTAACACCTCTTAAGAATCTTCAAAATCAGATGGTGATAAAGAGATCACAACTGTACAGGCAGATGGCAAGCTGAAATTGGAGAACTGCAAAAGAGGTAAACCTGGGTTTAACTACATTAAGCAGTCAGTGATTTCAGTATTGAGGCTTGAACCAGATCCAGACCTTGATGGGCAATCCGTATTGAGAATCTCTTCCATTTAGACAAGTGTGTCTTTCTGGTAGATATTTTCTGACTCAGAATTTCACTATCTGCCTGCTCGGGAAATCAACCAGGTTGTTTCTTACACCCAGGAGGTGAAGGGCCAAGGGAGTTACCCCATTCAAATGGCATGAAGTCCAGAAACTGATGGCTTCCATAGGGGAGAGGAAGGGCTGTCCCTTGTTTGTTCATGTAGTACTAAGCTGTCACATTATTTGTGAAGATTTACATTACTGAGCTCTGGAGGACAAGTAGGAACATCATACAGGACAATCTGACAGCTCTGAGCTCCAGAGCATTCATCCATCATAACTCTATGTCATCTTGGGAACCAAGTTCCTTGAGTCTGTAGGTGGTCCAAGTAGGCTGCCAAGTGTGTCTCTGACACATCCTTGATCAACATCTTTGGCTGGGTGGGGACTGAAGAGGGCACTGCTTTTCACATACTTGTGGGATCCAACCACCCAGCCAGTTCTGCAGTGCAATACAGGGACTCTGAAACTTTCCTTTCTGTTCAATAGCTCCTTGGAGAATAGGGCAACCTGATCCACAGTTGAAGAGACTATATGTGAAAACTAGGAAGCAGCCCCACAAATTTGTATGCCAACATGTGGCCTAACACTGCAAGACAAGTCTGTTCTGTCATAGTCAGGTTTGATGCAATTTGGAGGAGTTCTTGCAACAGGTGAAACCTATCCTTGGGAAGGAGTGCCTTTTCCAATCTGGAGTCAATCGAAGTTCCTAAGAACTCTATCATCTCGGACGGTGTGAGTGACAATTTTTTGTAGTTTACTAGGACCAAATGACTGAACAGGAATAATGCACCTAGTTGCCACCATTTCCCACTGCAGACTGCCTCTGAATAGCCAAGTATGATGAATGCCCTGCCTTCTTAGGTGGATTGCCACCACTGCCAGGTATTTTGTAAAAACCCTCAGTGTCATGGAGAGTCCAAATGTCTGTACTCTCTACTGGTAATGATTTGATCCTATCATGAACATCAAGTGCTTCCTGTGGACCCTGTAGATGACTATATGAAGATGCATGTATTGCAAGTCAAGAAACACAAACCAATCCTGAGCCTGAACAGGTGCAAAGATGGAGGCAAGCACTACCATCGTGAATCTGAGGTGGTATATATTTTTGTCTGGTTTTCTCAAATCTAGGATAAGATGAAGATCTCCTTTTGTCTTCGGGAAAAGAAAAATATTAGAGGGAAAGCCTCTTCCACATACCCGTGAGGAACATCCTAGATGAAGCAACAAAGCCATTTCTTTTCTTAATAGATTCTTGTGGGAAGTGTCTGAAGAAATGTAGGAAAAAGAATTAGGAAGCGGGAAGGGTGTGGAAATAAATAGAACATTTGTGGGCAACCATGTTCAAACGACCTTTGTCTGAGGACACCATGCTGGTGCTGAATGCCTTGGTGCCAAGGTGATCAGCATCAATGTAACCAGTAACCAGTTTCAACTGAGTAGTCTTCCCTGACTTCCTTTTGCCACTGGACCCTAACTTGACAAGTACCCATCATCCTCATGGACAACCCTTTTGGTTCCCTAGAGGTGCATGTCTCCTCTGGGTCTGAGGTGATACAAATCAGTTGCTCAAGTAAGTATAATTTCAGCTGCACAATCCTCAACTTGCAAGCCCATTTAAATTCTATACCTTATTTGCACATCTGTAAAATGGGGATAATATTCATTTTCTCTTCCACCTTTTGCCTATTATGTCTATTTAAATTGTAAGCTCTTGGGGTGCGTCTACACTGGTAAATTAAGTCGACTTAAGCTTGCTTAAGTCGACTTAATTTACCCTGCGTCTACACTACAGTTTCCTTAAGTCGACTTAAGCAGCTTGCTTAAGTCAACTTAAGGAAAATGAAGTCAAGTCGACTTTTTAACACCTCCTTTGGATTAGACCTAAGGCTTAAATCGACTCCCTAGAATCGACTTAAGCCGGTGTAGACGTGGGATAGCCCTAAATTGACTTAGGGCTACCCCAGCGCTACACCAATGCCCACCCTGCCAGGGTCCCTGTCCCCCTTTTCCCCATTGTACCTAGGTACAATGGGGCAAAGGCTGAGCCCCCTGGCATTAGGCAAGGGGTGTCCCCCCTGCCCCTGTGGATCTCCCCTAGGTCCCCCTAAGGCCCTAGAAGTTGACCTAGGCGTCCAGTGTGGACGCTCTAGGTCAACTTTTTAAGTTCCCCTTTAAGTCAACTTTATTTTTAAGTAGACACACTAAGTTGACTTAGTTAAAGTCGACTTAAAATTACAAGTGTAGACATAGCCTTTGTGGCTGTGACTGTATCTTACAAGATGTACAGCATCTTGCACAATGAATCCCCGTTGATGGCTGGGCCCTCTAGATGCTACTCAAATACAAATAACTTGTACTAATCAGGCAGTGGAGAGCTCATACTGCGCAGGGAGTTGTATGACTCTGGCTAGTTTGGCAAGAAACAGGTCACAGAATTTAAAAGAAACAAGGAGGTGGAATAAGTACTGAAAGGCACCCTGAAAACTATTTTTTTCCCTAATTCACATAATAGCGATGATGATGACAACAATGTGCTTTGTTGCTCCATTACTTGTGTATGTTATATACAATATGTGGAATAGATCACCTGGCTGTGAGGTTTTCCTTTTGGTATGTGTCACTGACAGGCTGTTCCCCAAATCCAGTCTGGTGTGCTGCTATGACCACTCGAACCCTGCTCCTGAACCCCAAATCACCCCACTCTGCTGGGTGACCACTCACTCCTGTGTCAGTCCACACCAGCCACCAGCATGGAATTGGTCCCAGGCAGTGGGTGTAAATCCACTAGCCACACAGGCGTTGGTCCCCAAGCGAGCACACCCAGCCCCGGACACTACACAGGGAGCCACTGCCCTACAGAGATTGGGACCCACTCCCAGTCAGTAGGGTCCATCCACTTAACAAAGAGGTGGATTGTGCCCAGCCTTCCACATCCACACCCTTTAAAGACCCCACAGCTTTAGATAAAACAAATACCAGTTTATTGATCAGAGTAGGATTTCAAGTGAGAACATGGCCAATCAAGGCAGAAACATACTATAAATGAGTCAGGAGAGACCACCATCAAATAAAAGGTATAAATTGCATACTAATCTAACATCTCTACCTAAACTGACCTCAAAGTCAAGATTATGTGCATGGTGTTTTACAACCATTCTCTGCCTGTTCCCAGGCAGGGCCCCGATCTTGCTTGAAGTTGGTTGCAAGATGGTGTCTTCTCCGGCCAAAAGCCTGCAGCTTCTCTCTCCTTCCAATCTCTTTGCCTTTATTTTTAGAAACTGCTGACAGCCCCTCCCCTCACTGTCCTGTTGTGTGATTCTCTTCACTTCTGCCTGAGCCAGGGAGGACATTAGCATCCCCATTGACATGTGCATTTACTCACAATCACACAGGAAGCTCGTGGCAGAAAAAAGATCTGAACCCAGGTTACCTGAGCTTCAATCCAAAGCCTTAACCCCAAGGCCACCACTCATCTCACCTGTTACTCTTTTCCTCTGGCTATCCCCAAAATGGCAAGCTTGTGCACATTAACCTTTGGATTTAGAGGGTAGGATATTAGTGAGCAACCACAGATGCTTATTAAATAACAGAGGAAATAATTTTAAATGATGTCAACTTTTGTATACAAATGTCAAAAGTCATTTATGAAATCCACACATAATCCAATAAATTTTCAATGTAACAGTGTTTCGGCTGAAATCATACCTCTGAGACAACAGGCCCCAGCCCACACTTCTTGTTAGTTGTTTTTTCTGCTACACTTTTCTTTCCATCACTCCAGGTGTGCCAAATCACTAGAGTTTATATGGCTTCATGCCACTGTTTTCTGGCCAGCTTTCAAAGACTCACTTTTCTGTTTTCAGGGGCTTTTGGTCTTCCTAGTTCTCATTTCATGACTGACATCTCCAACTGACTGTCAAACCCTTTCTTATTGGACATCTATTTTTAATTCTGGTCCTCTATTTCCAAGTCAAATTCTTCTCAAATCTCACTGCTCCCTATGTCATAGAACTTGCTTATAATTTATTATTGTCATTTTAAAATTTGTCATTACTTCTGTAGAGTCTTTTTGATTTTATGTACTAAAATACATAAAAAATCCAGGCTTCTAAATTAGCACAAACAAAAATATTGGGGCATTCCCTGGTTCCTGATGATTGAAATTAGTGGTTTAAGAGTATTTACGTTACTCAAATACCAGCACCATCACTCACTCGTTTGGAAAATGGAAGGGAGAACTCTTGAGATATGGCTGGACAGTTGGGGATAGACATCTCTGGCCTCTTGGTTAGCATAAGGAATGGTGATGTCCCACCTGTAACAGCCTCATGCACAAGTAGGGCTTACACAGATCTTGGAGATCCTTGGTCCCCACCAATCACATTGCAAATTGACTGAGTAGAGTGGGGTTTTGCCTTCCTTGGAGCACACAGGAGATTTGGCTAAGGAGGGAGTATTACAATAGTGCTACTTAATTGTCACAATCATACAGCATGTGTCCAGTACAGGTTGAGGTAGCAGAGAGGCATGGGCAGAATTCCCTGCTATGCAGTACAAGGTGAGGGAGGGCTTCACTGTCTGGGGCAGAAAGAGGCAACCTTCACTTTAAACCTTCATCCCCTGCAGGGAGAAAAGGTGTGCAAAGGAAAGGGAATCTATGGTTTTCTTAGTGCTGATCCCCAGATTTTGCAGGAGAGGGTTAGAGGTAGCATTCCCCTCATGTCTGCTCTACCTTTTACAGCTATTTGTTTGGGAACTACTCTTCACTTACCTGCCAGATAGCATGTGGGTGGGGGAGATGCCTGGCTGTTCCTTCCCTAGTTCTGTTATATCATAATTAATACAAATCACAGCCTTTGCATAGGCTAATTTACTCACCACAATCTGAGGCATCTAAGCCATTGACAATTTATTCAAACTCATGCTGACTATGTGATCTTTCAATGTCCCTTTTCACTCATATTATACATTTAAATACAAAGGACAAATACTTTAGAAATAATCTAGATCAGCGTTTCCCAAACTAATATGGCCACGGAACACTTTTGGGCTTGGAATATTTTAATAAAACACATACATGCTGGTCTGGGGGGTAGGAGTTCATATGGAAAAATTGCCCCACATATTGCTTAAAAGTTGATTTAAAAGAGTTAGTTTTGGGGTGATATCTTTTATTCTACAAAGAAGGAAAAATATCACTAGCATCTAAATTTTTTCACGGAACGTCTGTTCCCATTGTGTGGAACACCAGTGTTCCACAAACACGGTTTGGGAAAGCTGCTCTAGACAGAATACTTAAATGCCTTCATTGTGTTTACATTAAGATTTTGAATATTACATTTAAGGTCCTTAACTCCAGAATAGTTTTCTAGCTGTATGCACTCCATATATACACCCACCAGGAACCAGCATCACTTTCTAGCTTGTTTCTAGAATCTATTATCTTCTTATATCCTACTTCTAAATGCCAGGCTTTTGCCAATATTATCCAGTTGTGGGAGATCACTGTTTCCAGAGATTTGCTTGCCGACTCATTCCTCTATCCTAAATCAAAGCTTTCATTTGTTTTTTCCAGCTACCAACTTCCTTCATTCATTTTATTTCTACAGGCCATTTTATTAAGTACAGCACAAAGGAAAAGCACTTTACTGAATTTACAACAAATTTAAGTACCTCCGGTCCTGTGATATGCATAAGACCAGAAACAGCCGCTGCAATAGAGTCATAGCCTGCTCGCTGAAATGCTGGACCGGTCTGACCATAACCTAAAACAGAAAGAACTATTTAAAATGCATTCCATGACACATACTGTGGCAATACAATCTACTACGTAGGTAAGGAAAAAAATAATAAAATAGAATTTCTTATCTGTTTCTATACATGTGTTGTCTAGGTAATGCAAACAATAAACAAATAAATACCATAGTCTTATATTTACACATACTGCCCCGTCTTTAGACTACATGTAGTTTCTATTCCTCAGAGTTAATAATGACTCTTTGGGTCAGTGTTTCGCCATATGCCTTGAAGGGAAGAATTTTAACTATATGGTGAAATTCTGGCCCCACTCAACTCAATGGCAACACTCCCATTTTATTCATTATGGGCCTAATTCCATCATTCTTACCGCACAGAAGTACTTTACTCCAACTGATTTCACTAGGCAACTCTTAAAATAAGATACTGTTCACAATGGCTATGTCTACACTGGCAAGTTAGTTCAAATTAAGGAGGCTTAATTAGAACTAACTAAAGCCATGGCTACACTAGGCTTTAGTTAGTTCAAATTAAGGGCTTCCTTAATTCAAACTAATAAGTTCGAATATTAGCCAATGTGGCCATGTTAATTCGAACTAATTTCTTAGTTCAAACTAACCGGCCATTGAAATGAATGGGGATCGCTAATTCGAACTAACTCTTTCTAGTTCGAATTAAGCTAATTTGAACTAACTAAAATTAGTTCAAATTAGTTAGTTTGAACTAACTAATTCGAACTAATTTTAGCAAGTGTAGACATAGCCAATGTGATTAAGGGTGGCAAACCGACTCCTGTAACAAAATCTACCATTTGTTGTGAAAATGAGTTAAGGATGGTTAACATTTTTTCTGAGTTTTGATGAAAAACAGCAATTTTTCCTCCACTTTATAAAGAATTATGAATTAATGAACACTTGGCTACTTCTCTTCAGAAGCAGCAGAGAGAGAAAACAGACCCTGCTTTCCTCCATGGCTCTGCTTACTCCACAACTTGCCCTCTTAGTGACAGTCACAAAATCTTCCACTGTATCTCACACTACCCTGCTGCACACCAGTTGTCCACATGGACTCTACTGCCATGCATTAAATATTCCCTAGTGCACTTCTGACCTACTCCAGTTTCAAAGCAAGGTAGATCAAAGTGTGCTAAGGAACAGTTAATATAAGGCAGCAGGTATATGATGCACAGCAGGCTAGTGTAAGGTTGAATTGTCTGTTTGTCTAGATGAACAATTCTCAACCTCTGGATCAGGACACAAAAGTGTGTCACGAAGAGCCAGGAGGTGTGTCATGGAAAATTGGCAACTCAGTGTGGAGCCAGCTGGGGGCTCCTGCCACCTGCCGCTCTCTGCTGCCCTCAGCAGTCCACTCGTGCTACACAACACAGGCAGCAGCTAAGGCCAGATGAGTAAAAGGACTTAGGGGCTGCAACCCAGAGATCTGCCTGCCCCACAGAAATAAACCCAGCTCCATCAAGCCAGACCGCTAGAGCACCAGCCTGCACTGGTTTGACTGTGCCCCCACTCAAGTCCCAGAGTGCTGCAGCGTCCCAAGCCCTCCCAGCCCAAACGCCACCGGCAGACTGTAGTGTGTCACGCAGGGAAACATCAGGTGTGTCACGATGGAAAAAAGGTTGAGAACCACTGGTCCAGACAAGCTCTTAAAGAGATAGCACATCCTAAGGTTATCTTTACCTACCATCTCCTGCCTGTAGAACAGATCTCACTATTGTGACAGACGTTAGAAAGGAACCATTTATTATAAGCAGAGCTGAAAGCATTGCCTTATTATTAAGGTTGCCTGACACTTCCCATTATATGACCTTTTGCATTTTACCATAAATTGTGATTATATCCTATTCTTAAAATATAATATGATGGGCTATTTGTATTGTAGCAAGAGAGATATGGCCTTTTAAATGTTTAAAATTTTACATCTACATTTCTAGATGCCGGGCCAAGGGTCTTCACAAACAATCTGCACATAGTCCCTTTATAGTTCTATCAGTAAAAAATTCACACACACACCCCCCAACCAACATGTTATAGTGGTACAAAACATGTGCACAGACCAAAATGGACTGTCACATACATAAACGCTGAGGGGCTATCCCAGACCAATCTCTGTGGCAGCCTAAGTTATCGCTCATGGCAATAGGACTTCTATAAGCACCTTCCCAGCCAGCTTCTTCCAGATGTAACAGGTCCTCTACTGAGCTGCTGCGATGTCCTCTAGCCATAATGAGGTGTCAGAAGCAGCCTGGTCTAGGGAATCACACTGGGGGAACATCCATTCCAATCCCACCTCTAACATTGATTCCATTCGTAGTCTTATCCAAGTCCCAACCTTTCTACCTTAGTTTCCACATCAGTAAAATTGCAATAGTAATACTATTGATTAGATAGCTTTTTTGAAGACCGACAAAAAGGCTGAAATTCCAGAATGCATGCAAAATTCTTCGTCTCATTTGAATTGTGAATGTTTTCATATTTATATCTACGCACAGATACCAGGATAAGCCATTTAGGACCTATTCTCTTGCAGCAGCAGGCCTGTCAGACTTAAAAAGCTAGCGCTCTCTCTCTCTCTCCCCTCCCCTACCTCACAAAAGAAAATAATCATTTACATAAGGACACAAATTTCACAAATCAAAAATGCTGGAACAGATTCTATTATCCTGTGAACAGTAGCACCAAAATCATTTCAATGTGTTTGGGTCCACTTCCAAAACAAAAACTTTGCTTAACGGAAAAACACTCAAAACAACTATAAAGTGAGTGGACAGTGAAACACGGTGAAATAAATGAGAAATTATGAAGGAAAAAAAAAGCACTGGCCTTGATTATTAACAAAGAACAGACATCTCAACATTTCTGTTCATGCAAATGTTTTCACAACAGGAAATATCTGAAAATTAAACCTTTAGGGAATTACAGGTTACAGTGGTAGGTTCTGATGCCCTGAGGCACTGCAATACACTCAGTTCTCACGGTGCTCTCAAAAGCTCAGCACCTTTCAGAATCATGGCACTATAGGTTGGCTTCATTCACACACTTCAAAGCACTCAGTCACATCATGGATGTGGTGATGAGAAAATAACACAGCAATCGCCACTAGTCTAGTTCCCAAGGACTGCCCCACAGCTGTCACTGCCAAAGCATTATTTAATCTGACTTGCAAAGTGAATACCAAGTGTCTTACACCGCACTGAACACAAATGCCGGATGCGCACTTGCAGAAACTTGTATAATCAGCATAGCTACTTATGTCAATGCTGACCACAACTTCTCCTCAGGCTGCAGCTGCCACTGTCCTGATTTGTGCTGACAAGCCCATCCTCTATCCACTGAGAAGCCCTGTTATTAATTTACTGTCCTGCTTCTTGTGTGATCAGAAAAAGAGACATCGTGTGAAACAAGTACTGAAGAACAAGTTCACTAGTCTACTCATGTCAAATGTCGGCCAATGTCCATCTTGCACCACTTGTAGAAGCCTTAGAAAGTATGGAAAAATTTACGTCCAGCTTCAGCCAAGGATGGACTAAATCACTTCCTGAGGTCCTTCCCAACCCTACATTTCTATGATTATAAATTCCATTACATTACTCCAGCAATCCCAGCTCCCTCCAGATGTGCTGTGCCAAATTCAAGTGGAGAAAGCAGCCACAGATCTTATCTTACTGGCTACAATTAGCGCACTGTTTTTCAAAAATTCATACACAGTTACATTCATGCACCAGGCAAAGCAGAGTACATGGCTACACTGCCTATCACATGCAACATTCCCATTGTCTTCAGGACATGAAGCCAGGATGAGAGAGGACACAATCGACCGTGCAGAGACCATTTCTGTTGATTTGTGCAGACAACTATCTGCTGTAATTAAAACTATGCATGCACAGGATGATGATGCTGTCCCTGAATCTGACTGCCTTCAAGTTGTGAGAAACCATTTTGTTGAAATCAACTTATGATAGGAGGATGAGATGAAGATAAAGGAAATAATAGAGCAGTTTACAGACACCGATGAGGGAATTCCAGAGGTTACTAATGCTACAAGCATAGTGGTGCATACATACTTAGTGCAGAGCAACTAAAGAGAATGGAGGTATCAAGGAAAATTCCCCTAGCCAAACTGAAAGATAACTATGCCAGGATAAAACTAACGCACTTTCCTCTATTGCCACACAAGTCAAATCCCACCTCTGCTTTTGTCAACCACGTTAGCCTTTTTTTATATACATGATTTTGTTAATGACATAGCGGAATCCCTTAGGGTGATCCAAAAGAGTAAAATGATGAGTAACAGGAAAATATTAAGAAGGGAAAAATTAAAGCTGAAAAAAAGAATCAAGAAATACCTCACAACAATGAAAGCTATTAGAACTACTGTGTAGTTTTATAGGCAAAATGGCCAAAGGCCTGGTGTTTGACACATTTAAAATTAAACTACACCAGAAGCTAGAAAATACTTTTGACAGTAGAGGACACTCCTCCACTGGTATAGCAATGATGTGTGTCTTTTACATCTCTAGATTTATAACACTATATTAGCCATGAAAAACTTTTTTCCCTTTAGCACCAGATGAAAGTGGGATTTTTTGCTACACTTGTAAAAGATAGATTCTTCATACATTTTAAGAAAGCTGGCACACCAAATGAAGATCTTTGACTCAAACAAAGCCCCATATGTTATCTGTGTTTATTGTGCTGTTCACGGATAGGTACTGCAGCCATATTTAGATACTCTGCTTGCTTATTTAAAGGTTCCTTATGGTACAATAACAGAATTCCTTACAGATGCCTAAAAAAAACAGTTCTTTCTGCCTATATATAAGCACCAAGGGCAAACAGACACTAGTAAAGTAAAATGTTTTTGCAACACTGTCATTTAAAGGGACGCCAACTTAAAAAATCACATCTGCTGAAGTTTATTCTCAACCTACTATTGTTACAAGTAACATCTACAAATATGATAGCTGAGAGAGATTACTGAAAACACACTTTCCATGATTTTTCAGTTTTGTTTTGTTTCATGCCTTTTGCAACACTGTTTTGTCAAGTTTCACTGTTTCCCAAGCACAGCCAGTCATTTAAACACTGTTTGTGCCCGTAACCCTTAAAAAAATTCCTTGCTTTCAAATTGATGTCCTTTTAATTAATTGCTAAAGGAAACCCTAAATAGGACATTCCTATAAAATGAATGTAAGCATTTCTTATGCCAAAATATTGTCCAAAATATTAAAATCATGTGCTAAACAAAACTAAAACCACTATTTCTGCACTTCTTCATAGTCCAATAGCAAGTCAAAATTTTATAAGATAAAATATAAAACACATTGTATGGGAGAAGGAGCAAAATGGAGACATGCTGTCAACATAGACCAATTCCCTGTAGTTAGAGTCCCACATGACAAATGACATAAAGTCAGTCTATATAGGATATTGTGAGCAAAACACAGAAAATGTGTTCAACACAGGAATTTCTACAAATAGGAACTAAGTATTGTCACAAATTCAATCCAGATAGATGGATATCCCTACTGAATAACAAATTAATGAGAAACACCTTTAGATTTGTTCTACTGCCAAAAGAAAACATTCAATTAAATACAGCCTACATCTTTATTTAATAAAGATTAATGAAACAATCAGAAGAACACAAGCAATTCTCTATCATGAGAAAAGCCAAAATGTAAGAGATGCATTATATGAATCTTTGTAATGTCAAAGCTGCCAAATATGTTAGCAGAACGAATAATGACTTTTGGAAAATGCCTGCCATGTGTTGGTCAAAAGAAAAGGAAGTACAGCTTCCTGAGTAAGCATAGTTAAAGCAAATCAGAACCGATATGAAAAGGGTGAAGCCAGAGCAAATTGTCAGGAGAGATGAAAGAGAAAAAAAGTAAACATGTGACGGCAAATATAAAAATCTCACTGACATCCTAGCAAATAAAACTCACTACATTTCAACTCCAAACTGATAAATGTGAATTTGTATACAGTACATCTCCTGTGAGTATCCATCTGCCATTTGTAGTCTTAGTCCTAGTCTATACTTGCCGCGCCTTTTGGCAGCAGTCGAAAAATACATAAAATACCTTGCATATCACCCGACGACTTCCTAACTACCCCTTACACACTGGGCAAAGCCAATCAGAAATGGCGTCCAGTCAACATAGTGCTACTGCAGTTACGGAGCTGAAGTTACAGCGGGTTCCGTGTTCTTAACAGACCGCTCAATCGAACACAGAAGAGCACACTGATGGCGGCGAATCTGCCGCTTCAGTATAGACATAGCCTTAGATTGTAAACTCTTTGGGGCAGGGACTGGTTTTTTTTTTTTGTTCTGTGTTTGTACAATACCTAGCACAATGGGGTCCTAATCCATGACTAGGATTTCTCGTCACTATGGTGATACGTTTAAATAAATAAATAATGCAATGGACTTTATTTCTTTGATATAAGTTAACTAAAATGCTATAGGTTTCTGTTATAAACAGTATTGTTTTGTGTTATAAATCAATGTTCACAGATAAAATAATATGAGTAAAAGGAATTTAAGAATACAATTATAATTTATTTTACTGTGTTTCAGCAACCTAAAAGCTCAAGAGAGATTTTTCAAAGGGACAAATCCCAGTTATGTACCTAAAATCTACTGACTTTTAAAGGGACTGAGGCACCCATTGTCATTAGGCTCCTCTGAAAACCCCAACCTCCATCCTGGTCTTAAAGCAAAACCATTTCAGACAATAGGAATATTTTCATTGATTTCAATATACTTTTAATCAGACCCTATAGCCTTTCAGAACATGAATTTTGACTCATCAGCCGGCCTGTTGTAATTGCAAAGAGACTGGTAGGAAAACAGAAGAGGATTTTTTTTCCTGAATAGTGTAGGGTACAGTAATCTACAAGGATAAGAGAACTTATGGTAATACTAGCCTCAGGGCTAGTCTATACTGGCCGCGCTTTTCAGCGGCAGCCAACGGGAGACACGCAAGGTTCATAAAATACCTTGCGTATCTCCCGCCAACTTGCTAACTACCCCTTACACATTGCACTAAGCTGACTGGACGTGGCGTCTGGTTGGTGTAATGCTACTCCAGTAAAGGAGCTGGAGTTACAGCTTCAGTTCCGTGTTCAATTGACTGCGCCTTAAGAGACCACTCAGTCGAACACTGAAGAGTGCACTGATGGCGACGAATCTGCTGCCGTCAGTACAGACATACCCTCACTCATCATATACCTTTTAATATGTTACATATTGAATCTCACTCTGCAAAGCAGCTTGTGTCTTAACTTGGAATTGCACCACTACATGCTCTTAAAAAGGTAGTGAAATTCAGCAGTCCTTCTTGGGGGGGGGGAGGTTGTGATTTTAAAACTAAATACCTGTCAGAGATTAGGCTCAGCACTACCATGGATTTTTTAAAGGTACATTGGAGATATTTTTTCCCACTCATGACTGTATAAATATACACTACATTTTTAAAAAATCTTCCAGCCACAGTCTCTTACAATTAATGATCTGTTCCTGGGTTAATCAATGTGAACACTATATACACCACATACCGTTGCCTTCTCTTTGAGATTACTATTAAAATAAATAGGAATAACAGTCTCTATCACAAACATCTGGTTGATGCTGGGAGTTGGCTTAAGGGTCAAATGGATGCCAATGGACTATACTGTAACAAGACCTTGGTTACTAGACCAGTTACCACATGTGACAAGAATAAAGCATGCAAGCTAGGTGAGTTTCCTGGGGATCTACAGACAAGCAGCATGGTGGGAAGAAAGGCCCTGAGGAATCTTTGAAAGACAGGGAAAAGAATTATTGAAGGCACAACTCTGCAGACAGAAAGCTCTGCTTAAGTATGAAACTAGGCAAGTAATATTTCTATGAGCTATTAGTAAATTAAATAATTTTTATTAACTGGATCAAAATTTAAACTTAGCACAAGAGAGCCTCAGCGGGTGTAAATGGCCATAGCTTCAATACTCTCCAGCTGAGGATCTGGTCCAGAATGACCATTGTGTTTGAGATTAATGATGCAAAACCAACATGGAGTCCTGTGGCACTTTTAAATACTAACAAATTTATTTATCATACGAGCTTACTTAGCAGAAAATCCCACTTTGTCAGACACTTTGAAAATGAAGTGGGATTTTCTCCCACGAAAGCTCATGCAATAAAAAGTCTGTTAGTCTTTAAAAGTGCCACAGGATTCCTTGTTTGTTTTGCTGAACTAGACACTACCCCTTTGCAATTTATCATAATCCCATCAGTCATTTGGGATTTTTCTTTAAACTCTCTAAATATTTTTCCTCAAGCTTTCCAAAAATGAAAAAGTTAAAGGATGGAAATTTTCAACCCAAAAGGGGGATTTTTTCAGTAAACTATGTGCAAATGCAAAAGAGAAGCTATAATGGCAACTGTTTATGCCACGTTAGGCTTTTGCTGCTAACAAATAACTGTACTGGAAATTTCAGAGTTTTAGTATTTTGGGGGGTTGTATTCTTTGTTTTATGTGCATGTAATGCAGTTTATTGAGCTTAATCCTAACTGTGACAGGCTGCTCCCCAAATCCAGTCTGGTGTGCTGCTATGACCG
>ML685756.1:8055494-8122142 GCA_007922175.1 Pelusios castaneus | reverse complement strand
TTGGTTGCAGGATGGTGTCTTCTCAGGCTGAAAGCCTGCAGCTTCTCCCCTTTCCAGTCTCTGTCTTTGGCTATGTACACACTACCATTTTTAACGCGCACTAATCCTCTTCCGCATTAATTCTCCCGTGGCTGTTGTTGCGCGAGATCGCGTACACACTATGCTTGCTCTAACGGAACAAAGCCCCCCCCCTTCTGAGCGCAGTCCTCCAGGAAAGCGAAGGGGATTGTGGGTACGTATCCCAGAGTCCCCAGTATCATCTCCCGTGGTGCATTCCGCTACTGACGCTACCCAGCGGTTGCCAATAGCAACGAGCGCGAATTTCAAATTGAAGCAACCTTCTTCTCGGCACTGCCTTTTCAGAATCGACATGGATTCAGCTGTGATCTTGAATGCTGCCTTCAGCATTGTGAACACAGCCCAGATTCTGTTGCGGTTTGCCTTTGGCTATGATTCGGAGCATGACACGGATGACTCGGTCTCGGATGATGACAGCATTGAAAACCAAACGGACATTCTGATCAGTTTCGCGGACCAGCAACACAGCCTGAACCGCCGTGTTTGGTCCCGGCAGACGAGCACAGACTGGTGGGAACGAATCGTCCTTCAGCTGTGGGATGATGATCAGTGGCAACAGAACTTTAGAATGCGGAAAGCCACATTTATGGAGCTATGCCAGGAGCTTGCCCCTGCCCTTCGATGCAAGGACACGAGGATGAGACCCGCCATGACCGTGGAGAAGCGTGTGGCTATCGCACTTTGGAAACTGGCGACTCCAGACTGCTACCGCTCGGTCGCAAACCAGTTTGGGGTTGGACGCTCGACCGTTGGAGTGGCACTGTCACAAGTATGCAGAGCCATCAACCGTCTTCTGCTCGGGAGGATGGTGACCCCGGGAAACGTGAGGGAGATCATCGCAGGATTTAATGAGTTGGGCTTCCCGAACTGTGGGGGTGCAATAGATGGGACTCACATCCCTATTCTCGCTCCCGACCACCTTGCCTCTGAATACATCAACAGGAAAGGATACTTTTCGATGGTTCTACAGGCACTGGTGGACCACCGTGGTCGCTTTATGGACATTAATGCTGGCTGGTCTGGAAAGGTGCACGATGCACGCATCTTTAGAAACTCTGGACTATTCAGAAGGCTACATGCTGGCACATTTTTTCCAGACGAGAAAATAATTGTGGGCGGTGTAGAGATGCCAGTGGTGATACTTGGGGACCCCGCCTACCCACTGATGCCATGGCTCATGAAGCCGTACACCGGGAAGTTGGATCCTGACAAGGAGCGTTTCAATTACCGGTTAAGTAGATGCAGAATGGTTGTGGAGTGTGCCTTTGGCCGTTTAAAAGCGCGCTGGAGAGCGCTGTATGGCAGGCTAGATCTCCACGAGGACAGGATCCCATTAGTTATTTCGGCTTGCTGTGTTCTTCACAATATATGTGAAAGCCGGGGGGAGAGATTCAGGAACTCTTGGACCACTGAGGCACAACGTCTGGAAAATGCCTACCAGCAACCAGACACGAGGGGTATCCGGGGGGCGCAGCTAAGGGCAGTTCGCATAAGGGATGCGTTAAAAACCCATTTTAGTACTGTTGGTTAAAATTGTACCTTTGAATATAGTTACTAACCATTTCCTATATGTTTCAACTGTTAAAAATTAAGCTTTAGAAATTTTGTGTTTTTCCCCTGTAAACATTCATTGAATCAAAAACCGTTAATGTTAAATTAATGAAACAAATAAAGAAAGTCTGATTAAGTTTAACAAGGATTCAACTTTATTTAATTAACATTGATCAAAACTCGGGTTTGAGGGGAGTAGGGACTAAAGGTGGGTGTAGGTGCGGGACTCAACTACATATGTTGGGGGAGGGGTTCTGTTAGGGTTACACCATGGATGTCCATGGTGGTCTAAAAACTGTCTGGGGGGGGAATGTGGCGTGGATGCACTGAAAGGCATATGAGGCTGATGATGGGGGGTGCGAGCCTGTAGCAGACCGACCATGGTCTTGAGGAGGTTGGTCTGCTCCTGCATGATGCCTATCAGGGCATCCTTCTGCTGCTCTCTCCTCGCACTGCTCTGTCTCCTGTCCTGCCTGCACTGCCTCCTCCATTGCCTTGTCTCCCTCGCAGAAGCCTCATGGAACTGCATGAGCTCCTGGAAGACGTCTTCCTTGCTCCTGCGAGGCCTCCGCCTTATCCTCCTCAGACGCTCAGCTGCAGCTGTAGACTGTCCACCGAAGGTCATTCCTGTTCAGATATGAAAAATGTAGAATGCCGCTATTGTTCTCGCCACGGTCAGGAGCAAATGATGTTGTTCTCCCCACACATTCCTTCAATACACAAGAGGGGACCTATGGGGGGGCGGTAACAGATTTCCCAAAGCTTGGTACGGGTTGCAGAGCTAGTACAACGGAGAGTTGACTATTGCCACACCAAGTTCTGATCCCGTGCCCGAGATGGCTGAAATAGAGGCAGATCTCACACTGCTTAGAGTGCCTCTGCAAGCGAGAATGCATCTCCTTCATGTTGCCGACTTCAAGCCGGGACCTTACGCTGCAGGACTGTGCGCAGCAATGTTGCCCGCAGGAGTGCTTGCGAGTCTGAAAGGAAGAGTGTCCCTGAATGGTGGAGTGCAAAGGAATGCTCTACCATGTAATTTGAAGAGAAGACTCTGGAAATATTTGGATGACGCGTTCAGTGAGTTGAAAGGGAACGACTACTTGGAAATCGAGGCATACATCGATGACCTTTTTAAGTAATGCTAGTAACACCTTTACAGTTCTGTAAGGAACAGAACTGAGGACACCGAAAACAAAAACCCCTTGCAAAAAAACCATGTCTACGCTGAGCTGTAGCACCTAGAATAGAGGACATTGCGAACGGGACTTACCAGAGCTGCCTTCTGATGATTCCTGGGTAGGCGTGGAGAAGGAATCAGTGGAGCTTGTTTCTGGCTGGGTGGAAAATAACTCCTGGCTCCCCGGGTCAGT
This sequence comes from Pelusios castaneus, assembly GCA_007922175.1. Taxonomy (NCBI): domain Eukaryota; kingdom Metazoa; phylum Chordata; order Testudines; family Pelomedusidae; genus Pelusios; species Pelusios castaneus. The sequence goes on along the minus strand of ML685756.1, from coordinate 8,119,143 downwards.
GGCTCCGTTCTCTCCGTCCTCGTAGTCTTCTTCTTCTGATTCCTCGTCCACAATTGCCTCGTCGCCTTCTGCTGCCTTCTCTGTTTGGGGTGCAGTCTCCGAGGTGTCTACCGTGCAGTTCGGGGTGGTTGTGGGATCGCCGCCCAGGATCGCCTCCAGCTCCTTATAGTACTTGCACGTTGCTGGCGCGGAGCCAGAGCGCCGGTTAGCCTCTCTGGCTCTGTGAAATGTTATCCGCAGCTCCTTCACCTTTGCCCGGCACTGCAGGGTGTCTCGCTCGTACCCCTTTTCGGTCATGGCTTTGGATATTTGACCGAAAATGTCAAAATTCCTCCGGCTGCCACGTAACTGTGACTGCACGGCGGACTCTCCCCAGATGCCGATCAAGTCCATCACCTCTGCTGCTGTCCAGGCTGGAGCTCGTTTGCTGCGGCGCGACGACATTGCGAGCGAAGCACACAGAGGCAGCAGCACCGAACAGCGAGGCAGAAGGGAGAGTGGTGAATTCAAAAATTCGCGGGACAGAAGAGGAGGTCGGGAAAAATGACGTCACGACGATAGAGTACAGGCGGAAGTGCAGAAGGGATGGAATTTGAATTGTGGGCCATTTCCGTTATATTCACATTGCGCGATAAGCGTACACACACTGGCCATCGCGCAACAACTATTCCGCGTTAGCAGCAACCACGCTCGTTTAGGTGGTTTACATTTTGCGCAAAAAGAAGGGACTTAACGCGGAATAACTGTAAGTTGTGTGTGTACGCTCTGTTTGTTATTGCGCATTAAAGGGCTTTATCGCGCAATAACTTTGTAGTGTGTACAAGGCCTTTGTTTTAACAAACTGCTGACAGCCCCTCCCCCTCACTGTCCTGTCCTGAGATTCTTTTCACTCCTACCTGAGCAGGGGAGGGCATTAGCATTCCCTTTGATGTGTAAATCTTCAGCCATTGTGCTAGAGACAGCCCTGAGAGTCTGAACCCTGTAACATGCTTCACATCTATACATACATGTCGCAGCAGGGAACATGGCACCCTGGTAATCACGTGGCACATGTTCTGAGCATTCACAGAGGAACCTGGTATAGTGTAATTGTCATCAAATAACACAATTACACTGCAAAACTGAACAGAAAGATTATACAGGTCACGCCCAAGGGCTGCACAGATGTGCATTCCGTCACACTAACACAGCTCAAAGGATGAATACACTATCTCACATTTTGACCTGCTAAACTCTAAAATAGATTTCATTTACAGTTAACAACCTTAATTTTTCATGTGATATGGTGAAGGTGTAAATCTGTGTCTGAAGTTTCAATGAACTGCTATTATAAGCCAGATGCAAGTACAAATCTGGAGCATCTTCCCAGGATCCAAGAGCCAAGGAACATTTTAGAGGGAGTTTAAAGATCATTTCTTAAATGTCCACAGTGAACTGTATATCCTTAGTGTGAACAGCTGCACTCATCATGCAATACTGAATAAAGGTATTATTCATTTATTGTTTACAAAGGTGTGACATGCACAGTGATATAAAAAAAGGCATGTGCACCTTATTTATGAAAACATTCAACCCTAGCTACTGATTGCTGGAACTCTCCAATTTTACAGATTTTTTCCATCACAAATTTAGTCGGTGGATCAGCTAGCAAAATAAATCATATTTCATAGATCATATGATGATAATTATATAACAGATAAGCTTTGAATAGGTCTCGGGATCAATACATTTATTAAACGTCCTTAGTATTAACTTCAATTTTGACTGTTTGAAATCGTCCGTTATCCATTTACTCATTTTCTACTCTTGTGAGAATGCGCTTAAAGAAAACAAAATTCTCAAAAGATTATGGGGGCACAAGTGAAGGTGGAATGTGACCCTCTGGGGCACAGCTGTACCAACTGCTGCTTCACACCACAGACCACCTAAAACAACATAAACTTTGCACCAAATAAATAAACTTCCCAAGCAGTACATAAATAAAATGAAACTTTGATGAACATAGCTGTATCTGCTATAGACCATCACTTCACATTCCAAACTGTTCATTTCATAATGGTATTTTTAAAATATTCATTTCATTCTCAATCAAATTCGCTGTCCAGCATAGTTCTGAGGAGTGAAGATCTCTTATAAAATAATGAGCTCCATTATTTTCCATTAACTTCTCCCATGGTTTGGGTTAACAAATCCCATTTAAAAACAGGCATGACAAGACTGGAAAAGGGAGAGAAAAAAAACTGATGTTTGAAATCTCTGCCAACTAACAAGGCCTTGATCTGACAAGGAAATTATCAGCATTGGGACAGATTCTCAGTTTCTGTAAGTTGTCATAGCTTCATTGAAGTCAATGGACAAATTACATCAGCTGAGGGTCTGGAAGCTTAACTTCCAGTCAATGGCTTTTATTTTCTTCAAGTTCTTACATTAAGAATGATTGGGGATACCTCACAGAAGCCACTCGGGACATCGTAAGACTATGACCTTAATTCAAATAAAAAAGACACTGATCAAAATAACCAGTATTATAACTTTTATTAAATGTGATTTCTTCATCCAATTAAAATACTAATTTTCCTCAGACTGGTCTACAATAATCCTTGTCCATGATGTTTATAAACAACTTTACTATAATATGACTCAATTATTTTTTAAAATCCCACTAAAAATAAAGAGCTAAATTCTGTCAGAGCTGAATGTGACCAGCTTCTCTATTGCCTCTTTTGATTAAGTTTGCTGCATGGAGGACATTTGCAAATTAGTAAGTGCCTGTAGCAAATGCCTTATACAATCCTTTAAAAATATACTATTGAGAAATTATGAATTAGTGCTTTCTTCAAAATAGGGCAGGGTTCATTGCAAATGATAATTATGCTGACAAGTTCAAGAGGGATAGCTTAGTTCTGCAAAACAATCAAGGAGTTCTGTAGTACTTTTAAAGACTAACAAATGTATTTATCGAGCGAGCTTTCATGGGTAGAATCCCACTTCATCAGACACTTGAAGTGTAAAACTTACAGTATGGAAGGAAATAAATAAATGCAGTAAAGGGTGAGTCACAAGATCAGTTCAGATAATTTCAGCAAATCATGCAAGTTGTTTTGATTCAAACAGCGTGGAACAACAAATAAAGTGAGGAGGTTGAAGGGAAAAATCACCTTTTGTAATGAGAAAACCAGCCCATAGCTCTATTCAAACCCAAGCTAATTGTGTCTAATTTGCATATGAATTCTAACTCTGCAGTTTCCCTTTGAAGCTTTGATTTGAAGGTTTTCTGTTGGAGTACTGTAATTATTATACTGTGATTTCTGAATACAACAAATAAACACACAGACAAAGGTACTGAATATAGTTACTTGACATATTCTCTATCCCCTACCTGGATTCTCTTCCTTATTTACAGAATATTTCAATCTGATCCATTTTAAGTATAATGGAAAACAAAAGGCTATCAGAGTCACTACTAATTCTGTAGCATATCCACAAACCTGTTCTTTGCAGCAAAACCCAGTTTTTAATGACAAATTTTCAATACACTGAGATATATAATGTTTTTAAAATTCAAACAAGGGACAGAATGCCAGAAACCTCTATCTTTTTCACTTCCTTAAATGATAATAGAAGTCTTTCTTCAGTGATCACTGTCTCTCCTCCACCCAAAACTTTTTTATTTGAGGGAGGGGGGAAGGTTACAAGAAAAACATTTTACTTTACCATGTTATTTTAAATACAAAGAATTAATGAAGACCATACACACATTCATTTACATTTTCAGCATTCCTCCTAATTTAATATACTGCAGAAAATATAGTACGTAGACTTGTAATGGACATGGAACCACAAATCCATTGTGATAAGTCAGATTTATCAACAAATATTCAATGCAACCTCAAAAACTTGCCATTTAAAGCTTAAAAGCTTCCCACCCCCACATAGTATAATTCCATCATGCAAGAGAGCGTGAGTATCTTAGACATATAAAATAAACCAGGAAGCTATAATGAGAACTTATTCCCAGAAAAGGAAGATTTCATTTCGGGTCTCCCAAGGAATGGTCATAAGGATTCAAATATTTGTTGATCTTTTCTGGAATCATTCCAATCAGAAACTACTAAAATCCAAGTACAATAAAAGCTGCTTCACAAAATTTACTGCAAGGCTTTTAAAGTTTCCTAAAATCCTCTGGCTTTATTTTTGTTAACATAAGTAGACACTAGTCCAAGTAAAATAGCTACTGAAAAATAAACATCAAACCATCAGTAAATGTCTCAATAATTGTACTGGTTGCTATGTTGTTCATATCCGTAACTTCAGTGCTCTAATCTGGTTTCATTCACTGTAAACTATACCAATGTCAGATTTTACCACGCACAGGCATCTGTCTGCTGTGGTATTCGTCATTAGGACTGGAGCCAGGAACCCAAAACTTCAGATTTTATATCAAATAGTGCTAGCTACAGGTCACTGATATTTAGCTGGAAGGTCAAGCTGAGATCCTGAAACCTTGAAGAACTAACATCTTATGTGCATTTAAAAGTAAATATTGAATTTTAAAGGAAGAAAGAGTTATGACATTCTCATTAAACTTTGTATATAATTTACAGTCAGCGGGGACAAGTGTGCTAACAATGAGCTATATATCAAAGCTGCACAGATTTTCTGGTGTTTCTTCTTTCTAAGCTCATCTATGCCTTTTTTGCTGTTCAGACTATGTGCTGAACAAGTACAGAAAGGGGCGAGGGGGAAACACCACTGCCTTCCTAGTACAGAATATTAAATGCAAGTTCAAAAGCTAGCTCAGTGGCTTAAAGTAAAGGTGTGCCTTGCAGGATGATGGGGTGTTAAAGCTATAGAAAAGCCACACTGCAGTTAGAGCAACTGAGGCAGAACTCCTCCTGAGTGTGCATGCCAGACTGACTCATGGCACAGAATTAGCTCTGCTGCTCTGGGGAGAGGATGCAGTAGGCTTCCTACTTTGCTCCTCCTCATCTCCTTTTAGACAGCTTGCACCCACTGAGGCCCTATTACAAGAAGGTATCAGCTACACAGAGTAGCTTGGGCCCTAAGGTTTGATGGGTTCGGTAGGCAAAACACCGGGAGACAAGGTAAACAGTACAAACAAATGGGTTTATTAGAATTCAGACAGGAAAGAAAAGCAATAGGAAAGAACCAATGCTTATGCCTTTTGAGCAGACGGGAACCTCAGCTAAACGACTACGGGCACAGAGCATAGGGAGCGATGACTTGTGGCGGCATACACAGCAGTTGCCCCGATGACGAGGTTTTAATTGGGGGGGGAATACTAGTAGCTTTTATACATTTATGATTGTTAAGTGGGAAGCTGGCATGCACATTTCGTTATTTTTTATATTTATTAATAATATTTTTGCCTTGGTTTTATTTTGTTCTTTTATAGAGCTTGCAAGTTATGTTTGCTACTTGGTAGGAGCAAGGTATGTTTTTGGTTCGTTCCAGGTTTGCGTAGGATTAACTTTTGGTCAGGGCTGATTAATGGCGACACCACCTACTAGCAGCTTATTGCATCACATATTTTTTTGTTGGGTACTACAGGCCCTGGGAGACAGTGGGATTTACACACCCCAAGAAGATTCTGGCCAGCCCCATGCAGCAATGCAAGTAGGATGCAACAGCTTTACATTAACAGACCCTTGCAAAGACTAGACAGAGTTTGGCCCATAATTGTTGGTATTTTGCATTACTAGCACATATGAGACACTCAGGTTCAGTTCCCAAAGATTTGTCCCCTGCTGAACTTCACAGGAGCATCCTGATCTGTAGATTGGTCTCAGATCCTGTCAAGCTCACTTTGCAAGACAAAAAACCAAAACAACACACTCAACTAATATTCACTTGTTTCAGACAAGAAGTTCTCCTTCTGTGTGCCCTGACAGAGCATCATAATGCCAATAAACTCAGACTATAAGATCACAAGGGACTGTTATGATCATCTAGTCTGACCTCCTGCACACTGCAGGCCACAGAGTTTCACCCATTCATCCACTGATCCCTAGCTAGACTCCCTAGCTAGAATAACAAAGATTCTATTTCTACATGCTAAATTACCCTTTCATTTGCACCTGCATAAATCCACTGCTTTCGCAGTCCGCATTCATGGTTCCATTTTTAAATGGTCTCTTTTTGCCACACAAATGCACTGGTTTCAAATGAGAAATGAGGGTGCTCAGATCTTTCTTACTGAAATATGTAGAAAACCTGTACACATTTCAGGTTTACAGATTAAGCAAGCACCTTTCTCACATTTTATTATAAAACACCCATGGGAACTTTGTGAAAGACTACAATATTGCCAACCCCAAGCATTCAAATATGAATCATGTGCCCCCAAAATTGTGAGTGTCTTGATTTTTTTAAATAAATAAATAAGTTTATGGTTTAATTAGTTGCCTTTTGAATTCTGAGCCTTCAGGTCACATGTTGGTCATACTTTCCCTCTTTTCCCTACAACTTACAAGAGCTAAAAAACTTTTTTAAAAATGAAAATTGAAACTGAAAATTGAAATTCCCATCCCTGGAAATAAAGAAAAAGATTTAATTTTCAGGAAAACACCAAATGTTGTGAGATTTGCAATAAAATCATGAGAGTTGGCAACACTGTAACTATTATATCTAATAGCATGCACACAGTATTTTTCATAAAAAATGCCTCAGGAGAAGGTGACAGCCTGCTTCCAGATGGCTCATCAGTGATGCAAAACAGATGGGCAAAAAAATCTGCATAAAAAGCAGTAGAGAAGATCAAAGATCCATGTGCAGCAGAAGGGACATCCAGGTTGTGCAGCTACTGTTTCAACTTGGAAACAATTAACACCACTAGTTGAGAACGAATAAAAAAAACCTCATGCCTCCTTCCCTTTTTCCGGTTAAGACAGCCACAGTCTCTACAGGATACGATCCATTTTTACATATGATGTGTTTTGCTTTCTTACCTGTCATTTAATTGTGTTTATTTAAGTTAATAGTAAACTGATAAGATAAAAATGTTTCACATAATTAGGTTGTTGGGTTATATTATTACTAATAATTTTACTGGGGGAGGAAAGATTATTACAGGACCACAAGAGTCCCAGATATGACACGGTAGAGCAGGTCAATTTCCATCAAAGGAGAAAACAGTGATACTAATGGTTTCACTTAGTGTTTACTTAGAAAATGTACACAAGTCCTTCAACATGGATTGCCACAAACTGCACACAGCCAACTTCCTCTTGCAGAGAAAGCACTATGGCTCTTTCTCTTTTGAGACTGTTTCTCTTGGAATCTCTGAGAATCTCCCAGCTTAAACACTCTCTCTCCTTCTCCTCCTCAACCCCAAAACTATTCACCTAGTAGCAAATCGCCTGGAAAAGTGAGTCTGGGCATCATTTCTCCTTTTTCCCACCGCTTTGCCATACAAAAGGAAACTCGAGTTTTGTCTACACATAGAAACTGTCCTATAAAACTATAGTGGTATAATTATACTGCTGCAGTTACAATACTCAATTTCCCCTGTTAAGCCAGAAAGATTCTTTCCTCAAGAATCAGGCAGCATAGATAATACTGAAGAGGTTTATTCACGATATCGGGAAGACTGACAGGACAGCTTCAAACTGATGATGTTACAGTGGTCAAATATATATACTTCTTTGGCTATGTACACAAGAGCAGATTAAAGTGCAACATGGCAATCACGCTATAAAAAACACGTGACCTTTATTGCGGGATAGCGCGTACACATGTCGCTCCTTGTAACGCAACAGAATTCTCTGCAATATCGCCGTGTAGCGCAATGAATTCTGGGCACCTATACCACAGTTCAATTTTCCCTCAATCTGCGCTTGGAATCATGGGATGAAGGAAAGGAACGCAAAGAGCCATGGTTAAAATCTCAGTTTCCCATGGTGCACTGTGTTCCCCTTGCATCTTCCTCGTTGCCAATAGCAACTTGCGCCTATTTTCAACAGTGCAGTGACGCACTACTTGCGAGCAATCACAACAGCGACAGCCTGGATCCTGCTCTGATCTCTACTGTCGCCTTCAGCATTCTAAATACATCTTGGCTGGTTGCTCAGTACGCAATGAGCTCCGAGTCAGACGAGGATGCTGAGGAGCAGGGGCTGATTGATGCCATGCAGAGCAACAGCACCGCGTTGCTCAGCTCCTGCACCGATCATCTGCACACGGTGCAACGCCGTTTCTGGGTGTGAGAGACGAGCACCGAGTGGTGGGATTGCATTGTTATGCAGCTGTGGGATGACGAGCAGTGGGTACAGAACTTTCGAATGCGGAAAGCAACCTTTCTGGAACTGTGTTCAGAGTTGGCCCCTGCCCTGCGACGTAAAGACACCAACATGAGCTCAGCCCTAACCGTGGAGAAGAGTGTTGCGATTGCTGTCTGGAAGATGGCGACTCCAGACTGCTACCGGTCGGTTGCAAACCAGTTTGGAGTCGGAAGGTCCACCGTCGGATTAGCTCTCTCACAAGTCTGCCGAGCCATCAATCGCGTTCTGCTACGGAGGACGGTAACGTTGGGCAATGTTCGTGAGATTGTGGACGGCTTTGCTGCCATGAGATTCCCTAACTGCGGGGGAGCCATAGACGGCACACACATCCCTATTTTGGCTCCAGACCATCTCGCGACCGAGTATATCAACAGGAAGGGCTACTTCTCCATGGTGCTGCAAGCACTCGTGGATCACAAGGGGCGTTTTACGGACATCAATGCTGGGTGGTCGGGAAAGGTGCATGATGCCCGCATTTTCAGGAACACTGGTCTGTACCGGAAGCTGCAAGGGGGTACCTTCTTGCCAGATCAAAAAATTACTGTGGGGGATGTGGAGATGCCCATAGTCATCCTCGGAGACCCAGCATACCCACTGATGCCATGGCTCATGAAGCCGTACACCGGGAACCTAGATCGCAGCAAGGAGCGGTTCAATTACAGATTGAGCCGCTGCAGAATGACTGTGGAGTGTGCCTTTGGCCGTTTAAAAGGGCGCTGGCGATGTTTGTATTGGAGGCTGGACTTGGCGGAGGACAACATCCCTGCTGTGATTGCATCGTGCTGTGTTCTTCATAACATTTGTGAAAGTAGGGGAGAAAAGTTTTCCCCAGGGTGGGCTATGGGGGCACAGCGCCTCGAGGAAGCATACGAACAGCCAGTCACTAGGAGTATTAGGGGGGCCCCGAGGAGAAGCTGTTTGCATGAGGGAGGCACTCAGGGACCATTTCAGTGATGCCCTCCCCTAGTTAACTTCCAGGACGCATCAGGTGCACCTTATGAGATTTTCAATGTGTACAAATAAAGCCACTCTTCAAATTATTTCTCACTGTTTTTATTAAAACCTAAAGGGGACGGGTATTACAGGTGGGTGTGGCTGCGGGTCTCTAAAAAGTAGCTCTGGGGGGGACTGGACGTTGCAGTGTACCAGGGGGACGGGTGGCCTTCAAAGAAATTCTTTGAAGGACTATGGGGTGTGGGAGGCAGACACGGCTGAACTGTATGGAGTGGAGCCGTACATTAATCACCTGGGTCTGCAAAGCAATCATGCTCTTGAGCAGTTCTGTTTGCTCCTTCATCACGCTTATCAGTTCGTCCCTGTGTTTCTGCCTCCTCTGTTGGGATTCCTCTCTCCAGCCTCGATTCTCCCTCGGAGATTCCTGTGCTGTTTTCAGCAGATCCTGAAACATATCCTCCCTGTTTCTTTGAGCACGCCGCCAAATGTTTCTCATACGGTCAGCTGGGGTAGACACCAACCTTGTGAAGGTCGAATCTTAAAAAAAAAAAATAATAAAGCTGTTGTTAACACATAGCCTAGATAACCAATGTAACCTTCCAGTAGCACATTCCACTGGAAGGTACAGGGCAGTCAACATCCTATGCTTTGCTGAAGCGGACAAGGTACGTCCTAATAGAAAGCTTACTGGGGGCTAACATTCTGCACAGGGCACACTGATGGAACCCGATATTTCTCTCCTCAGAGTGCCCCTGCCAGCTAGAATACATATCCTACATGCCACCGGTTGCAAGCCAGGACCGTATGCTGCTGCACTGTGTGCTGCCATGGTTCCCAGGGCTGTGCTTTGCAGCTGGCGAGGCAGAGTATCCGTCTTTGGGAGCGTAGACACAAACGCTCTCCCATCTAACCTGAGTAGTAGGCTCTGGAGGTACATCGAGGAAACCTTTACTGACCTAAATACTGATGATTTTTTGACAATCACTGCTTGTGTTGATGCACTTCTAATGAATGCAGAGTAAAGAGCGTGCACAGCGGGGACGAGACAGCAAGCACCCCCGCCCCGGACAATGATATTTTAGCAGGATCCATAGCTGCACGAAAGAGAAGCTTACCGGAACCCCCCTCTGCCGCCTCAGAGGACACGCTGCAATTCATGTCTTGGGTGGACGTCTCAGCGGGGGTGCAGAAGAGCTCCTGGCTACACGCTGTTGCGCTTTCCTCCAGGTAATCCTCCATCTCCTCCTCCTCATCGATCACGTCCTCATCCTGTTCGGGTCTGGCATTCACTGGATGAAGGGGGGCCGATGTGTCCACGCGACTCTTTTCAGTGGTTGTGGGGTCCCCACTGAGGATGGCTTCTATCTCCTTATAGTACCTGCATGTAGCAGGCGCTGATCCCGAATGGCGGTTTGCCTCCTTCGCTCGGTGATAGGTTATTCTTAACTCCTTCACCTTTGATCTGCACTGTACAGTGTCTCTATCATAACCTCTCTCTGACATGGCCCGAGAAATTATGCCAAATGTATCATAAGTTCGCCTGCTGCCACGTAGCTGCGCCTGCACAGCGGACTCTCCCCAGATGCTGATCAGGTCCAGCACCTCTGCCGTGCTCCAAAAGGGTGCGCATCTTCCACGACGGGCCGCCATTGCTACTGATGATCGGAGCTGCACTCCACTCCATGAGGAAGAGAACAGGAAGTGAAACAGACGAGAAATTTGAAAATCCTGGGAATCTGATCAGGGCAGGGACTGTTTCGTCATGGCCACAGAGCGGGTGGGGGGGAAGACCAGAGAGGACGACTTTGGAATGCTGGGACACTTCCGGAGGCCAATCATTGCGCAGTAAGTGCACACATGAGTGGAAAGGCGCAACAGCTGTTCCGCATTAACTGCTACCACCCTCGTCGAGGTGGTTTTTGTATTGCGCTACAACAAGGCAGTTAACGCGCAACAGCCCTATTGCACATGTGTATGCTGTTGTTGGTATCGCGCGGTAATGATTGTTAATGCGCGATAAAGTGATCGTGTGTACAAGGCCTTTGTCAGTTACATAATCCACTTGGAATTCTTTACCTGTTTACTTACAAGTACAGACTTGTTCCACCCAGAGAGGACAGAGGCGATAATGACTGATGCAGAGACACTTTAATTACATTAAAGGCCCTATGGCTACATTTAGGATGGGGTGGGAGGATGGGGTGGAGAGGAGGGTCCTTACAGCTAGTCAGAAATATATTGTTCCCATCTAGGCCAGAATTTCTCAATAGGCTGCTGGCCACTGCCTTACTGATTGTTCATAGCATCCTTGTCCTTGGGTGGGTCTTTTATGACTGTTAACCTGAGTTTCATGCCACACTGGCAGGAAAAGTATCCAAGCTGTAACAGAGAAGACTTGACAGAGAAAAGTTTACAGAGACAGAAAAAACATTAAAGCCTAACACCCCCTATATAAAAATCTTTAAAAAATGTCTAAGCATCCAGATGAAGGGTGTTTTACCCCCACAGAATTCTCTTAAAAACTGACTTGCCCACAATGAGCGTTTACACACCCATGAGTCTGAGGCTATCTATCTAGAATCATAGGGCTGGAAGGGACCTCATGAGGTCACCTAGTCCAACCCCCTCCTAAAAGCAGGACCACTCCCACTAAATCACCCCAGCCAGGGTATTGTCTAACCGAACCTTAAATATCTCCAAAGTCGGAGATTCCACCACTGCCCAAGGTAACCCATTCCAATCTACATTTGCAGCAGAGGGGGTGTGCTTCCTACTTCATGCAGACCTACTCGCAGGGGAAGACGGTGTGCTTCTTAGTTCACGCAGACTTACTTGCCTGTCTCTGCTCAAGATAGCATGCTAAAAATAGCAGGTTAGTCAAGGTAGGGGCTGCAGGTGGATATGAACTTGGTAGCTAACCCGAGCTGCTGCTTGTGCTACTACAGGTACATTGCTATTTTTAGCCTGCTAGTTTGCACAGAGCAAACACAGTTTCCATTACACAAGTCGGGAATCACACCTCCATCTCCAAGTGCAGGTACAGCCTGCCATACGCATGGCATTAGCACTGTCCACCATAAAAATATTAACTTCTCTTTAATTGCTCAGAACAACAAAGCAAGGGCCAGCGCCTTCTCGCACTGCCCTAGAAGTGGACCAGGAGAAAGTCTGTTTCTTGCAATCATAATCAGTCCTCCAGTTTTCTCCTGGCTTCTCCAGAGTGATAGCATGGTGCCAGGTCTACACCTAGTGCAGCGTACATTTCCCAACTGACAGGACAGCTATGATGGCTGTAGGGCCGGTCCGACCATGTAGGTGAACTAGGCGGTTGCCTAGGGTGCCAGGCTTTAAGGGGCACCAAATAAGATGGAAGTACATTTTTTCTCTATTTAAAAAAATATACTAATACGTTAGCTCTCATAAACAAAAGTATTGCCCTCTGACAAGGGCACAAAAGTCACAGATCACCTAGGGTGCCAAAAATGCTTGGGCCAGCTCTGGATGGCTGACATATTAGGTATGACAGAGCCAAGACCTCGGCCCATCCCCTGCCACATGCACAGGAACAGTGGCTCCATACTCACTGCTCCCCACCCCACACAGCTATTTCCATATGCCCTCTTACTCCCTCATGCAGCCAGACAAGTCAGAACATAATTTCGCCCTCAAACTACAAAATTAGCAAAAAGAGTTTATGGAAAGTTTATGTAGCTAGACTTGCAATAAAAAGTCCTGACTTCACCAAGTATTAGTAAGGTTTCCTTATATTCTGTTTATTCAGACCTGGGTGAAATAGTGGTTATGATCATTATCCTATATATACTTAGGACTTATCTATACATGATAATTTCAACTCTACCAATATAGTGTGAATTCAATTATGTCAGTATAAAGGTGATTTATAACCGTTTGTGGGAAGGGGAATAAACTATACTGGTACAAAGACAACAAAGTCCAGTGGCACTTTTAAAGACTAACAGATTTCTTTCTATAATAGACTAACACGGCTACCCCTTTGGAATTATACTGGTACAAGTTACCTTTCTATAAGTGCAAATGCATCCACAGTTGGGATGCACCAGTACAACTATTCTGGTTTTAAAAAAAAATTGCTCTCCTAACCAAAACTGTGTGTATGCCATGCCTTACTGGAAAAAAAAAAATTCTCACCCACTCCAGAAGTCCCACTGACATAATTAGTATACTCATGCAACTAAGGGCTACACGGATGAGAATGGCTTTGCAGTGACATGCACCAAGAGATGCTTCACAGTCTCTTCCTTCCAACTCTTTGTGCAATTAATTAAAATGTTGTTTATGAACAGAAGTAAAGTATGTTGATGGGTCAGGATGATCTCTTCAGTGTTCTACTTTTTAATTTGCTGGACCCCAAAAAAATCAAACACCGAGGGTTTTGAAACTGTTATTTCCTGGCAGTAAATAAAAGAACTTGTCCCTTGGCCTTGATTTATACCAAACAATAACATGCAATCATAACTTATTTTGTCTAACTGCTTTGTAACTGTTTTGTGAATATGGCCCAAAATGTTTGGTCACACTGCGGTGCAAATTAGAAGTTTTTATTTCTAGGAATTCTGAAATGCAAATGTACTAGACTTCTCTCATGAGAAAGAGGCATTTTGAATAAATAAATTGTCAAAATGCATTTGATACCTGAACCAGTAATGTTTTATTTAATAAATGACCCCATCTATTATCAGAAATACTTTAACATTTTGGAGACAAACTGTGGCCCAACAATCTTTGGTTTCTACTTGGCGTGAGCAGTATCTCACATTTCTAAATCCAATGCTGCATGCTGAACAAGTTAGTCCATAACTGTAACAGGAATCATGTTTAATCTAGCTGCGCCAATGTACATTCCACGTGTGGTTTCATTTAGAACTGAAAAGGAACACTCTAATGCAGGGAAGAAATGCAGCACAATGCGATTCAGAGTTAATTTCACTTTATTCCCCAACTGTTAGCACTACAGAATGTTTATTTAATATTTAGATATACAGTGTCTTCTGAACTTTCGAAAATAAACAGTAGACCATTCTTTGTTCAGTATACACAAGTGATTTTTGCTGACTTCTCTCTAAACAGTTCTCGCTGTGCACTTATGCCAGGGGTAGGCAACTCCCGGCACGCGTGCTAACAGTGGCACTTGAACCCATTCGGAGCGGCACCCTCTGTGGCACCACAGAAACTACTGCTCCTGCCACTGAACGCCACTCCAGGCAGCTTCTTTCAGAGGCAGCTGGGGCACGGGGGATCCCCACTGTGCCCATGGCCCAGGCATGCCAGGTAAAGAAGCTGCCGGGGTGATTCCTCTGCACAGTATCCTGCCACCAAAAGGAGCCATTCTGGGCAGCTTCTTTCCGTGGCATGCCTGGGACCCCCAAGAGGAGCTTCTCCAGGCAGCTTCTTTCAGAGGTCCCCAGGCACACCACCGAGAGGAGCTGTTCTGGGTGACTGTTTTCCATGAGTGGCTCCTTTCAGTCCCTCTCCCCTGCCATCCAGCTGTGGCTGCCGCTGAATCTTTAGGCAGAAGCCGGCACTGGCTGAGGGTCATGGAGGAGGGGTTAGCATGGGGGTCGGCAAATGTTGCTGACCCCTGACTTATGCTATGTGCTACACTGAATTCCTGTGCATTGACAAGTGAATTTTAAAACTCTGTTTTTACCTAATGTGAGTTTTAAGTGAGTCTTGCACAATGCCTATTTTAGACAGGTGTATAAAGCTTCCTACCCATCTGCTTTAACTTTAATTTGCTAGTAAAGCTTTTTAATATGTTGATCCCATTATGTACAGAGATGCTAAGGAATGAAAGTTTATCCCAGCTAGTCTGGTACATCAGGCAATTAATGGTCAACGAAAGGCTTAATCCAAAACCCAATAGAAAGATCTCTTATAAATATGTGATCCTATCTAAAATAACTGCGTATATTCTCATTACCTATCTGAACAGCTAATCCTTTTTTTAAATCCTACTATGCTTTTTCCTTCAGTGATACATTGTGGCAGTGAGTTCCAGCACGTTAACTGTGTGTTGTGGAAAAAAATATTTCCTTTGATCCATTCTAAATGTATTGTCTGTTTGTCTGAAGGTCCCTTTGTTGTTCTTTTATGAAAACAGGTTAAGCAGGAGTGCCCAATTTTGCATATACTTCTATTCCACGCACAAGTTCTTCGTCTCCTCGCCATACTAAACCTCCTCATTTTTCACATTCCCCTAGAATTTTCTCAGTACCTCCATTTATTTTCACTACCTCTCTCCAAAACCCTTCTATGTCTCTATTAGATGTGGGTTGGGGTTTGTTGTTGCTTGTTGTTGATGGGGTGACTAGAACTGAACATGCAGTCTAAATAAAGCTATCCACTGATTATATTATGACAATATTTTATATTTGTAAGCAGGGTCTGAGGCCATTCCCCCTGCTCAGTCATCTGAAAGCAGGGCACCTATTTGCATGGGCTTTATACTTCCACAGGTACAATTAAGTTCTTAGCACTAGGCTCAAGAAAACCCAGGAGCCAAGTCCTCAAGGAATCCATCCTTAAACACTTGGAGGAAAATAGAGTGATCAGGAACAGTCAACATGGATTCACCAAGGGCAAATCGTGCCTGACCAACCTGATTTCCTTCTATGATGAGATGACTAGATTTGTGGATGCAGAAAGAGCCGTTGACGTGATATACCTTGACTTTAGCAAGGCTTTTGATACGGTTTCCCACAGCATTCTCGTCAGCAAGTTAAGGAAGTATGGGTTGGACGAGTGGACCATAAGGTGGATCGAAAACTGGTTAGATCAACGGGCTCAGTGGGTAGGAATCAATGGCTTGATGTCTGGTTGGCAACCGGTAACGAGTGGAGTGCCCCAGGGGTCGGTCCTGGGGCCGGTTCTATTCAACATCTTCATTAATGATCTTGATGATGGAATAGACTGCGTGCTTAGTAAGTTTGCAGATGACACCAAGTTGGGGGGAATGGTAGATACTCTGGAGGGCAGGGACAGGATCCAGAGAGACTTGGACAAATTGGAACACTGGGCTGAAAGAAACCTCATGAGGTTCAACAAAGACAAGTGCAAAGTCCTGCACTTAGGACGGAAAAATCCCATGCACTGCTACAGGCTGGGGACCGATCAGCTTAGTAGCAGCGCTGTAGAAAAGGACCTGGGAGTTATGGTGGACGGGAAGATGAATATGAGCCAACAGTGTGCCCTTGTTGCCAAAAAGGCCAATGGCATATTAGGCTGCATCAGTAGGAGTATTGCCAGCAGATCGAGGGATGTGATAATTCCCCTCTATTCGACACTGGTCAGGCCGCATCTGGAGTACTGTGTCCAGTTTTGGGCTCCCCACTACAGAAAGGATGTGGACAAATTAGAAAGAGTCCAGCAGAGGGCAACAAAAATGATTAGGGGGCTGGGGCACATGACTTATGAGGAGAGACTGAAGGAACTAGGCTTATTTAGTCTACAGAAGAGAAGACTGAGGGGAGATTTGATAGCAACCTTCAACTACTTGAAGGGTTGCTTCAAAGAGGAGGGAGCTAGGCTGTTCTCGAGGGTAACAGAGGACAGAACAAGGAGCAATGGTTTCAAATTACAGCTGGGGAGGTCAAGGTTGGATATTAGGAAAAACTTTCTCACTAGGAGGGTGGTGAAGCGTTGGAATGGGCTATCTAGGGAGGTGGTAGAATCTTCATCTTTGGAGATTTTTAAGGTTCGGTTAGACAAAACCCTGGCTGGGATAATTTAGGGGGAGTGGTCCTGCTTTTTAGCAGGGGGTTGGACTAGATGACCTCGTGAGGTCCCTTCCAACCCTATTATTCTATGATTCTATGATTCTATGGCACCTGGGAATTATACCCTGGCACCAAGCTGCTCCACAGTACTACAGGGGGCACAACACCTCCTGGTGCCAACCCCCCTCCAAAAAAAGCCACTGACACCTTCAGCAGCACCAGTTTAAGTTCTGTAACAAACATATCTTTCACAGAGTGAGCAGGGAGATTGAAGTGTTCCCCTATTGGTTTTTGAATGCTCCCATTTCTGATTTGTGTCCATTTATTCTTTTGTGCAGAGACAGTCCAGTTTGTCCAGTATTTAAGGCCGAGGGGCATTGTTGGCACATGATAGCATATCACATTGGTGGATGAGCAGGTGAATGAGCCCTTGATGGAATAGCTGGTTTGATTAGGTCCCATGATTTTATGTCATTTGTTTAAATATGTGCGCAGAACTGGCCACATGGTCCCTGCTCACTCTGTGAAAGACATCTCTGATATACAGTACTTCAACGGGTTAACTTTAAATCAAAGCTTCAAAGAAAAACTACAGAGTTAGAATTCATATGCAAATTTGACATCATTAACTTGGTTTGAATAGACATATGGGCAGGCTTTCTCATTACAAACAATGATTTTCACCTCTCGCAACCTCCCCGCTTTCTTATCTGTTGTTCCACACTGTTTGAATCAAAACAATTTGTTTGATCTGCTGAAACAACACACTTCACTACATTTATTTTTCCCTTCCATACTGTAAGTTTTCCATTTTCAAACATCTGACAAACTGGGATTTCTCCCATGAAAGCTCATGCAATAAATAAATTTGTTAGCATTTAGAAGTGCCACAGGACTCCCTGTTTGTCATCACGCTAATTTTGGTACAATCACAATCATGGGCATCTTCAGCTTAACTTTTTTGCAGTCACACTTACTTAATTGCTCAACTATACTTGTTGCTTGAACCAACTTCAATATTTAGGACTAAATCAAGAGTAAGTTTTCTTCCTATATGTTCCTGAACTAGCTGTTCCAAGAAATAATCATTGAAGGTGCCAAGGGATTATTTCTCTATATGGTGCTCTGTAGTTAAAATAGGCATGGTTATATGTAGGTGAGTAAAGTCACCCATTATTATTGTATTAGATTCTGCTGCTTTTTAAACATGCCTGTTGCTACTACCGTCTAGTCTGGCCCTACACAGAAGAGGCAATAATTTAACAAAGAAGCTATGCAAGTTTGCACTAACTGCAGATCTACCATTACCCAGCTATCTAGAAATAACAAGCTCATCAGAAACAAAAAGACAGAGGCATTCCCAGTTATGTACTATTTCATAAACCAGCATCATCTGGGAAAGAAAAGGCTAAAAACAGTGTCCAATCTGAAACAATTCCACATATCCCACCACAGTTAGTTAATGAACTGGAGGATTTCACAAACATTTTGTCTAGTGTTACCCTAACCAGCCCAAAGATTATTGTGATTGTTTCATCTGTTGTGAAAATCTTAGTGACAAAACAGGAGATTCATGAAAATTATATTATAACCTCTCATAGTTGTTTCATAATTTACCAGAACAGTTGTAATTTATTAGAACACAACAAGATGCGTTAGACTGTACCAAACATTGGTCTTTTGCGCTAGCTAAACAACATTTAGTTTTACAAACAGAATGGGAATGAAAAACTATTTTGCATACCATGGATTTGTCTGAAATGTTAGCATCTATGGGTTGCATGATATTTAGCAATTATTGTTGGTGGAGAAATGGAGGCCATCTTTATAAATCTAGAGGTCTTATAGACTCTCTAGGTCAAAAACAAAACGTTGTCGATATATCACTTCCAGTCTGGCATCCATTTATAATTACATCATATTTACTTATAACAACTTTTAGCACTTTGTTTATCCCTTATCCCTGTAAACCTTCTCCCTATTGTTTATCTACTTTTTGTCAACAATTATTCATATGAATAACTTTGACCACGTGACCAATGTCATATTCTGTCATGCATAGCTGATGGCAGGATCAGGGCCTTAAACTATAGGCACTTTGAAACAGAGATTTTCTTTTCCTATATATCTGCACTGTATTTAATGTTTTCTGTACAACTATAATAAAAAATAATTAACCAATAATAAATCCTTGCTCTCACCACACTAGGCTCTCCCAGGAGAATCAATGGAGCTATGATCATTAACGAAGGGGACACTTGAAAGAGCTCGCATACTGCCACTAAAACAGCAGAGAAACTACCTATAATGAGGCAGTGACCGTACATACCATCCTTGAAAAGAATAAAAAAGGCAATTGGAAGGCAGAAAATAAGGAAAGCTTACAGTTCCAAATCACCTTTACACATGAGAAAAGCAAACAAATTCAGACTAAAAACCTAAAATATAGAATTTAAAAAACATTTAATTAATAACCAGGTAATTATGGGATTAATTTGTTTTAACATTCAAGAACTAACCAAGAATCAAACCCGAAATCTCATAAAACACAAGCAGATTTTCCCCCCAGAGAGTTTTGAGTTAAAATAAATAAATAAATAAATAACAATCCCAGCACTTTGATTTGGAAATAACACTCTGCCCCTGTTGTCCTTTTAGACACTGCCCCCTACCGTTCAGAAAGAGGTCCTAATTAACTTTCTCATAGTTATTACAACACAGTGCTAAACAGGACCATACCAACATCATCAGATGGTCACTCCTCTGTGACCAGAACATGCATGATTTACTTTCTCTGGCCAGTTTTTCATAAACTTAAACCAATCACAACCACACAGCTGTCAAAATATATTAAATTTAGTACTAGCTTAAGATTCTTCTCATTAGCAATGAAGCCAACTTATGACTGAGAACAGACAATCTGGGGCTCAAGAGCACTCAGAAAGCAGTTGGAAAGTTGGGAAATATCACGGAGATTCTAGCACCATGACAACAGACAGAGCAATGCTACACAGATTCAATCAGACTTGTTTAGATAAGAAATTCAGTTTACTAATCAAGAGTTCCAAAATTCCAAAAAGGAGTTAGCACTTGGCTTACCTGCATGTAAACTCTTCACCCAGAAATAACCCTGGCTTACTAATAAGCTACTTGTCTCATACACTGTTAACAATTGCCACTTTAGTCTTGGCAATCCAAAATTTAAGAGAGAGAGTTCCAAAGTAGTATTGCTTTTATGTAAAAGGCTGCATTAACCAAAATCTAGGTGCAGTACAATGAATTTTATTAATTCAGAGTTGCACTTTCACATCTCTTCTGGATTGTGAACACTACCTGATGTGTTCTCTTCATGTTTCTACTGTTCTAGGGACAAAAAAGGTGACTTCCATGGTGATCTCTAAAGGAATAATAGTATAATTCATTGTTTTGAGAGTATTTCAGAATACATTTTTTTCACTGATCAATTAATTTATTACACTGGAAAAAACGAACAGCACTGCAGCCACGCAGCAAGGACAATTGTTGATTAATACTTCCAATCGGTATGACTTTTAATCAAAATACTTTATAGCAGCAGCCTACCGGAAATTGTGTAAAACTTAATTTCTGGATGAATCAGCCACCATACGTACATATTCATTTAACATAAATAATTTACATCACTAAGGGCCTGATTCTGCAAACACTCAAGTAACTTTACTCACATGGATAGCCCCACTGAAGTCAATGGGACTATCCAAATGGGTGAAGTTATATTTGAGTTTAAGTAATTGTAGGTTTCAAACCTTAATGTCAAATATGTTTTTTCATCAATAACTTTCATCCACACTTTTTTATAAAAAAGACTTTATGAGAAAAGAGATAGTTGAGGAAGGTCCCAAATGCATAGGTTTTTTCAGTACAACCATTAACTGACTGATTCACCATTAGCCCACTGTTTACAAACTGCAAACGTGATAGAGAGCAACAAAATAGTTTTTGAAAACCTGATCCAAAGCACACTGAAGTCTTTCCATGGATTTCAATGGTCTTTAGATCAGCCCTGAATTATAGGTGGTGCTTGCAGCACATATTAATAAGGTTTCCCGACACTTCTTATTCTCGGGACCTGTTTTCAGTTGCTTCTAACACTGCTAAATTCAACCACCTGGGCTGAAGTTTTCCGTATTGGGTGTTGCCTCCAGCAGAATGCTTTTGAAAAGGTTGGGTCTAAACAGTTCATCCATTTCAAATAAAAAGATTGGGGGGGATGTTTTGCCATGTAAAATAAACACACACACACGTTCAATGACTATACCAATTGTTTGTAACAAACTAAACTGTGGCAGGAATAGGAATCTCCAAAAGATTCAAACTGCACTGATCACATTCCATCCCTCACAGCTCCTATCTGCGACTGCCATCCTACGAGGAACTGACATGCTCCGGGGCTAGAGCAGCTCAAGCTGGACTTACCAGGCAATTGCTGCTCATGGTTACTCTGTGTAAGAACAAGCAACAGAATTAAGAGCAGGGAGCCTTTCTCTTTTGTCCTCTCAATGACCTCTGCTTGCTGGCACCAGGCAGCGTGCACAAGGACAGGGCCTGACTCAAACACAGAGGGGATAAGAGGTGGACTGGGTGTGGGAGGGAGTAGACTAGGATAAGAAGCTGAGATGGAGCAGAACAGGGAAGGGAACCAAGGAAGGAAACAACCTGGACAAAGACTGAGAATGGTGAGAAGATGAAGAGGGTAGGGGAAGACTGGGACTAGTTTAGCAAGGAGACTAGAACTGAGGACCAGATGGGGGTGGGGAAAAGAGAAGGTAGATCTGACAAGGAAGTGGGTGTGGAAGAAGAACTGAACTGGCTGGCAAATAGACTATGACAAGGACCAGGGGTGAGAGGATACTAAGATAGGATAAGGAAACCAGGGAGAAAGACCGGAACTGGAAATGACTGTGGAGGGGAGAGAGAAAGTGAGGGATGATGACTAGAGAGAATCGAGAAAGGGAAGAAGAGACAGATCGGATGACGAACTAGGCGGGGGGAACTGGGACTGGGTGGGCAAAGAGACTAGACTCAGAATGAGACTCAGATTCAGACACAGAGCCCAGAAGGGAAGACAAGAAGAGTGGGATGAGTACCCTGAGGATGGAGACGGGAACTGGACATGTGAAGATAATAGGACTGGGATGAGGAAAGACAGCGATAGGTATGAATGGGGAAGCAGAAAGATCTCTTCCCACTCAACACACTTTGAATAGAACCCAAGGCGCCTGAGTCTCACCAGTACTCAGTAGAGTGCATGGGATAACAAAGGCAAAACTGGAATGGGAATGAAGTCAAAGGTTGAAAGGCAGAGAATTTTAGAGAGCACCCACCATTCCCCAGAGATATGTGAGGCGTCAGTGGACACTGCCCATAGGGCTTCTGCCCAGAGACATGAGCAGAGACGGGATTGAGAATAGGCATCACAGCCACAGAGTACCCCCCACCATCCAGCTTCCTCTTCCTGGAGTGATGAATGGCCATCTTGGCCAGTGACAGACACCCACAACTTGGTGAGGCCACAGCTGGTGTGTGCAAGATTTAAGAGGTGCAGGGGAAAAGTGCAGATGCACCCTCAGTAAGAGGCTTTGGAGGAACCGGAAGACAAGATGCAACCTGACACATACTGTGTAAATGTGCACTGTATCTCCTTCTTGCCACAAAAGGGGCAGGAGCTGGAAGTCTTCATGAACAATACCAGGCACAGGTTCACGCTCACAGCTCCAAGGTGAAACCACCAAATTATATCCTTGGCAGGCCGTGGAATCAGAGTGAAGTACAGACTGGCCCATCAGGGTCCATAACTCACCACAGGGAGCCAAGGGTCCTGTGACAGTGTAAAAGCAGGACCTGAAAACAGGGAAGATATGAAGCACAAGTGTGTAGTACAGATATTTTCTGGGTGCAGCTTCAGAAGCAGATTGGCTAGATGTCCTTCACCTGACTCAGGTGTCAAGTCAGAGGATACCGGAGAAAAGGAGGCAGAGATGGGACACGGACGAGATGACAAGTTCCAGAAGGCCATGGATAAAGGATGAGTAGGAACCACCGTCCTGCAACGGTTGTGTACTATTCCCCACACCTTCTGATGCTTGCACTCTCCATGATGCGCTTCACAATGTCATGGGATCCCATCAACAACCTCCTGCTAGCACTGGCTAAAACAGCCAACCATCAATCCAATAGAAGAATCCGCTTGAGGTAAACAAGAGGAGCAGGAGGCAAGGTTGCCCTTACGTCCTGGAGCACATGGTGGACAGCCCCACGTGCTGCCTGAGTGCCATGTGGTCCACCTAGTCCTTCTGATTGTAGCCCAAGAGGTCTCCAAATCTGATGGTAACACCCCAGAACAATCTCCAACAATCTATGGCCACCTGCATACAAAGATGGAAGCTGTGAAGCAGGGGTTCCATGCTGAGGTCCCCACCTGCCCCCAGCAGCTGTGATAGACTTGGTCACTGAGACTAGCTTCCTCTTTCTGCAAAGCTCCTGACAAAAGACCAGCAGCTCAGATAGGTCTCAGGGGAGACCTCCTGGTGGAGCTAACAGAACTGCTAGTCATACTGGAGCCCTTACAGGTGACAGAGGAAGACATGTGCCAGGCTACCTGAACTGTAAAGGAGTCTCTGTAGGGCCTAGAGGCGTAAGGCATGGACTTGGACAGAACCAACTGGTTGAGTAACAACCTCCTCCTCCAAAGAGAAACTTAATCATCCTCAGACAGTCCCTCCATAAGGTAAGGCACTGCTATTGTCTCTTTTGTACAGAGGGGGAGCTGAGGCACAAACTTGCCCTAGGTCACATGGGAAGTTCAGATGGGGAGGCTCTAATATAACTCATCTAATATCCTATATCAATTATCCTCCATGTTAGGGTCGCAAACCAAAGCATGAGGAATAAACTTCTTTTTGGATCTCTGGTCTGGGCCCCAAGAGATGTAAAATAAAAAATGCAATCACAGCATTCCTCTTATTTACATAAACGCTGTTTTCATTTAATTTGTCTCAAACATTTTTCCAAATTTGGTAGATTAAGGGAATAGGCTGCCGCCTTGATATTTTGGACCATCAAGCCTCCATTCATTTGAAGAATAACTTCTCTTTTGATCTCCCTCAACTGAGGCTATTTCTTGATCTCCAGCGGAGGCATTTTATAAACACACAGATCTAGGAGGTTAACAAGTTTTCTCTCTCTTTCTCCACTTGAAGCTATTCTGAGCTCTCAGGCATCTAACAGAGAAGCTTTGCATGGAAATTACAAGACTGTAAGACCCAAATTCTGCAACTTCAAAGATAGAGATGGAAATCTGTGCCCCATGCACAGCCCTGTTGATTGTAACATGGCTCCATGTTCAAGTTGAAGGATCCACCTTTTAAAGTTTGGTGTGTTTGGGGGCAGTGACAAGAGACAGAGCATAAAAAGCATGTACAGATTTTAATGAGATACTTATGGGAAAATAGGGTAAGCTCTTCACAGGATATAAAGTAACTGTCAAAACAGTACATGAAACCCACGACAGAATTATTCACAAATTTCAACACTGAGCAGCAGATACTTTCCTGGGACCCACTCTCATATGCCCTAAAAACAATACCACTGATTATATCCACTGATCTCATCTTCACAGAGAAATATAAATTAAATCCTAATGTTTCATGAAAAGTCTGTTTCTATTATTAGTGTTATTTAATCTTTTTTCATACTTTTACTGGCATTCAAATCTCATTACATCTTATGCCTTGTCTGTCGACCACTAATAAGTATATCTTTACATTATACAATCTGAGTTCTCTTTCCTGTATTTGAACTAGTAAAACAGTATTCCCAAAATTTAAAAAAAAAAGGAATTGGGACTAGAAAATATTATATATGTACAAAAGTGATCTTAACATTTCTTTTTTCATTCTGGGCTGTGATTTTTAAAATATGCATATTTAAAAGTTGTATCCATTTTTTACAGACTATAAGTATGCACAAATAAGGTGATGCACATTTTAGAATCAATGGGTTTGATTTGTGTGCAGATCTAGTCACCCCATCCCAAAAAAAGATATATTAAAATTGGAAAAGGTACAGAGAAGGGAAACCAAAATGATTAGGGGTATGGAACCGCTTCCACATGAAGAGAGATTAAAAAGTGTGGGACTTTCACCTTAGAAAAGAGATTACTAAAAGGGGATATGATAGAAGTCTATAAAATCTTGACTGGTATGGAGAAAGTGAATATGGAAATTTTATTTGCTTCTTCAATAATACAAGAACTAGGGATGACCCAATGAAATTAATAGGCAGCAGGTTTAAAACAAACAAAAGGAAGTAATTCTTCACACAACGCATAGTCAGCCTATGAAAATCATTGTTAGAGGATATTATGAAGGCCAAAAGTATAACACAGAACCAAAAAGAACTAGATAACTTAATGGAAGATAGGTCCATCAGTGGCTGTTAGCCAGGATGGTCAGGAATTCAACACCATACTCTGAATGTCCCTAGACTCTTGTTTGCCAGAAACTGGGAGTGGATGACAGGGGATAGATCCCTTGATGATTGCCTGTTATGTTCATTTCCAGTGTCCACTGTCAGGAGACATGATATTGAGCTAGATAGGCCAGGGCTTGACAAAATTGGCTCCCAGCTAGGTGGCGGCAGTTTTATTTTTTGTCACCAGAGGGCGCGCCTCCACTGCATTTCTGCAGCAGAGCTAGGAGCCAGGCTACAAACCCCGGTTGCCATGGCGACCTGGTACCCGGGTTTTGTCAAGCCCTGAAATAGATCTGATGAAATATGGCTGTTCTTATGATTTCTAAATTTTAACGTGGATTTAACATTAATCCCTTGCAATGTACCTACATTTATTTTTAAAAGAAAACAACCTTGGCAAAATTATTACTTCACATGGCCTTGACCAGTTAAGTACACTTTCAGTTAAAGTTGCTCAAAGTACCACCAGCATCCTAAGATCCTTAAAAAAAAATTAATAGAAAATGTCCTCTTACAGATGTGCAGACCAATGTTGTTTAGATCTTCATTACTGCAAAAACAATCAAGCTTGGTATAATTATTGTGCCCCTTGGAGAAAGGCAAAACAACCCAACTTTGAAACTAAAAATCTAAGTCAAACAACATAGCAAACTACAGACATGGAAACAGATTTACTCACTCAAGGACAAAATATCAGAAACATCTGGAACATAGACCTCATTCAATACACTTGCACCTACAGGGACGCAGGCAACTAAATCAAAGACATGAGATATAAGAAAAGGACAAAACTTGCCAAAAAGGGATCCCTAAACAACCTTGACAGAAGTTCCTAAACACAATGGCCTTTTTTCCCCTAGTCTAGGTAAGACATAGGTCACAGGTCTATATGAAGAAAGAAACCTGTTAGAGCATAACAACTTTTCCTTCATTTTTGGTTTCTACTCAAGTGCAATCAATGATCCAGGTGACTACAATAATATATAGAGAAAACTTTTTAGAATAGTTTACATTATGAGGTAATTTATTCTACAGCAATTCAGTTACAAGCTAAATTGATGGTTTCTCTAAAAAACTAAACTGATCTATAGACATCACTGGCTTTAAGGTAAGAAACAAAAGAGTTACCTTAAAGTGAGCATATCCTCAAGCTTTTCCATTTGTAAGTTTTCCGACTTTAAACTAATTTACATGCATTCAATTCTTGTTGATCGGATGTGGCCTGTTTCCTTTCACTCCCTTACCATTTCCAAGCTAACAAGGATCCTTCCCCTAACTCAGCTGTCAATCAATAGAGAACAGCAAAAGTAACATACAATTTACTATGCAGTCCTAAGAGCACAATCTTACACTCAACTCTGAAGGGAGAAGACATAGGACAAAGAAAACATATTGGAATATCCTGATCTGAAGTGTGTAATATATGTGAATTAACTTCTTGGTGTATCAGTATGACCACCGCTCCCCCAAATATTTGAAAATCTAAAACTACAGGTCTATTGTGGACAAATACAGAAAAAGAACCAACACTAAAATCCTGGTCCCACTGAAGTTCCTAGAAACTTTGCCAATGACTGCAGTTGGACCAGGATTTAATCCCAACTGAGTAACAGTCAAACAGATTATTATCTGGGAAAAATCCATAGTCGCAAAAAACTGAATCAGGGACCTTTGATTCCAAAAATAATACTTCCTTAACTTTAGTAGTATCTTCTCTGTTAGTGATAGACTTATTGTGAGGCCTAAAATGAAAACTTTCAGAAAAAAAAACAGAAATCATAAAATAACATTAATCCCTCCTTTGGAAGAGTGAGGTCTAAAGAGAGTACAGGATTCAACTGATCACAAAAAGAAAAAAAGCTGCCAATAAATTTAAACCTGCTCATATCAAGAGACCAAAGATGCTACCAGAATGCAATAAACAGAGAACACAAAATAGCTAGAGCACCACGTATTGTCACGTGGTCAGTCAACCATGCACTAACCAGCCCAAATTTGCTTAGCCTTCAGAAACAATCAAAGAAGATCAGAACTCTTCAGATTAGAAGAATGGAGTTCCTCTGTCAAGCATCTAATCACTGTCCCTTACTTTGCAAGGGTACAGCACTTAGACCTCACAATTTCTTCAATCTTTATATATTTTGCACATCACTGAGTTTGTTTTATTAGTAGCTTCAAAATGTTCTAATCCACTGCACAAGAGACAGGTAGAAAAGATTAAGACAATTACAGTGGCAGGAAAATGCTGTTGATCTAAACAAAGAAGTAGTGACGACAGTATTCAGAAACTATGAATCTCATTTTCAGAAGGATGGAGAATTCCATGGTAGAACTGGTAAAAAGGTGTTATTTTCTCCAATGGAAAATTTTGATGAAAATGTAAAATTTATTTTTGTCTAAATTTAACAAATGGGGAAAAAATTCAGCAGAAATAAAAGCAACAAAAAAATTTATTTCAGTCAAATTTGGGGATGGAGGGGTAGAACATTTGGCTTTTCCACAAAAACTTTCTACTGAAAGCAGAAACTTTCTCTGAAAAAAAAGTATTTAGTCAAAAACTCACTTTCCTGTTAAAAATGTTTCAATTTAAAATTTCCAGTATGCCCACAGTCTCATGGTGACTATATCTGTAAAATCCAAAACAGGGGCACTTTTGTGGCAACACTATTTAGGGTCATTAAGTGCACTTTTTAAAAATGTGTACTGGTGTCAACACTGTCAGCTTCTGATGCAACAGCAACATATGGAAATTTCTTGGAGTGGAGTATATTTTTCCCCAGCAACTTATGGTCTGAACGAGTTCATAATTAAATAGTGAACAAGTGTGATTAACATTTCTTTGAGCAAAAGAACAGCACTGATTGTAGAGACTATTTGACTTTTATCTTCACTCCAAACCCTTCTCATCACTCCAGATGTTTGTTTTACTGGATTGTCCTAGGAAACACAAATCAAATTCTGCATGGTATAGCAATAATTCTTTTAGTTCAATAAGCAATAAACATTTTGTAGTTATAAGAAGTCCAAGTGTTTTGAGTGATAAAAGTATGAACTGGGACAGTTCAGGTGTCCCAAAAGAAGTTTTTGGACTCTAGAAAATCCTGGGGCATGGGGGTGGGGGGGAGAGAGAGAGAGAGAATCACTTTGCATAGACTTCAAGGGAAGGCATGGATGCTTAGCACTTCTTAAACATAGGCCATGTATGAACATGCAGTATAATACTTCGAAATGTCACCTTAGCTCCCTCTGTAAATTCATGCAGATGCACTTTCTAAAATAAAACAATTTACTGCACATACACTGTTCACTATTTCCAAACATCTCTATGTTTGTTATTCCAAATCACATTTTTTTAAACAAGGATCCCATACATGGCATGTATAAAATTTAAAATGAGGTATTTGTTTCTAATTATATTAGTACATATATGTGAAAAAAAACTCTTCAGGAGTGAACAATTAATTTGTACAATCAGAAAACTCAAAAATGGCTATACATGTTTTTGTGATTCCATCCCCTCCCCCCCTTTCTGGACAGATCCCAACTGTTAAAAGTTCATTCCAAACATTTTTTAAAATATATTAAGAATAGGAATTTAAGAGAAAAATGTCATTTTTACAATAACTCTACACAGCACAGTATGCACAACAGATTTAAAGTACTTTTAGCTATCAAATGTTGAGACCCACCTTAGGCCAATTTTTTTTAAAATGTAATTCCTTTTAACTTTATTTCTTTTAATTATATCTCAGGCACTAACCTGCAAACACTTACACATGTATTTAACTTTAGCCATGTAAGACGCCCCACTGAAACATGGGACTACTCACATAAATAAAGTTGAATATGCACATAAATGTTTGCAGGATCTAGGCTTTGGATAGTATTTATCCATTTTAAAAAATTAATACATTAAGAATTATATCCTAAACCAATTCCCTTTACAAGCCCCAAGTCATATGATAAAAATCAGTATAAAAAACTTACTATCTTGCCAAACTGAAGTTCAAAGTTATACTGCAGTAGTAACAGAAGGCTGTGAAGAACACAAAACCTTATAGTTCAGGATTTAAACCAATTCCTAACTATTAGAGATAAGAATGAGAGTTTATGTGGGATAGACTGTTATTCCATAGCTGACTGTTGTGGGGTTTCTTGCACACTCCTCAGTACTGCCACTGCCAGAGACAGGATATTGGACTTGATGTACCACAGGTCTGATACACTATCACATTGCCTATATTGAGCAAGTTATCATAAAGCAGTTTGCATGGTTGCTGACTGCTATCTTCCCTGCACCTGCTTTCTGGATACACAGAAGATGTCCATCACCAAAAATATCATTCCATTAATCCAAATGAGCATAAACAAAATAGGAACATTTGTTTAAAATGGCAAGGCTTCTGCTGCAGAATCTTGGGAAGAATAAATGAAATTATGAGCCTTAGAACACATCTGCAAAGTTAAAATACCTGTTATTGAACAGTACACAATGTGAGGAGCAATCTCGTTAATGTCTTCATACCCCAGGCCCATTTCAGCCAGTTTCCCAGGAACATAGTTTTCCACAAAAACATCAGACACAGCTGCAAGCTGAAAGAAAAGACAAAGATGAGTCACAGACTTCTTAATCAACTTCTGAAAGTTCAACAAGTTCCCCACATAACTTAATTTAAAATTTCAGTAAACAAGATAGTTCCTGGCTTTCCTACAGTACAGAAGTCACAAGGTAATTATGACTGGCTTAAATAAACTTGTTATTCTGAACAAATGGCTTCTATATTCTGGTCCGTTACAAACTAGAATGTGCATGCAATAAATTCCCTATTAAAACCTCTAATGCGTCAGATATGTTGCTATATGGTGCAATCATGTCCATTACCCCAAGGCCATCTACATTTAACGGGACAAACACCGACATTATATTATCCTTGCTACTTTTGGGAATGAATAAGGAGAAGAGGAAGCACCTTCATCCGGTGCTCTTTTTTTGTGCCGGAAACTGATATTTATGAGAATTGTGGTTTTAACTTCCAAACTTATTAATTTCACACACTATCTTCTAACATATTTCATGGCTATAGTTCTGCTTCTACATATAACTATCTGATTATGTTACAAAAAAATCCTGAAGGCAGCTTCAGGAACAGAATATTACCACTATCCAGCCCTGGAGCCTGACTTTCTGAAGCACAGCAGAAATGACAAGGCTTATAAACAATGTGATAGGATGCAGCTGCTTTCTACACCTAGAAAACGCCAGGTCCGTGGACTGTTTCTGACCATAATAAACAAAAGATTTTTACCGTTTTCTCAGGTATATCTGCTTCTTCTGCTCTGCAACTAAAGTTGATAACCTGGATATACTCTCCCTATGCTTTTTATTTTCACCAGTTTAATTGAGGGGTGGGGGGGAAATAGAATATGAATTAATACAAAAAGGCTAAACTTTATTTATCAGTATTTTCTTTATAGATTTCCTCACAAAGAAGTTTTGCATGATTTTAACTAAGCCAGTTTCCTAAAAGTGATGATTACCAACTTGTGTCTACACAGAAGTTGCATCAATTTTACTTAAATCTACTTACATTCGTTTAACTTTTGTGTGTGGATAAAGGTTTAAATTAAAGACTTTTAAATAGATTTAACTTTTGCATGTAAATTTACTGACAAATTACATGATATAAGCCAAAATTAAATGAATACATCAGCAAACACAATAAAGTGTACAGATTTAACTTATGCATATAGGTTTACTGACATAAATTACATTACACAAGCCAAGTTTAAATGAATACATCAGCATCCACACTAAGTTGCGCCAGACAAATCAGTTTTTTTTTTAATCACATCTTTTTATTTAAACCAGTAAAATCGTGTATACAGATCAGTCCTAAATCACTCTGAATTCATATCTTTTGTTATTTCAGTGTAAGGTTTTTGTAGACCAAGCCTTTGTTGAACAATTTAGGAAATATCTATTTAGCTACCATACAATTATGTAAATAGTCTGATCCAAAGCCTACTGAATTCAATAGAAAGACTCTCATTGATTTTAATGGATTTTGAATACGAACCTAAATCAGACCTACTTCATCCTCACAAATAGCCAGGCGTATCTGGTCATATTTATAAATGGTTAGGACATGCAAACAAGATTAATTATGAACCTCTGGAGACACAGACCTACACCTGAGAAGATAGTGGTGATCTTTTTAAGGAATCTGAAAAACAATCCACATATATGCATATACATTAATTAAGCACAGGTTTTATGCAAAAGTGAACTGTTTTAGATTATTTCAAGTTGACCAAAGAGTCATACTTACTGCAGCCATCATGTATTTGGCTGATTACTATGTACAATACATTGGAACAATTTCTATAAACTAGTGTCATCATATCAGCAATCACAACCATTATTGTTCTAGCATGTTTTACTGTATCTAAAGCCAAAGAAGAAGTCAAGCCAGCAAATATTTAACAGGGCAGACAGAAACTGATTTTTATTCATATGAGGCACGCAACTTATGAATGGTTAAATTGGCTGCACAAGGAGACACTAATAACATCCACAGATATTCTACAAGTTCAACATAAGGTAAAAGTGCATTTTAATGCCATGAGTTACATTTAAAGGGACAGTGTCAAGGAAATCCAGGACTAAAATGTGACTAGTTTAAAATTATTACAGCCTTTTGAGGAATGGTCTCTAAATCTTTAACAAGTTGTGTTAGACTTCAATGGGTGGGGAGAGTTGATTGTTTGTTTAATTCACTATTCCATTGCTGAGAAATAAAATACAGAACTATTCTGTGGCTAGCATGGGAGGAGTCCTGGCTCTAAGGGAGAACAAGGATTCCACAGAGCTAGTGCCATTGTCAGCACCAGCCAGGAAGAAGGGAGAAAGAAAGGCCATAGCCATCCAACCTCTCTGCACAGGCTAACAGAGCCAGGCAGGTAAGATGGGGAGCACACTCTTGAACTCTCTCTAAAAGGTACGTCTTCACTGTAGAATTAACTCAGGCTCTTACTCAGTTGTTGCCAATACCCTCCTCTTGTCCACACACAAGGGATATGTCTACACTAGCCGTTTAGATTGACTTAAGAAC
This sequence comes from Pelusios castaneus, assembly GCA_007922175.1. Classification (NCBI taxonomy): domain Eukaryota; kingdom Metazoa; phylum Chordata; order Testudines; family Pelomedusidae; genus Pelusios; species Pelusios castaneus. Next base: position 8,086,509 of record ML685756.1, on the reverse strand, counting down.
CCTTAAGTCAATCTAAATTACTCCATGTCTACACCTGACTTTCATTAAGTCAACTTAAGAAATTCCTTAAGTCGACTTAATGAAAGCTTAAGTCGGCTTAATAACAACCGCCCATTAAGTCGACTTAAGCCTTAAATTGACTCCTTAAGTCAACTTGTGGACGGGGATTAAGCCTTAAGTTGACTTTATTAAGTCGACTTACGGCCAATTAGATCGACTTAACAAGTGGACTAAGTCAATTTAACTTTAAGTCGACTTAATAAGGTTGACTTAAAGTCGACCTTATTAAGTCGACTTAACAAAGTTGACTTAACTTTTTCTGGTGTACACATACCCAAAAACTTCTGACCAGAGTTGGACTGTGCTGTAAAAACAGGCTGGCTGGCCCAGCTGGGAATACAGGCTAAATACACCCTAGGTATCATTTTCACTCAGGCTGGTAGCTCACTCACTTTGTAGTAAAACAGACCAAGAGTCTTGTGGAACTCTTAAAGACTAACAAATTTATTTATCGCATGAGGTTTTGTCGGGGAAAGCTCATGCAATAAATACATTTGTTAGTCTTTAAAAGTGCCACAAGACTCCCTGTTTGTTTTGCTGAATTAGACTAACACGGCTACCCCTTTGGCACTTGCAACTTTGTAGTGAAGATGTAGGCTAAATCTTTCAATTGCTGAGAGTCCTCCAATGTTTTCCCATAATTTCCTCCCTCCCATTCCAAAGCACCCAGGAGAGACAAGTTATCCCATAATTCAACAGGAAAAAATCAGAGCAGCTCAGTTTACAGCAGCACAAAGAATCACAGGAAATGCCCCCAGAAGTCTAGTGACAGGCACAGAGGAATGCAGCATTAGTGAGGACATAGTAATTCAGGCATGGCTTTCCAATGTGGCTGCTCACACCCGGGCTAGGCGAAGGCTGCTCACACCTGGGCTAGGCGAAGGCTGCTCATCCAAGTTAACTTGGCAGTGAAGACATACTCTAAGAGTGCTGAACTGGCTATACGAGTTGGGAGCTCCATGAAGCTTCGTCTCACCCTGATGTTTTGCTGGGACAGTTAATCCCCACCCTAGTCCCAGCATAGGGCTATGGTTTATTGCCAATGCAATTCCACTGTTCATGCCATAATCAAGCCATCTGAATACAAAGTCTAGCTTTCTGACTCTGACCTCCAGTATGAATGAGTACTAAAAGGCACATGCACTGGAATTGTACTTGATACAGTTAGTAAACTATTAATTTCAATTTTATATCTTAGTAAAAAGTGGTGGTATATGTACAAAAATATAGATCATTTCTCTTTCTCTCTCATAATTGCACTCACCTGGAGAATACTAAAAACTCATACTATTTTATTTAAAAGGAAAATTTGTATAGAGTAATATTAATATTTCCAGTTTATCCTTTTGGGGGTAACTGTTAAAAGAATTCCATAAAGATAAGTTGTATGACACCACACCTGTCAATTTCTCTTCTTTGATCTAGGCAAGCATGTGTCTCTGCTGACTTCTGAGACAAGAGGAAGCTACAGCTTGTCAGCCAAAGACACCAGAAGAGAAAATGACCTGCCCATTAATCTCCCATCAGAGAGTTCTCCCAAAACTACTGTAACTAATACAAATTTTATGTAAGAACCATTAAAAAATTATTTGTACTAAATGCATAGCAGGAACATATCCTACAGACTGACTTATCCTCTGACAGTAAGTATTGATTAACTGGTAAGTAAGGCTATAAAAAAAAACCTCAGACTTATCAACACAAAACGATGATAAGGTTTCAGATAAGTGGCCTTGCTATGTTTGAAAAGAGGAAATAAGATAAGATTAGATTTCTCTCTACTGACTGGCATATCAACTTATCCCTCACATATTTAAGAAGCAGTCAGCAGTGGCAGAAAACATTAGAAAGGGCAAGCAATGATGTGAGCTAGGCAGACTAAAAAAGAGCAGAGTGAGTTACTGAGGTACCACAAGGTGAAGTAACCAAGTGATAATTACGTGAGAGCAGACGGCTGGAGACCCAGTTTCTACTGCTTTGCCAAAGGATGAAAAATGGATCAGACTTCTGATTTACAGATTTCTCTTGCTGACCTGTAAGACTTTTCTGCCTAAGTTGTTTTGGCTGCCTCTGTGGAACATGTTTGAAAGTTCTCTGAGACCACTTGTCCTTTGGCTTTGTTCTTTACCACAGCTATGTATGCAGGTAGTAAATTTTTCACTGCATGCCTTCTTTCCCCTTTGTCTAAGATGGAAGTTTAGGAAATAAAACAGCTGATTTTCTGAAGCATTCAGTACTGTATATAAATTTTTAATGCCCATATACCTCTAGTTAAGATATACAACCAGTTCTATCAGGTGCTTGGCCTAGAGACATAAATTAAGAATAGATTATGTCCCAAGATCTGAATTTCTCTACATCATGAATTTCTTTGTGGAGCGCTACTTTTTCTGTTTGGAACGTAATATTGGATTAGGCAGAATTTAGCATGTAGTGTGCCAGATATAGTGACCACCAAGGTAACTAACCAGTTATTAATCTGCCACTACAGAAAAAAGTAACCATCCACACACATCCATTTGATCAAATCCAGAACTGGGAGGAGACCCTCTTCTAGTTCTAGTTTAGATCCAGCTACAATCTCACAGGGATATATCTGAAAGAATTTAGCACCATATAATCCAAAGCCACCAACTTGTTAGCCCCAGACCAAAAACTTTGCTTATATCAAATCCAGAACCAAAACACACCTCTTTAGCCCATCTCCACCATTACTACAACACCATAACGTTGCTTGCCATTGATCCAAAAGAGAAAAGTTCTTTCTATAACTGTATCTTCCATAAAGGATGGGGGCTACGGAAAGTCCTGAGTACTTGCCTGAGGTGAATGATTGTATGAATCCTTAAATTGCTTTGTAATTTCTTCCCTGTCAGGCTTTGATTTTGCAGCTTTATATTTTTGTGAGGGAAAAGTCAGCCTCTGCTGGAATGATGATCTCCTTAATTTCCACAGTCTCTGGGGTGCCCATTTCAGGGATCTAAACTAGCAGTTGGGTCTCCTTTTAGAATTTCTACAGTATCATGACCTGCCTACTAAGGCATCTGCCAGTGGAAGACCGTTCCCGTTCAGAACTTTTTAATTCATCTACAGCATCAGTGACAGATAAATCTAACTCTTTTTGCTGATGATAGGAAACTATTTGCCTGAAGGAGCTTGTTTGGCTTCCTCTAATCCTGTTCCCAGGCCACGAGCCAGGATGACTAAATAATGCAATTGAAATATTCCCAAGGGAAAAGCCTGTTTGGGGGAGCCTTATTAAAAATATCTGATTCAGAATGAAGGGGCTGCCTCCTTCAAGGAATGAAGAATCTGCAGGTAAGTAGGAGGCTAATAAGGACAGAGTCATGTGTTTCCTTATATTTTCTTGATGTTTTCTGACTCTTGCCTGAGGAACAATTAATTAGTTTGGGGGTGGATGGGTAGAAATGAGCCCTATTTGCCTACTTGTTTATAGCTTTTGATCTTTCAGTAAAATCACTGGTGGACAAGACCATGGCCCCATGTTATAACTGTGCAACAGAGTCAGTTGGGGTTTGCTTATATCAGGAAAGTGGTGAGGTCAGGGGTCAACCTCAACATACCATTAGCCTGTGTCCACGTACGGGACATGATTGTGATTAGGTTGGGGTTAATTAATGTGTTAGATAGCTAGCTCCGAGCTAATTTTGATAAACCTTAGAGCAGGAAAAAATACCATTGCCCTAGACAACAAGTACAGCTCTTGAGAAAAATCAGGAGGATGTACTGAACAGAGGAAGCAGTGCCAGAGTGATAGGATGGCAGTCTGTAACCCTCTTCTCTGTTGTGCGTTTTCATGTCGTCTCTGCACCGCCCCATCTCATTTGAAGGATTCATCTTGTTTCCTGGAATTTGTGCATTTCTTGGCAGGTAGCTGCAGCAACCATGGCTGCTAGCTGAGCTCTCTGCTCTACCACTAACAGACCATTCCCTGGTTACACAGTAGATTTTGACTCAGTGCCAAGCTGCCTACATGTTTCCTCTGATGTGTTAGGTGCATATGTTCTGGGATGTCAGATGGTAGGAGGGAAGCTACTGCTTCAATTTAGGATTTGGCTCTTGTTTAAAAAATAGACACTCAAGCCCTGAGTAGGAATGGGACCCTCCACCGCCACCATTTTGAAGTCACTAGCCACTCAAGCTCCTCATGCAGTGGAAGAGCATTTCATGCTGCAGGGGGAAGGACAGCAGTAAAAATGTAGAAGACAGTAAAATAATAAATGCTAGAAATAGAAATGCAGCAATAAAAAGGTTTAACTTTTGAACTTTCCAGTTAAGCAGGAAAATCCTCTAGCTACCAGTTACCAAGGCAGATATATCTAAAAGGAAGTTGATGGTTATACTTTCTTTATTCCAACTCATCCTGACTCTCAGCCAGTGTTTAATCTGTGCCATAGCCCACCTCCGACACCCTTAGACGTGGCAGTTCAAATCCTGCCTGGCACCTCGGCGCTTGCTGCATCAGTTATAAATGTAAAAAACCAACTTGAGCTCTAGCACCTCTTTCATTACAAATTAACCACTGCTCTCAGCTCCAATTGCCTTCATCTCCTTATTGGAGAGATGAACCAACATGCGAGGGACCAGTGGACCATCCACTTACTTCAAGAGTTTACATTTTTCCAAGATACATGTTTCAAAAAATCAAATGTCAGCAGTTAATAGCAAAACTAAAGTTACTAATGTGATGGAAACCCGCATTTTAATCCTTATCTATTGCATGACCATTTTAATCTAAAATACATCAATTTTATACCAAGCAAAGTTATTTAATTGTATTATTTTCCCAAACCATCCATAGGAACCCTATGAAGCTAAGTAACAATCAACAAATCAACAATAAAAAAAATCAATTAACAATCCACATTGCAATATAATTCTATTCTGAAGTGCGTCTGTGAAAATGGCATTCATGGGTCTCCAAATGACTTCCATATTAAAGTGTGCTCACATCTACATAAGCAAAATTCCACAGTCAAATTGGAATCCACCATTTTATATACCATCACCAGCAAAAAACCGCTCTTTGTTGTATTGGTACTACAGGATTAACAAGAGTAACAAGTAGCAAATCTTATGTCTGTCACTAAAATACACAAGTGAAGTATATAAGGACTAGATCTGTTGAATATGACGAGTCATTTTACATAGTTACTTTACAGAATAAAACCGCATTTAAATTCTAAATTGAAAAAGAGACAGTATAGAAATATGGAGCCTGATCTGGCAAGTCAACAGAAGTCAATGCAGCTCTGCTATCCATAGGATCGGATTAAAAGTAAACACACCGAAAACAATGCAAATGTTGGGGCCCAGTTCTGCTCCCGCAGAGTTTATTAGGAGGACCAGGCCCTGGTGAGCAAATTAGACACATGCAAACATTTTCTATACATATACAACAGTCAAATAAACAGATGTTCTTTCCTAATACAGTGAAATACTCTTAACCATGAAGTCCATTTTTCTGCATAAAAGATTTACCCTAAACACTATAAAAAAAGTAAAATTTCCTCATTGCAATACACTGAAACAATCTGGGACATCATTTGACTTAGCGTGATATCCATTTTCAAGTGATCCAAACTCAAGTGTAAGTGAGTTGCACTGTATATTGGGTCATAAAGATAAATGCTTAAACAGATAAAAGAAAATTAGTATATTGTTATTTAACACATTAACTATACAGGTTATACATATTAACAATATTACATTATTTTAATAATTTATCAACTATTTGAAATACATAAACTATTCTTTTGCTATTACTCACGCAGAAAACAATATAAAAAGCATGATTTACATTAAATTTGAACATACCTCTCTGATTATCTTTGCTCCTTTTGGATTTTTTATATTGACGGCTATACTCTGGTAACAAAAAATACAGTATTGTTAGTTATGCGAAAATCCATCTGTCACTCACCCTTGTGATCTTCAGGCAAATAAAACAAATTATACATCTTTAATTGTTCAAAAAATTCATTCTGGTTCTTTCAAAGAACTATTCATTTCCATACTGCAATTTAATGCAAGTTTTAATCTTGCCACGTTTACATATGGTCAAGATTACACAAACGTAAACTACAGTATTTGGGGTTTGTACCCTACACAACGTGCTTAAGAAAAACCAGACAGTTAGAATTCTTGCTTTGTTAGTTACTAGTTTCTCCCTAACTGTTACAGTTATCTAATTTGTCAAAAATGTTGCTTCTGTTCAAAACAATCCAGTCTCTATTATTACCACAAATATTATCTAAAGCAGTGGTTCCCAACCTTTTTGACTCGAGGGCCACGGATATTAGTTTTACAACCCTGAAGGGCCACCAATTTATTAACTCGTAAAAAAAAAATGTAGTGACATATATACCATTAAGGACTACAGATCACTATATATTTAAAGTTAACACTTTGATGCTACTGTGCTCATTTTTAAATTCACTATTTTACACAAATTACTCACAGTATGTCACACACACACAGACAAACCACTAGTGTACAGGAGTAACTGTCACTGCACACTGAAGCACGTGGCCTAGCAGCGAAGTCACGGAGGGTGACAAACCGGAAGGCACTGATTTTTGGAGTCCTGCCCCTCCTCAAGCATGATGGGTCCTGGCTGCTCCCCCAACAGTCCCCTTCTCCCACTGCAGCCAGATGGCAGGAGTTCAGTGACACAGCTGTCTCCTTGCTGATCTCCCATGTGCATGGCTGCAGCACAGAAACCACATAATCCTTTATCCCCATGCGCTCAAGCTGGGTCCCTAGAAAGTGGCTTCCTTCTGCAACCAGGAGGATTGAACATTAGTTCTCCCCTCTCTCTGGCTTCTGCAGGGACTCCAGTACCTAGGGATCCCAGGCAGAGTGCTTTGCTGTCTGCTGGAGGCAGAGGAGGGGAGCGCTGATCTCCCTTCCTTTTAGCTCCAACAAGAATCCCAGTGCCTATGGACCCAGGCGTAGCACTTTGCTGTGCTCCCTGCTACAGCCATGGGGAGAGAAGCACTGATCTCCCATCCTCTTGGCTTCAGTACTGGTTTTGTAGCTCTGCAGCAACACGCTCTGCCTGGGTCCTTAGGCAGCAACTCCCTTCTGTAGCCAGCAGGAGGGGAGCAGATAAACCACTGATCTAAAGACGTTAAAAGAAAAATGTTATAAAGTTTGTTCTGAGTTCCTTGTACAGGGGAATCCATCCCACCCCCACGCCCCACCCCACACACACTATGTACAATAGCAGAATTTCTGTTTACCTTTTTATTTCGATTTACACTGAGAAAATAAACGCTTTCTGTTCCAACAAAAGGTGGCCCCCAGGCTCTTGTATCATCACCAACGCCTGAAAATAAGAATGTCACATTTCTGTATCAGTCCAGTATTATACTGCACCAAATACATTGACAAACGTGGGGAAAATGAACACTGTGTTCTTCTCCCAGTTTACCTTTATAAGGCTTACACATCAGCTAAAAGAGCCAAAACATCTCCTCTAATCATCATTGGTAGACAATGGTTTAGTATCATATTTTTTTTAACTATTTTTAAAATATATTTTAAACTCCTAAACATGAATAAGCAAAACAGATCTGGTTTTGCCTCTGCTGTGACTATTTGAAAAATATTTTTATTGCATTCAAGGACAAAAAAGTACACAATGAATACAAAAACATAGCAACCCACTTCAAAATTATGATTAACTATTAACATAAATAAAAAGAATTTGAATGGATTATGTTGCACTGCATTGGCAACCTCCTTTTAGTGTACATAAGTCTCGTACCTTAGGCTGCTCTCTTGTCTGCCACACTCTCAATTTCATCAAAAAATAGGAACATCAATGTCTAGACATTATGATTGTAAAGAAAACCATCAAGCTGTGTACCAAGCATAACCAGTGTTGTAGTTTGTAGAGAGCCTGAAATACCCCTCAAGAAAACGAACCGTCCTGCTCATCTGTAACTTAGATGTCCTCCAGTCACAATAACTTAAATCCTAACTTATTAAATATTTCACTGGTAACCAAACATCTAGGAAAGTTCCAAAGGGGTAGCCGTGTTAGTCTATTGTAGAAAGACAAAAGAGTCTTGTGGCACTTTTAAAGACTAACAGATTTATTTATCGCATGAGCTTTCGTGGGAGAAAATCCCACTTCGTCAGACGCTTTGAAGATAGGAAGATAGGAAGATAGGAAAGGAAAGGAAAGGAAAGGAAAGGAAAGGAAAGGAAAGGAAAAGTTCTACTACAAAGATAGGCAAGGTGTATTAATAACATTTTATTTTGATGCTTTAAGTGGGTGGTTCTTGGAGAGTATCAACACTTTTTCTCCCTAAAAGGTCAGGGAGGACAAGGAGAAACTCAGGGGACTGTAAACTCTTATCAAGGATGATGCTGGGATAATTCTGAAACGCCCAGCAAGACAGTCAATAACCCCAAAAGTCCAAATTTGCTCAAAACAGTGAGGGCTTGGTCAGCTGTGGCTAAGCCTGAGAGAGTAGGCAACTTCCTCTCTCATTCCAGTGGCTGCTGCTCCTCTCTCTCATAGACTCTAAGATCAGAAGGGACCAACATATGATCATCTAATCTAACCCCCTGCACAATGCAGGCCACAAAACCTCACCCACCCACTCCTGTAATAAACCTCTAACCTATGACTGAGTTAATGTCCTCAAATCACGGTTTAAAGACTTTAAGGTACAGAGAATCCACCAGCAACTGAGTCATGCCCCAGGCTACAGCGAAAGAAAGAATAGTTCTGCAGTCTCAGGCAGGTATCACTGCACTTATTCAGTCTGGGTTCCATTTTTAAGCTTTTCTTTAAACATGAGGGCTAGAAATACATTTTTAAATGAAAATTTTGATTCCAATGTAATCACATGAGTCTGGGAGCCACAGCCTAAGTATGTGCCTCCTGTGCTTAGACTTCAACCCCTCCCTGTTGAATTTGAATCCTATGGAAGGGGGAACACAGCCTGAGTAATCCAGCAGAGCTTACAGTAGCAGACAGCAGGGCTCAACAAATCCTGAGAGCCAGGTCACCATGGCGCCCAGGATTTTGGAAGGAGCTTGGTTTGTAGATAAAGTTTGGGGAAGTACCCTGACACTTATTCCACATCCACATCCCCGCCCTGCCATCATACATTCTCACGGTACCTTCTGGTAAAGATCTCAAAGTGGATTACTACCACCAATATTGAAGTCTAATAACTTCCCTGCAAAGTAGGGATATTGTCACAGGACAAGTTTATTAACCCACTTTACAGATGTGGGAAATGGACCTTGACGAGTCAACCAATGAGATATGCGATAGAGCTAGGAATAAAATTTGGTTGTCTGAAATCTTAGGTTTGAACTTTCACCACAAGACCCTGCTTCCACCCTATACACTTTGAATCACAGTTTTCAGTTTCACCTATTGGTATGGGATTGTGACCTTTCCACAATGAAACAATTTAAAACCCTAGTGAATGAAGTTGCAGGAATCAGTCTCTGAGAGAATGATTTGTTGGCTGAAGTGGTAGAATCCTATTCTTAGGTGTTCATTGTGGATAGATTTCCTATTTAAGTATAATAAATGAGTGTGTGGTTTGACTTTAGTAGGTTTTTCCTTTATTTCATATAATTAAAAAAAGAAAGGATTTTTTTTAAATGGCCGGAAACTTATGTAAGGAAAAACACATGACATAATGTGCAGCTGCTATGACATAGCTGCATGCCTCAAGTGCGTAGTGAGCCACAAGACTGGAGGCCAAATGTGGAAATACCTCTCAAACAACTGCACTCCCTGGAGTTTGTTATTCTACTTGTATAATTTTAAGAGGAGCTCAACTAAACAAATAAAATCTGCAAAATTCAAGAAATGTAGCTATTACATTAGGACAAAATACTGTTAGTAGCATCCAAAACAACAAGGAAGTTCTTAAGAAAAGTTCTTCAAATCTTAAAAATGCATGCACACAGTAGAAAGAGAAATCAGCTGTAACACACTGAATATACAAAAGTAGCAGCTTGCTGTGTTCCTACAAGACAGAGATAAATTCAGGCCATAATTACCATGGTACAACTGTACCAGGCTCAGAGGGAGCAATAAAAAAATAAAATGCTAAAATGGCTTTAATTGCTAACTAAAAATTCACTCCTGAAGTCCATTAACCTCTGTCATTTGCAGAGCTAGAAGTAAGTGTTCTGTAGGAAGCTGAGACTCTTCCTTTTCCAATGGAATAAAGATCCCATTTCAATTCATATATGGCTATGAGATACTGGATTTTAAGACTGTCACAATTTTAGGCACAGAAAATCTTACATTGGTAGAAAATTAGATCTTGTCCATCCTGGGAAGAGCAGTTCCACATTTAGGGGGAAGAAGAGGAAACATCTCTGTGGCAAGTATTTTTTTTTAAATCGGTTACTTGAAACTGCTCAGTGATTTAGAATATTAGAATCAGCCACAGGAGAGACGTTATCAATGGGCAAAGACATTTGATCAACGAATCCAAGTGCTTGCAATCCCCATTCCAAGGACTGTGTAACCACAACAGAAAGTGATGCAAAATAGTTATAGTAATCTAGACATTTTAATTTTTTTAAATGAAGCTCCAAGTCCCTTGTTTCCTGCCATACCAAACTGCTCATTTGTTCAATTCTATTTCAGCATCACTGACTGACACGCCAAATTGTGGCCCAAGCTCAAGAGGCAAGTCATTTGCTCAGAATTCTACCTCTGTAGAACAAGATGTACTCCTGCTTAAATTCACACAGAAAAGCTTTAGTTCAGGGTATACTAAACTACTGAAACATAATAGCGTGATAGGGAAACACCTGCTTGTTCCCCTAGTTGTATGGGATGTGTCCTATGGGTGTTCACTCTGTCACAGTGTAAAATATACTTCAAGATTCACAATGTCAGGCTAATGCAGTATGAGTCTGTGCCATTTCCTTGGCGAGACAAGGTATTCTTGTTCTGTATATGCTTACCTAATTTTCATTCAAGATATATGTTTTAAAGAGACGGTGTCAAACTCAAATATGGCCAAAACTTTACATTTTCTATCATTAGAAATATTTATAAATACAAGCTAACATTCCCCTTCAGAATTTACAACCAAACTTTGCAGCACTAAGAACCTATGTAAGCTGAAGCAAATTCTAAAGGGGGCAAACAACATAAACAGCGTAACCAATTATTTTAACTCCCTCAGCTTTGATCACCTAAGCTTATAGTTGTGAAAGGGCACGCACACCCCAAACACACACAAATGTATCCTTGACCACCTCAGGAACGGCGCAGAGTCTCTTATTTTAGAGTCCACTCTGTATAACTTAGTCAGGTCTTCCCACCAATGCCTGTATACAAGAGACCAGTCCTAATCTCTATGACCTTCAGCTCCTGTCCATCAGGGCCTCGGGGCAAAGTGAGCTCTTCCTTCCTTGGGAAGTCCTTCAGTCTGGGCTCAGAGAGCCCTGTCCTTTCTGTTCTAGCACTTTCTTTCTGCCTTTTATCAAGTTAATCAGCTAATTGGCCAATTCATTCCTTAAATCACCCAGCCTCCTTGTCTGATTAGCTATGTCCTCCCTATTTCCTTAAAACTAACCAAGGCCACAATGCTCAGAGTTCTCCAGACCCAACTATTTCATCTATTGGAAACAGATATATTAGACCTCAGCAGTCTGTCACAATGAATAACATAATGAAGTAAGAATATAAAATATGTAAAAATATGATTTTTAAATTGACAATGTCTCTTTAAAATCCAGGTACCTGACCCAATAACCATACAATTTCCATAGAGAGTATTGCTCTAGGTCCTTGCACATTCAGTTAAGAAACAGACATTGACCTTAAGGGATGCATTTTCATATTGCTCCTACTAAAACCGTTCTTTGAAAATGTATCTTTAACAAATAATATATCTCATGCTTACTCATGCCTCCACCAACTCTCAGAATTTAAGCTAATTTTGTTCAATTTACTCTTACGTGTTTCTCTATATGTTATTTGGCTGAATTAATTGTGTATGTTCTGTGGCTGTTTAGGTTCTGGGTTGCACAGAGATCTGTAATACAATCTCGTGCTCTTTACAACACCGGAGACAAGACTAAAAGTTCCTATTTTATTGCACCCCTAGCTTCACCCCCCTGTAACAATGCTGTGAGTGTCCTATGACTGATAACTGTAACAATAACAGATCAGACTGTATTTCAAAATTAAGATTCTATTTTCACAGTGTCAGGAACCTGATGCTACAGTTTTACACAAACACATAAATTTCTATTGCATTAATGGCAGTTACTTTTGGAAATCTGCTGTGTACTGGTGGGAGAAAAAAGCCCAGTGTGACCAGTTAGAAACCTGGTGTTTCAATCAGTAACAGATGTCTGATTAATATGCCAGAGGCAAAAGATTCACTAAATCCAGCTGTAAAAGCAGATGGTGTATTTTAATTCCAAGAGGTCAAACAGAATGGGAGTGCTTCTGCGGCATTCCCAACCCTTGCTGGAGAAGCAAGTGATTAGACCAGGGAAACAGTCAGAGATCTTTCATGTGGTAATATAGAACACTAATCTCAGGGCCATCACTTTATGAGATCTAGCAAGGTCACCACATAAAGTGTAATATGTTTCCCTAGATCAGTGATGCCATGAGTCCAGTTAAACATCTCTAGGATACAAAACCAATTTTGTATTTGAAACAACTCCATTTGCTATAGTAGCTCCCAAGCATTTAGCAGATGCTGGCCTCAAAACTCCTGATTCTTGTGCTAATTTTCATCTTTTTTGCTGTTTGTTTGCCTTATTCACAATTGGCTTTGCATTTAGAACAAAGCATGCACTTTAACTGGTAGCCTATAGCTTTCCTCTGAAGCCAACAGCAATATGTAAGGGCCATAACAGTAGAAAAAAATTAGAAGTCACAATAATTCTTGTCTTACAATGAAATCATAAACTCCTTGGGCCAAGGACAAACATGGCCACATTGGTTAATTCAAACTAGTTAGTTCAAATTAACCCCTTAGTTCGAATACCCTATTCGAACTTATTAGTTCAAATTAAGGAAGTCCTTAATTCAAACTAACTAAAGTCTAGTGTAGCCATGGCTTTAGTTAATCCGAATTAAGCCTCCTTAATAGCCCTTGGCTATGTCTACACTTAAAAAGTTATGTTGACTCTGTTAAGTTGACTTAACAGTTGACTTAATTTTTTAAGTGTGGACATAGCTGCGGCTCCCTGCTGAGAAGGGAGCCGCAGTCCCGGCAGAAAGGACCCTCGGTCCCTTCTTGCCAGGAGCCCTGCTCTCTTCTCTCCAGACCCACGCGGTTCCGGGCAAGGAGGGAGCCACTGGCACTCCGCTAATAGGGGATCCCCGAGGTTCAACTGTCAGCAGAGTGCCACAGAAGGCAGCCGCCTTCCCCTGCCTCCAGCTGACAGGGGTCCCCAAGGTTCCCCTGTCAGCTGGAGCGCAGGGGAAGGCAGCTGCCAACGCTCAGCTGACAGGGGAACCTTGGGGATCCCCTGTCAGCGGAGTACCGGCAGCTCCCTTCTGGCTGGGACTGGGTCCCAGGGAGAGGGCAGCTGCGGCTGCCTTCTTGCCAGGACCCCCGCGGGTCCCAGGAAGAGGGCAGTCATGGCTGCCTTCTTGTTGGGACCCCAAGGCTTCCCGGCAAGAAGGAAGCATGGCTCCCTTCCCTCAGGGAGCAGGGGGTCTCAGGGAGAAGGGAGCCATGGCTCCCCTGTCACCAGCCCTAGGTTGACTTAGAAAACGAAGTCAACCTATGGTGTCCACACTGGGTTTAGGTTGACTTAACAAATGGACTTAGCTGTCAACCTAAACAGTGGTATTTATTAAGTCGACTTAAGGAAGCCCCTTAAGTCGACCTAAACAATAGTATTTATTAAGCCCACTTAAGGAAGCCCCTTACGTCAACTTAATGAAAGTCTAGTGTGGACATGGATTAAGTTAGCTCAACTTAAGCCTCCTTAAGTCGACCTAATTTTCAAGTGTAGACATAGCCCTTGTTTGTTTTGCTGAACTAGACTAACACAGCTACCCCCCTGGAACTTAAGGACATAAGCTACTTCTGAACAAAAATGATCTACCCTTAACATTAACTTACAGTTTTTAGAGTAAACTGACTAGAGAAGCTCCAGTAACTGGACCAACAAGTATGCCAGCAACTAGTACTCTACTAGTGAGTCTGCAGGGAACTCAGAGTAAAAAATTCCAGAGAGGTAGCCATGTTAGTCTAGTTCAGCAACACAAACAAGGCATCCTGTGGGACTCATTCACCTGCATATCCACCAATGTGATATATGCCACCATGTGCTACCAGTGCCCCTCTGCCATATACATTAGAGAAACTAGACTGTCTCTGTGCAAAAGAATAAATGGACACAAATCAGACATCAAGAATTGTAACATTCAAAAAACAGTAAGGAAATATTTCAATCTTCCTGGACATTCTTTAACAGACATGAAAGTCACAGTACTTTAGCAACATAACTTCAAAACCAGACTTGGACATGAAACTGCAAAGCTGGAATTCATATGCTTATTTGACACCATCATCTTGGGTCTGAATAGAGACTTTGAATTGCTAACTTATTATATAGCAGGTAATTTGACCTCTTTGAACAATTACACCTTCTCATCTATTGTTCGTTAAAGGCCACACGGACACTGTTTGAATCAAAACAACTTGTTTGATTTGCTAAAACCGGTGGAAAAACTACCGTGTGACTCAGCCTTCTCTGCATGTAACATGCTGCAGTTTCCATTCCATGAATCTGATGAAGTGGAATTATACCCACAAAAGCTAACATGTTAAATAAATTTGTTAGTGTTTAAAAGTACCACAGGACTCCTTGTTTGTTTTGCTGAGAATAGAAAGATGCCCACAGGCTGCATAGTAAGATTAAAAAAATAAGTTTGCTAAGGACCCAGTTATATACACACCACCAACCTAGCATTTTCTTTCTCCTCACTTTTGGGCAGAGGCAAGGCCTGTGGAGAGGAAGTTGCATTTTATATGCTCAATCCATACTGTGGTCCCCCAAATCCCTTGACTATAAAGCAAAGTGCCTCTAAGAACTGCAAGGCACCCCTTAAAAGAGCACAGAGAAATGAAACTGTTGAAAAGTACATAGACAACTAATGATTAAACTGATACTCATTCTGATCACATTTAGAAACCTTACCTGGTCTTTCCACTTTAATAACTTCTGCTCCTAGGTCTCCTAAATTCATTGTTGCAAAGGGTCCTGCAAGTACCCTGAAATATTAGAAATGATGGATTTTTTTGTTGTTCTATCCCAGCATCTGAATCTCAAAAAATTACTCTGAAGAATGAATACAAACCTTGTTAGATCAAGAATTTTCACACCTTCTAGCGGCTTAACATTATTAGCACCTGATAAGAAAGAAAAAATAGTATTTAACTCATTAACCTCTTTTTGAAGAAGATTAATATTTCTCTATGGAAATCTGAACTATCTACACACTGCCTTGTTACTCCCATGTATAAAATAGGGATAATACCGACTTCAGGTATAAAAAATAATTTCTAAAGTACCAAATACCGGTAAATGATTAATGTTGTAGAGCCTATTTTAAACACCTTATACCACTACATTATATCGTTTCATTCATTATTTTTAAATGTGCCTGTTACATACACAGACACTGAGCTTATAAGAAGCAGCCTGCAGAAAGATCCAATAAACCCATAGCAGTCAGGTGTCAAGAAGATACAGGAATTAAAACTAATGGATAACAGACTGACGTTAAGTAAAGATTCCCCAGCTGCAGAGTGGTTTGACATATGCAGACAATCAAAAGGAAGGTCAATACTTGCAATACAAAAAAATTGCGTCTTCACATTTTAAAAGGCACTTGAAAAACTGAAACAGACAAATAAGAAAACATTTGTTCCATTTGATACAGCTCATGATGGTAAATATATGCTCAAGAAATCTAACTGCATATATTTCTCTTTCTCTCCCCTTCTCACCCCACCATGACCATCGCTGAAAACTATATGAAGAATATTAAACCCCAACAGGAGGTATAACAGACTTGCATTCTAGATTAAAAGGGAGGTTGACGATATTTTGCTGCATCATAGGGATGTTGTGCGATGTATTAATTAACATCTGAGAGACATTACATTGAAAAATCCCATTGCAATTTCAATAAAAAATATATAAAAAGATCTCTGCTAAAACTAGAACTCATCTTTACTCATGTACTAGATCAAACAAGGGAAAAAGACATAAAGCATAGAAAAAAAGTATTTTGTAAGACTAATCCACACATTCTTGCCCTCAGTTACAAAGTATGCCCATGGTCTATGAGGAAGAATTGAGAATTTAAGGCTCTTGCTCAACTATTTTAATTCACTGCATTGCATTCAATGAAATTGACAGTGTCCTGTTCTTCAATTGTAAGACATTTTCCTCAACTATTACAAATTTCTCCAGAGGCTGGATTTGGATGGTTTGTTTTGTGTTGGTTGCTGTTGTTACCATGAGAAAATGTGATATGCAAGCTAGTCAGCGTTTAGAAAAAAGAAAAAAAGCCTGTCTAAATATTTGCCTCATAGTTGTTCTTCACATCTTAAACCATTCATAAGAATTCAGATACATATGTTTAGTGCTATTGTATTTCACTGTAAATATCAGAGAGGTTGCAAAATACTAGTAATTATACTGGATGTCAATTTAAAGTACTTGGCTGTACAATCTTAATAAAGCCACTCATATCTGGATGATTCTTAATCAACCTTCCATCGGTAAACTCACTCAGGCCCCAGAACAGCAAAAAATTTAAGCATATGCTTAACTTTAAGCAAGTGAGTTGTCCCATTTACTTCAGTGAGACTGACTACTCTGATTCTTAATGGCAAGCATATCTTTTAAGTGTGTTTTAAATGCTGAATCTGGGCATTATGGAAGAACAGAACTTTCTAAGAACACCTGCAGAAGACGAAAGGTGCCTGTCTGCAGCCCAACTCTCCTTTTCTTTCTGCTCTCTCCAAAACTTGCAATCTCTTCACTATTCCACAGACCATATAGGTCCTGATTTCTTCCTGAAGCATTATTTTATACTACAGTACTTGATTCCCTTTCTCATGGATACACTCCCACAGCAATATTTCAAAGGCACTTCCATAGTCAAAAGGTTCTCCAGCTGTGATTGACAGAACTGCCACAGAAATCTGCAAAATAATTAGATTTTCCCTGTAAAGTATGCATTTACACAAAGCCATAATTAACAAGAGGGTGAGTGCCCATTCCCTAGTCAAGGATCATGGTCACACTGGTAGGGGTAGTGTAGAAGAAACTGCAGATGTATTTGTGGGAGAACGGATTTGTTGGGCAATAGATACTGGATGATGGATAGTAGTATTGTCTCCAGTGACAGAGAAATAGCGGAGTAGGGAAAGTCTGTGGAAGGTAGGTCAAAAGCTTGGATGAGAAAGTTTGAGAATCGATGCTATGCCCTACTGAAATACATAATGTCAGCAAGCGGAACTATTCTTGCCTGACCATTTCTGAATTTACAACAAGCCCTAATTTTGTTTTCTAGAATGCCAATGACCTTTAGGCTAATTTTACATGATACATATGATCTATGACCACTTGATCACCAGAAAATAACAGTTCTAATACACTAGTCTTGTGAATGCTGCCAAAGCCATTCTGTGAGCCCTACTATCCCTGTATCATCCTCCATTTGCATCCTCTCCTGGGCCACATTTGACAAGCACCCAGATTAACATATTCTCTCTATAATTATTTTTACCTTTGAGATTCCAGATGTCATAAGGAAATAATGAGGGGTCTATATTTTTAGTTATTGATTTCTTAAGTAAACCAAATACTTTCAACTTTACTTTTTATTAAATTAATCATAGAGCTCAATAAGTGCAAAAATTCCTCTTTCTTAGGTGTAGGCATACCATACTTGCAGACAGTTTATTCCTACGATAAACTGGACAAACATAAGCAGCTCTATTACAAGTAGGTCTGTCTGAGAGAAAAATAAACAAGCCCACTCAAATTTTGCAGACTCTGAAGACAGGATCCTGTCAGCTATGATAACATATCTTAAAACAACATTAATCAAAAGAAACCCAGAAGTCATTTCATAGTACAATTTACTTGTACTATTTTTAATCCTGAAGATCTTTTCATTTAAAAAAAAATCTTACTCCCTCAGAAAAGTTTTCTTTTACATTTTAACTCAGTAAAGACAAATACTGAAGAAAGGAGACAAAAGGACATATTCTGTAGGCTTGATTCTTCTCTCACACCACTTTTACAGCAGGGCAACTCCAGAGTCTTCAATAAAATTACTTCTGATTTATAGCAGGGTTGCTGAGGAGAATCAGGCCTCCCATCCAGCCAAATTACAGCATGGATACTTTCTCCTTCATGCAGACAGCCTCCAGTGCCCCATTCACTCCTCCAGTGAGTGAGTGAGTGCCAATGAATCCATCCACTTAGGCCAGTAATCAATTCAGTGCATTATCCTGACTAGTGAAAATATAAGCTACTGTTGTGGAATGATCATTCCAGTTCAGTTGCTTATATTTGTATTTGGTTTAAATCAAACGATTGGGAAATGAGGAAAACTTATTAAAAGGCTACCAGAAGGTAGGTTTCTTTATTAAAGATTTTTTTTTAAAAATGGAGCTTTTGCAGGAGAGAATGAATCTATTATAAAAACCTCAAACAGTGAAAAGTTTTGTTAAATAATAGGAGAACCAGATTTAACACTAGACTTACAAAATGAATGATTTATACATAAAATGAAAATAAACAAACAGCTTTGGTAACTGAACTAAAAGTTCAAACTGAACATTCTCTATAGATTGCTGTTAAGATGTCTGATCATTTGTTCTCTGCTCGCCCCATGATTCTCCCTTTATTGTTTGCCACCTGCATACATCCATTAATCACTCTGCAAAGTCTACATTAGAATCAGAACCTTTTGAGTTCTTCCCCAGCCACTGTGGAAAATTATACACCTAAATCCAGATGTGCATTTTCACTGAAGAAAAAGAAATCTTCCTCAATCAACTCAGTTATGGGATTGGTAATGATGTAGCAAAAGTGAAGTATCAAGTTCAATTTCAGATAAACTTAATAAAAAATAAAATAAATTTCCTAAAAATGCTGTGGGATAAAGAAAACCACTTAGACATCTATAGGACTTCAATTTGCTATAGTTGCAAGACATTTTATTATTAATGTCATAGCTGCATATCTTGCATGGATAGTAAAAGATCCAATCACACTTTTCCTAAGAGCAGAAGTTTCTCTCGTTATCTGTAGCCCTGGAAATTATTGTATTTCAGTGTTTGTGTAAGTGTGGGGCACTCCCCAAACCCTTGGGGATTTTATAGCACATCACATTTATAGCTTAACTCCCAACCAGACCGTTTTTTTTATGTTGGATTGTCCCTTGCCCTCCTGCTCTATAAGAGCCTGTGTTTTTTCTAAGACCCCAAGGGCAGGAAACAACACGCTGATTGTTTGGCAAAATGTTCTCACCTAAAGACCTATGCAAATGAAAAATAGGAGGAGAAGCCAGCTCTTAGATACTTTTAAGTAACACTTCTCCTGGACTTTGACTCCTTTCCACCACCCTACGTTCGTGTTATGCAGCTCAGAATTAAGATGCAGTCCTGGTTTCTTTGCAATAAAATAAGTGGTTTATTAAATAAAGAGTTTAAAAGAATCGGCTACCTGGCTGGAGACAGCTTCCCTGCACCCCTCTGCTGCTGCTGGGTGAGGAGAGGCGTCCCAGGGATCTGGGGCTGAGGGGAGAAGCAGGGCAACCACTGCTGCTAGGGAGAGAGGGGCATAGGCTCCTCCTGAGCCTCACACAGGAGCAATGCCTTCTTCCCAGCACAGCCCTTAGCATTGCTGCAGTTGCCAGCTCGACCTGAGACACTCAGACACCTCCAAGCCACAGAGAGCTAGATACCGAAGTGCAGGACGGACTCACTGCGAGCATGCACTAGTAGCAGCGTCCCAAGCACCCGCTGAAGAGGAGGAGCTGCTGATTACCCAACTCTCCCCAGGGTGCAGGCGCAGGGCTACATCACTGCCAGCCCACACACCCCGCCCCACCGCTCCACACACGGGGTGCGAAAATTCTCCCACCCTTTTGCACTGCGCAGGCGTGGTTCTCAATGTCTCTCTTCCATTTTCTCTCGGAGAGTGAAAATGTTCCCAGCGGAAGGGCGCAATGCGCAGTCGCGACGCTGACTGTGCTCTGTTCATATCTCTCTCTGGGCGCGTGCAAAAAAAAAACCAATCTCTCTACACCTTCCTAAATTCCTCCTTGCGGTAGTTAAGTGGGGTTTTCATTTCGGGTGTAGGAGGCTAGAGGGATCCGCCTAGTGAGTAACCCTCACCCACAATCACGGCATGAGATTTCTCAGACCTTCTTTCACTGTGGTTATGGCTCGACTATCCTAGGGGAGATGGTAATTTAAACTGGCTGGCTTCTCCCACATTTTGCTCCCCGGGGATCAATGTTTGCTCTGCATTGCCTGTCTACTAAATCCTTCTCAGACTGAGCACTGCTGCTCCACATAAAACCAGAGAGGCATAGATTCCCCCCTGTGAAGTTTTATTCTGCATGGTTGAACAAATAGCAGAGGGGAGAATCCCTCTTTTACTGATTTACTTGCTGTAATACTAGAGTTAGCATATTAATCCAATGCATTTGTAAGGCATCCATCATGAAGTTACCCTAGCCCACAAGTATATTGTACTTTCCCACCAATAAAGACAGGAATTCCTTACTGTCCAAGATCCAAAGGGTTAGAGCCGTGCTAGTCTACTGCAAAGAAACAAACAGTCCTGTGGCACTTTTAAAGACTAAGATTTAATTATCGCATGAGCTTTCGTGGGAGAAAATCCCACAAAGCATCTGACGAAGTGGGATTTTCTCCCACGAAAGCTCATGTGATAAATAAATCTGTTAGTCTTCAAAAGAGCCACAGGACTAGGTTTCTTACTGTCCTAAGAACTCATGACCATATGATGCCAGAGGATGATAAAAGGAGTGTTGCAGTCAATCAGCCTGAATAAGAGACTTATCTTATTTTTCCAGAAAAAGTTTACCAAGTTTAAACTCTGCTATACCTCTGTTGAATAACTTTCAGAATTGCTAGTACAGGGTGGGAAACAAAGTTTGCTAATGTCATTTGTACCTTTATATATTTGGGATGCATACATACAGTGATGATGAAGCCATGTAAGTACATTGGTAGACATACAGGTAAACCTGTCGGAATATATCCTGCTGCTGATTCCCACAAGTATTTTGGTGGAAATCAACAATTTGAACTATTCTGGGGGAAACAAAACAACAAGGCATTATCTTAACACAGGCCTTGTACACACAATCACTTTATCGCGCATTAACAATCATTACCACGCGATACCAACAACAGCATACACACGTGCAATAGGGCTGTTGCGCGTTAACTGCCTTGTTGTAGTGCAATACAAAAACCACCTTGACGAGGGTGGTAGCAGTTAACGCGGAACAGCTGTTGCGCCTTTCCACTTGTGTGTACGCTTACCGTGCAATGATTGGCCTCCGGAAGTGTCCCAGCATTCCAAAGTCGTCCTCTCTGGTCTTCCCCCCACCCGCTCTCTGGCCATGACGAAACAGTCCCCGCCCTGATCAGATTCCCAGGATTTTCGAATTTCTCATCTGTTTCACTTCCTGTTCTCTTCCTCGTGGAGTGGAGTGCAGCTCCGATCATCAGTAGCAATGGCAGCCCATCGTGGAAGACGTGCACCCCTTGGAGCACGGCAGAGGTGCTGGACCTGATCAGCATCTGGGGAGAGTCCGCTGTGCAGGCGCAGCTACATGGCAGCAGGCGAAATTATGATACATTTGGCATAATTTCTCGGGCCATGTCAGAGAGAGGTTATGATAGAGACACTGTGCAGTACAGATCAAAGGTGAAGGAGCTAAGAATAACCTATCACCGAGCGAAGAAAGCAAACCGCCGTTCGGGATCAGCGCCTGCTACATGCAGGTACTATAAGGAGATAGAAGCCATCCTCAGTGGGGATCCCACAACCACTGCAAAGAGTCCCATAGACACATCGGCCCCCCCACATCCAGTGAATGCCAGACCCGAGCAGGATGAGGACGTGATTGATGAGGACGAGGAGATGGAGGATGACCTGGAAGAAAGCGCAACAACGTGTAGCCAGGAGCTCTTCTGCACCCCCGCTGAGACGTCCACCCAAGACATGAATTGCAGCGTGTCCTCTGAGGCGGCAGAGGAGGGTTCCAGTAAGTTTCTCTTTCGTGCAGCTATGGCTCCTGCTAAAATATCATTGTCCAGGGTGGGGGTGCTTGCTGTCTCAGTCCCCGCTGTGCACGCTCTTTACTCTGCATTCATTAGAAGTGCATCAACACAAGCAGTGATTGTCAAAAAATCATCTGTATTTAGGTCAGTAAAGGTTTCCTCGATGTACCTCCAGAGTCTACTACTTAGGTTAGATGGGAGAGCGTTAGTGTCTACGCTCCCAAAGACGGATACTCTGCCTCGCCAGCTGCAAAGCACAGCCCTGGGAACCATGGCAGCACACAGTGCAGCAGCATACGGACCTGGCTTGCAACCGGTGGCATGTAGGATATGTATTCTAGCGGGCCGGGGCACTCTGAGGAGAGAAATATCGGGTTCCATCTGTGTGCCCTGTGCAGAATGTTAGCCCCCAGTAAGCTTTCTATTAGGACGTACCTTGTCCGCTTCAGCGAAGCATAGGATGTTGACTGCCCTGCACCTTCCAGTGGAATGTGCTACTGGAAGGTTACATTGGTTATCTAGGCTATGTGTTAACAACAGCTTTATTATTTTTATTTTTTTTTAGATTCGACCTTCACAAGGCCGGTGTCTACCCCAGCTGACCGCATGAGAACCATTCGGCGGCGTGCTCAAAGAAACAGGGAGGATATGTTTCAGGACCTGCTGAAAACAGCACAGGAATCCGCGAGGGAGAATCGAGCCTGGAGAGAGGAATCCCAACAGAGGAGGCAGAAACACAGGGACGAACTGATAAGCGTGATGAAGGAGCAAACAGAACTGCTCAAGAGCATGATTGCTTTGCAGACTCAGGCGATTAATGTACGGGCTTCCACTCCATACAGTTCAGCCGTGTCTGCCTCCCACACCCCGCAGTCCTTCAAAGAATTTCTTTGAAGGCCACCCATCCCCCTGGTATACTGCAACATCCAGTCCCCCGGAGAGCTACTTTTTAGAGACCCACAGCTACACCCACCTGTAAACCCCCCCCCCTTTAGGTTTTAATAAAAACAGTGAGAAATAATTTGAAGAGTGGCTTTATTTGTACACATTGAAAATCTCATAAGGTGCACCTGATGCGTCCTGGAAGTTAACTAGGGGAGGGCATCATTGAAATGGTCCCTGAGTGTCTCCCTTATGCAAGCAGCTTCTCCTTGGGGCCCCCTAATACTCCTAGTGGCTGGCTGTTCGTATGCTTCCTCGAGGCGCTGTGCCTCCATAGCCCACCCCGGGGAAAACTTTTCTCCCCTACTTTCACAAATGTTATGAAGGACCAAGCACGACGCAATCACAGCAGGGATGTTGTCCTCCGCCAAGTCCAGCCTCCCATACAAACATCGCCAGTGCCCTTTTAAATGGCTGAAGGAACACTCCACAGTCATTCTGCAGCGGCTCAATCTGTAATTGAACCGCTCCTTGCTGCGATCTAGGTTACCGGTGTACGGCTTCATGAGCCATGGCATCAGTGGGTATGCTGGGTCTCCGAGGATGACTATGGGCATCTCCACATCCCCCACAGTAATTTTTTGATCAGAGAAGAAGGTACCCCCTTGCAGCTTCCGGTACAGACCAGTGTTCCTGAAAATGCGGGCATCATGCACCTTTCCTGACCACCCAGTATTGATGTCCGTAAAACGCCCCTTGTGATCCATGAGTGCTTGCAGCACCATGGAGAAGTAGCCCTTCCTGTTGATGTACTCAGTCGCGAGATGGTCTGGAGCCAAAATAGGGATGTGTGTGCCGTCTATGGCTCCCCCGCAGTTAGAGAATCCCATGGCAGCAAAGCCGTCCACAATCTCACGAACATTGCCCAATGTCACCGTCCTCCATAGCAGAACGCGATTGATGGCTCAGCAGACTTGTGAGAGGGCTAATCCAACGGTGGACCTCCTGACTCCAAACTGGTTTGCAACCGACCGGTAGCAGTCACCATCTTCCAGACAGCAATTGCAACACATTTCTCCACGGTTAGGGCTGACCTCATGTTGGTGTCTTTACGTCGCAGGGCAGGGGCCAACTCTGAACACAGTTCCAGAAAGGTTGCTTTCCGCATTCGAAAGTTCTGTACCCACTGCTCGTCATCCCACAGCTGCATAACAATGCGATCCCACCACTCGATGCTCGTCTCTCGCGACCAGAAATGGCGTTGCTCCGCGTGTAGATGATCGGTGAAGGAGCTGGGCAATGCGGTGCTGCTGCTCTGCATGGCATCGATCAGCCCCTGCTCCTCAGCGTCCTTGTCTGACTCGGAGCTCATTGCGTACTGAGCAACCAGCCGAGATGTATTTAGAATGCTGAAGGCGACAGTGGAGATCGGAGCAGGATCCATGCTGTCACTGTTGTGATTGTTCGCAAGTGGTGCGGTGCGTCACTGCACTGTTGAAAATAGGCGCAAGTTGCTATTGGCAACGAGGAAGACGCAAGGGGAACACATTGCACCACAGGAAACTGAGAGTTTACCCATGGCGCTTTGTGTTCCTTTCCTTCATCCTATGATTCCAAGCGCCGATTGAGGGAAAATTGAACTGTGGGATAGGTGCCCAGAATTCATTGCGCTACACCGCGATATTGCAAAGAATTCTGTTGCGTTGCATGGAGCGACGTGTGTACGCGCTATCCCGCAATAAAGGTCATGTGTTTTTTATAGAGTGATTGCCATGTTGCGCTTTAATCTGATCATGTGTACATAGCCACCGTCTCAACTAGGTTGTAAAGTTAGAACCTCTTTCAGGGAGAGCAGAGTTTAACACTTCATTGTGGTAAACAGGAATGAATAATCTGCTGTTACTTTTGTTTGGATTGAAATAGTTTTCTCCAAGGCTGATTTATAAAATGCAGCAATTTGTGGTTTGCATTTGTAAACTTTTTTCCTTAGTTCTTTTAGGAATACAAAACATTATATTAACTTAGGTTGCAAATTTTAATACATAAATTAAAGGTAATTAACAAGTTATAATTCCAAAGGGGTAGCTGTGTTAGTGTAGGTCAGTAAAACAAACAAGTTACAGGCTTTTATGCTGAAGCAGAAATGGGCCTGTGCATGGGTACAGAGGTCCACCCACACAGAGCAAGTTGCAGTATTGAGGTCCTACTTCTCAAAGCAATGAGTGTCTCTTGGAAGGTTTGTATAATGGGGCTATACTTCTCCATTAATTTAAACCTAAAGGGACACCATAATCTTGAAATTAAGTTATGTCTTGGATAAGGGTTAGACCAGATGCCCTTGCCGTTCCATCTAACCCTATGGTTGTATGATGTATTTAAGCTGACCTAACCCTGAGTTCCAATGGGGTAGCCGTATTAGTCTAGTTCAGCAAAACAAACAAGACGTCTAGTGGTGCTTTTAAAGACTAACCAATAAATAAATAAATAAATGCGTCAGTCTTTAAAAGCACCACTAGACACCTTGTTTGTTTTTCTAACCCTGAGTGTAGACTACAATGGGGGTTAAGGGAAAAAAATCTTTTTTGACCTAGCTAATGCCTAGATGAATTACCTACACCAATGGTAGAACCTTTATCCCTCCTTTCAGGGTAAGTCAGGGGTGTTGCCAGCCCCTGGTTTCTGGCCAGGCCTCTGCAAGTACACATGATCACAAGCTGCCCCCACAACCCTTTCAGAGACAGGGAGGGCAACCAAGCAGCTTGGGCCTGCAGTAGTGCGACCTTTACTGCTACAGCTGCAAGTGGGGCAGAGGCTCCAGCACCACAGCTTCACTTGCAGCTACAGGACCTGGCAGCTGCAGTGGCAAAGTTTGCGCCACTGCCACAGGCTAAGGTGGGCAGGCCTCAAGGCCAAGAGGGTGGGCCCTGGCCCACTTGTGGCCATGCTTCTGCTGTGTCTACATACCCTGAAGTACTTCAACTCAGCAGCAAAGCTGTAGCATTTCAAGTGTAGAGCATCCTCAATCTACAGAGCCTGACATAATAGCTCTGATATTTGAGCTGTCTCATTCAATTCAATGGGGTAGTCACCACTTCAGATGATAATTCAGATTCCCCATTATAATGATATTGACATTTAAATTATTTCCTTAATCAAAGCATGTCTAAAAGGACAAGGATAAACAGTGTGAAGACTGGATTGCACTGTAGAGACTATCACTTTTTGTTTGTTTTAAACCCAATCTATAGAGCCAAAAGACCAGAGAGCAGGGTTCCCAAGCTCCAAGGAGAATGCAATCCTGCTGAGCTGGGAATACTGATGCTCCCATCAAGGGGAGCCAAGCCTGAGAAAAACACAATAGGGCAGATGAGATCCTGTTTTGAACCAGTTCCAGAGGGGTAGCCGTCTTTAGTTCAGCAAAACAAACAAGGAGTCCTGTGGCACTTTTAAAGATAAACAAATGTATTTATTGCATGAGCTTTTGTGGGAGAAATCCCACTTTGTCAGCTGTTTCCCGCTCATGCAATAAATGTCAGTCTTTACAAGTGCCACAGGACTCCTAACTTGTTTCGAACCGCTGGCTAAAGTAGACTGAAATGAACGAGGTGGGCGGGGGACCGCTCACGATACTAGCCACTCATAGCGCAGGAAGAACCTAGGCGGGCTACAACGCAAGCTCAGCGCTGGAGCTAGGCGGGGAGGTATGTGAGAGACAAGCCAACCCGCTAATCAGAATAAGCCAAACCCGCAGCAGCAAACCAATCCGGATTTTCCCTGTGTGTTGACGTCACTTGTTGCTGGGGCGTCTTCGTACATTCCCAAACGGTTGCGTATTCCTCCGCCTGCCTCCCCGGCGCCGCACCGCACCCTGTTGTCCGCTTGCCATCGCGCGCCGGCCCCGCCTCCCGCGCAATGACGCCAAACAAACTGCGTGAGGCCCGACAGGGAGGGCACGTCGCGCGGACGCACGCGCAGTCGCAGTCGCGTTTGGGCCTGTTGCTGCGTGTGTTTCCCGCGCGCGGCAGCAGTTAGGAAGGGCCGGCGTTCGTTTTGTTGCGCAGTTTGTTTCGTCGTTTGGCTCCGCTCCAGGCCGAGGCCGCAGCCGGAGCAGGGCCATGCACCGGCAGGGCTTCCGGCCGCCCACGCCCCCGTACCCGGGCGGCGGGCCCTGGTGCGGCGGGTTTCGGAGCCCTCCCTCCCCGCGGGGCTACGGGAGCCCCCACCACACGCCGCCTTATGGCCACCGGCCTCGGCCCTACGGCAGCGGCCATTCTCCCCGAGGCCACAGCTTCCACGGCGGGTTCGGGAGCCCGTCCTCGGGGGGTCAGAGCCCGCGTAGGCCGCACAGCACCAGCCCCAGGTACTCGACTCCCTACGGCGGCAAATCCCCGGCTGGGGCTCAGCAGCGTCCGCCGCACCAGTACAAGTCCTCGCCGGGGGGCTACCAGAGGCACTACCAGGTATGGGTGGGGAGCTGCCCTGCATAGTGGGTGGGGCTGCTGCTGCGTGCCCCCTCGGTCTGTGGATGCCCTGCGTAGGAGGGAAGATCAGCTGATCCCGGGTGAGAGGGACCCCCATAATACAGAGTCAAATAAATGCCCCGCATGAGAGTGAGGAGAGAGAGTCGCGCACAGCCGATGCCTTCCCAGTTTTCCTAAAAGGAAGGAAACCGAGGCGGAGCAGAATCCCCTTCTTGGCCCTTGGGGAACTGAGAAATAGAGAAGGACCCCAGGGATATATATTCTGTTCCTCCCACCCCCATACTGGCATTTGAAGTGGGGGGAGAAAGCAACATGCAAACTCAATATTCTTCTTTTCCCTTACGTTAGTTTTTTCTAATTTTTACTGAGCTTTTGTTTTTAAGAGCTGAGGTTCAATGTTTGTAACTTTGGCTGGGTCCCGTAATGGGAGATTGGGTGCAGTCCAGCATGGGATGCTGCTAACATGACTTTAAAAAAAGACAAAAACATATGTTTTCAAGCAGAGTTAATAACCTTGCCTAGTTGTTAAAGGAACATCAGGAGGAGATGGGAAATACTGTCTAAATGATGCTTTGGGTTTTTAAGCTTCCAGTTATAAAGCGATGAATTGCTATATTAATCTCTGAATTGTAGTTAGTTTCTGTATGGGGCTAATAGTTAAAATAAAACCTGTGTGAGTGAAATATTGCTTAGATAGCAATGTCATGACTTTTGTACTTCATGTCTTGAACTTTTTCTTTAAAAAAAACCTTCAGAGTAGGGGACAGTAGTGGGGAGGGCTGAGAACAGCTGTAGAGAACACTTGGCCAAACATGAATGTACTAATTTTTTAAAACTTAATCGGGTAAAAATTGGACACTGTCAAAGCCGTATAAAACATCTCCATTCCCAGTAATGGTGCTTAATAAGCTGTGCATGGGTCTTTGTGCTAAATCACTCCACCTTTGCATTTTCAGAGTGGCTATTGGCATGGGACTGTGTTTGTAGCATTGGATGCTATGAATAGTTAGTTGAATTTCTCTAAAGTTGTTGGTCAAGTTATTTTGTTCACAATGTATTCTTTGTGGGAGTAAGGGAATAAAAGGTTGGAATTTGCAATGGAGGAAGGGATTGAGATACTAATGTGAATAAAAGGTGTGGAGGGGGCAGTTAAGAAAAGGAATTTAAACTTCATGCTGGTACATACTTAAAATATTTAGTAAAAGTAACAATAACTGTTCGTTGAGGAGCACTAGTAGCGACTCAAATAGACAAATTCCAGAGTGGTAGCCATGTTAGTCTGTATACATCAAAAACAACAAAAGTCCTGTGGCACCTTAAAAACTAACTGATTTCTTTGGGCATAAGCTTTTGTGGGCTGCAACCCACTTTGTCAGACACATGAAGTGGAAACTACAGTTAGGAGGTATATATACCCTTGAAAGGGGGAGAAACATAATGGGGAGGGCAAGTGCTAACAGTCAATTCAGTTAGGGTAGATGAGGCCCATTGACAAGTTGATTAGAAGGTGAGAATGTGTGAACAGGGACAATTACTTTCTTTAGTGAGAGAACCATTTGAAGTCCCTGTTCAGATCCAGTCTGACTGTGTCAAGTTAGCAGATGAGTTCAAGCTCTGCAGTCTCACACTTTTTTTTTTTTTTTTTAATTTTTTTTTTTTTTTTTAAGTATGACGGCTTTCAAGTCTGCTAGAGTGCCCAGGGAGATTGAAGTGCTCTACTGGCCTATGGATGTTTGATATCTGACTTGTGTCAATGTATTCTTGTGTAGGGACAGTACAGTTTGGCCAGTGTACATGGTAGAGAGGCATTGGTGTCCCATGATGGCATATATGACATTAGGAAATGTGCAAGTGAATGAGCTCTTGATGGTGTAACTGATGTGGTTGGGACCAGTGATGGTGTCACTGGAGTCGATGGGCAGGCAGAGTTGGCAACGAGGTTTATTGCAGGGATAGGTTCCTGGGTTTGGTATTCTTGCTGTATGGTGTATGGTTGCTAGTGAGTATTTGCTTCAGGTTGGGGAGCTGTCTGTAAGCAAGGATAGGCCTGCCTCCCAAGGCTTGAGAGAGTGAGGGATCATCTTCTAAGATAGGTTGTAGATCTTTAATGATGTGTTGGAGAGATTTTAGCTGGGGGCTATAGGCGACGGCCAGTGGTGTTCTGTTGTTTTCTTTGTTGGGTCTGTCCTGTAGTAGGTGACTTCTGGGTACCTGTCTGGCTCTGTCAATCTGTTTCTTCACTTCCCCAGGTGGGTACTGTAGTTTTAAAAATATTCAAAAGTGTTCCTGTAGGTGTTTGCTTCTGTCTGGGGAATCGAAGCAAATGCAATTGTAACTTAGGACTTGGCTGTGAACAATGGATCGTGTAATGTGTCCATGGTGGAAGCTGGAGGCATATGAATTGTGGTCAATTGGTTTTCGGTATAGGGTGGTGTTAATCCGACCATCCCTTATTTGTATTGTGGTGTCCAACAAGTGGATTCCTTATGCAAACTGGTCCAGGCTGAGGTCAATGGTGGGGTGGAAATTGTTGAAATCCCAGTGGAATTCTTCAGTGGACTCTTTCCCATGGGTCCAAATGACGAAAATATCATCAGTGTAGTGTAGGTAAAGGAGAAGTACTTTAGGACAAGATTTGAGGAAGTGATGTTCTAAGTCAGCCATAAAAATGTCGGTATACTGTGGGGCCATACGGTTACCGACAGCTGTGCCACTGACTTGAAGGTATATAGGTCGTCTCCAAATCTAAAGTACTTGTGGGTCAAGATAAAGTAGCAAAGTTTAGCCACTAGGTGTGCCATGTCATCAGGAAATCTGTCCCTGCTGGCTTGTAGTCCATCTGTGTGCGAAATGTTGGTGTAGAGAGCTTCTACATCCATAGGGGCTAGGATGGTGCTTTTTGGGAGATCGTCGATGGATTGTAGTTTTCTCAGGAAGTCAGTAGTATCATGAAGACAATTGCCATACTTCAAGAAAAGAACTTCAAAAACAGACTGCAGCGTGAAACTGTAGAGCTGGAACTCATCTGCAAACCTGACACAATCATATTGGGTCTGAACAGGGACTTGGAATGGTTATCTCTCTACAGAAAGTAATTGTTCCTGTTCACACATTCTCACCTGCTAATCAGCTGTTGTGAATGGGCCTCATCTACCTAACTGAATTGACTTTAGCAGTTGCCCTCCCCGTTGTAGTGTGTGTGTGTGTGTGTGTGTGTGTGTGTGTGTGTGTGTGTGTGTG
>ML685756.1:7866306-8055484 GCA_007922175.1 Pelusios castaneus | reverse complement strand
TGTGTGTGTGTGTGTGTGTGTGTGTGTGTGTGTGTGTGTGTGTGTGTAAAAAAAAAATAAAATATCCACTTCATATATCTGACAAAATGGGTTGCAGCCTATGAAAGCTTATAGCCAAAAAACTTCATTAGGCTTTAAGGTACTACAGAACTTTCATTGTTTTTTCAGAAATAGACAGAGGAGAGAACTTATATTGTGGCTTAAGTGTTACTACCCAGAATTGCATCTATAATTGATTAGGCCCCTGGGTTCAGTAAAGCTGTTTCATAATGACCTCTGGAAAGAGAATGACTCAAAGCAAGATACGATGATATGTTAGTCGTGGAAGAGTACTAAGCAGTTTGATTCCATTGTCTGTTCAAAAGTGTGTTACTTTTATGGAGACTAATTCCTTCTTTCTCATGTAACCCATCACAGCTGAGAGAGACATCAAAATCTCCAAAGCTTGTAATACTACTGTCATCTCCAAGTTTAGGAACCTAGAAAGACCATCTAAATCTTTCTTCTGGAAACAGGAGCTAGAAAAGGCAGTTGTTAACAGTATTTCTTAGATTTTGCACTTAACACCTAATAGTATGTTTTTCAAGCATAAAAAATGAACACAGTTGAATTTGCACCCTCAATTACCATAACCTTTTCTAAAAAGGACAAAAAAGCTTAAAGGGAAATAGTACAAAGTATAGGTTTGTTATAATTATGCTCATTTTTAAAACAGTTTGAATAATTGCCTGTTCGTGTCTCATTATAGGACTACTTTGGTTAGCTTTGACTTAGTTTTCTACCATAAGAATTTGTATTTCCACTACCACCTTATTATGCTAACTCGATTAACTGTTTGAACATAATAGTCACTAGCAAGACTTTAGAACACAGACTCCATCAGGGGAATGTTTCCATTGCTGACAGTGGTGTTAGCCCTGATTATCCCATCATTAGGGGGTTGGAAAAATTTGGAGATGGGACACAAAACTTCAGCACTATTGCAGGAAGTATAAAATAGGGGCTGAAAACTCTGGGCTCTTCTGTGCTGGCAGATAAACTTTTTCAGCACTAATTGAGAGAAAATTAGGCAGGGGGGTGACTTGCTCTTTTTCCGGGCACTATTATCAATTTAAAATCATGTTGTTAAAGCGTGTCAGCAAGAGACAGTTTTCCTTGTGGAGACAAAGCATGAGGTTTTCTATTCAAAGGAGGATTGATGTGAGAACAGGTTCACTACATAGCTAACAGAAGTGGAACTAGATAGTGTTACCCACTACTGTTCTGATATTTCTCTCCCTTTCACCCCAGACTTACAGTAATAAAAAAGAGTTAACACTTATTTGTATTTAGCTACCTGTCAGGGTTAATATTTTAAGATATGAACTTCTACATACATAGGGAGTTATTTCAGAATAGTGATTTTTGATTAACAATGTGTGAAAGCTCTTATTCCAGAATGAGTGTTATATTCCAAATTAACTTAATCCAAAATGGTACTCTTACCATATCAACACATGGAATTAGTCAGGAGTAGCTAACCCCTTCTAACTTCACATCACACCTTATTCCAGATTTGAGTTTTATGTCTAGACAAGTCCATTAGTATTTTAAATACATTTCTCCAACGCTGTCATCCCTTCAAAACATTTACTATGCATCCATTTATGTCATCGTTTTTGAGTTGGGGTAAATTCATTGTTTTCTGAATGCTGAGAATTAGGCCAGAATATTACAAAAAGAATAAAGATTTACTGGGCATGGTGATTGGAGTGATTAGATTACATTTTAAAGAAGCGAAGCATGTCTTTGATCAATCTTTTTGAAGTCTAGAAGACAGAGCTTCACTCTTTAATATGCATGTTTAAGTGAGTGTCTTCTAATGCCAGTCATCTTGATAGTTTTTATTGGCTTGGTCTAGGGCACACTTGTAAATCTGCTAATATTTCATGGAAAGGTTTGTAAAACAAGTAATTATTCTTGTGTTTATATATTTTTCTTTCATCTGCCTTCCTTATGACTTGGAACACTTAAACAAAAATTGTCGCATCACTTTTATTCTACTTCTCCACTTGTAGTTATTCTGTTTGACATCCTAGTCGTATCCACATAACTTAATTGTGATGACATGTAGAACTAAGGCATGGGGTAAAAAAGATAATGTTCTTTAAGATGGCTTATGCATGTTCCTATTATGTCATGTACTCCCCAAGCCATCAAACTTCAGATTCTCTCTGGAAAAATTACTATTGTGACTACCCCTTGTAGCACCTAATTCTTAGAATTTAGATTTTAGCATAGGGAATCTCCAATATTCTCAGTTCCTTCTCTGTAGTTAGGCATAGGGACCATCTCTGTATGGAAGGAAAACATGTTGCTGTCTGATAGCATTAGATACATAGGCCTGGGCTTAATTGCCATTGACAAGAAATATGCAGGCTATGTAAAGTAGCTTGCATATCTCATGTTGACCTACTTACATTCACATAGCACAATATCTTCATGGTGCTGCATTGAAAGAAGATGCTATTCTGTTGACACAGTGTTCCTTCTTTTGGGGAGGAACCAGAGAGCCTATCTGGGAACATCTGAGCAGGTCTCCGTGATCTGCTTCATTGATAGCTGCAGAGCCAGCAGTGTAGACATAGTTTGTGCCATTGTTTAGATTCCTAGTCTATGTCTGGTCTCAAGTCCTTCCTTCCAAATTTGAGTTTAAAATCCTATTGTTGTTGTGTGAAGAACCTATATATACACAAAAGGAAACTAACCTTACAGAGAAAAGTGTGAAATTAAAAGTACCCAATGCCATCAGATTCACAAACAAACTGAGGGATAAAGGGAGAAATCTCTCATCTTTATTATAGTTCTTTCTTAGGTTATATCATTGTAACAGTCAGTGAGTAAGTTGATGCACCTTTAATGTAACTTGTCTGTGCTTTGACAAAATTCAAAGTCTCAGAAGAACCAACAGATACCTAATTAGCTGTTGTAGGCGGTTTGTGCTGCATTTAATTCACAGATTTATGTGGGTAACAATACCAAAAGTTGGTTATCCAAAGAAAGGAATCTTTTATATAGACCTTGAAAAAGAACTGGTTTAACCTAAATACTGAGTTCTTTACTGTAAGCTTCTTGGATCAACTGTGTCACTGTCTACTTTGTATAGTGCAGATTAAACACTTAGCCTGTAAATACTTTGTAATGTCTGGATTTTGCTCTTTTTAATTAGTTCTTTGTAAACTCTTTTCTGACCGTGTCTACTCCTTATTTTGTTGCTCAGCTTTTAAAAAATTTAAAGTTTTTTAGAACAGATGATCTTAAAACCAACACACTAAAAGGAACAGAACAAGTACAGAAGTAATTCAGATTGGTCAGACTTCTTGTATGAGGTATTTTAAGCACCGTGAATGCATTTGTTTTCAAAAGGTTGGGTGGTCACTGTATCTACTACCAACCTTTTGCAAACAAATGCATTCACGGTGCTTAAAATACCTCATACAAAAAGTCTGACTAATCTGAATTACTTCTGTACTTGTTCTGTCCCTTTTAGTGTGTTGATTTTAAGGTCGTCTGTTCTAAAGAACTTTTTTTTAAAAAATTTTCAGTCAAGACTAAAAGATCAAATCAAAACCTATCTACACCAGCTTTTCAGGCCCCAGTGCGATTCAAACCAGTAACTACTGGGGTCTCAGGCTCCAGCCCTAACCCCTGTACCACAAGGCCCAGATGCCTGGCAGGCTTTGTGCTGGGTGCAGGTTGTCATTAAAACTTATAAACATGCCATCTGCTTGAGAAAGGGGGGAAAGCAGAGGGAATAGAGACAGGAAAAGCAAAGTTAACATAAAGGTCATCTAATTAGTCCTGTTTTAGGCCTGGCAGGCTATTAAAAATAGTACCAGTAGTTTCTTTCTTCATTTATATACCAGCATGAAGAGAACATTTATTTTAAACAAGCTTATTCTTCTATACTAGTACATCACTGTTCCCAAGAAAAAATTGATATACAGTGGTACCTTGACTTACGAGTGTCTCAACTAGCGAGTTTTTCGAGATACGAGCCGTCTCTCGGCCGATTTTTTGCTTTGAGTTGAGAGCTAAAATTCGGGTTACGAGCCCGAGCTTCAGATAACCCACCGCTAGGTGGCGCAGTGAACGCTGCAACATCCGCCCAGCATTTGACATATGAGTAATTTGAGTTACGAGCTCTGTCACGGAACGAATTAAACTCGTAAGTCAAGGCACCACTGTATATAAAAACTCTTTTGAGGAAGATACTCTGTGGCAGTGCTTATCACTAGCAGATGAAACTTGAAAGGTCTGCTACATTAGAGGAAAACTTTCATTTTAATTAGTCCATTAAATGTTTCTTTACCTGATGGTTTTCTTCCAAAGGGATCACCCAGGACATCTACTCCATTTGGTACAGCGCATGGCAGAGAGAAAAGAGTGTCTAATGATGTGGAAAACTATTACAGACCTTCAATGCTTGAGGACCCCTGGGCTGGCCTTGAGCCAGTTTCTGTTAAAGACATAAACCAACAATACAGCAGTGATCAGACAACATATACTGGTAAAA
The DNA here is from genome assembly GCA_007922175.1 of Pelusios castaneus. Taxonomy (NCBI): domain Eukaryota; kingdom Metazoa; phylum Chordata; order Testudines; family Pelomedusidae; genus Pelusios; species Pelusios castaneus. Next base: position 8,050,929 of record ML685756.1, on the reverse strand, counting down.
AAGGGAGGTATTTCAGTTAACATTTCTAAAAGCCAAATAACTACATCTGTCAGGAAAACTTTGGGACAAAATCTTTACACTTACAAAAGATGAACAATAATCAAGACCCTAGCTATTGCTTTTATTTGAGCAAATGTCCACCATTTTATCTGACTTTTTTTTTTACGGCATTGAATATTTTTATGTATCTGGAGGGAAAAGTAGTGGTGGGACAATATCTGTTTCTGGCACTTGGAAGTGCCTAGCAGCGTTAAAGAACACAGTGTTCTTCAATCACCAGCAATTGATTTGTCTGTTAAAACAGGTTTCCATATATATACTACTTCCATGCCAGATTGTTAATCTAATTTTTATTAACTCCAATGAGAAGTGGTATTTTTTATGTTTGTGTTTTTAAAATGAAATGTGGAAATACAAATAAAGAAAACCTTTGTAAATCCTTATTTTGTAATGTAAAAAATATTTTAGGCCTTTTTGTTAAGGTGTACTCATCAAAAAACTAGTGAAATTAATCATTCTGTAAATATAATGCTTGTGTGCTAGAGTTAAACTTTGATTTTGTGCACAATTTTTTGTTAATTCTAGTGTAAAACAAGTGAAACATAACTTTTAGCCATCTCAGGAAACTAATGTATTGTATTTGGAAAGTTAATTTGTTAAACCAGCTCTTGAAAGATAAATGTCTGGAATCATGGTATGGATTTTTTTTTTGTTGGGGGGTGGGGGAGAGGAGGTGTTTGTTTGGTTTATATTTTAAAGGATTCAGATTTGGAAACAAAAGAAGAAATTTATGGATTATAGCAAACAAATCTCTCTTCTGGCATGTAAAGTTTAACATGCACATAAATATTAGATAATTAAATGAATGCAAAGATGCCTTGTTCTAATTTTTAGAATAGTGTATATCTAGTGATGAATCAAATTCAGTTTGTATGATTAGATAATTGAGTTCAGTACATACCATAACACTTCACTCTTAAATTGTCCCTTAGCATTTATAACTCTCTTCTGACTAGTTTCTTAATCCAAAATTAACATTTCTGCTTATGAGAGCCTTTTTACCATTTTTTGTACTATTACAGGTTATACAAAAGCTTTTTTTAGGGCTTATCTATACACGAGTTGGACACTCTCTTCTTTCCAGAATAAATAGGGGATAACACCATGTGCAGAAAAACTCTTAATGTGACTTATGTTTGTAGTAGTGTTTGAAAACTTTGAAAATACTTGAGGGATTATGGTTGGAAGTATCAGTATTTATTTTATCTTTATTATTATGCTGGGTTTTAAATGTAGATTACGGGTGAAAGCTTACTAAAAGGAAGCGTGGGGTCATTTTTAAAATGCAACACTAAGTTTGGGTGCTTCATAAAATTTCAGAAAAATGACCTTGGTAGCTGTAAGCTTCACATAACCTATGATTCTCCCCCCAGCAAGTTGTGTGTGCACATTGCAGCGAGCACTACTCAATACGGCTTGGAAAGTTGTAGCTCCCATATAACGGGAGCTTTGCTTAAGTGAGTCTGCTAGGGAACATCCCTTAAAAAGCTTGTGAAATAGCCCTTAAATGTTTACAGAATTCTTCTGTACTGTCTGTGTAATATCAAGAATACCCATACCCTCATTCCAGAATCAAAACTGGTTCTCTGTTAACTGGCAGCTATTGGTGATGTATCATTACAAACTGTGCTCTTTTTTATCTTTTTTATACCAGCAGGACTGAGATGACTTAAAAAATAAGTAAACTTTGGAAAGTTTTATAAAACTAAAAACAATTAAATGTACCATCATGAAAAGTGAAATATTAAGCTTTGCTTTTTTAATCTGCTGGCCTGTAAAGCTCAAACAAAAAAGTTGGAAAGTGCTTTACCAAATCATTTCTTTTACTATTCCATATTTAATTCAGTGCAGTTTCTTTTTAATAAGGTGCTCTATGCTCTTGAGAAACAGACTTGGTGGTATTGAATGCTCTTTAAAAACTCAAATTATAAATGCTCCCAGTTACAGATATGAGAAGAAACTGAGTTTGGGAAAGGAAAGATTTGTAATGGAAGAGACTGTAAGAGGTGCAACTACTTTTCAGTGGCCCAACATCAGCTACAATTGCGCTGTGTAAAGATGCATTTTTCACTTTGGCTTTACATTTTAACCTACCTGCCACTGGATTTGGGTCTCAGAGGAAGTGGATACAGTTCCAGAAAAAGAAAATGTCAGGAAACTATTTTGAGAAGTATTCTTAAATTAAAATAGGTCTTCGTGCCATCTGTTATGTTGCCGCTCCTGTGCATGTCAGGATATGACCCAACATTTCTGATAAAGTACATCAAACTGCCAGACTCAAGAACTCAACCAAGAATCGGCAAGAAATATAAATAAAATCTTTTTCTAAACTCTAACTCCACCTTTCACTTAATGTGAAGAGTTTGGTCATCTTACTCTACAGTTAACTGATAAGTTTCAAAATGTCATTGTTAAATAGTTGTGACTAAAATGCATGAATTCTTATCCATGGCAGTAAAGATAATGTTCTTAAAGCCACGTTTAAGCTTTGATTTATTTTCCAAGCTATTTCAGAAGCCTGAAAAGACTTGTTTTCCCCACTGGTTTTGCCATTTTTTCATGTGGCAAACATTCTTTCTCCCATGTGGTGCTAATGGAGCTGGAATACAAGACTTCCTCATTTGTTTATGAAGCTCATGCCTGATATCATGGCTCTAGGAATAGTATTTGTTAGTGCAAATGTGAATATGCCATGAGGAAGCACGGATGCATTGTCTCTTTGGGAGCTCTGTAAAAATGATCCCTGTGTTTTGTTGAGTACACTCTTCCCTTAAGGAAAAAAGAAAATAAGGGGAATATTTCTTCCCTAGCAGATTTCGAACATTTTAAGGTAAGTTATGTTTAGGGGTTTTTTTGTCTTTGTTTTAATGTTGTTTTATCCATCCTACTATGTTCACTTTTAGTCCTTTGTTCATGGAGCTTTCCTGATAATTTAGTTTTTTCAAGTCTTTGCATAACTCCAGAGCAGTACAACTACTTTTGACAACTCTGAAGCAAATATCTAATTTGACACACTGGTATTCACTATTCTCACTCATTAAAATTAACTTGTTATTGCTCACACCAGCAAATGGGAGAGATCCTCAACTGGTTTAAATTGTCACCTCCATTGAATGGAATTATAAAAACTTATACCAACAGAGGACCTGTCCCAAAGGGTATATGATGTTACTTAATGGTGGTGAAAATAATTCAGGTTTTGATTTTATATAAATAGTTAGACTTATTCTTCACCTATGTTGGGTTACATTTATTAGTAGTAGCTTGGGTTAAGGTAGCACCCAAAAATGTTAGGCAATTTGCAACATTGAATTCATTTCATGTTCATTCTGAGAGCATCAGAAAGTGGTTATTTAATTTACTATATTTGTCAGACTGTGTTATTGTTTAAACTTTGAGCAATCAAATGTATTAACTATTTGATATGAGGTATTTATTTCGCACTTATTTAAAATATCGATACTTTGCAGGAGGAAAAGACATGGGCAGCAGAGTGGATGACTGCTTTTGCAGCATCTATCTGATCCTGTTTTTCATTCATTAAATGAAATATCCTATTGAAAGATATGAGAAAACATACACAACTTATCTGTTACAATTTTGAGGGACACTTCAACACTCAGAACATGGCAAACTGAATTTGTTTTTCCCCTGAATAATAATGGAAAGATCTTGATTCTGAAAAGGTTACTATGTGCGTTTAACAAACTCATTGACTTCCAAAAGGGTTGCTTATGAATAAATCTTAAGCATGTGTGTAATTCCCTAGGATCTAGGTTGAAGTCGTGCCACTCCCCAGAGTTCAAACACTATTAGCTATCTTGTCTTTCCTGCAAATAAAAGTTTTTATAGTAACAATTCTTCTGGATTCAGATGCATGATCTTTTAAACGTTTTGTATTATACAGGACTGCCTAGAATCAAATTAAACTGATTTATAGTCTTTCTCCAAATGTATATTTAGATGAGTCCCATGCTGCTTTCCCCTAACTCCAGTCCTTCTCTCCCATGCTGCCTTTAAGAAAGGGGAGATCTACTATATTATAAAGAATCATTTGTTGGATTTTTTACCCAGTTTTTCTTCTATATAATTTACACAAACTCAGTTATCTTACTTAAGGTAGGTCAGTTGAGTTATTCTCAAAACCTGAACACTAAGGCAAGGAAATCCGCAATTTTCAAAAAGAAAATGTTCATATTTTTTCCAACTTGCTCATCCCACCCTTTTTTCTCACAGTTGACAACTCCACCATCCATTCTTCCTTGGATACTTCTGTCATACCCCTCAAGGCTCCTGTCAAATCCTGTGAGCCTAGGATTTTCCAGTGGTAACACACAAACAACCAAAAAAAACCCTTATTCCATACCTTGATTCCTTTTCTCTAGACTGTTTGAAAATCAGCTTTTTTTTCTTCTTCTAAGCCTTCTTCTCTGAGGAAGTATAAAAACATTTTTTTCCCCCAAACACCATTCTGGCCATAGTTACACATTTAAAAAAAAAATTAAAATTGGCACATCACGCGCTATTATAACTTTGCTCCCTCTTTATCAGGTCACCTCAGACTTGAAAGGCAGGAGGGATCAGTATGTTCATGTAGTTTGATCTGCACAGCAAAGGCTATGTCTTAGTGGGCAATCTCTGCATCAAGACCATGACTTTTGTTTGAACCATAGCAAATCTCTTAGGGTGCATCTACACTGGCAACTTAGGTTGACTTAAGGACGCTTAAGTTGACCTACACAAAGCCGCATCCACACTGGCCTTTTAAGTTGACTTAAGCGCTTCCGAAGGTCGACTTAATAACACCCCCTCTGAAGGTCCACTTAAAGCCAGTGTCAACAGGGAATAGTGCCAAGTCTACCTTATTAGGTCAACTTAAAGCCAGTATGGAAGTGTAGACATAGCCTTAGGGAGATACCCAATCTTCACTTAAAGATTTCAGGTGAAGTCATTGCAGTCAGTTACCCTCCCTTTTAAAAAATTGCCCCTCATTTCTAGCCTGAATTTGTCTAGCTTCATATTTTAAGCAAGGATCATGTTACATATTTTTCAGCTAGGTGAAAGAGCCATCTACTTTAGAAATCTCTTCCTTATGTAGGTACTTGTGGATGGTGATCATTATCCCATAATCTTCATGTCAGTAACCCTAAATCGTGGTTCTGAATTTCACCAACTCCTATTTTCCAGACCACAAATCGTTCTTAAACTTTTTTCTGAACCTCCTCCCATTTTTCAATATTTCTTTTGAAGTGTGAACACAAACTAGATCCATTATTCCAGTAATGATCTCAATAATACAACGTACAAATGCTAATGTAAATATCACCCAAAACCCCTTCTCACATCTGTTTAACAAATGCATTTATTGCATGAGATTTCATGGGAGAAAAATCCCACTTTGTCAGACACTTGAAACTGAGGAACTTACAGAATGGGAGCAAAATAAAGGCAGGGAAGTGTAAGTCATAGGATCAGGTCAGACTGTTACAGCAAATCAAAGCAGTAGTTAGGATTCAAACAGTGAGTACAGCAATTAGCAGGGAGGTGGGAAGAAGGAGGGGAAGACAAGGAAAGCAAAATTACCTGTTGTAATGGGAAAAGAACCCATAGTCTCTAGTCAGCCCTGAGTTCACAGAGTCAAATCTGCATATGAATTCTAGTCCTGCGGTTTCTCTTTGAATGGAATCCTAACAACTGCTTTGATTTGCTGTAACAGTATGACCTGATCCTATGACTTACACTTCCCTGCATTTATTTTGCTCCCATTCTGTAAACTCCCCATCTTCCAGAGTCTGACGAAGTGGGATTTTCTCCCACGAAAACTCATGCAATAAATAAATTTGTTAGTCTTTAAAAGTGAACTAGACTAACACGGCTACCCCTTTGACACTTCTGTTTGACATTTTTCTACTTATGCATCCAAGTATTACATTCGCCCTCCCAGTCACAGCATCACACTGGTAACTTACGTTTAGCTGATTATCAACCATTACTCCTAAATCCTTTTCATTGGCAGTCCTTTTCAGAATACTATCTTCTGTCCTGTGTGACCTACATTCTTTGTTCCTAGAGACAACCTTGCATTTGGATGTATTAAAACACACACCTGAGGTTCACCCTTTAATTTACTCATTCAGCTCTTGAGATGTTATTCAGCATAGCATCTAAAATAAACTACTGTAAGAAAGATTAACATTCCATGGAACAAAGTTGCTAATGGAACATGCCCTCTTTGAGTATTTAGCTACTGTATTTGCTTTCTATAAAATTTCTGTCCTTGCAGGTGGCTTCATAATATGCATCTCATCAGCAAAGGGTTTGGAACAATTAGTAGTTCTTTCATGCAAATTTCCTTTCATCTGAGTTCAGTGACAAGGTAGAGATCAAATGAACCCGAGTTTATTTTTACAAAATGATGTATAAACAAGAACATCTGTTTACCATCACTATATTCTCCCCTTCCTTCTGATAAAGAGAAGCTTTACAATTCAGATTCAATTAGAATGAAAACTCAACTTGAAAAGTGTTTCAAAATATAATACAACAGAAATCAAGCCTCCACAGCTAACTGGCTATTTCATGCATTAAGGAAGCCAGTAATAAGAGGTCTAACATGCTTAATGTGATGATCATTCAGCTAGATTAATGGGCTGAAAAAAGTCTGCCTCTTCAAGAATGGGTAAGATTAGTAACATGGAAATGTATTCATTGCTTCAGCAAGCATTATTGCAAATCAGATGTTAGGCCTTCAGGTGATATGGCTGTATGAGTTTTATATGCACTGCTACTTGAAATTGGTATAGAAATTAGGCAGAGAATGGAAGCTTGGGAACTTTTCAAATGTACCCATAGGCTTTAAACACACAACATCCACTATCTTAAAATGCCTAAATCACCCACTTTTGAAAATCCTAGTCTTAATCCTTAGCTATAATCTGGGGTTTCATTTATTTTATAGACTGCTCCAGAAAGCTCACCTGGAAATTTTATTCAGTCAATTTTGTATTTGCTTTCCCCCTTTTTTGTTGATGTATAAATTAGTCTGTTCAAGAAAATTTGTCTAGTTTACTTGATAAGCTAATCATATTAGCAACTTGAGGGAATGATAAACAGTATGTGCTTTGAAATTTGAATAGAAAATTTAGCATGCTAATCAGTCACATGTGCCTGCAGAGCATAAAATACAGTGACAAAAGATATGGCTGGAGTGGCATTGTAGAATCCCGATTTACAGGTAAGGTTCTGGATTTCCTTTCCTTTTCAGTGGACAAGAAGATCAATCGTGTTTTCCAATGAAAACTTTCTTGATGGTATGATACATATTTAGTTTACACCATGGACTATTACAACGGTCTGAACTTAAAACATGGTGGAAAGAAAAACTAAAGTGTTGAAAAGAAAAGATACTTAAATAAGAACATCACTTCCAATGCTTTTCTCCTCCTCCCGACCGCCATTCCCTAACTAAACTTCCAGCTACAGCCTGGAAACCACAGCATCTCAAGCCTGACTAGATACTGGCCTTGTCTATTTCCCCACTATAGGATAGATATCCTTTGAATATTCACTAGACTGCACACTTTGTGATGGACATGAAAAAGTTGCTCTTTTCTGTATCAGCTCAGTCTCCCTAAACCTTATTCTTGTACATACGGTGGACCGTAGGCCTGTAAATTCATATAGGACCCAATTTTTTCATGGGACTTTTGTTACTGCACACGAATCCCTTAACAAGCCAGCACCCCATTTCAGATTCCCTATTTGGTTTACTTGGTCTGATACTACTAGGTAGTGACAGAATGAACTGCTCTCCTAGTTCTCTAGTTGGAAAAGTCTTAGGTGGCTCCATTTCTTGCTTACACTATGCATATTTAATTGCCAAAAGCAAGGTAGCTGGAGTAAATCAAGAGGGAAGAAGACTTTTCCACCACCAGAACTGTGAAGTTGTTCAGTGTAAGCTACTCCAGCCGAGTGGCTTTTTGGGCCCCTGTTCCTTCAGCCTGCCCCCAAGCGCTGCACTGGATACAGACTGCACAGTCCATGCTGTCTCTACAACCTGAAATATTCTGCCTTCTCTTGCCCAGTGAACCCTATTGGTTCTGTTGCCAGAAGCCTTCAGCACCTCTCAAGGAAGAGTGATTTACTGCTGGGTTCAAATATATATTTTAGCAGCACCAATTAGAAAAGCTAACTAGGGTCAAGACATTATGAGTTTTTCTTTGATACTTGGAAAGCACCCCTTAAGCAAACTGTCTACTAGAGAATGTATCTTAGGCACATACACTACCAAAGTTCTTGTTCCTCTATGAATTACAGATTTAAAATCTTGTGTGGTATTTCTCCCCTGCGACTCAGTGAAGAACTATACAATTTCTATCCATTGCTGACAAGGTAGACAATGCTCTCTAGGCAATGATTTTTGGTCACCTTTGGCTACCTGGTGCAAGAAGGCTAATAGCAAAGGTTCTGACAAATGAGGGAGACTCCTGTGTAGCTCTGGAAATAGCTTTAATCACTTATTCTTGCATTCTTTAAATATAAATTCACTTTATGTATATAACTTTTCTTTCAATACAATAAGCATTATGCAGTCCTTTTGAGACAGGTCAATCCTATTCCACCATTTTACAGATGGGGAACTTGAGGCAATGAGAAGGGGCTAGATCAACAATGGTATTTAGGTTCCTACCTGCCTCTAAGTCCAACATTTAGGTGCCACTGAAACCTCAGCTTAGCAGGCTGCCACCAACCACAGTCCACCTAAATAGACATGCACAAGGCTTCCTAAGTTCTAGGAGCACTCCACAATAAAGCTCTTCAGAGGCCTGACTCATGTCTAAACCTCACTGGCATTCTCAAACTAGACATTCCCTTATCTTTTACCTGCAGGGCCCAATCCCCAAAGGCATTCTCTGAGAACACTTGCAGGATGGGGCTCCACACAGAAAGCCAGCTTTGGAATTTTGTGCATCTCCAGCCATCCAATAACAAAGGTTAGATCACTCCTGTGATGTGGAAAACGTGTTTTCAGTTCCTTCATCTGTCTGGTTTGAACTCAACCTCAGGACTCCAACCTCTCTGTTGAACACACTAATGGAGTGACTGTTGGCATTTGCTCCTCAACTCTCCTAGTAGACCTTTTCCACTCTATACAAATAATTCATTGGGCCAGAGAGAGAGCAAATGACTCTATAGCCCAATGGTTAGGACACTCACCTGGGATGTAGGAGAGTCAGGTACAAGTCCCTACAAGTATTTTCTGACTCTAGCCTCAGTTCCAAGATTTTCTGCTATATAGCAGCAAAACAGAGTAAGAATCTGCGTTACTAACTTGTAATCCCTTCCTCTAATTACTAACTAGTGATTCCAGTAAGGAGGCGATTTCAGAATTTGGTTTTAATCTTTTAGCTTTTGTTTATACATTCCACAAAAACACTAGCTATTCCTGTGATACCTGATTCTGCTGCAAACCTCCATATACCACCCTCACTGATAGTCTCCTAGAACCTGACGCAAGCCTGCATATCTGCTTTCACTTATTTCCTAGTAAGTGACCACTGTTTCTGATCTGAAGAGTTTGTAGGTGCTCTTCAGCAATCTTACCTTTTGCAAACTACATGCAGTGGTGATTTCTCATTTTGCTAGTGTGCAATAGCTTAAAACCATTAAGAAGCTTAATGATTTTGTTATTAAAATGTTCATTACTAGTACACATATCCATACCATCCATCATTTTAGGAAATTTGGGTAAAAATAAACCTCTTGAAATGCAGATAGTAAAACCAGCTATCTCCTTATGGTAGAGAAAGGAAATTTTGTTTCTTCTGAATAAAATTTAAAGATTTAAAGTAAAATTCTGGATAAAACTCCCATTGTCTTCTTTAGGGCCAGGATTTCAGCTTTCATACCTAATGTTAAAGTCTGCAGGAATTAAATGTTACATTATTATAATAAGACTCTTTTGTTAATTTTACATGCAGGACAATGCAGAAGTTTAGGTTGCACCATGACTTGCTCTAAAATAAGGACAAGAATACTTGTACTGGTGAATTTTACTACACCTGGAAAAAATTTAAGCAGTAATCTCTGTAATTATTGAAGTTTCCAGTGCATGATTCCCAGGCAATTAGCACTGAATAAGCCAGTCATTAGCTATATTAGTCATTAATTTCAAAGAGCTTTTTTATTCTCTTTATAACTGGTCATTTTATAACTAAAGAAATCAATAGTGTAGCCAACCAGCTGCTCTGTCTCATGGAAAAAACTGTTGTGCTCCTATTTTCCATTAGCCTGAAAGCAAAAATCTGAAGGTTTCTAATATATTCCATAATCTGTGTGTTTATTTGGCACATATGAAAATGTTGCCAATATTCCAGCAATATAGTTTAATTACAGTTTGTTAACCATTTTCTTGGCGGTAAGATCTTTCTGAAATAACTTTTCTGCACTCCTTAGTTGCTCAGGTTTATGTTTACTATATAATTTTAGGACATTAATCTGTATGAAAGTCTTTGCTTGAAGATAGACAGAACATGTCAAACATGATTTAGAGTGACCAGATTTACCATGAATTGTTGCATTCAAGTTTTTAGTAGCGTGTGGTGTTCTATATTGGAGCACACTTTTTTTAACAGTAATATACAGTCTAAGTGTGCAAAATGTTACTGATTCAAAATAAAAACAAAAAAGGGTATTTGTGTTTTTTCCTCCCTTTTCCTTTCCAATGAATTGTTGCCACGTTATTTTCTGCGTGCAAATTAAAAGAAATTTAAAATTCATGTAAATACAAATACATTAACGATTTAGAAAATATTACAGCCTGCATTTTTAGACTTGCACACAACAGGTTGTACATGCAGAATTGTATGTTCCCGTTTTAGCTGATCATATTCACAAATTTAAAAATCTAGTCTAAATTGCAAATCAGCTGCTTAAGAACATAAGGCATTCCACTTTCATTAAAATAATAAACAGAAAAAATTAATAAGCACTAGCTAGTACCTCCTGTATTTAAGGTTATAAAGTCTTGCATGCATGTGTTTTGCTTTGTTTTTTAAGTGCACTATTTTGTTTTACATATACACTTTTCAGTGTATACTGAGGACCAGATGCTCTTAACATAAGGCTCTAGTATCAAAAGTAACTGCAAAACATGCCGTCTCTTACGCAACAGAGTTGCTCCGTCTTTTTCAGTAATATCTACTTATTTTAGTAAGATAAACATGGAGTACTTTTTATTCCTATCAATATTGCAGAATCACTACAGCTATAGAAAAATTGGTTGGTTTCCATACTGGGGCATAATCAACAGAATTGTTAAAAGTGAGAGTTGCAAGACTATGTTCTTACCCTATTAAGGACAAAAGGAATTTGTCAAAGACGAAAGAGTAGAAAATTATGTCGGAGATGTAACAGAGGAGAGAAATTATTCTGTACAATTCGTTACTGCCCATAGTTAATAAGATGGAAAGAACACAACGTGACTTTCAGATCCCCGGTTGAGGTTGCAAGTCTGGTAGGGTTTGAGAAGGGCATTTAGATTTTTTTAAAAATCTTGTAAATTGAGCAAATTTTACATGAGTTACTGAGAAACCAACATGCAGTCTCACAATGCAGACTTTAGATCAATTGTTTTTAGAGTAAATAGTGCTATATGTAGCTTAAACTCTTTCAAGTGTTTAATGATGTCGGCATATGTTAATGGTTTAAGCATTAGCCCTCCCTTAAATACTTCTTAATATTTAGTAAAAAATCAGAAATAAAGTGCAAAAATTACATTAATGCACCATTAAGCTTGTTTGCTTAAAGTCATCGAAAGTCAGAAAATGCAGAATTTAAAGTTCCAATAGCAACATGAACACAGCTGCATTGAATCTATTTTATGACTATTTTCCAATTATGTATAATATTGTATAATGTTAAAAGATGTATTTCATAAAACACACAGTATATGTAATGAAACCAAGTTCATATAACTATTGAAACCTTAATTATTTCATTTTCTGCTTTTTAGTGACTGACTTTGCAGCCTTAATGTTGCACTGAATTGGACTTGTTTTTTCTCATTTAATGATGTCTTTAAAGAGGAACTTCAAGGAAGAGAAATACTTTTGAACTTCTGATTTAAAAAAACAAATCCCTACTAATTGTAATTATTAAAATTCCTAATTAAAACCATGATTCATGTCAGGAGGACTCCTCACATGCTTATGTACCTCACTGACTTGGAGCCTAAGGGAATAATTGAATGTGAGAGCTTGATCTGTTTCTCTCCATCTTATGGAATCCCACAAATCTGTAAAGCTCTGAGAAAACCAATGATGCTGTATTGTAACAATCAAGCCACACACATGGGTGCCATGCATGAACGAAATATTGGGTTGACTCACATCTCTCACTGATCTGTTTGCCAGAATTATAAAACTTGGAAAGGAAAGGTAGTGAGTTAATATCTGAAGAAAAGTTCTGTGTAAGCTCAAAAGATTTTTGCTTTAACTAACAGAAGAAATTGGTCCAAAAGAAGATACTATCTCACCTGCCTTCTCTCTCTAATATCCTGGGAGCAACAAGAACAATATTACGTTACTAATGTTGATTCTGCCTTGTTAAAATTCTAAGTATGCTTTCATTCTCTAAAATTTCTTACTTATCTCATTGGCAGCAGCAAGTTCCGTGGGTACTGATCTTACTGAAGAACTATAGGGTTTTTTGCCATGGTAAACTAGCCTTAGTTGAAATGTTTTAATTGAATATTGCTCGGGGGGGTTTAATGTTGTCACTTCTACATCAAGTCTATGACATCTTTTGACTACAAGACTTCACTTAACTAACAGTAAGAAGATTTTTTTTCTTTTCTCTTTCAATATTTTTTCCCTTTAACCAACATGCCAGTTTCATTATGTCAGTCCCTGGGGTCTTCCTGCTGATGTGCAGCCACAGGGAAGGGTTAGATTTCATTGGAACTTTTGTTTAAAATGCAGACTTTCTTAATATGTTCTAAACAATAAACCAACTGCAGCTGAATCTTCTTGCTGTCATACATAGTTATGATGATGGAATAAGAAGACAGTGTTACCACTTCAATCAGTGTATGAATTCTTATATTGAAACTACAGCCAGAGTGGTTACTCCTTTCTGGTCTCAACAGGAATGGGTTGGGCTCTGATTTTTTTCTAAATATATTACAATGTTGGGCACAGAAAAAAGAATTGCATTTACAAAGTGAAGTGTCTCTTGGATACTAGAGCCACACATCTTGTGTTTTAAAAGTCCCAGAAAAGTACCTGGATTCGAAATCCACAAATCTTTTTTCTAAGAAACTTCCACCAATCAACTAAAACAGTCCACACAAACACATAATAGTATTTTTAGAAAGGGGCACGCTAGTCTTTCAAAAGACTGAGCAGCAGTCAAGAGACAAGAAGACCACTTTAACTAATTAGTACCTACACATTTTTAAGTTCCCCATCTTCAAAGCGTCTGACGAAGTGGGATTTTCTCCCATGAAAGCTCATGCGATAAACAAACTTGTTAGTCTTTAAAGTGTGCCACCAGATTCCTTGTTTGTTTTACACATTTTCTTTTTTTTTAAAAAAAAAACGCAAACCCTCACATGCTTGAGTTTAAGCACAAAGTCTCACTGAAGCCAGTAGAGATACATACATAAAGTATTTGTGGGATCAGGGTCTAACTTTTTTAAAAAATCTGGGAGGATAATTGGCAATATGATTATTCTCTCCACCCTGAATCACCTTAACGCTAACAAGTTTTCAAGGGAAAAGTCAGGCTGGCTCACCCAAGAATATGTTGCAGTTCTTTTGTATTCTTCCCTCTGGTAATATTTCTCCCCATCAAAGAGTATGGCAAATTGCCCTTTCATATGCTTCCATCAACTTCAGAAGTGTGTGTCACATAAATGGTAATGTTCTACCAGTTAGCAATCCAAACTATCCCTTACTTCCCTGTCTGGATTTTTACCAACCTTCATGTTCTCTGTACTCAATTCCTTTTTATATTTTTTTCCAGGATTATTTAATACAAGAGAATGGTTATCCAGATCTTTCCTGAAAACTGCATTTCCCTTTTCCCTTATTACACATGTAATTTCTTACTCAAATTCTTTGGAAGCATACAATGATAGCTAGTTGATGTATGATTAGTAGTAGTAGTTTATATAAGGTAGTTAAAAGTCCAGCTACATATTTAAAATAATTCCTCATGGAAAAAGGCCATTTGCTGCCTTATATTACAATCAGTAACAAAGTCAGTGATTTTATTTTACCTCAGTCACCCTCTTTCATTGGTCTAGCAGGCCAGCTTTCATACTTGGTTTCCATTTCATAGAACTTCAGACACTACGATACTTTCTCTCATTTGGAGAAAAAGTCTAGAATATTCTCTCTCATGGTTTTCCTAGCCTCTGGTGCACATTTAATGAAATAAGCTAACATAGAAAGGAAGCAAAATTCCACCTTTACCCTGTCACGGAGACTGAACAAATATTGAGCTTTGAATACAAAAAATCAAAAGGCATAAAATAATTTTAATTGCAAGTGTCATATAGTTTTTAGAAATAAAAACCATGTTACTTGCCTGTCCTGCGGTTTTAACTGTAGGGTTATGTGCTGCTGTATGATGGATTTGTTAGTGCCAGCATAGCGTGTGCTTGGACATCTGAGAGCAGGAATCTGCAATTCACAGCTATAAAAGACAGCTGGAAAGAAAAAATGATAAAGGTAAGTTTTATTTTCTTAAAAAGTACATTTCAAGTGCCATTTTACTCTTCCTGCTACAGGCTCATCACATGGCCTGAAAGCTCACTTTAAAAAAAAAAATATGCAGAACCCTTTTATATTTATATAGACAGAATGTAATATATGTATAGTAGATTTCTGTTCAAGTGCCATCTTTTTTTTGCTGTTTTGCTTGTGGCTTGGAAAGAGGAAGTTCCCCCACACAACAGGCCTTATAAAACAACAGACTTTCACCAGGCTAACCAATTAGGTAGCCAGTTAAGTGCCCCCAGCCAATGAAGTTTCTGACTTGCAAAGAGGGGAAGGATAACTTTCATATGCACTTCCATTGTGTCTCTCGCACCCTTTAGATGTTGTTTGAATACTGGATTATCTAAATCAGGGTTTCTAAACACATGGGTCACAGCCCAAAAGTAGAACAGAACTAGGGTCTTTAGTCTGATGGGCTAGGAGACCTGGGTGGGGTCAAGTCCTACCCATGGTGGAGGAGGGAGGCCTTGACAAGGGGTGTTGCAGGGCCCATTCTGCACTCACCCCACAGCAGCAGCTCATGTGTTTCAAGTTCTGTGATGATGGCTGGACTTGGCTCCCCACTCTGGCCATTGCAATATGGGGCACTAGGTTCTAGCCCTACTCAGTTTTGTCCCAGCTGCCCCCACATTGAATGAGTGGTGGTGCAGCTGCACTGATGCTCACAAATTTGGCCTGTCCAGCTCCCCATTTAGAGGGTCAGGCCAAACTTGAGTTGTGTTCCAATTCTAGAGGCCATAGTGTTTGGAGTGGGGACAGAGCCCAGTGAGCTGGATGCAAAAGGAGCCTCAGAAACCGCTGCTGTGGTATGCATGGTGACATATTAGCTATAATATAAGAAATATTTAATAAGGCATTATTTTTGCATTAAAGCTATTTATTAGGTTATGACAGGCCATCAAAGTTTACAAATGGGTCCTGAGCCCCAAAAGGCTGAGACCCACCATCTAAATGGAAGGAAAAAATGGAAAGAAGGGTGAACTTCAGACATCTTTCCCTGTGAAAGAATTAAATACTAAATTTACAAAATGAAAATATTTTTTGTTTAGATATTGTTTCTCTTTTTGTGAGAAGAAAGAATTGAAACTTGTTTATAATTAAAGACTAACAGATTTATTTATCGCATGAGCTTTCGTGGGAGAAAATCCTGTCTGACGAAGTGGGATTTTCTCCCACGAAAGCTCATGCGATAAAAAATCTGTTAGTCTTTAAAAGTGCCACAGGACTCTGTTGTCTTTCTACAATAGACTAACATGGCTACCCCTTTGGAATTTGTTTACAATTGTAAAAGCAAATAATAAAAAGCAACAGGTTTCCAGGCCAGTAGTGTTTTTGTTTAACAATTAAGATAATTGACTTATTTATGATTAATTTAGATTTGTAATTAGAGAGGCTGCTAATGCAGCATATCATGTTTCAATAATAATGTAGCTAGAACTTGATTTAGGTATGAAATTCCACCAGAATCAGTGGCCACTCTTCTGTGGTATGTAGCAAGAATTTTCTTGAAGATTGTATTCCACTTTGTCTGTTTTGGCATTCACAGCTGGAAATTGTACCCTGCAAAAGATTTGTCTTCTGCAATGTTGGTGGCTTTTTTAGATGTGGGGAAAACATCATTAGATATTTCAAAACTTGCATTGTTTTACCAACATCTGTGCCTTTGAAATTCTGGTTCTGAGCATATATGTTAGATGTTTGTTAAGATCATTGTGTGACCTTGAGGAAGGCTGGCCACAACGTTCATGCCCAATACTGTTAGCTTCAAAGGCTATGTCTACACTGGCAAGTTAGTTCGAATTAAGGAAGCTTAATTCGAACTAACTTAAGCCTTGGCTACACTAGGCTTTCATTAGTTCGAATTAAGGCCTTCCTTAATTCGAACTAATAAATTCTCTTATACTTTTTGAAGTAAGGGTTAATTCGAACTAGTTAGTTCGAACTAAGTGCTTAGTTCGAACTAACCAGCACATTGAGCTCAATGCAATTGATTAATTCGAGCTAAGTAAGTGCCTTGCATGGCACTTGCTTACTTCAAACTAAAATTTGCTAGTTTGAATTAAGTTAATTCGAACTAACTAAAATTAGTTCAAATTAGTTAGTTCGAATTAACTAATTCGAACTAACTTTGGTAAGTGTAGACAGCCAAAGTGAACTGTCTAGTTACATGTGCCAAGGTTATGGCAAGAGCTCCTGTACAGATTCTATGGTATACAGAGGCTGAGCCAAGGACTTCCCCAAACACTGTGAGCAGTCTTTGGACTTGGTCATTTCTAACTGCTTTGTAAGGTGTGAAGGAGCGTGGTCAGTCTTGCATCAGAACTGCCAGTAATCTGCCAAGTGGCTGGGGCTTTGCTCACACCCAAGGTAAATATGCACTAAATACCTTATTCAGCCAGCATTTCTGATGAGCACAGTGAATAAGAGAAAGGGAATTGGGTTATGAAATTTGAATAGACTAGTTGCAGGTTTTTTGGTAACCAGTCTCTTTAAAAAGAGCCTGAAAAGGGATCTCCACTTTCCAGGCTTTTGAAGCCTTGGAAATTGCATGTCAGAAATTAAGTACGAATGTATATGCACCCTTAACTTTGTCCCTTCTGCACGTGTATCAGCATTCAGTGAATTACGTGATTACATTCGGTCTCCCAAATATGAATCCATATTGTGACTGAAGTGTGGATTGATGTACCTAACTACACAGAAGGATGGTGTTTGCTTACTAAGTCCTAATGTCCTTCATCCTGTGTTTTACTTGTATTATTTTAAATACATTGTCTAATGTAATGCATTGGTAGCAATAAACTTCCTTGACAAAATACAAAACTTTATTTATAAATATGTCGTAGAAAAGCATAACATTCTCCCATTGCCAGGCTGGCCAACTGCTTTTACCATAACAGTAACAACAAAACCGTAGAGGGGGAAAAAGTGATGCAGCAACTTCTGCAGCTATTATTGGGTACGTCTACACTGGCAAGTTGGGTTGACTTCAGGAGGCTTAAGTCGACCTAAACAAAGCCGCGTCCACACTGGGCTTTTATTAAGTCAACTTAAGCACTTCCTTAAGTCAACTTAAGAGCTTAAGTCTACTTAACACCTTCTCTGAGGTTGACTTAAGCCTTAAGTTGACTTCTTAAGTCGACTTAAAGCCAGTGTGGACAGGGGTTATTGCTAAGTCCATCTTATTAAGTCAACTTAAAGCCGTTAAGTCGACTTAACAAGGTTGACTTAAGTCGACTTAAAGTATTGCCACTCTGTTAGGTTGACTTAACAAGGTCGAACTTGTTAAGTCGACTTAACTTTACCAGTGTAGACATAGCCATTGACATCAGCCACTCAGAGTTCTCTCTGCTGAGATCTGGCTTCCTCCCTTAGCTGCTGTGCCCGTTTCCAGAAGTGCAAAGCGCTTGCCTGTTCTCAAGCCTCACAGCCTTTCCTTGAGCTAGAAGTTCCTCTTGTCTTCAATACTGGACCAAGTTCATCATGGAAACGCTTCCTCTTGGACCAGTCTGTAAAGATATGTTGAACCAAGCTTGCATGGTGGGGAAGCTGTGAAGATACAGCAGCCAGTAGAGGTTGAGGGTCATGGAATAGGACAAGACACAGAGGGTTGTCATCTCAAATATCTTAGTGCAGGAGCAGAAAAAAAAAACTTTGTGGAACTCCAAGGACACTGAACACATTTTTCCAAACTGAACTTCAGTGTATTGGGAGAGGGATGCTTCAGACCACAGAAGATTTGTGGACACAGCCTAGTTAATCACAGCAAAAGGAGGTCCAGAGACATTGGCAAGTTACAACTGCAAAGCTGGTTTTTGTTTGTGTTTTCTGAAAATTGCAGAACTACTTGGGTAGGAAGTAAGCAGTCTGTGGCCAAGCTATAAAGGCTTTTCCAATCATTTCAGGCCTTTCCCATTTGGAGGACATAATTATTCTGATGGTGCCAAACTGACAAAGGAAGAGGTTATTTCAACTTGCTGGTGGTAAAACTGCATTATACGCAGCCGGTGTATTCAAATGCATACTAACTGAGTGAATTTAGCACATTGACGTGGAGGGGCCAGAGCAGCTACCAAAATGGCCCTGGAATATATTTCCTGTCCCAAAATGTGGTTATGTACCTAGAGTTCCTGCTGCAGGAGAAGTTTGCATCTGTCAGCATCCAGGATTGACTTAAGACTTCATGAGAAAATCAACAGGATGCTGTGCTAAGTTCTTTGTGGCTGAGCTAGTTATGACTGCATGCAAACACACCCAACTCTACGGCCATCACCATCCCTCCCCCAAAAGCACATTTTTGGGTGCATTTTCAAACCATGAGTTGAATTAGGAGCAAACAATTTTGTTCCCCCTGGACTATCTTTACTTGACACGGACTAGATTTGTGACTGGAACACATTTCCACCTCTTCCCCTCACAGTTCACTGTTTCCAGGTGGCTCATTACACCACTGACTGATTATAGAGTGGTGTAACTTACAGGTGTGACAGTGGAAGGTTATTATTTTTAAGAAACAGGGGTGGCCTAACAAAAGATCTTTGTCTTTTCACCCTGGAGACATCTGTACTGCTTGTATTCCCCAAACACCATTTAGAACTCCTCACCACTGGGAAACAATCCACTGTTAGCAGCTCCAAGCCGTGACGTCTAATAATTTTTGCATTGGTTCATACAATGGGAATCCATCTCATTGCTGTATTAAATGGAGCAAGAACTTAGCAAGCTCTGGGGTGGCTTCTGTCTTTGCTAAGTCCACTGCCGGCTTGGTGGCAGGCTGTTCTGGCGGAAGGAGGGGATCAAACAGCTCCGCGAATATGGCCTCAGGATGTGCTGCTGCTGTGCCTGTGGCAGAATTTTCATGAGACTGGTTTCAGCAATGGTATCTCTCAGTGCTAGCCTCACATTGTGCCTGCTGCTGGCTCCCATCAGTCCTTATGCTGAGGCCAGCAGGGCTCCATCCTGGCTGTTCAGGTCATCCTGCACCACTCTTGGCTTTATTCTCAGCACAGTACCCAGCAACTGGTCAAACGCCTCATCAAATGGGCCCTATGTAGGTGAGTTGCTAGCAGTGGAGTTCTGGTCCCTGGATGCCGTGTTCACTTTTGAGCTACTTTAAGCCACTCCCTACACTGGTCAGCAGTCTGACGGTTTTGCAGCGCTTCTTCGCTATTTGCTGTTGTGTGTGGCCATTCTAGTATGCATCCTAAAATCAGTTTGCACAAAAGATTAAGCGTAATCCGGCTGTGCTTCTGTGACCCAGAACAGTATGTTTTGCAAAAATCTTGCTCTGGGCCGTCTGCATTGCAAATGCGCTCGGCTGGTGTGTTTGCAGGTCCAAAGACAACGGAAGGGTTAACGCTGCCTCACCGAGCCACTGTTTTCACTGGAGGCCATTGGGCTGGAGAGGACAAAAGAAGCTGGCCCATGGAATTGTGGGATAACTTTTGCCGACTCCCAGGATGCAAGTCATGTGGGACTGAGTTGACTCAGAGCCCCCCAGCCCTGCAGGGTTCTGGAGCCGAGTTCAAGGCTGAGAAATGTGTATGTGCACGGAAGAGGGGTTTTGGCACAAGCTCACGGTCACATTACCATGTAGCATCCTTAGAGGCTCATGGTTTGCTAGAGGTGGTTCAGATTATGTGCCTGGGCGCTGCGTGCACTACTCCGTATCAATGAAAGCAGCGAACTAACGTGGTTACATCTGTACCACCTCTTGATTTGTTCACACTGACGCTCTGAAAATTGAAATACTTCACGTTAGAGCTTGTTACATCGCTACTGTTCTGTCAATGGATTTCATACCTGTTACACGATTCATGTTGTCACTCCACTGGATACAAATTTCACTCAGTCCAAATCTTTGACAGAAGACCCAGATTTTCACTATAACTGGTACCAAAGCTTCCTCAGGCTGAGATTCACAGTTGACACATTTCCTGCACCTCTAGTGACTACCTGGGGCCGTCATGTGCCTTCCTTCAGCTGAAAAAATAATCCTTTTAAGGACATTGTGAACTACACTAAGCATTTATTCAAAAGGAAAATGAAACGTAGGAAAGTCTACAGACTACCTTGCTATCCTGTAGAGATGGTCACACCGTATGAAGTTTAAGACCGTCTGGGTAAAGATGAACTATTGACGCTGTCTACATTAGACCCATTTTTCAATTTCCTACCACCTCTTGCATTCGTTCCACTTCATTTGTGTTGGCAGCTTTGAATTAGCCTTGCAGTTGTTCGCTACTATTTCAAGCCCTTACCAGTTAAACCAGTGGTGATAGCACTTGTCCGAGTGCTGGGAACAGCAGTGGCCCTGAAAATGTGAACAGTGGGATATTTTTCGTAAATCACCCGAGTGTACAAAGAGGTATTGTGAGAAGTAATGCCAGATTTGTGCATTTCACTCCAACCATCATATGAACCATTTTATCACTTCCAGCTTATGCACAGATCCCTTTTAGTAGGCTGGAAGAAAGCTTTCCCATACTTCTACTAGGACATCTCTATTGGTTTTACTTAAAATATCGCACTGATTCTTCATCTCCTTCTTTCCAAGAGAGCAACCAACAGCTCAAGGAGCAGATTCTCGACCCAATCTAATTCTCCGAAGAGATCTGTTCCTCTCTCACCTTCCTGTTTTGAGGCATAAAATAATTTGTCCCTTTGTTCTACAAGATTCCAACTCCAAATTCTTTTCATGCCATTTGAACCTGATGGCTTGTTTTAAAAAAGTCACACTGCA
Source organism: Pelusios castaneus (assembly GCA_007922175.1). Lineage (NCBI taxonomy): Eukaryota > Metazoa > Chordata > Testudines > Pelomedusidae > Pelusios > Pelusios castaneus. The sequence goes on along the minus strand of ML685756.1, from coordinate 8,029,344 downwards.
ATCTTCTCTCATTTGGCCAGCGAACTAAAGAATTCTCCTTTTCACTAACCTGATCCAACTGGCTTCTGGTCAGTTTCATTATGTAACAAGAAATTAAAGAAAAGATCAGATCTTTATTCTGGCATTTGTGACAATTCACTAGGCTTTGAATTCTTAGGTTTCCTGTGATCAACGGATGAGTGCCATTAACATTGTAGTACTAATAATCCATTCCTATTATTACCTATGTGTTAGATACACAAATTGAAGATGGTGACTGCCTGACTTTGAAAAGCAATAAATCAAAAGGCAAGTATTGGGTGGTTTGCAGATTTTAATATACTGAAACTTACCAAAGATTTGGGGTTCCAAAATGAATGGTGAGTCAACCTACTCCGTCAAAATAAAAGGTAAAATCCTTTCATGATATGCCATTTGATAGCCAAGGAGGAAAAACAAGAATAAAAAGCTGAAGTTCTCATTGTATTTTATTTACAGGCTACTCAGTACATCTTATATACAAATGGCTTAATGAAATATCAACAGTAAATAAGCTGAAGTAACAGTTTCAGTATTTAAAATTGTTTGTTGCTCTAAAATAACTCCTGCGATAAAGACCACTTTAAACTTGTTCAGCAAAAATTACGGTAGTTTTAATTTAAGTCTGCGTATATTCACTTTTTAAAATATAAAACCCAGTTTAGATCTGAATCAGTTTTCTGGCAGTGACTTTTTAAAATTTAATGGCATGCTTAATGATTGGAGAGAACACACTGGTGCTGCCTCTTAAAAACTTTTAAGCGTTACTTAAGATTTTTCTATCTCCGTAATCCAATTCTGAGACTTTCATCCTTTGGATGAGGCTTATTTTCCTCTTAAATCTAAAACAAAAATTCTAAAAGTTTGCCTGAAGTTTACTTGCTCTACTGGAAATGAAACAGAAAGTTTGATCCTGTAGTTTGGGGCCTAAAGGAATTTTGGCGAGTATTAACTGCATGAAAGATCACTTTAGGTTACCTATTCTAGTTTAAATTTGTTTTATTGCTTATTTATAAATCTCCACAACTGATCTGCCTTTGATAACTCTTCAAACTGGCACTAACTCCTGATATAAATGTAACAGGAAAAGCACACTTGAAAGCATCAATTGTTTACATTGTAGCTCCTTCCAGCTCTTTTTTTTTGTTAAGCCTCTGATGATGCTTAAGGTGAGGTGAAGTAATGGTAATTAAATGTGTGGAACAGATATGAAAAAAATGTATATTCGATTTTTTTAAAATGTATAAGCGATTTAATTTTCCAGCAGTTACATTTGAACATGTTCTGTTGCTTGCTACTTTTTTTTTTTTTTTTTTTTTTTGGTTTGGCTGTTTCTTCTATTCAGGATTGCTTTAGCCTAGACCATGGATTTGTTTTTGTTATTGTCTCTCTCTCTCTTCATGCAATATCCTTTACTGCAAACTAAGCCATTGCATGCTAGTACAATGTGATTTTTTTTTAAAAAAATTTTGAGTAATATTGGAGACCACTTAATTCAGAATTAAACTATTCAACACTTGGTTAGGTCCAGGATCAAATTGTTTACTTTAATCTGGATTGTAGAGAAAAACACATTTTCATGTTGGGTCCAATTCTCCGCAGTTCCTCTAGGAGGCACAGCACAGATGCATTCCCATTGGGAAAGGGGACAAAGTAACTTTTAGCCACTTTGGCACTGCCCAGATTCTGTCCCATCTTGGGTCTGCCATGGACTCTGGGCTTGGATTAGACTAGCAACCACAGGGGTTACTCTAATTTTTTTGCAGACTGCTGAAGGTTGAGTCACAGGCTGAAATTGCTCGAGCACTGAACTCTATGTAGACACTGGACCTCCACATCTGGGTTGCTTATAAGGGGAGCTGCATAGGAGCTCATACCCCAAAATTGTTCCTCTCATCCTTGCAAAATGCCATGCAGGGGTTGGAAGTGGAAAATCGCTTGCCTAAATTTTAAAAGAGGTGAGATTATTGTGTTTGAGTAATTCAGTTTGATCTTCTGAATTATCTCAATGGTGTGGCACCATTGATTTTCAAATGTTAGGCCAGTATCATGTAAAGTAAAATTAGTAGAAAATCACTGTGCAACCAGCAATAGCATGTGAGTGACTTACTAAATTTTAAATGCGTTTGTCACTGATCCATTTGGAAATTCAGCTTTTTATCTTTTCTAATCACTCAGTCAAGATTAATCAATTACTTTAAAGACTTCGTTGACTATCTGATGCCTAAAATTAGTCAAATGGTTTCATGTCAACCAATATATTAAAATGCCAGAGTTTCTATCTATGTGGAACATCTTAATTGTCACAGTTTTCAATTCATAACTCAAGCTGCTCTATCACTATTTATGCATACAAGAGCCTGGCTTCTTACATAATTTTCAGGTGAAATAAATGCATCATCTGATTTGAAAGCAAACCTCTATGTAAGAAACCGTAGGAGGTATGAGTACTTCCTTACATTTTATTGTTGAAAGTCTAATCACTTATTCCTGATTTGTTCTTTATCATCTACTTTTCATTTGGACTTACCTGCTTTTTACTGAAGTCTCACAAACCTTTACCTTTCGAAGTGCAGTATGTTAAATTGATGACAATGCATTTCTAGCCACAAAGCTTGTATATGGGATTTGAAAGTCTTTTGCCAGATTTTAAACCTAACTTTTGCTAGATTTTTATTGATGAGCCTTGCTTTTTTTTTTTTTTTTTTTTTTTTTTTTAGCTGAGCATACTTTTATAAAAATGGTAAAATGCTCTAGCTGAACACTGTCCGGTCATGGATGACAATACTAAATCTACTCTGTTTGTATTTACTTTCCCCTGAAAAAAACACTAAAATGTCTAACTCAAGAAAAACTATTCCAACACAGTGTCATTTTATATAAAGTGTTTAATTTCTTTTAAACACAGGCTATTCAGATCACAAATATTTGTTTCCAGCTTAGCTGCTTTTATTTTCACACAGCAGGATTCTCTAGTGTGGTGGATGAGGAGAACTTGGATAACTATGAGATTTATAGGGAAGTCTAAAGTGATAAGACTCACCATGATTCAACTACAGACACTTGAACATTGTCTATTTAGCTACGTGTTAGTGTTCTTCACACCCTCCACTGCAGTAATTACCCATAGCTTAGAACCAGAATTTTAAATGAAATAGACAACTTTGGCTTCTATTGTGAAAATCCAAGAAATCACTGAGATAACTAATTGGTAATGGTTGTAAGTATAAATTTTACCTTTTTAAAAGTAATTAAACACTCAGTTACATAACGTACCAATTGATCAACTGGATAATCAGTTGGAAAATTGTTTCCAATATGGGCTATTAAACATTTTTTCAGTACATGGAAAATATAGCCACTCTCCTCCCTGCAGGAGAAAGACACTGCTGTTCTCAGAGGAAAACATGCTGGAAAGGATAACTAATATACAACTGGAGTGGTGGCTTCTGGTAGCAATTTTTAGCTATAGTAATTTTTTGTTGTTGTTCAAAGATGGATTCCAATCAAGTATTATAATGATCAATGGAATTGCTGAATACAGAAAGGATTAATTGGCACAATCCCAGTTTCCAGAAAATCTGAACTGCTAAATTTTCTCTGTTGCATTTAATACTGGTCTTAAACCATGGTGGCTTTCCATAATGCTTGTATACGTGGTAAAGAGGAGATAGTGTCAGCTTTCCAAACAAAACTCCTTATCTCTGACATTAAAAAAAAAAGATTTCTTTCACTGTCTTCTTGAAAGTTTATTTTACTATCCAATAGCTCAGTATAAAGTAGACCTTATTTGGCAGAGGGACTACAGAAGATAATACTGCTCTAAGAGAACGTTGAGGGAAACCTACCTTTCTTTAATGTCTTCACATTGACATTCTCTCAGTAAATTCAGTTTGGGGGAAGTTCATTTCATCAAGAAAACTAGGTACATCTTCTAAACTGGCTCAGCTGAGGTAAATGGCAAATATGCCATTTCAAAATGTGATCTATTCAAGTTGCCTCTAATTATCTGTGTTTTAATGCAGTGTAAGTATATTTAAATACTAATCTTTGAATCAAGCTACAACGTAATGTTAAAGAAAGGGAATTTCCTTTATAAGAGACGTAGAATTTTTGCAGACCTTAAACTTACATGTTAAGGCACTTACCATTCAAGTAAAACAGTTTTTTATACAAACATGTCTGGGAGATAGAGGGGGACATTTTACTACACCATCCTTTTTTTAAAAGAAAAAAAGAACATTGACCAAATATTTATAAAAGGGTTGCATCAAGAGAAAGGTTGTGTTTTATTATCTGAAATGAGCACAAAGTACACCTTCCACAATAACACTGAAAGCAGTGCCAAGACCGACAGTGACCTTTGACTAAAGGTAGTTTTGTAAAAAGAAAAATACCAAATAAATCAGTGCCCTGCTTTGATTGTTGTAAAATTGTTTACATAAAAGTTGGTCCAAACTTACAAAAAAAAGCACAAATGTGCATAGTTCAGAAGATCTGAAAGAGTGCCATAAAAAGCTGATGTCCCTAAATTTAGCATCCACTTAAAACTGCCAAAATACAAAATAAAATTCAGAACTAGAATTTGTGAACATTTACAATCAATTCATCTAGTTTCAGACAGCATGAGCTTTTAGCAGTTTAAATTTTCCTACTGTACGCAAGACCCTTTTCCACATAAAAATAAAGCTGTTGAATTAACATTATTCAAGTCTGTTGGATCGCTGCTTTAAATTGCAGCTAGAAAAAAAAGTCTTTCCAGATAAAAATGATGTGCCTGAGGAAAAACAGATACTCAGTATGGTAATCCTCTGCCTCGTCCTCTGACTGTTGATGTGCTAATGTGTCCCCTGTATCCTTGGGAATATCCAGGTCCTTGAGCTGGAGAAGTCCAAGTTTGTCCATGTAAGTGGCTAATGCCACTAGGGTTTTCTTGTAAATTACTTCCATAACTATAGTTGTGCATCTTTGTGGACAAAGAATGAGTACTTTCTGACCCTGCCGAAGTGTCACCACTGTTTCCCAGAACTGCAATAGGGCCATGGCTATATTCAAATCTATGGTCTTTATCTCCACTAAATAGCATGGGACCAGTGTTGAGGTAAATGTCTCCATAACCACTTACTGAACTGGGAAATGGTTCTGAAAAGGCAGGAGGTGGAGGTGCCCCACCAGAGCGAGATGAAGCAGTACTGTAGTTATCCAAAGACTGAATATCTGCATTGCCAATATAGCTTCTCCTTTCCAGTGCCCCAGATGATCCACTTCCTATTCCATCACTACCACCATAATGGGCAGAAGAGAAAGATCCAAAACTATCCTTGTAGTCAGTTACATAGGAGTCTCTTGCCTGATAATCCACACTAGTTGTTACTGGTTTCTCAGTTGTCTCAACCTGATGCTGAGCAAGCAGTTGTAGAAGAGCGGCTTTCACTCCAGCATGAGGATCCGTTCCTGAAGAGCTAGAAATAGGCAAATGCTGGTTCTCTGTCCGATAATCTAGGTCATCTTCTTCAGTAAGAGGTGGTGGCTCTGGTGGCTCAGGAGGACGTTGGTCTGGGGGCAAGATGCGAGGGCGTTCTTGTTCTGGAGTTAGATTTAGAAGCCTCATCTCAGGCTGTCTGACCAAGTCATCTTGACCTAAATGGATTAAAAACAAGATCTGACATTACTTTCAACTAATAGTTTCAATATTTGGGGAAAGAAAGAACACTCTGCAAGACTGTTATAAAGGTTTCTCACTGCACTTGACAAAAAACCAAGTAATTAAGTTACTCTTAATTCGGAAAAAGCATTTTAGAAAAGCAAAAAAAGACAACTGCTCACAAAGGTTTGTCACAATTTAGTTGCAGGATCCTCCTGCAAGTACACCTCATCAGGCAACTTAAAGACAGAAGGGAAAAATGGCACAATACCCTTGGGGTGTTTGGTAGCAACAGACAATATGTCAGAAGGGGAGAGAAGAGTGCATTGAAGGTGTGTTTCAAAACCCATGCTGAGATGGTTTAGGGAAAGGGACAGAAAGGCTGCTAAAAACCGTAGTGGTAGAAATTTTACACACCTTCACAATATTTTCCTACAGAGCAGCCAGTGCCATATAGTAACAAGTTAACCAAAATACATGGAGGACATAGGGCAGAAACTCTAATCTCATGATATTCAACAAAAGAATTAGAACTTGGAGAAATTCAAGGAAGCCATTAGGTTGAACAGTTCACATGTGTGCAGCACGTATGAAAATCACAAGTCGACCATATTCGTTTCACAAATGGAAGATGTGCACATACTGCTCAGATACCTAAAGGAATGAGGCATGGACAAATTTTGTTTTACTTCAAAAGACTCCGCTAAATTTGATAGATCAGTAATCTATAATTAAGTAAAGGAGTCCATCTTCTTTCTCCAGTCCAAATCAGTTAGTCTTCACACTGAAAACAAGCCATCAAACTTTCCATCACAAACAACTGTCTGTGCATTATTAGAGGGTAAAGTTTTAGGAGGGGTGGTTTTTGCTGTGTTCAGCACCAAATACAACGAGGCCCCAACTCTGACTTGGCCACCTCGATGCTCCCTTAATAATGTGAACACAGCCAGTGTAACTGCGTGTCTATCAGCTGTACACGTACAGTACAATACAATCAACCACCACCACCACCTTTCTAAAGCTTTCCAAGTGAAGTGATGAAAGGAAAACAATTCACACGTCCCCAGTACCATTGGTCCTGCACCTGTTTTGTCCCTCCATTTAAGTAATCGTGTATAAAGGATATAAAGCATGCTGTTAGCGGGTTCTCCTCAAGCCATTAAAACTCTCTGCTCATCAAGCTATTGATTTATCAGCATTCAAAACTGTGAGTACCTGCACACGAGTATAGTGATTTGATCAGATGTGGGTAAACGGATGCTGGAGATTCCAGGTTGTCCTGGTTATCAGATGCAGGAGTGCTGGGCTCTGGAGGCTGCCTGAGTTGTAATGACATTTCATTTCCCGATCCATTCTCCTTCTCCTCTAGCACAAGATCTTTTTGCTTTGTTTGCTGAGCCTTTATTAATTGAGATAACAAAACAGCAAATGCACTCTGCACAGCTGCCTGGGCAGCATCAGTCTCAATTTTCGGTTGAGTTGGCTGAGCAGGTGGTACAGCTGGTTGAGCGACTGCTGGCTGTTGAACAGGCTCCTGTTCTGGTGGTGGTGGAGGCGGCGGCTGTTCTGATTGTTTTTCGCCTGCTGCCAAAATTCCAACAGGAATGTTTATTTTATCTAGTTGCTGCTGAGTCTCTGGGTTTATCTTAATATTCAACACTTCGGCAAACTGTGCCATGCTAACACTCGTTTTAGACTGGAGCAGGTTTAGCAGGATAGCCACTTCATTCTGGTTTAACTGCTGTCCAGTGCTTGTTTTCACTAAAGACAAAACGGGATTTGAAAAGTGGTATTTAGAATTGTCATATTTCAAAGGAACAGAATCAATCATGTCCGAGAGTCTTGGCAAAGTGCTCTTTTCTGACAATACAGAAATGGAATCCTTTTACAAATTAATTACATTTGGAAGAGTATTAATAGGAAATTGAACAGCATGATCCAATACTGAGAAAATTACTTACCAGGGGCACGTGCACACACTCTGGCAGATGAGAAACATCATGTTTGAGCTCAATTTTCCACAGTACAATGAAGCCAGGGCTTAAGGCCACCTGCCTTAGCCAGCTGTAAGATCTCCAGTCACCACAAAGTCTCCTATCTTTGACACACTACATTTGCTAAAAAAAAGTGGCCATCTGCAAAACACATTTCCAGTCATACCCTGCCTCACCAGATGCTTAATTTGTATGCTGTGAAACCTGCTAAAGTGACCAGACTCTTGCTGACCCAGAAGCTTATAAGCCATCTAAAGGTCCTGATGTAAGTACAGAACTACTGAGAAGGACAAGTAAAGTGCTGAGTAAGTTAATGGGCACTGCTGTTAAGTAATTTTAGAGGTGCTGGGAGAGAGCCTGAAAACATGAAGCTGGACTGGAACTGGATCCCTTTTTCATGGTTTTACCTAGAGACTCGCCATGAAAGAGAGCACATAAACCTACCAGCATGACCAGTGAGGAAAGAACTGTTGCTAATTGGGGATGCTGTAAAATCCCCATAATTTCAAGTTCAGATCTGCCCTTTGGGTAGACACAATAAAAGCTTAGAATAGTGTCTCATTTAATTAAAATGGGAAAACGTCTCTTTATAGAACAATGAAGCAAAGGCATTATTTACACAAACACTGCCTCTGTCAGGTTTGTATCAAATGCGTGGTGACAAATTTCAACTTTAACATTTGACACTAGAGGGTTTCCACCGTAACGTAACTTCTGGCAACATCCAAAGAATATCGGGATAGCTGGAATTATTAAAACTCTATCCCCAGCATTTGACTCATAGCTAAAGTGGACACAGTTCTGAGCAGAAAGGTGTTGCAAAATTAAATCAGCCTGATGGTTTATGTGCGGTAGGATGCCACCAGCTAGAATGTAGTGAAGAGAGTGAGAAATCAAAAACAGTTAGCTTATTTTTATTTGATAATGCACAGAATTTTACTCGCTCAGATGCTTTGCACTGCATTCTCTTGATGTATTAATCAGCCACATAATAGATGTCAGGCTTGCTGCAAATTACATGATACCTGAAAGTGGTCTGTCCAAGGACCAGGAAAAGAAGGTATTTCTTAGAATCCATCACTGAAGATCCAGCAGACAGTATGAATAGAAAGGAAGAAAACTGCTGAATCTTTCTATCCACCCAAAATTTTTTAGATAAGTCAACACTGAAGATCTATCACAGGGAAATTCAAATGCTTGAGTGAAAATCGTAACTGAGCTCCGCACATACTGTTGCGTTATAAAATGCAACAGAAGCTTCACAGAAGAACCAGATCAGTAATGAATAGACCAGGACAAATTGTTTTTTGCCTAAAATGAAAAATCTTAGTGCTCTGTGCATTGTCATATGTGAAGTGATTTAATTTATTTAAATTTGGATAAAGCCTGCACTTGCGTGTCAGCTGCTTAATTTGCACTGCGTAGTTGCTGAGTCAGCATACACTCTCCTAAATTGTAGGACGTGCAACATACATTTTTAATGTTATACAAGATTGCCTCTGCACTACCACACGCTAACACCCTGCATCTCTATCCTGGTATATAGTTTCTTCTATATTTACCCTTGTTCCAAGAGTGCAACAGGGCGGAATGATTAATGCTTGAGTTCTTTGGTTAATTCTGTATTAGATATATAGTGTTCATACTAATAATGATTAATATAGTTAGTACTCTATTAGGCAGGCAATTCTTTAACAGCAGAAAGACGATGACTCTCAACATTGGGACTCTTAATAAAAAACTTTGCTAATCTTCCAAGCGGGATAAAATTTTTCACTGCTAAGCGGAGTTTTAAAGTCTTGCCAGGACTTGAGGCTAAAGTTGCAAAAAGTGGCAGAAATACACAGCTGCATTACAATGAAAAACAGGATGAACAGAAGCAAGATGTAATAAAATACGCTGGTCATGAGAATACTATCATTACATCTCTGCAACACATACTTGGCGGTATGGTGTAGTGCTGAAGGCAGAGCTGATTTGTGATCATTACTGTCCATACAGAATTTAAATTAATGCACTACACATTCACTATCTTTCAATTCTTGGAGCTCCAACTTTAGTAACATTGCATTTTACTCTAGCTTGCCACATTAGAAAGTTGTCCCTTGAGCTCTTGTTTGCTCCTCTATCAGCTGCACTCCACATACATGATGTACAAAATGCAAGTTAAAAATGCCTCTTTCATAGTAAGGGCAATAGTACCAACCCTTGCATAAGGTGATTCCTCTTCCCCCACTTTACCCCAGGATTATGTTTATAAATCAACATTTTCTTTGTGGTATCTTCGAAGCCATTTTTGTATCACCATGGAAGACACGCTAGCCTTGGTTTCTGCTTTAAGGGGTAGGGTCTGAGATTGCTGTAGAAGATGTTCACTAATTCTCCTGTCATAATACAGTGAGTACCCTCAATAGACAGTGCCTCAATTCAGCATTACCAGCAAGAGAATTGCTAATGCAGATATACTGGGGCAGTGGGAAGATTACTGTAACGTAAGGCAAGAATCTATCTGTTCTGAAGATGATATTTTACCTGAAACCCATTCCCTTCAATTTATGTCATGAGCAATAAAGAGGCTCCAGATTATGAAGAGCTGGACTACATCAGAGCAACTGCTGATGTGCATGGTTTTAAGATCAGGACAATACAGACCACCCCTCCTCTCGACCCTCCCCCCCCAAACCAGGTCAAGATATTTAATGCTGGTCAAGGTGAAAACTCATTACGAAAGTCACACTCGGAATGCCTGACTGCTGCGGACAAGATAAATCTTTAGGATTTTTCAAATTTACACGTTTCGTTTACCTTAAGAATTCCAAGTGTTTTCAGGATTCTGAAAGTATTAACTCCTAAGTTTCTAGAAGGAGAGGCAGCAAAATAAGACAATTTCATGGGGAAAAAATGACGAAAAAGATTACTGACCAAGTGATATATTAGAGTTGCCCTGAGTTGAGAGTTTGGAAGAGGTCTGCATGCCTTGTGGGGTGTTGGTTCTGCTATCATCCAGGCCTAATGACAAATCCTTCCTTGGAATTTTAGCTGCTGTGTCATCTGTCATGCCCATCTGCTTCTGCCGTCTACGTTTCTTACTCCACAGTTCATGACAATCCTGCCACAAAGGAAGGCTGAAAAGAAACACAGTAAATATTCAGAATTAGCTGTGTACAAAATAGTACAATAAATGTTCAGTAATAAACATAAGATCGAAAAGGTGAGTCTGTAGGGATTCTGTAAATACATAATTATAAGTATGTAATGCAACAATAATCTCAGAAGTACTTCTTTGTTGCAACTGTCTGTCAGTTGGCTTCATTTCACAGTCCAGTGTCTACCTGGCAGGACAAAAGAAATATTTCTCTCCTCAAAATGGTGTCTACTTGGACAGTTTACAAAAAAGATTCATAGAATCGAAGGTCTGAAGGGACCAGTATGATCATCTAGTCTGACTTCCTGCACAATGCAGGCCACAGAACTTCACCCCCTCAAAAACCTCTAATTTATGACTAAGTTATTAAAGCCCTCAATTTGTCATTTAAAGACTTGAAGGTACCGAGAACCCACCAACAACTGAGTCACGTCTCATGCTAGAGCAGGGATCGGCAACACCCAGCCGACCCCTGTGCTAGAGGAAGGCAAAAAACCCCCCAGACCCTTTGCTAATCTGTCCTGGAGGAAAACTGCCACCTGACCCCAATACGGCGATCAGTTAAATCCTGAGCATGTGGGCAAGATTCATCAGTCAGACACCCAAGAAAGAATTCTCTGTAATAACTCAGAAGCTATCCCATCAATCGTCCCATTGGCATATCTACCACCAGACACCAGAGATCAGTAAACTGCCAAACGAGGCTGTCCCATTATAACATCCCTCCAGTTTTGAAACCAGCTTGGTATTTTGTCCCCACTGCTCCTTTTGGAAGGCTATTCCAGAACTCCTCTGATGGACAGAAACCTGTATCTAATTTCAAGTCTAAACATCCTGATGGCCAGTTTATATTCATTAGTTCTTCGTCCATATTGGTGCTGAACTTAAATAATTTCTCTCCCTCCCTAGTATTTATCCCCTCTGATGTATTTATAGAGAGCAGTCATATCTCCCAGTCAACCTTCTTTGGCTAGGCTAAGCAAGCCAAACTCTTTGAGTCTCCTCTCATAAGTTAAGTTTTCTATTCCTCAGATCATTCTAATAGCCCATCTCTGCCCCTGTTCCAGTCTGAATTCATCTTTCTTAAACATGGGGGACCCGAACTACATACAATATTACAGATGAGGTCTCCCTAGCACCTTATATAATGGTACTAACACCTCCCTATCTCTATTGGAAATACTTCACTTGACGCATCCAAGGACCTCATTAGCTTTTTTCATGGCCACATCACATTGGCAGCTCATAGTCATCCTGTGATTAACCAATGTGTCCCCAGCATAAAGGAAAAGTTCTTGTTATTAGTTCCTAAATGCATGACCTTGCACTTTCCACTATTAAATTTCATCCTATTTCTATTACTCGAGTTTACAAGATCATCCAGATCTTTCTGTATGATATCTTGAGCCTTCTCTGTATTGGCAATATCTCCCAACTTGGTGTCATCCGTAAAATTATTAACGCACACTCACTTTCTGTGGCAAGGTCAGTAATAAAAAGGTTAAAGAAGAATTCGTCCCAAGACCTATCCCTGAGTAACTCCACTAGTAACCTCCCTCCAGCCTGACAGTTCACTTCTCAGTATGACCAGTTGTAGTCTTTCCTTTAACCAGTTCCTCGTCCACCTTTCAATTTTCATATTAATCCCCATCTTTTCCAATTTAACTAATAGTTTCATATTTGGAACTGAATCAAATGCCTTAATAAAATCTAGGTAAATTAGATCCACTGTATTCTTTGTCTAAAAAATCTGTTATCTTCTCAAAAAAAGGAGATCTGGTTGGTCTGACACGATCTACCTTTTGTAAAGATAAATGCTATTTTATCCCAATTGTGGTTAGCCTTGATATATCTTTAACTACTTTTTCTTTCAAAATGTTTTCCAAGACCTTGCATACTATTGAAGTCAAACTAACAGGCCTGGATAATGCGCCCCCCCTCCATCCCTCCTCCCCTGCTTCTTACAAATAGGAATTATGCTGCCAGTTCTCCAGTCACACAATACAGCCCCCGAGTTTACAGATTCTTTAAAAATCCTTGCTAATGGGCTCACAATTTCAGGTACTTTAATATTCTTGGATGGAGATTGTCCTGCCCATTAACCACCTTACCACCATCTCCAAGCTTATTGTTAGCCTCAAGACAATGGAAAAAAACCCCATGATCTTAAAAAAACTGGTTCACACCCATATTTAGCAACAGCCAGCAGGAATTATGGAGGCAAATTTACAAATTAACCATCACTTTATAAAAGACAGTATCAGTGGTTCCAGCCCCACTTTAAATTGCATTTGCAGGTCATTCGTAATCAAATAACTTTACTGTAAGTGTTCAATGTCCCTAAATTACCATGTTATGAGCAGCATTCAGCACACTGATCCTGTAATACTTACACTTTTGTTTCTTAAATCCTGCTGCAACGTGATCTTTGCTAAGGACATGACAAGCATGCCAAAACCCTTCTGGAAATTGAACCTTATTACAACATGTAAAAAACCCCACCATTGTATGTTTTAATTGTCTTGTAACCAGAGAATTACACAATTAATTTGTGCTAAATTGTTGAAGTTCTGATACCCTCTATATAACTTCGGAAGGACATCAAAAAGACCATATTCGGGGAACATGTAAAGAGAAGGATACAGCAATCCCTAGTGAGTTTAGCTACTGAAGTCCAGAGAAACAAGGCAAAAGGGAAATAAATGCTTTTTTTTAAACCCTTGTTATTTGGGGACATTCATTTATCTAAATACACTTACAGAACTCTAACTTTAGGAAAGACATACAGAATGTCTGACTATAACAAATGAAACATTCCAGACATGGAGCCCCATACATTATGAAACAATCCTTATTCACAGAACTGAAGTCACTCAACTCTGCAGTTCTCTTAATGGGAGAGTTACTAATATCTGACGTATCACGTATTATGTCTGTGTCTCTTTTGACTGTTTTCACCACTATATAACAACTATTAAATACATGCTCCCATTTTGTATCCTTTGTACCGAAAAGAAATAACTTACTCCGGTGGAGGCATTTTAGATGGTTCCACATCGTGCAAAAACTCACACTGAAGAGCCTGTTCAGCTGTGCAGCGCTTGCTTGGGTCCAAAGCAAGCATATAATCAAATAGGTCTAACGCAGCTGGTGGAATACTGGCAAAAAGGAAAAAACAATAGGGGGTGAGAGTCAGATTGTGTTATATGCCACATCTTTGTGTCATAAAAGTTGTATTATTTTTTAATTTTGTCAAGTAGAGTTTAATTGCATGATTTAGAACTTGGGCCTTACATTAATATTTTTCTTTTTAACTTCCTTTTAAGAAAGTTCTAGTACTACTACTATATATACACACACACACACTTTGGAATTTAGCACAGAGGGATTTATATGTTTTTTTTTACACTGATCTACAGACAATAATTCCACTGCTTTAAAGTTACAGAAGTAGGCTCCTCTAATATGAACAAGATGATGCATTTTCCTAAATCCCAAAATAGTTGAAAGAAAAAAGGCAGTTTTTAAATAAATAATCTTACAGATGTTTTCTGTAACTTACATGTTTGTTATTTGCACAAGACAACTCCAATTGCATTATTTTAGGATGCAAGGATTAGAGAATCATTCTTATATATTGAATTTATGACCAACAAGCCCCTAATATGAGTCAGGAACAATTAAAAGTACCTAAGTACACTGAGCTGCTTTTAGCCATATGGACAATAAGCAGGTGCACCCAGGCCTAGAGAACAATCACAGCCAAAGACAAAGCTGATGTGGTTGAAACACCAGGGTCCATTCCCCCTTCCTTGATATATGTATTCAAGCTCTCATTAACATTAAAAGAAGCTCGGCTCGGCATGGGTAAAGGAAAGGATGGGAGCATCAGCTCACTTCTCTCTACCTTTGACTGAACCCAGAAACAAATCTTTGAAATCAAACCTTCTGACATTCTTAAAAGAAACACAATGCAATACAGATGCTTAAGTGAAGACTCCATACTTACAAAGCAAACTCTTCTCTCAGTTTTCGACGATACTGCTTCTTTGGTTTCATGGTGTTGAAATAGGCTAATTTTATTACATCAGGCCAAACTGCAGGACAAGGACTTCCGCAAATTCGGCTACACACACCCCGCAAAAAAAAAAACCACACAAAAAAACAGTTTATGAGATCAAACACCAACAAGGAATGTAGTTGTACTTTTATACTCGTAGGTACTGTTAATACAAAGAAAACAAATTCTTGTCTCTATGGTAAAACATGTCTGCAGTCCTCCTGTGATCTATGGCCCAAAGTTTTTCAAGAGCTGGGGAGGAAGGATAGGTAAATATCCATTCTTAATAGGCCAAAGAATACCCCACTAGAAAAAACTATGTTACTTCCCCCCACCCCCTTCTCCAGAGTAGAGGCTCTTTATAACCAATTACTGTGTTCTGGAAAATGATAGAAGACTCCATTTTGTAGCTCAGGTAGTATTCTATGTATCTTAATGCAAAATCAAGTTTCTTCCATGAATGACTAAGTGCCAGAGAGACAAGGGAGAAATGTAAAGGGCAGGAGTGAATTTGGATGATGTGCACTCCCTATGTTTAGGTTTCTCTCAGTGGCAGTGCTGGTGCTGAGTACACGGGGCACAAGCAGGGACCGGGGTCCTGCCGCCGGCAGTGGCAGGATCCGGCCCCGGCCAAAGACCTGGGGGTGGGCCACTGATGGAAAGAGTCCAATCCCGGCCCCGGCAAGGGACCTGGGGCTGGATTGGGCCCGGGCACCAAAACTATTTTCAGGGCAGCGTCTCTTATGTTTCCCTTTTAATCTTGGTGTAGAAGGCAGTGGGCATTGTTTATACTGGGATTTTTAAAAAGTGTTAGTAACATGTTCTAAGAGTACCCCTTTCAGTTTAGTCTAAACAAGGTCACTGAGTGTGAAAAGTAGGGTTAATCTTTATGGGCCCTGCTGCCAGAAGGCTCAATTTGCACAAATGCCTGGTTGACTCTGTAGCTTACAAAACTGTAGATTTTCATCTTTCGCTTCTGCAGCAAGTTTTTTCCTAAAACTAGGTTGGTCTTATGCAGAACAACCTACCCCTTTTACGTGCTTTGGGTTCCTAAGAAATAGCTAGAGACTTATCTGTAACTTTCCCAATTCTTCAGACCATTGTACCTTTATGCCTATTTATATGATCTGAAAACGAGGTTCAGACACTGCTAGTTTTTCCTTTAGACCTTTTCCTGATCCAAGTCTCTTTGTGGTCCTGAAATACTTGCAGGAAAGACCACTGGGGAAATAAATTCACAAAATGTTGATGCTCACCTATGATGCTGGTAGATGCATTCCTTTCATTAAAAGCTGCTTGCAAACTAAACACTGACTAAGAACTATTCCATAATAGGTTGTTTAGGTTCCAGTTAAAATGTGCTGAGAATAGTTTTGATGTATTAAATTTTCAAGTATACATTATCGATAGAGAAAAATTAAGCTACGAACAATTAGCTAACACTGTCCTTTTGATATCAAATTAAATTGTACGCATGCCATTAATTCACTCTGTAGTCTATTTCACTCTATATTCAGTTTAGTAAAGAAAACCAGAGCTAGAATTAAGTGCTACCCTGCCATCTAGTGGGCAAAGCAAACCCAGCAAGCATTCAGACAGCATGAGAGTTTTGTTTCAGTCGTGTAAAATGACAACGGGCCCTGTTTTCCATCTCCTCAAAGGTTGTTACACTTATACAAACCAGCTTTCCTATGCGTTACAGATAGCATTTACAGCCCCTGTAATGCTTTTCAGAGTTAAATATGTGACCGCATGAAAAGGAGATCAGAGTAAGGGAGTAATTCACTGCTTCCTTTTGTAGGAAGAGGATTCCTTTCCACTGCCTCAGTTGATAATGATATCAGAAGCAGGAGGCATCATTTGTTGCCTGACTAAGGAAAAAGGGCTCTGGCTCTACTAATTCAAACAGCTACTGCCCTGAGAAGATCCACTGGGGTGGGGAGGTGAAGAAAGCCTTTACCTGTCCAAGGTATCTGACAACGCGTGAGGGAAAGTGGAGAAACACTCCCTCCTGCAGTGGGTAGAAGCCAGTTGTACATAGGGAGATTGAAGCAGCAGCAAAGAACAAGCAGTATGCAGAGAACCTAGCCATGAGCAAAGCTTTTCCTTTCAAACGACCCTTATTATTCTCCATGCTGGCCTTTTAACCTGCTGATAGGAGAATGGAGTCAGGAAGCTGCTGTCTCATCTGCTTAAGGAGCGGGTATGTCGAATGCATTGCTGTTAGATGGATTCAGTACAGGACAACTCCAGATGCACTAGAAGAAATCCTACCTACCACTGGATTGTTTTACCATGGAAAGCTACTAGGCACTTCTCCAATTCTGAGTGATTTCTTTTACATTTCCCCAAAAACTGCCACCATTTTTATTCTGAGAAACAACCTGACAGCTCTTTAATGTTAATGCTACTTTTCAAGCGCTGACTGAAAAATAAAAGTGCTGTCTATGATTTTATGACCACACCGTAGTATCTAAAAGTTACCTTATTAGTTCCAGCTGAGCAAGTTCCTGATTTGCTTGAAATATTGGTTTTTTAGTAAAAAGTTCACCCAGGATACAGCTGTAAAATAAAGTTTTGCGTAATTCCATCAATATATTTGATATAAAAGTTTGTTGAGCTTTATTTTGATTTATAATTTACAGGTAACACTTCTGTATTAAAACTTCTTACCCACAACTCCAGACATCTATGGCTGGTGTATATCTTTCCTCTCCAAGCAGAAGTTCAGGAGGCCGGTACCATAAAGTAATAACTTTGTTGGTATATGGTCGACTGAAAACAAATAAGATAGAAAGATTCAGCATTTCTCGTAAGATGAGATTGTAGCGAACTAATAAGTCTGGGGTTTCACTACTGCAAAACTGTTTTAAGAATGTTCCATTCTCCTCAGTCCCCTTATCCATACTCTTACCACCATCAGATGAAGGCACACATTGTCACCTGCTTAAATCTACCAAAGGAGCCTGAAGAAGTATTTCAGAGATAAGTAAACACAACCATCCTCAAAGGCCATTAAATAACATCAGGCGTCAGACTTTAATAGCTATGCTGTTAATTATTTAATGATCAGCGTAGCACTACGACTTGAGTTAATATGTTCACCGTGCTTGGTGTAGTTATTGGCACAGGGAAGTTGACTGCTTAAGTGCAGAACGAAGAGTTGAGTGGTCATTAAAAAAAAAATATTCACATCACCTTTGCCCTCCCCACAAAGGAGAGAGGCAGAGATGTAGTCCTTCCCTACCATCAAAAGTTTTCAACTATTTCTCGGGTTTTAAAACTCGAGATTTTCCTGGATTCCAACAGCACCAAGCTATCAAACAGTCCAGCTGCCACTGAAAGACTTCTGCAGTGTTTTGTGGCAACTGGCAATATAAAAATCTACTTTAGTTTTACCAGACTGAAAACTGAAGATTTGGGGACAGAATAAACTAAGGGAAGGCATCAAAATAGAACAGTGCAGTTGTCAAATCTAATTCTGCAGGAGATACAGTAGAATATCGAGTTTTGAGCAGTTCTTATTACAGAATTTAGGTCTATATGGGCTGCTGATTGTTACCTTCCATCACCACACCTCAAATCTCCCGTGTGATTTCAACAAGTAAATAGATGAAGCCTGAGGTTTTGTAATGTTTTACACAATTTGAATGCTGCAATTCCAGTATTTTAGACAGTGGATAACATTAACAGTTTTCAAAACAGCAGCCAGTACCACAGAAATTTCCTATCCCTTTTTTCCTGGGATAGGTTTTGATAACTGAAAAACACTGGTTCATATCGGTTATCTTTAATAAACCACTATGGCTATGTCTACACTTGTTAAGTTGACTTAACAAGGTCGACTAAGTCGACTTAACAGAGCCTGTAGTGTAGACATACCCGTCTACACTGGCTTTTAGTCGACTTAAGTTGACTTAATGAGATCGACTTAAGCCTTACGTCAACCTTCAGAGGTGGTGTTATTAAGTCAACTTAAGAAGCGCCCAGTGTGGACACAGAGTTCTGTAGGTCGACTTAAGCATCCTTAGGTCGACCAAAGGCACCAGTGTAGATGCACCCTATGTTAGCGACAGCAGTTATGTATAAACTGTACACCTGATTTCATTATACTAAAGAAACTCAAATGTATAGTTAAAAACAATAAGGGTATATCATATGGCATAGATCCCTATTTATAGATGATATATATATATATATATATATATATATACACACACACACACACACACACACACACACACACACACACACCAAAAATTGCTACTTTCTACAGCAGATAAACATTTCACATTGCAAATGACATCACAGTTATGTTCAGCACAATTGCCTGATCAACTAAACATAATGATCTATAATGTGGACAGGTAACATTTTCCAAAAGGCCTAAATAGCTTACACTCCTAAGTCAATTTTGAAAATGTGACTTCTTGTCGGAAATGTTGCCCTGTCCTCAAGATAGCTGCCAGATTTATTCTAGGACAGGACATTCTTTTCAGATGTATTTAAACAGGTTACATTTTTTTGTTTTTGTTTTTTGTTACTGAGTTTATCAATATTCAATTGTTAAAGATTTCGAGACAGTACTTTTTGTTCCAACAGGTATGCTCATATCCAGTATATCACACCTTTTATATGGAAAATGTTATACATTCAGAAGTGATTTTTAAACCAGTTAGATGTAAGTGTAATTACGTCAACTCTGACTGGAAGTTGCATAAATGTGTACAAAAATGGCCATAATTATTCGTTTGAATGTGCAATTATTTCCTTTGCACACTCAAGCAAGATCCATGCTTGCAAAAGTTAAATGCACAATTAAAAGTGCACATTACATGCAATTTTGCACATCACCATTTTAAAAATCTTGCTTTCAGACTTTTCAAATTTTGATAAATGAGGTGCATAATATACTTCAATTATTCAACATTAAAGCAATGCTTATTTAAAGAAATGTCCTCTGCTGCTGCAAGGTCCCAAATCTTTCTAAATATTGTTTAAACAGATCAACAAATCAGTTGTCAAAAACATAATTCAGTTAATAAAAACATGGGGAAATTGTTGCAGCATAATCTGAAATGTCCATTAAATGCTACTATTACTGAAGATGATACATGTACTCAATGGAAGTTTGAATCAGGAATGAGTTCCCACAAGCACCTACCAAGCTTCCAATTAGCCTGCCATGCAGTTATCTTAACTAAAATAAAGTTTTAATACTGGTTATACCGACAATATACAGCAATCTGCTGCTTGTGTTTATACTAAAACTAGCTGTTAAGAATTTAAAACAAAACAGATTTTATAAGTTGTTTTCAAAGAACAATCTGAATTTTGCCACAATATATTTTAATTATTTGATCAAAAGGACTATTAATGAGCTGATGCCATCTGTTAATGGCAGCTACCATGTCACAATTTAATTGAAGCTACACAAAAATTAATCTAGTGTGGCATACTGAAAAGCATTCTGATGTAAGGTCACATCCATCTGTTAATTCATTCATAGTGTAGCAAGTTTCTCCATTAAAATGTTAAATTTCTCAGCAGGTGCTTAGTTATGCAATTCTGCAACTTACCTTTAACACATTAGATATGATTAAATACAATTATAAAAAAGTTATGTTCTTGAATTAGCATTGTTGGCTATTCAATATAAACCGCTGGAACCATCAAGAACAAACTTACTGTTCTGGCACCTACAGTAAGCAAACTTTGAACACGACTGGGCCTCACTTTCAAAGTCAAGCATCGACAAATCAAACTGTCTGTACAAATGGCCCAGTAGACACGCAAATGAGCATGCGTGGGTGAAATTATCCCATGTGCAAGCGGTATAATACAAATAGTACATCTTTAATTTCGGAAACCAGATTCTGTATGTTACCATTCATACCAAAGAAAATTACTACAAGTAGGCGACATTAAAAGTACAAATCTGTAACAAGATACTGAACTGTATTACACTTAGCAGTTATTTACTTAGATACAGGCATGGTGATGCAACAAATTAATTGCAACATCAGCATCAAAGATTTAAAAAATTTCATCATAGTCTTTTTACTTGTTCTCAAAAGCTTTTATTAGAACTGCATGCCCAGAGGACAAAATTAAACTTCCCGAATTAAAAGTGAGATATCTCAAAGAAAGAATGGTACTTCGTTTCTAGCCACCATTTCTTTTAGAAATGTGAGCAGGAAGTCTACCTTTCCTTTCCCTTTTGAACCCTTCCCAGATGTACCAATATGCAGAATATGTATTTTAGTTTACAGAATCAGGAATAGCATTAAATTGTTTAAGCAGACCACATCCAAACTGCAAACCTGCACCCTTCAGCTCCAGCCAGTTTAGACTGAAAATGAAAGCATTAATCGTGGTGTCACTAATCATCCGAGTCTTTATTAAAAATAAAAAAATCTACAGCTGGGCTATTACAGCTCAAGAAGCAAGCCTTCCTAATGGTATTTATGAAACAATTAGGAAGAAAAAACAAACAAGGAGTCATGTGGCACTTTTAAAGACTAACAAATTTATTTATCACATGAGTTTTCATAGGAGAAAATCCCACTTCATCAAAGAATACCGCATGTTTAACATAGGGAATCTGTTTACCCCCCCTTCCCAAAGTTATCTGCCCATGGTATTCTGGAGAGACTATAGCTTTGGTGTTACAGAAAGGATACTCATACTATGTATGATATTACAGAAAGGATGAGAAGTGCCTCTCTCTCCACACCAATCATTTACAATTCAGGATTAGGTTTGTGTTTTTACTAGCATGCACACACACCAGGTGACTGATCTCCCTCCTTCAGAGGCTTCACAACTTTTGATGCTAAGTATTTAGTTAGATGGCCTGACAAATGTTTATCAACATACAACTATTATACTACGACATGTCACAACTAAAACTGAATTAAAGAATTAATATAACTGAAGTATACAATATAAACCATTGCATAGCTACAGTACAAACCCTTACTTCCTTTATTTCAGGTACCCAATCAGAAAAGAGGGTGCCATGTTTAACATGTGATTTGACTTAAAACTTCCCCCTACAAAAAAAAGCATCCCTAGCTCTGATAATTAGAGACCTATGCATCAAACATTTGTATTTAACAGCACGGTGTCATCTTACCTCTCCTCTGAGCTATACAGCCGAGCAAGCCCAAAGTCTGCAAGTTTAATCTGCCCTCTGGTGGAAAGAATAAAGATTTTTTTTAGTGATGAATCTTGTCAACAGATTTAAAAGCAGAACTGTGATGATAGTTAAAATGCTCAAACCCATCTAGAGTTGAACCTCATCAACTCACACTAGTAGTTTGGGAACCGTTACAAATGACTGCATCTTCTCGTTTAATAAGTATGCTGACCAGTGCAATTTTTAAAAAACTAAACATAGGGGACTGTGAAATATATTATTTTCATTTGACAAATGCAGGTATACATTTCAAAGAATACTAATGAGCATTCAGGGTATGCTGTGTAAAAGTAATCACATGACTGCACTTATTAGGTTGATAAAAATCTGAAGAGGGGAGACTGCCATTTTTGTACATTTTAAGCGTGGCTTTAGGACTGCAGCCGTCACTAATTGACACATCGGTGACGTTTTACTTTCTGTAGGTTGAACTATTTACTGATAACTGGTAACTTTAGATCAAGGGTGTCCAAATCATTTAGCCTTGGGGGCCATGTCTGTCAGCAACTCAGTCTGGCAGGCCACAAAACGATGTAAGAAAAAATAAACCTCACAGCAGCTACTTGTACAAGTCTCTTGACCGTTGGTATGAGAAAAAAAACCAGTTACTCTAATGAAGTTGAGTAAATCTTCTTGTATCTTTCATTTGATATAATCAAATAAAACTCATTTTTAACAGATTTACGTGGAGAAAATCCTGGGCTGGTACAACTCGTGTAGGCTGCAGCAGAGCGGATCGCGGGCTGCAAATGGCTGGCTGCAGGCTGCATGTTTGACACCTCTGCTCTAGATAATAAAAAAGACTAATATTTGCATAGCAAATGGCTATCAGCAACTATACCTCCATGCTGAAATTATATTTCCTTAGTGCTGGCACATGATGTTTCCATACAGGTAAACTAATGAAAAACTGCAGGATCCTATATAGTCATGTTGTAATGTATTTGTAATGTGCAAAGTTGAAATTAGCTTTATTTTGCTAATGATAGAATAAAGTGACTCAAATTGCTAGAATTAGATTAAAAATTTCTTAGTTAGGCTGTTCTTATTTTATAACTTTTGTACTGTGGATTTTGTACTGATTCCACAGTACCCTTAAGATTAGTTATATCCATACCTATTATTTAGGAGAATATTTGAACATTTAATATCTCTGTGCAGGAAGTTCTTCTTATGGCAGTAATCCAGTCCCTCCATCAACTGTCTCATAAATGACTTTATGTGATTTTCATTAAAATGAACCAAGCCAGATTCCAGTAGGCCCATCAAGTCATGGTCCATATATTCAAAGACCAGATAAAATGCACCTAGAAAGAGGGGGAAAATTACTGATTTGATAATATTCCAAAATATCGTCTTAATCTACCTTTAAAAGTACAGCCTTGTATTCTTCACAGACATAAAAGTGTTCACAATTTTTATAAAACTTGGATAACCTTGTAGATTGACCTTATTTCCAACTGCTTAATTGCATTTAAACACAGCTAAAATATTAAAATAATTTCCTACTATAAAACTTTCCACAAAAGCAATTGTTGTAGTTGTCAGAGATATAGTAAGAACAAAATCCTACAGATAATATCTGGGTAGAGTTATGGTGGTAACCCTTCACAAAATACCAATTTTAAGCAAAATGGTTATCAGGAGCAGAGAAATCCAAGAAAAACTACATCCAGCGCAGAGGTGAGCTAACGTGTTTTCCTCTGTTATCATCCCTTGATTTATTTTTAATCTTGCATTGTGGAATTGTCAGGAATGAACTTTCTACTCTGAGTCTGGAACAGTCTCAGACTATAGACTGAGACCAACACAGACCATAACAAGCTGGCAAAGGAATCCTGCAAAGCAGCAGCAGCAGCGCTCCAGATTTCACATCTCAAGTTAGCTCCCTCTCACTTGTAAGATGGCAGAATCTGGCCCTCTCTCACACTGAGTACACATCTTTCCACAAGTGATTCCATTAATGTCAATGAGACGACTTATGCTGCAAGATGCTACTCCTGGTGAGTCTGGTGCGTAGTACAGAGCTTTGAATGCTGAATACATAGCACGAAGCCCTAAGGTAAGAAAACAGCATAGATCTCTCTTTTGAACTTTTTTCTTTTTCCCCTTCTCCTCCTCAGAGAAATTCCTGGGCTCTTCATAGTGACGCTTAGTCAGATTTCCTTGACCAGTAACAGGGGTTTCAGTGAAGAAATGATATCCTACAGGTCCTTCCTTTCCTTTGAGCAAGGCCTTCAAAGAAACACATCATCCTTTACAAAATACTCTCTATACCAGATAAGAACACCCAGCAGCCCAGAATGACTACATAAAAATGGTCTCACTTTAGAAGCTAATGGAATTCTGAAGTTTAGCAATGGGCACTTAGTATATTAGATTTAAATAAGGTTAATACCAGATTACACAATCTGGAGAAAAGTAAAGGGCACTGACCAGCAAATGGAAGCCTGATCAGTCCCTTTGTTTAGCATTTAAGCAGACCAAAAAGAAAAAAAATTACTCCTACTCTAGACATTAGTATGTTAAAAAAATGTGAGAGCGGTTTAGAACAGTGACTTTTTCAGGCTCCGCGCACGGCTTTCCTGGCATTTGTCGCATTTTTTTAAGCCTCCCTCTTTTTTCCTGATTTCAGGCAGAGCAAGCTGAGTGCTGATCTTAGGGATACCCCGTATCCCACTTGTTGTCACATATCCATAGACAGCAAGGAAAATGCTGAGCAAATGGACCAGAGATTGTATGACCTGGTCAGAGCAGGAAGACAGGGAGAGAAAGGATGCAAGATTGAGTTAAAAGAGAGTTGCAGACAGCCACAGGTCTTTTGACATTGTGTTGCAATGTTTGCATAATGTTGAATTTCCCAAGCTGTAATGCTGAGACCTAGCTGATTACAAGGTGCTAGCTCCTCCTTTCCAAAGTCTAGACTTCATTTAAAACACAGCAGAAAATACATTAAAATTTTCCTTAGTATTAATGTGACCAATTGCTGTATTTGCCACAGGGCTATTGTGACCTTAAATAATAAGGAAGGTGGTATCTGAAACTCTTAAAATGCAGACCACCTAAAGCTTGAACCCTTCTGTCCCCCACACCAATAAAACACACCATCATGATATAAAAATCAGTGTCAAACTAATATTTCATGATTTATTGACTTTCTATAGCCACATTTGATGAAATTGTTCATCAAATCTGCAAAGCCAAATACCACTGAACTTGGGAAAATAACCCTGTATTCCTGAGTGTACGGAGGGTACTATCTATCCATTTATTTATATTAGAGCCCCATCATCTGAGTGCCTTATAAAACAAGACCACTAGCCCATATGCAGTTAAACAGCACAAGATCACATCTCTAAACATATCATAGCAAAATGAGTAACTGGAACTACCACTGTGAAGCTGTGCTTTATAAAAACTAAGCAAAAGAACCACACAAAATTCACAACAGTTCTTTCTAAGTTAATAAAATGGAACGAAAAAAATTCCATATACTGAAACTCTTAAAATGCAGACCACCTACTTGCTCCCAGAAAAGAGCTTGGAAGTAGCCTTATTATACAGAAGATTGGGCACCTGGAGTTATGGATAATTTTGCTTTCACCATACTCTTCAAACACCACACTGCAATAGGTGCCGCCAGCTCAGAAAAAAGGACGACAATTACTGTGGGAGTATTCAGAAATAAAATGAGAACAGCATACGAATTACATACAAACTCGGTTGGTGTTGCTAAATTCTGTTTTTAATACTCTCCCAATTAAATACAGCAGATTTTTGCTCCAATTTTACGATTAATGTGAGATATCAGTAGCACAAACATAGTAAAATTCCAGTTTCACTGACGGTGCTAGTGCAAATGAAAATGGAATTTAACACTAGATGTTTGCTTTACAAAATACAATAAAACGTCAGATATAGTGCTGTATGCAGATTTAACAGCTTTTCAACTGACAAGCTAATTTGAATTTCTTGGTTACAGGGGAACTGCTAGAACCAGATTACTAGCAATTTATATATGGTTATATTCATAGGATGAATGACTGTAAATTCATACAGCCATAATCATAAATAGGTCATTACAAGTCTGCTTTTCCTTGTTGCTCAAACTATTTTTAGTTTTGTTACTGCAAGAGGGGAACAGTCCGAATGAGGCTTTCTTGGAAAAAGCTGAAGTATAAAGAGTTGAGAGTTCAAAGCAGATACCAAATGGTATTTTGTAAGGAAAAAATGGGGAATCACTCAGATCTGATCAGACACACAGATATCATCTCCGGAATGAACTGAGAGACCAGAGGTTTTTAGTAACATTTTGTAACAAACTAAATTAGACAAAGAAGCCAGTAAATACATCTCTCTTGAAAAAGATTTCCATTCTTCCTTTATGTAAAAAATATCTTTACTAGCAAAATGGATATGTAGTTCCACTCCTGGTGGTTTTGTTTCCCTCCTCCCCCTTTTTGTTCATACTTAGTCCATAGGGATTTTTAAGTGGTAGAAATAAAATATTTGTCTTAATTCCTCTCACTTTGTGATGCGGAGCAGTATATTTTAGGAGAGGAAGTCCAACACAACACCTCTGTCCAGTAATGGGCATTTGGAGGGGTAGGGTAGGAAAAAGCTATGTTTGCCTTCTCTGCAGAGTTAGGTGAAGTGAATGGCATCTGTGTTAGCTCTGACCACGTGAAAAGCCATGCTCAAATTTCTCATTGATACTGCACCCACTATGTGCCTTAGGACTTCTGGGGGCATATGCCATGGTCCTTTTATCCTGCAGTAAACTGAGCCACTGATTCTTTCTCTGTGAATCACAGGAGAACCAGTTTGTCTGTCTGTGCACATGGGCATGGAGGGAATTGTGGGAGGGCCCTCAGCAACTAAACTTACATCTTTACTACACAATGGGTGGTTATTACACTGAACCCAAGGCTGCACTTATTGCTGTTTTTGGCGGCAGTCGATGGGAGATACACAAGTACATAAATACCTTGTGTATCTCCCGCTGACTTCTTAAATCCTCCCTACACGCTACACTAAGCCGAACGGAAAGGGCATCCAGTCGGCGCAGTGTAAATGCGGTTACGGAGCTGGTGTTCCAGCTCTGGTTCGGTTATCGATTCAGCGCGTCTCCACAGTCGCCTCAATCAAAAACTGAAGATCGCGCTGACGGCGGTGACTTTGTCGCCGTCAGTATAGACTTGCCCTGAGTGAAAGTGTAACCGATGCTCTAACCCCCAAACCAGCGAGAGCAGCTAGCGTAGGATCAAAGTACCAGCTCTTTCAGGTGAAAGATGGTTTTTTTTGGGTAGACAGGAGGGAAGTTGGGACAATACCTGAGTAAGAGCCCAGATTAATTCTGAAGTAGAGATGCACCCAAAGAGATCTTGTAGCAACATAAACAAATTCAGTTTTATTTTCTAGCAGTAAATATAAATTCACTTGTTATGGTCAGTTTTGTGGTCAGAAGACAACAGCTGTGACAGGGTCCCCTCTATCAAACTGATCTAAAAAGTATGTACAACCAGAAATGTACAACCAGAATTACACATTAAAGAGTAGGTGAGATACTCTGCTGAGGTGTCTTCTAATTATCTCTAGTGCAGGCTCAGCAACAATTGCTTACTAGAATGTACTGTATATGGGTTAGACTGAACTGTACAAAATTTACTATTAGTGTTTATTTGATAAGCTATATACTGAGGATAACTTTTCTGGTTCTGCTCGAAGACTGCCAATTACTAGAAGGAAAACAGTACCGATGTTAAAACAGTAGATACTATAATCCAACAGATAGAGCACAAACTTCTCCCAAAACACACACTTTCAGAATCCTCATAATTTATTAATAGGATGAGACAACCTAATGGCATTGACAGGTATACGTAAAGTTTCTGAACTTCCTATATTGACATTTTATGGACAATAAAGTTACCAAATGAGACTGTGAGAATCCTTCCTATGGGCTTTGAAAGAAAACAGATTGTGGGACGGGGATTATAAAGACAGATATAGTCTTTATTCCCAAGAGAATGTAACGTGATGCAAACTATGGTGCTTGCTTTCCTTGATTCCTTTATTGCTGCTTTTGTTTAATGTTTATTTTATTATGATTTGGTTACATTTGTTTCCCATTACACTGATTATAACCCAAATGAGGAAGCACACAAACGTCAAAAATTCCATGTCACAATTTCATTGCAAGAAGTCACACTTGAATCAGAGATCACCTCATATATCTTCACATTTTAGCCTTCTGTGCCATCTTCCCAAACTAGACATTTGTATATGTATTTTCATAATGTTATGCTGAACTGTATAGTGAACTTCTTTCTTAAACCCAAGTTTAAAATCCTATTAAAAACAGAACACTTTTTTTCTATTATTTGAGCAGCTTGAAAACAACCAATATTTTTTATAGCTTTGCTTGTTTCTAAATGAATAAATGACTAGTTTTAGATACTTGAAGTGACAAACATTTTTGCACAGCCTTTCAGTATTTTTAAGTAAGAGTTCCTATACCACTTCAGTTAACGGTGTTTGGGTTTCCTCAATAAAAGAAGGAAATGCAATCAACATCACACTTTACAGAAATTAAATAAGAAAAGAAAAAATTATTATGATATACAGTTTGTCCCCAGGCAAGTTCAGGATTCTTCTCTGTAATGCATTTATTCATGTACTGCCCTGTCCAATTTTTAAATGAGCCAAACAATATAGTTTACACCTTCTTTCCTTAGGAAATTTTATTTTCAGTTTTCAAATGTCACTAAGTATCTGGTTTGGACTGTACCACACAGATGCACAAGTTCATTTTTTCACAAAATTTAATCTTATCCTCTTTTCTACCTATACTCACTAAAAAAAGAAAATTGAAAAAATTAAGGTTGTGAAGTCAATCACTAGGAACTGCCAGAGTTAAGGTCATTTGTGCAATCTGCCCTCTTGTGCTTGCACTTTTTATTGCACTATTTTTTCCTCAAAACCCCTACCTCATCCAGTGCACAGAATGGACAGTGCTCACCTAACACACAGCTATTCAATTTTTTTATTTTCTCCTCATTGTTCAATGTGTGGCTTGAGTCTTTATTTACTATACACTATTCAACCTGTATGAAATACTAATTTCCTTATGGGCTTTTTTTATGGTGCTCATCAGTATAGTACCTGAGTGCTTCATAAATATTCATTTATCTTCACAGCAGCCCTGTGAAATGAGGGGGAAGGATCACCTCCGTTTAACATGGGGATTGGAAGCACCCAGAGATTAATAATAATATCCCCTGATTTAGGGCAGTCAATTTGAGATGCCTAGGACTTGATTTTTCAGAGCATTTGGCATTATATACAGACTGGCAGAGTTCAATGTTTATGTTTTATAATTTTGATGGATAACATTTATTTTAAAGTGTTTTCTTCAATATGTATTGATTTTTACATTTTCACAGCTGTGGGAAATTATGGAAAGGCCAGACAGTGGGAGACAGGGTCAAACATTTAACGAAAGCAAACCATGAGATTCAGCAAGTTTTATAACTATTAAAAATACAAATTGTCAATATTATCTATCTAATAAACAAAGTAATAGACGTAAACCAAATGTTAATGAGTTTTTAAGCTGTATTTTTCTTTCCCTGTCTATATATTTTTATTATTACTGATAGAAATATTTTTCGATGGTCTCTGTGTATGATGAAATTAATATTTACTGACAAAAATCTCATTCTTCCAAGCCTAATTATATGTTGCTTTTGAGTTCAAAGCATAATTTCCACGGACTTCAGTTGTAGTCATGGTAGATAAAAATTAAATTAAAGGGTTTTTAAAATTTAAATCTTATTTAAATTGAATACAGGTTCATTTTTTAAAATAAGCCTATTAAAATTCAATGTTAAATTGAATTTAAGAGGGCCTAAACTTATTAAAAATCTATTACAATCATTTAAATGAAATACAAAAAATAACATTCAGCAGTACATTTGCTGTCTGAGCATTAAAGAAAGTCTAAACATTCAACCGGTGTAAGTCACTTACTAAACATCTGCAGAAGAGGCTAAAGGCTGGTTTAATTCTTCAGCAAACTCTGCTCGCAGGTTAGACTGTTTTCATTTCTGTTTGTTCAACTAATGCAATTCAATGACTAATTCATTCAAAACTAAGAAACCAACTGCAAAGTGAAAAACCAGGAAAGTTTCTTTTCCTCTTCCAATCTATGAATTAAAACCTAAGTGGGAGATGATGGGATTGATTAGTTCTGATC
Source organism: Pelusios castaneus (assembly GCA_007922175.1). Classification (NCBI taxonomy): domain Eukaryota; kingdom Metazoa; phylum Chordata; order Testudines; family Pelomedusidae; genus Pelusios; species Pelusios castaneus. The sequence goes on along the minus strand of ML685756.1, from coordinate 7,999,025 downwards.
ATAGTGTCCTCCTAGATTTTAGAAACAATCAGTTCGCTTAACTACAGATACTTCCTTTATCTAATAAATCAGTTAATTTAAAATGTGAAACATGGTTTGATAAACTTTTGGATAAACTTTCCCCCTTCCCCTTATCCCCATGTAATTTTACTGAATTTAAAAAATGCAAATGCTAATTGTGTGCATTTTTAATTGAATTTGAATTTCCATCCATACACAGCTTGACACAAATCGTAAGGAAAAAAATAAATCTAGTAAATAACGCATAATTCGCTATTTCTAACAATTAAAATGTAAAAACTCAGAATCTGAATAAAGGTAAATTAAGTCGCATAATTGCTTAAGTATATGTGTACAGCTACAATGTGTCCTCCTGGGTGGCAAAAAGCGGCACCAAATTAAGCATGAAGTTTATACTGAGTTGTAAATCAACATATTTTAATAGGTAAGAGCCAACAAGAACCAACTTGTAACTAAAAAACCCAAATGATTTAGAGATCAAGGTTTCCATCTGGGTGATTTAAATAATCATGAAAATCAGTGTTTTGAATCAGTCCACCCTGTGAAAGCAGCTCAGCACTTCTGCAAGTCAGACTCGAGGGTCAGAAATGAGGAACACACAATTTGTGACAACGTATGACAAGTTTAGTTTCAGCGACTTGCCCAGCATCTCACAGGAATTCTGGAGCAGAAGCAGGAAGAGAATCCAATAATCTGGGGCAGTATTCAACTACCTTAACCATGACATGCCCCTTTCTCTTCCTGTGATGCCCTGCCTCATTCACGTCACATCATCCAACTTCTGCAACAAATGAAGCAGGAGTCTTACCAGTAAGGCTCGTCTTACTCCATGCTGCATCAAACCATCACGGAGACTTTCAGAGCACAGGAGCGTGTCCTAACTCTTAGCTGAGGTGCCCAGATTCGGCACAGCACAGAGCTGCAACTGCAAAGGCGGCAGCACTCGGCCCCAGGCTGGAGCATGCCCAGCGAAAATGAAATCTTTGGGGAATTTCGCTGCTAATATCTAAAGAAGCCACTGCTGAGCATGTGCAAACTGATTTGCCCAAAGCTTATAACGTGGCCATATTTGGGCAGATTTTCCCTGGGAACAATAAAAGGCACCACACTGCCACATCCTTGTTCCAAGCATCGGGGTACTGGATAGTTTCAAAGGAAAGGTGGCCAAAATATAACATGGACAAAACCATGAATTTTCCCCTAACCTCATTCCATTTTGGTTGGAATATAAAAATATCAACCTGATGCAGACGTCCAGCATGGAAAACTGCATTCTAATTGGTTAAAGCCTGGCAAAGTTTTTGACAACTAAAACCAGTCTTATAAAGGGAAGAGTTGGGCTACCTAAATAAAAGGTGGTGCTACCCCATGTTTCTAAGTCGCCTTTTATTATTTCTTTGCCTTTGTTACTCACAATGCTTTCTGAATTAATTCTTCACATTTCGTTAGTGCTTCCAACTCATTAATAAAATTAAAGCTAGATCTACCCCCAATATCTATAGTATCCTAGTAGGCACCTTTTCATAATTTAATATTTCACCATTTATTATTATGCTTTGTTTATGATCTTTCAGACAATTTCAGTCCATGCAATCACAATCATTTCCAAGCTGTTGTAAAATGAATTAAGATAAGATTTCATGGCATTAAAAATTTTATTAAATGCAAACATATTACATATTTCACTTTCCTTTCATTCACTCACTTTGAAATGTTACCAAAAACTGGATTTGTCTGATAATTTCTTAATGAATTGCTGTTGCTTATTGCTCATATTTCTGTAATCCTCTGGCTATTTATTGTTAACATTTGTGCCTTCTTATTTTTAAAACAGAAATACAAGTTAGATGTTTGGGAATGGTCAGAATTTTGTTTGTTTATTATTAGTCTCCCAATTATTTTTCTCCAGGTGTCTATAACCTCTATGGTAGTCAACAACTTCTCAATAATACTGTCAATCACACAAAAAGTTTAGTATAAAATTATTTTAATGCCCTCAAGTGTATATTTTCCCATCCAGCTGATGTGTACATGTGTTTCAGACAGTCTCTTAATCAGCTGCTGCTTTTAAAAATATTTACTTTCTATTTAACCCAATCAATTTTATTCTTATATAAACAGATTTTAACAAGTGCAATAGCTGTCATACGAATCAATTTCATTCCTTCATTAAAACTGTTCTCTCTAGAATTATTTATCCTGATCTGTTTGTAAGAGTCTTCCTCATTCCCTTTAGCTCCCTGGTTAGCATTTTCTCATTCTATTAACCTTTTCTATTTTTTCCAAGCTTCAGGTGACTATATTCCTGTTTGATGCTTCTTCATTTCAAACTTTACTCAAGATTTGCCTTCCTGCAATTCTTTTTTAAAATAATCCTGTGTCTCTATATGCTGTACACTCAGAGGGGTATCTTGAACTGCTTGGTTTCCAAACAAATCCTATGGCCAGATACCTCTCAAGTGAAAGTCTGTCATTACAAGAGCTTACGTAGTCCCTGGAAGTATTGTTTCTACTTCATCAGGTATTTGCTCAATGGAATGAGAAATCATACAAAGATCTCTTCTAGGTTTGCATTACTGAGACAAAGCAGATCAGGAATCCTCACTACCTCTCTAAGCTTTTCATGTTGCTCTAACATAGTTACAGATTCCAAAGGGGTAGCCGTGTTAGTCTATTGTAGAAAGACAACAGAGTCCTGTGGCACTTTTAAAGATAAATAAATCTGTTAGTCTTTAAAAGTGCCACAGGACTCTGTTGTCATAGTTGCAGATGGCAGGCTGGGAGTTTAATAGTTAAACAAGTTAAACTAGTTAAACAAGTAGGCTACCATCCACGCGAAGCCAGAGCCCAGCCTAAGTGTAGAAAAGGAAGATCTGCCTCAGATAAATAACCAAACCATTCCAGCCATCTTAGCTCAGGGGTTCTCAAACTAGGGCTTGGGACCCTTGAATGTGTCATATAGTTATTATGAGGAGGTCAGGAGCTGTTAGCCCTGGTACATGCCATGGCTGTTGGACCGTGCATCGCTGACAGCCAGAGCCCTTCAGCACTGAGTGGCCACAAAGGAGAAGCTGCTGGCCTGGTGTTCTGAAGACAGTCCCGCACACAGCAGTAGAAAGCGTGGCATGTGGTGTGGTGGGTACATGGCATAGTATGTGAGGAGGCATCACTTTTTTTGAAGAAGGAGTTGTCACAGCCTGAAATATTTTCAAAGGGGGCCTTAGGGAAAAAAGTTTGGGAGCCCGTCTTCTTGTCTTAGCTGGTGTGTCAGAGGGTAGTTCCAGTGAGAGATTTCTTATTGCCCACTTTTTGAGAGATGCTGAAGGGCTGTGAAGTCTCTGGATACGCAAGTGGCTTTGTCTTGCAAGATGCAGGCATAGGTGGGACTGCCTCTGTCCTAGTGGGAATCTGCTTTGCAAGCAAGATGACCTGGGAGGGAGGAAGATGGCATTTGGGAGCTCTCAATAAGGCTCTACACCAGTTCACCTATAGGAACACGAGGGGAAGCTCTCCAATTAGGGCTGAATAACATTATTTTTATATATGCAAACTCCCCTTATAGAAAGATGAGTACTCTGGCCAATAAAAATAGAGAAGTCAAATCAGAGCAAGAAATTAAATGTGACTAGACAAAGAACACTGATAGCAGACGCCAGTGGAGGTGAAGAGATTTCAGTTACACCAGCACTTGCACCATTTCAATTTGTCAACGATCCCATAAGACATAAATAGATCCGTAACTCCTGTATCTGCCCTATCCCCAAACGCTCCCATTGCCAGGACCATGGGAAGCAGGAAATGGCCAATGTAACAAGTAGGCTGCAAGAAACCCTTTTGCTCATGACGCTCTGAACACCACGCCTTCACTGAGTTCTGTAGTTCCTAACAGACTTCACATTAGCCCTGGGAAACCTAAGTAAAGTCACTTACAATGGGAACAGAGAGACAGCACTGCAGTGAAGTATTCTCTGATGATGGCATGACTGCTGCCAGGGAATCCTCACAGACTTTCAGAAAGACTACAGAACTGCCTGATGACTGGAAGAAAGTAACCAGTCATAAAACAAAGTTCCTGGGGACTTTGTTCTGAGAGTCAAAAATCAGAACTGAGAGGTAAAAACCCTTTCAGGAGTGAAGTCACTGACTAGCTTGCCAAAGAAGTAGCAGCAATAAATCCACTGCCACCATGAAATCAATATGTTTCAGGTTAGCCTAGTTTCTAAATGGAGTTTCCAGAAGCAAGGTATCTGGCAGTCAGATCTGCTTCCTCACCAAAATCTCGCAAACCAGGATACGTTCTCTTTTGGGATATCACTGGGCTCCTCAACTATTTAATCTTATTTCCTCTTGCAGTTTAAGTGGTTTAGCAGCAAAATCACCATGCCTACTGGTTTATCTAATGCTCAGCAGGATTATGAGAAGTGATTCATGAAAGCTAATGAATCCTGGATGAGGATAGATTGTTGTCTGCAACCTGCAGCTCTTTGGCTGCCCCTTTGCAGCTCCGGGCCCCCTCCTACTCCGGAGGGACCCTGAGGGCATCCTGCGCCAGGCTCCCCACACCACTGGGGGCCCGCTCCCGGTTCAAGGATCTGTCACCTCCGCAAGGGGACCCTGCGGCAGGCACTATGGCCCAGCTCCCACTACCAGGCGGCTTCACCCATTGCGGCTCTCAAAACACTCGGTTATAGAAGGAATTTTAAACAATGGCTCATCTTATCTTTCGGGTTGCTGACCCCTGCGATAGACCATAAGGCTCTGAATTCTTCTAATTCAAACAGACATAACCCTAACGCTTAACAGAGTAGCAAGAACCAAGATCACATATATCAAAATGCATACTGATAAATACAGTAGTTTGAGACTCAGCATGGACACGTCTAAAAGCCAAAGGCTTTGGCAAACCAGTCAGATCCCTTCAGCTTTTAATTGAATCACATGAAAAAAATGCAGGCTTAATTGTTTTTACATTTGGGCTGTGATGGAGGACCGCATAACAACAGAAGATGAGTCGGGGAATAATTTATGTTTCATTGCAGCCAAATTAAGAACATTTAGTAAAGACCCCACTCTCAGTCCATCTGTGTTCAGCAGAAAAGGAAAGCAAGCGTATGCACCCAGAAGAGCAGTATAGCTAGGTTAGCCATTTGAGAATCAGCTATTTATTGATTAAAGGAAACAGAAGGGGTTTTTCCACTGCTGTTGTAAATGCAGGCTCATGAGAGGTGGTAGCTAGATTGATGGAAGAATTCTTCCACAGCACATCAAGCACAGTCTACATCGAGATTTAGGTAAGCCAAATACATCTCTTAGGGGTGTCGGCCTAAGCTGAGAATGCCATATCTAGTTTAGTTTATAAGGGTAAATCTGGATCTGTTAAATTAATCCGTTTTGTCTTAATTCAATTCTCCGTTTTAAATACATTTTGTTTTTATTAATATTACTTTTATATGGGTGACTTCATATAGACACCCCCAAAGACAAGAAAGACTCATCTGAGAGGTGATGACGGGTAAATAGCTTCTGAGATGTACAATCCCTCTCTCGGTATCAGTCAAATGGGATGGGCAGAGGTTTACATTTTCAAAGATCAGTACTGCCCTCAGGCTGCAGCAGGTAACACAAAGAAAAGTCAACAAAACAAAGATGAGAGCTGGTGATGATATTCGTCACAAGGGCCCACATGGTTAAAGCCATCTGTTTCTACTGTAGTTAGACATTACAACAGCCAAAGTTTCTGTAGCCTGTTGGTCAAAAGGCAAAGTCTTCAAAAAAAGGAGGCTCTCAGATCTGAAGAACAGCAACTGTGAGGCTCCTGTACCAAAAGTACCTAAAGATTACCTTCCACATGTGAAAAGTGTGGCATTATACCCTGTTAGAAGTAGGGTACCTTGTAAGAATCTCGTTTTGTGAAATGCATGGGGAAATTCTAATTTATTCATACACACACTTTGTCCCTCCCACCCTGAAAAATACATATAAGCAGTCACTCGGTTCTATCCGTCTAAGAAAGAGAGTTTAATCTTTCTTCCCTTCTTAAACATATATCAAATCCTCAAAAGACCCTGTCCCTGTTCAGAAAGCTGAAATACCTCAGAGCCGCATTTTCCTACTAATGCCCAGATATCACCTGCGAGGATTTCTTCACCCAGTGATTCCTAATGCTTATTTTTTCTTCTTGAGTACGGGCATATTAGTAACGCCCATATTAAGTACATTATTTTCACCTTTATATTTGGGACCTGGTTTATTCCAATAACAGGATGTGTTTCATAGATGGAGCAGCAACAACCCTTATATTAAGATTGTCTAACCCTAGACATTACATGTTTGACCTTTTTTTGAAAAAAATGTTCTAATGACTCAATGATTTGCAGCAGGACTTGAAATTTCAGCAAGGGGATAGAAAGGGAAAGGGATATGCTTTTTGCTGTTCCTATGCAAATCCATTTGGATTCGGCCAAGTTAAAAGCTCTGAAATAGTCCTGTTCCATCTGTGTTTTGGTCAGTAAACTTGCTAAAAGCCTGTTATTGCATCAACTCACTATTTTCTTTCAGCATGCCACACAGACCTATATCTCCTGACAAGAGACAAATGTATTCTCTTCTTCCTCCTCCACATATCTGAACACAACTGTGTGGGGGTAATGTGACCAGGGTTGGAACAGGGTTTAGATTTCTTTAAATTGATGTTTATAATTTGGTGCCCTTGGCAATCATTATTTAGCACATCCTCCTGCTCCACTGACAGGTTACACAAAGCGGAAACAGAACTCTCATCGTTGATACAGCAGATCCAAGTCTCGCCCCTCTTCACCATATGGCCTTTCAGAAAGAATGAGTCAAATCTAGGTCCTTGGTTATGCTGTCTAAGTTTGGGCTACTCATTGATAAGAATTCTTTAAATGTCAAGTGTGTGCAGATAAATTTTAACCTAAAGAGGCAGATGAATGCATTTGTAAAAATAAATATATTCACATCAAAACAATTACCTGGTCTTAATTTTTTTTTTTTTTTTTAAACTTAAGAATCCAAGGTAAAAGGCAGTTTGTGACAATATATCATGAAAATTGAAGCAGAACTGTGCACTTGTTCTAGCTCCTGGCTCAGTCAGTCTTGTGATTTGGCTACCATTTCTCACCAATAACATTCATCTTACAACAATTTGTAATCTCTGGGGAAACAGAGAGAAGCAATAACCCAAAAAACAAATTCTGACAACAGCCTCTTCTCACATAGCCTGCAACAGCACGGAATTCTTGTCAACCACTTTGCCAATACTGTCTGTTCATGAAGCGATTGTTGGCAGACTAATTCTGTGAGACATACAGAAACGCAGTCTTGGAAGGCTGTCCTAATTCGTATTAGTAATTTAAACGGATGAAAACAGTTCTCTTTAGTATGAACAACAAAGACAGAACGAGGAATCAATAGCACAAGTACAAAGCACCTTGCAAAAAAAGGATTAATTAATTTTATAGTACTAAAAGATGTGCTGGGCACCTTCCAGTGCAAACAGAAATAAACTGTCTGTGTCCTAAAGAGCTTACAATCTAATTTTAGATGTGGCACAGTAATTTAGTGGCAGCGTCGTTTCCTTCTCTCTCTGCTTAACAGCAATAAAACCGTAAAGTTCCAAAGGGGTAGCCATATTAGTCTAGTTCAGCAAAACAAACACGGAGACCTGTGGCACTTTTAAAGACTAAATGCAAGGCACAGTATGCTGAATGACGACAAAAACTGTTCTAATGAGTTAAGTAGTAATCGGTCTAATTAACAATAGAAAAAACACATGGAAAATTTAAGTTACCTTTTGCAAATGTGTTCAAAAGGGAGCACACCCTTTACCACCACCAATCATATAACCAAACCCTGATGGAGGCAACACAGTGCCCCTACACGACTCCTTGCCAGAACAGGGATTTTAACCTAGGACCATAACCAAATCCAAGCAGCTACTTTCTGTCTAAACAAAATGTCACCAGATGTGCCAACTGGCTGTAATATAGCCATCTTTCCCTATTCTGATCTGTTCTGCAGTATTGCTACATGGTATTAAACAACTTCCACACGCCTATCAAAGGAGACTACATGTTGAAGATGTGGATGAGGTGACTGTATTTTCACTGGTTTAATTTTTAGAGCAAGCCAGTATTCTTTGATATTCAAGAGCTATGTAAAAAGGGAACTTTTCTTACCACCAATTTCTTCTCCTCTACTGGCACGCAGAAGAAAAGTAGCTCTTCCTGACATGCAGATAAGGCAAGAGAGGAACCAGTGAAGAGCTCATTTCAGAGCCCGGCAGTTAAAGCTTAGCACCACTCCCTTGTCTTACTCTGTCTCCTCACTCGGAGTATTTCCAGAGCAGAAAAAAACTGGCTTTAAGTAGTAGACGCTATAAATGCCTCATATTTTGACAGAATCTTTTACGAACGGAGATGGGTCAATGCCGGAGGAATCTGGGACACAAGAATTAGTAGTAAGAAAATTCTCCTTTATGAGGTCTTGCTCAATTAGTACAGAACAAATTGGATCTATTTAACATTCTCCATTAAGAGTTAAGGAGGGGAAGACAGTGTTGCAGGTAACCACATTTTCTGAAGTGACATTTTCTCAGCCAAAAATTTCCACAGGAAGCTACTTATTACTAAGAGACTCTCACAAGTCAGGGATTACTGGCTTGAGAATAGTCAGGAAGATTACTGCTTGAAAGGGATCTCCAAAGATGCAATGACCAGCTCTAACAGATGTCAGAGTTACACATGCAAAGAGCACCGCGCAACAACTCTGCAATTTCCCTGCTGTAACCTTACTGCTCTCAGCTTTGAAGGTTACTGTAACTCAAGAAGAGCAAACAGAGAAGATGAAAATTTGTAGGTCTTTGACGTGCAAGGATGAATCCATCTTACTTTCATACGTCTGTCCTTTGGCCTTCAAAGAAGGCTAATTTAGATATCATTTAGTTGTTCTCCTCCCTCTTGTCTTCTGCTCTCGCACCGATTCCAAAAAATTAAGTCAGAAATAACCAAGAAGAAAGTTGTCTCTAAAGGAATGAGGCTGCAGTATTCCAATGAAGCAAGGGAAAACAAAGTGAGTGCAATGGAGTCTAAATGAAGAGCTCCAAAATATAGCTTCCCTTTGTCTATCCAACACGTAACAAGCATCTTCCCATGCGTACCACTAGTGTAAAACAAAGTCACATTTATCCTGTTCTGAGAGTGTTTAAAGTAATATTCCTAGAAGCAATGGGTTTTCTGTGCTTGCTTCTTCCTGAAAGGTAACTATCTCTGAGTGCAGTTTTTAAGTAAAACCTCCGTTTGCAATAAGGAATTAGTATTTTTAAAATAGGAATGCAGAGAAGTAGTTGGCCTGTGCACATGTACATACCTTTGTCCTTCTTGAAGTCCAAAGCATCTTCCTTATCTGTCACTATTTCCTTCATGTTGATAATGCTCTGGTGGTTAAGCTGTCGAAGAATCTTAATCTCACGAATAGCTGTAATAGGAAAACCTTCCTTTTCATTATCCAGCCGTACTTTCTTTAGGGCCACCATTTCTCCTATGAGAAGGTTGAAATATAAAAACATTAAAGGACAACACTCAAATGAAGTTCAGATTTTTCTATCACTCAATACATTTTTTCTGAATTATAAAATTTTAAAAAATGTTTATCGTTCATGTTCTTGTGTGTGTACCGGCAGTGAAAAAAAATAAATAAAAAGTAAAATCGGGTTTATGTTAAGAAAACATTCAGAGCTCATATACCAGATCTTTTGCAGAAGTGAAACTAGAAAACAGTCTCATAACTACTATAATGTGGCCTTCTTCCTTCTCTTGTGTCTGCAATCTGAACTGCCCATACACGAGAGTGAGATTCAATACCATCTCTATATTTAAAGGCCCACACATGCTACAGCCTTCATATTACAGGACATCTGAGGTTGGGAACTAGAGGAAGGTTCTTTCTTGCATCTTTCTCTCTTTTGATAAGCAATACATCTAGCACATTTATAATGTAGCTAATAATACTTATGTAAATTAAGATGATCAAATAAGATACATCAGGAAACAATCTCAAAATACTGCTTATTAAAAAGTGCTGACCAAAATGTTCTTCGATACCCCAGTGGTTGGTGTTCCGAGAAAGCCATAAAACAAACAGACAGGTAGTTATAGGTTTTACAATATTTCAGCTTTAATTAAGCTATTATAACACAAATGAGATTTATCTGACATACTATAGGAAAAGCAACCTAAGAAGTCACATTTCAGGATATCATTGTACAGGAGACCCTCCCCCTTTATATTATTTCAGGTAGTAGCTATGAGGCAGCAAGAAGGAAAAACTGAAAAGTTAAAGAATATATCCTCTGTCCAATAGCTTCTTCCTTCAACAGGTCCTAAACGCATTATTGCTGTGCCTCTCTCTTTTCTTTCCCACTTTAACTATCTTTAAGAAATGAATGCTGAAGTAGGAAATTAGCCAAAATACCTACACTATTGCTTCTAGCAATAACCTACAGTACACGATTTTAAGAAGCACAGTGAAATTACTACTACTATGGAGAACAACCAGCATCAAAATCCAACACAATGAAGAATTCTCCAAGGTAAGAAGGGGAGAAAAGCTTAAGAATTTCACACAATGTACCAAATTAAATCCATATTATACTGCAGTTCTATAGTTAAAAGCATTCATTCATTATTTTTAGATCTTACCCGTATCCTTATCTCTGGCTTTGTAAACTTGCCCATAAGTGCCTTCTCCAATAATCCCAATGATATCAAATTTATCTACGCAGCGTTTTCCCCAGTCAATGTCTTTTTCCTTTGTTTCACCATGGCGCGGTCCACATATTCTATTAAATAAAAGTAATTAACTAAGAATATATCCATAAAATTATCAAAATGTTGAGAAAAAGTTATTTGTAAAAAATAACCTTTTAAAATATTATCTTAGAAAATAAGATCTCTAACAGCAGAATGAATCCAGCTTTCAACATTTATGTTCTTTTAATTTCTTTCAACTTGGACACAGAGAAGGTTAGTTTCAGTTTCATTTGTGGTCTCTTTCTAGTCAATTTCACTTGCCTTCTTTCTAGTCAATTTCACTTGCCTAACACAAAGGTGCAATGTCTGCATTGCAAACATTACAAAGGAATGTTTATTTGTTTAAAAAAGATTTCCACTGAAATGTATAAAAAAAGTAAATTATTTGGTTTGAGAAAAAAACAAACATTTTGAGCATATTTTACTTAAGTTTCTGCAGTCAGTCCATGCAACTCGCCCCACTTCACTAATTTATTAAAAGATGTCTATATAATGGTGAATACACTTAACTAGCATGAGAGTTATCTCATTCAGTAGTACTTATTTCAAAGTATTACAAATGAAGTAATCTCATGAGGAAAAGGTGCAATGAAAGAATCAGTATCTTTCTAACCCATGCTTGCCCAATCTACAGCCCCGGGACCAGACTCCTGCCTGCGGACCGCTGCGCTGGCACCTGGGAGCTGATGCCTGGCCGGGGCCTTTTTAATTCTCCTGCCTTGTGGCCCAGGGTGGGAGACCTGGCTAGGGCTGAATCCAGCCCCTTTGAGACAGATAAGGATTGGGCATGGGGTGAGAAGCGTGGGCAGAGAGGGGGCTGGGGAGGTGGTGCAGGGTAACGGGGGCCAGGATCAGGCCCTGGGAGGTGGTGCTGCAGGGGTGGGGCTCGAGCCCCAGGAGATAGAGTGGGGCCACAGGGATCAGGATCAGGCCTGGTGAGGTGGCGCAGGGCTGCAGGGAGGCTGGGATCAGGCCCAGGGAGGTGGTGCAGGGCTGCCGGGGAGCTGCAGGGGCCGGGATTGGGCCTGGGGAATTGGCGTAGGGCTGCGGTATACCCGCGGGGGCTGGGATCGGGCCCAGGGAGGTGGTGCGGGGCTGTGGGGAGACCACGGAGGGCAGGATCAGGCCCAGGTGGCGTAGGGCAGGGGATGGAGTGCATGGAGGGATGCGAAAAGGTGGGGGGGGGGGTGACTTGCGCCAGGGGAATGGCATGGGACTCAGCGGCAGCGCAGATAGGGAAGGAGGCACAGGGTGATGGGGGAGCAGTGCGAGGCCGTGCCCGGGGTGTGGCCTGAGGATGGGAGTGGGGCGGGGCTGAGGGTGTGGTGCAGGGCTGAGAAAGGGCTCAGGGATGGCTTGGGACTGTGGGTTGGTGTTGGGCTGGGTGTGGGGCCAAGGAAGGGGGATGATGGGGGCTGAGGAGTGGGGGGGAGCATGAGGCCAGGTTCGGGGTAGGGCAGGGGTCCGCAACCTTTGTCAAACTCTATGCCGATCTCTGCTCCACTACCCTCTGTGGGTTTTGGTGACCCCCCTCCGCCAAAAAAAAGCAGTTGGTGCCTGAAAATTTGGTGGCAGCCCTGAGTGGAGTGGCCCTCCACCCCCACCAAGAGCCACTTCTGCAGCTTCTTTCGGCGGCAACTGGGCAGGGTGTTCCCAGGCATGATGCTGAAAAAGGCTGCTCGGGGAGACTTCTTTCAGTGGCGTGCCAAGGGACCCTCCTGCCACAGCTGCCATTGAAATAAACCGCCCAGAGCAGCTTTTGGCAGCAGCAATTTCAGTGGCGCTTCAAAGAGCGCTGTGTGCTGCTCCAAATGGGCTTGTGTGCCACTCTTGGCACACGTGCCAGGGGTTGTTGACCCCTGGGGTAGGGGGCTGTGCAGGGCAGGGAAGCCAGCATGGAGGAGAGATTTTAGGGAGCTGATCCAGTACAGGGCCAGGGGGATCAGGAGCTGGTGACGTTGGGGGGAAAGGAAACGGGTCCCACCACCCAGCGGCACTGCTCCCCACTACGCTGTCGTATCACCCCTTACCACTCCATACCATCCCTACCCTGCCGCTGGTCCCCACACTTTGCCTTGCTACCCCTGCCCCCCACGCTCTCCCTTACTGCCCCTCTGTCTTATCTATCCAAAATTTTCTCACGGGCCCCCAAAGTGAGGAAAGATTTGAAATGTGGCCCCTAACCAAAAAAGCTTGGCCACCCCTTTTCTAAGCTTATATATTATCCCTTTCTGGACAGTTTACAAGCAACAGTGAATTTCAAGGTGTTTTAAAAGGCGAGTGTACAATCAAGAGGACACAAACCCAAGGAACGGTTTTAAACACGGGTTGAGTCGGCACTTTCAGTTCCACATCTACAGAGGACCTTCACAGTTACTCACCAACCGGCCTATCCCAAACTACTCCCTTCTGTCTGCAGTTTCTGCTCATTTGGACCCTCATCACTGCTGCACATAGCAAAGCAGAAGGACGTAATAAATAAGGGAATAGAGCTCAAGGAAACTTAGTGCAAATGAGATAAATAGGGAAATGGTGGGCAGGAGTTCAGAATTCCCTCTTCTTATATGATGGCAGTGCAGCTAGGGACTTGCCTTGCTGTCTAGAAGACTCTTAAGAAAAGAAACATTCGCATAAGTCACTTAGTTAAAAAACAGGCTTGAATAGCACTAAATGGACGTACACTAATGTATCTTGATTCAGGCTTTGCTGCAGGCATTAACTCATTTCCAGTACTTTCTATGCTGAATACTTAGAACAAGGCAGGGAAATTGTGTATAATCTAAATTTTTTATATTTTGAATAAACTTGTGTATCACTTTGTCTTACACATCATTACCGGTTTGTCTTTAAAGAGTAGTAGTAAACATACTTAGGCCTCCTTTTGCTGTGTGACTGCATTGGTGGTTTCTTTTCTTCAGGGCTTTTGGATAAATCATCTCCTCCAGGCAATTCCGGTGGGAGCGGCAAGTCTGCAAGCAAGTGACGGAGTTTCTTCTCCACTTCTTTTTTAACGGCTTTCACTGAAAGATTCCCTCGCAAACTATAAAGATAAACAGAATCAACTAAAATGTACTAAAATTCTTTTCAGTTTCGTGACTGAAAACGTAAGGGGTGAGATTTAAGTGGAATTCACGATGGAAGATTAGTTCATATGCTCTGCTGTTGCAGCAGTCTCCGCTATTTACAGTCCATAGGACATGTGTTTAGGTTTCACATGTGACTACTCAACAGAGGGATCTAAGAACTCCACACCTGACTGCTGAGTTGCCGCAAAACCTGTGAACTAACTGAAGAATACCTGTAAGCTTTTCTTGGTGAATGTTAAAGTTAGTCAAGACAGCGAGCATACACTAATGGCCAGGATAGGTAACTGGTAGTCAGGAAAACTGGGTTACGTCTCTGCAAACACTTCCAGTGTAAGCTCCTGCAATTCAATTAGCCTGCCCTGTTACTATTTTCCCATCTGTAAAAAGAGGATAATAGCCACCTATCTACCGTGTTTTGAGATCCTTGTATGAAGGGCACAATTAAAAGACCAAATTCCCCCCTGCCCCCACTTTAATTCTATTAAAAAAAATCTAAAGCACAAGAAGCATATGAGCACGTTCATGGAGGCAAGGAGTTAACTCTATGCTCCACATTGCCCCACACATCTTGCTGCTCCACAGACTGTTGCTGACTCTGGTATTCGCTTGCATATTTTTTTAAAAATAAGCTCTCTAAACATACAGTATGTTATGGTAACTTCTCGCACTGTAACAGCAGAACTTTTCAGTTACTACAATATTTCATTGGCAAAACTGGTCTATATATAATCATTCTGACACTGATTTAACACAGACCTTGTGTGGAGGCTTCCCCATTCTACAAAGGTTTCAAACTGTACTGATGGCAGTTTGAAATCAAAATTGATATACCAAAATAATATGAACTGAATCTAATATGAAATTTTCAATCATATTCTCTCGCATCCAGTTATGCCTTTTCACACTCTCCCTTACTCTCTTACTTCTGCTACTTTGCTTCAAGCTTCTCAATCTCATGTAATACTTATCCTGGGAATGTGGCTGGACCAAGAGAGTCTGTTCACACTTCCCTGTCAGGCCAACAGTAGTTCGAATCAAACATTTTTCTAAAAACAGCAGTTTTGAAATTAAGTGTGCGGCCTTATTTTATGGAAAGTGAAAACAACTCTGAAAAGAAGGTTTCTAGTCATTAGAGGCATATGGCTCTGGAACTGCCCCCCAATAAGAGTACGACAGGGAAGAAACCTAATTGGTTTCAAAATGGAGCTTGATTAAGTTTATCAAATTAATTATATGATGTGGTTGCTTGCAATAGCAGGAGGCTGGTCTTGATGATCCAGGAGGCTCCTTCCCTTCCCATGTTCTTACAAAGTATTATATTTATTGTTTATGTATGTTGCACACAAAAATAAGCTGCTTGCATTACTAAAGGCTATAATACAGAACAAAATAAACCTTAAATATTTATTATTTACTTTTTTCATCCAGTTTGAACAATAAAATTAGATCAATTTAATTTTGTGTATTATCATTGTTTCTCATGGACCAGCAAGATGAGTGTGAGTTTCCCCACACTGCTCAGCAACATTTAGTTTGTTTGTGACTGTACCTTTATAAATGATGTTTTAACTGATTTTTCTAAACTACATCATCATTCATAATGGGTTAATTTTATTTTGTTCTAAATACAAGTTTAAATTTCTTGATAATGTTACTTTAAGGAAGACATTTCAAAACAAGAAGAAAATGTTATGCCGGGAATTAGAACTGCATTCACTACAAGACTGTGGCTTTATTCTGCTGGTTGTAAGTATGTCTTCATTGCCCCCAACACAGAAAGAGAAACAACTAAACGCAAAATGCAAAGCTGTGGCCCTTAAATTTATCACCTTCCAAACTTCTACAGAAAGATTTACTGACGTCTTCACTGAAATTAAAGAATTTCTTTTTGTTTGTTATTGAGAAAATCAATCCGAGAAATGCAAGACTGATGTGTTTAGCATTTAATTACCTACATATTTATATAGAACCCATTACCATGGAACCTAAGCAACTCAAAAAATTAAATTAGCCCCCATCAATGAACATGTAATGTCTAGACTAAAAGATCTCTTTCCCTTTTTCCCAGGAGTAAATAATTTCTCAGTAGCTGCACTTCACTAAACTGGTCATTCTACTTTCCTTTCTTCCCACCTATAAAGCATAGTAGTTACATTTTTTTCTTTAAACACATTAAATTTTGTACAGCATTTTGCTGCAATTCTTTACTAATATAATAGTTCTCACTTTTTCTTATGTTCCAAAGGGGTAGCCGTGTTAGTCTATTGCAGAAAAACAACAGAGTCCTGTGGCACTTTTAAAGGCTAACAGATTTATTTATTGCATGAGCTTTTGTGGGAGAAAAATCCCACGAAAGCTCATGCGATAAATAAATCAGTTAGCCTTTAAAAGTGCCACAGGACTCTGTTGTTTTTCTTATGTTTACTCTGAGTGTAGACTTCCAGTACTGATTTCCATATTTACCTCTTTTGTATTTTAGGATTCTATCATTGCTACCGAGTATTAGTTACCATTTGAGACACCAAAACATAAGAGATCACTTGCCTATCCGAATGTGTTACAACTAACGATAGTAGGTAACATCCCAAATTACTGCAAATGAAAGACTAAGGAGAACTCCTCTGCCCCCATTTTACTTTGCATATTTGGTAGCATTTTGTATACAACCAGTTTCTCCTGTTTGTCTTGCACTCAACAGGGAAAAAAACATGTTTAAATAGAGAAAAAGTTACTATAAAAATGACAAAATTGCTACAGGGAGCCAAAACTTTTTTTCAAAAACAACAAAAAAAACCCAAAACCCGACTAGATTATAAGTTGACAGCATCCTTAAAAAATATTTGGAATTTAAGGTCCTCCTAGACCAGTGGTGGCGAACCTATGGCACACGTGCCAGAGGTGGCACTCGGCGCCCTCTCTGGTGGCACGCACGCCCAGGGTTCAACAACCTATGGCAGTTGTTTTTTCTAACTAAAACCTCAGTATTGGCACTTTGCGATAAATAAGTGGGTTTTGGGTTGCAGTTTGGGCACTCGGTCTCTAAAAGGTTCGCCATCACTGTCCTAGACGATTAGATGTTGAAGTCCAGGTATTTTTCCTTTGAATTTCAACACTCTCTCTGATATAACAAAATGGTATAACCCTTTTGAGAATGGTAATGTAGTCAAAGATGTATAATATTTGCTTATCTGCTAGAACTTTATTAATTTACAAAGATAAAAATCAATTGATAGAACTAGTTTCTAAAATCCTGTTTGTAATATATTATACACACACGCCCCTCCCAATTTTCAGACTAGTAACACCATTATTTCTGAATAAAAATATAATATCAAATTAAACTGTTTAGGATAAATTAAAATGCACATTAAGCTTTCTATTTCAGGCAGAAGCTGTTTCTTTTTTTCACATCACAGCTGACCAAGCTCCTTAGGGGTTTACTTTTTTCCCTACTCTCTGGCCTAGACCAAATAATTTACAGTCATTTGTGGTCATGAGCCTTTTTCTCATGAATACAAAATGCGGTTTTGCCACTATCATCTAAGGGAGTATAACTGAGCCATGCATTCCTATGTTCACCCCAGAAATCCACAGCTTTTGTATGAATGGAGTGACTTCTGCTGGCACTTGAGGAAAAGAAAATTTCTTTCCTACACTACAAGAGTCTGTCAGACTTTTCTTTGACAATCTTTGTACTTTAACATATGCTTCACCATGTGATTTTCTTATTTATCCAGCAATTGAATAATGTGAAATATTTAGGTCTGAATTCCTAGTAACTTATATACAGGCAAGACAGACATATGGGCTGCTGCTTCATAGTTTAAAATGGTAATGATTTGAGGACATTAATAACTCGGTTATAGGTGAGGTTTAATCCAGGAGTATTATAGGGCGGTGAAGTTTTGTGGCCTGCATTGTGCAGTAGAGGTCAGACTAGATGATCATATTGGTCCCTTCTGACTTTAAAGTCTAAGTGTAAACACTGCTAAGTTTGAAAGATTACAATACTACATCAAGTTCTGTGCTTCTCTCTAGCAGTTTAAGTCAGAGTAGTATCTTTAAACAGTTGCACAGGACCTTTAAATCATGTTATCACTGCAGCTTCAATGCTGGGAAAATTAAGAGGGATGCCTTCATAAGCTGACTTTTTTTCTTCTAATTTTTTAATTCCTTAGTTTACAAAATTGAGAGAAGACCTCTAACACTTTAATCACATAGCTTATGAGTGTGTGGTATGAGTAATACCCTCTCCAGACTTAATATTGCCCAAAAATAAGAGGGGAAAAAAAGAGCACCAAGCCACAGTTTAACAGTTATTTTTTTATACTCATAAATGTTTCTGTCTCGGGACTAACAAAATATTTTTGTAGATCATACAGACTTGAAAAACAAACTGCAAGATGCTTTACTTTCTAAAACTAGTGCTCAAAGATCTGCATTATCATTCAAAGTACTTACAATGGTCCTACCCCGTTAAAGGGAGTTACATTCATAACAATGGCTGTACGGAGTAGTGCCTATCCTATTAAAAATGAAACCTGAACTCAAAACCCTGGCAAATAACTTATGGAGGAACCACTTTTCCAATATTACCACCAAATGTATTTTTCTGTAAGTCTAGTTGTACAGTATGTTGCTAAAGTTATCAACACTGATTTGAGATCTTAAATCCTTTTAGTATGTGTGCATTAAAAAAAAAAAGAGCATTTCAATCCACCTCTTATGCACTATACAGTGGGGACCCGTTAGCACGCGGTCATCGGGGGCCATACAATTATAACCGCGTGTTAAGCGGACCGCACGTTAACGAGTCTCAACTGTATAAATCAACAACGGAATTGTTAAAAAAAATCTTCCAAATCAGAACTGAAGAGCCGATATCACACTTGACAAGTCCCTCTAACTATTTTAGGCTCATCTGTCTCCGTGATAAGCGAATATTTTCCAAAAATATACTCAGTTTAATTTTATACACCGCGTGCTAACTGAAACCGCATGTTAATTTCTTAGGTTTGGGGGACGTGACCCGACCGCACGTTAACCGAAACCGCGTGTTAACCGGCCGCATGCTAACGAGTCCCCACTGTACAAGCAAATTATTTTTACTTATAAGTAATGCCCCTGCCCCTGTAAGTCCCTAAGAATCACCATCTTAAATCAAACAACTGAAAAACAGGGACAACCTGACTAAAGCTGCAGCTTTTGATCTGGCCTATGGAAATGTCCATGTTTTTATTTCTCTAAAAACATACATGAATGTGTAATTACTCACCTGTCAGTATCTTTATCTTCAGGCAGCATGGGAGGGAAAGGCAAGGGTGGTAGCGTGGAGGTTAGTAGTGCAACGTTTTTATCTTTCTCCTTGGCTTTTACACTTGGTGTAGGTGGCTTGGTTTTCTCTTTTACAGTGACTGGTTGCTGTTTTACAGCAGTTGATTTATTCTCTTTTACTACTGCAGGTTTCTGTTTAGCGGCTTTATCTACAATCAAGTTATTTTCCACCTTTGTCTCTTGAAGAGAGACTTTGGCTTTTGCCTTGTCATTTTTCAAAGTTGCACCACTTGTAGGAGAAGGTGTCTGCTCAGTTTTTATTTTCTTCGGTTCCTTCACATTGTTCGTTTGAGATGCACCAACACCAGTGTCAATGTTTCCCTTAGTAGGCGTAGAGGTGTTTGAAACTTTTGCATTGGCTTTGGCTGCCTCTGCAGCTCTAGCTTTTTTGTTTTTGTTCAACTCAGCAGCCAGGCTACTTTTCAGAGTCAGCGTGCTAGGAGAAATACTCGAGTGACGACTTCTGGACCTAGATAATCTGTGCCTGCTGCGAGACCGTGAGCGTCTTGATGAGTAGGGGCTTCTGCTTCGGGATTTTGCTGATCTCCTGCTTCAAAACAGTAAAGATTTGGTCAATTTAGGCTTAAAAATAAGGTATTGCTTATCATTTAACCTGCCTTCCTTATTACTGAACAGCTTTTGCCCTCACCATCATTGCCATTACTAAATACATGCACATGGAAAGACTTTCAGAAACAGTGAGAACTGTCTGAATGCAATATCCTCGGCACTGATATAACCACACAGGTCTTCAGAACAGATTCTTCTTCTTTTAGCAGAGTTCCTTTGTAAAAATGTCTCAATTTTTTCAGCATTGAAGAATTTTTCAGTTGGAAAGTCACAAAATATATGTATACTGGTAAGTCAAGTAACATGCCTTCTGATCAGCTAGCTGTTCATTTCCCCCCTCACTTCAGAACTATTCTTTGCTTTTTGGATGAAGTAACTTGATGCCAAGCAATACATCACTATTTAAAAAAACTACATATACAAGGATAAAAATTGCTTTGTTGAAAGATAGGAAGAAAATTATGGAACTATAGCAATGTTAATTCCTCAATTCTGCACCTTTTGTTAATGTAGTTAATGTTAACTCTGCACCTCTTGTTAATATGGTGCACATTTAACAAACTGAAATATTAAGCAACACACAAACAAGAAAAAAAGAGAAAATGGTATTTATAAGGATGAGGTAATATTGCTGTAGGAACCTTAAATTATGCATTTACTGCCTTTTAAAAATGTACTGAAGTAACTACTACTGTAGTAACTTTATCATCTTATATTTGAGAAATACCAGTGAATACATAGCTAGAAACTATTGTCATTAGCTGTGCACAGAGGTAAACTGAAAGACAGTATTCAATCTTCCATTTCTAAGGGCATAATGCAGCAAGCCTAATGTCGTATTAATGTATTTTTGCAAGACAGTCCATACTTTTTTTAGATAGATAATTTTCCATATCCCCTACCTCTCATCACAGGAATGTGTAACCCATGACCTGTCATACTATGGTATGTTAATTATTTACAGTCCAAAAAAAGGAAGAGCCACAGGGGAGAGAAGAAAATAACATTGTCTTAATACTGGATTTCTGCACATGTGCATACAGCTGCACAGGACACACATTTACAAATGTCAGAGGGAAAAATACTCAGAAGAAAATATTGGTCGTTACAGAGCGGTTGTTTGAAGTTACTGTGAAAGATATCATTTATATGCCTTTTCATTTTTTACTAATTCAAAAGATTCCATAGTTTCACTTGCCTAATAGTTTTAATGCTTTGTTGCAAATTACTAGAAACAAAATACAAATTTAAACCACACGTGTTGAAATGGCTGCTCTGAGTAAAATATAAACAAAATACCCTAACTTATTACTATTCCAGAAAAATTTATGAAACAGTGTTCCTTCATTCATTTTATTTTACTTTGTACATCTGTCACCAAACACATTCACCATATCCACATTCGCTCGAAGTTAAGGTGAGTAGAACTATATTGTACGTCTACTTTTCTTGACTAGATCTTTCCTGGAGTAAAAAGTGATCTCACTGATTCCATTTATCTGAATTAAAAATATAAACAAGAATGACGAGGAATTCAGAGTTACCAGTGTAATGTACACTTCAGATAATAAATATACCAGATACCACCTAAGAACTGGTAGTTCAAACACGAAAATAGAAATATGAACGTTTCTGAAATGTTTCATATGCTTGAATTGTACTAGCTAATTCAATTCTGGTTGTATCTATTATATACATGTGTTTCAGATAAGTTGATACAGTGTTATACAGGATTAAAAGAGAGAAATTCTATTAAATATGCTATACTTGCTAATTTCGAAAAGAGAAAATTTTCTCTTGTATGAGAAAAGTAGGGGTGTTCAGCCCCTGCTACTGAAATATCACGGTTTCTCTGAAATAAACAGGTCAGTAGCCCAAATTTAGAGTAAGCAGTGCTGTTGCAAAATGCTATAAAATAAATTGATAAAACTAGTAGCTATACAGAGCTACAGTTCATCAGATACAACAGAAAACAATTTAACATTTCAAAATACAGCAAACCAACAAAAATCTTTACCCCAAGATATTTCTCAGGAGTTAAGTATATTTAATATAATTCACTTCTGTGCCAGATAGCAGGTTTGGATTGCAGAGCCCTCTGGCGGAATGGGAAGAGACAAAAAGAGGAGAAAACTGAAAACAAAATCACTATACTATATAGCATTTCCAATAGACATTGAAATAATTATGTAAAATGCACTTTTTCAGATACGTATTTTCCTGCTCTGGCACATACAAAATTAAGGAAAATTTTTAGAATTAACTTTCAATAGACTAAACACACTGCTTGGAATCTAGAGAGTTGAGGCCTTTTCCTTACTCTAGATCAGGGGTCTCAAACATGCAGATGGCCCACGGAGTTACTTCCTGCGGCCCGCAATGACACCTGGAATTTGTAAAATAATTATTTTTTTTCATTTTTGACTATACTTTTGTATCGTTGTATGAAAAGGTTTCAGTGGCGTGGCCTTCGGGCCAATATACTAGTCCTCATGATAATCTGAGTTTGAGATCCCCGCTCTAGATTTCAGTTGCTGATCCTGGGAAAGTCACTTCCTCATCCATAAAATGGAATGTTTTCTTCTTATATTAAAAGAAAACAGAACCAAAGTGGCTATCAAAAACAAACATGTTTATGCTGAACTGGTCGGTTTTCCCCTTTATTGTGTATGCCTGTAAGTATTTTAAACCCTTCCCTTTTTTCCTGCTTGTTTTTGACCTTGACATTTTTATATTTTCAAGTCTGGCATTCCCCAGTTTTTCTGGAGAATCTCTACACTAGAATGAAAGATGTATTTTGAACACATGATGGCTAACATGTTTTAAAACACTAGTATAGACAAGGCAGAGTAGTATTTTAAAACCAACAGGTAGAACTAAACCCTTCTATCTGCTCAGATAAAGTGTTAAAATGCAACTTGGCCCTATCTACGTTGAAATGTATTAGAGAGTAGTTTCAAAATGTTTTCCAAAGCCTAGTCGACACAAAGTTTTCAAATAAATAGAGCTATTTCGGTTAGGAATGTAATTTTTTTCTGAAAGAGCTATACTGGTACAAGCCCTGGTGTGGACACAGTCAGACCAATATAAAGTTGCCGTATGTAATTACCATCTATATATCTATTATAAGCATCTTTACACCAATGTAAATGCATCCACAAGGAGGTGGAGGAAGGGCAGGGAACAGGACATAGAGCAGTGGTTCCCAACCTGTGGCCCAGGGGCCAAAATTGGCCCATGGAGTCTTTCAAAATGGCCCGCAGCTCCCCACCTGCTGGCTGTAGCAGGAAGCACAATAAGAGCACAGATCTGGGGTCCCTACTGAAGCCAGAGGGCGAGGAGCACTACAGAAGGGAGCCACTGCCTAGGGATCCAGGTAGAGTGCATAATGCTACAGAATGAGTTTGTTTTCCTTGCTGCAGCCAAGGAGATGGGAGATCCTCCTCCCTGAACTCCTTCTAGCTGGCGAGGGGAGGGCGGGGGAGGGAAGAGGAGAACCACCCTGCCAGCAGAGACCAGCCCTTTGGGATTGTAAAAATGGTATCTATAGCCCTCAAACCAAAAAGGTTGGGAACCTCCGACATACAGTATTAAACAGATTGGTACAGTTCAAGTGGTGTAACACAGGGGTGGACAAAATTGGCTCACAGCTAGGTGCCAGAAATTTTACTTTTGGTCGCCAGAGGGTGCACTTCCATTACATTTCTGCAATGGAGCTAGACAACAGGCTACTAAAACCGGTTGCCATGATGACCAGAAACATACATCTGTCAAGGCCTGGTGTAACATTTGTTTTTAGACAAGGCTTTATTTTCAACAGACCCTACAAAGTCCTACAGAGATGTTTTTGAACAGTAACACTTAACTAAACAATCTAGGATACTGAATCTTTGAGGAAATCTTTTATCCAAAGTATTAGTCATTCAAGTTTCATAGATGTTAATCAAAAAGACAGTTTTTAAACACTTACTAAAATACTCTTCCTTTTTCAAATGCTAAACTTCTACTCTTTTGGCTAGTTCCTTAATTCACCAGTCATGATAGACTCCTCCAGCCTAGACTGGACTTGAATGCCTAATATAAATAAAAGAACACAAGGACCAAAACAAAACAAAATCTCTGGCCCCTTTGATAGCCCAAAGCAAAGAGAGGGGGCACAAGAACAATTTTTTCTCTGCACAGGTAATCTTTCAGGAACAAAGGCTGTTCTCATATGAATAAGCAGAAGTCCATTTTACAGTTGAAGGAAGGATTTGGCCCCAAGCATAAATCAAATCATTTTAACATTACTCAAAGGCTACAGTCACTTTAGTAAAAAAAAAAAAAAAAAAGAAAAAAATCAAGTCACAAAGTCATAAAAATGGTGTCATATGTCCACCAACTTTTACAGCACATAAAATTTATATTTACAAGAATGAGTCTTTTAAAACAAACACGTTATTTGGACAGAGAACAGACACCATGACAGATGTTTTACTTCTTGTAGCTCTCCTATTACTTATATCAGAAGTGTGCTCAGTTCTTCAAAGAATATTGCTACTTATACATTGCCTCATCATACATAAATTTGAAACCACATGCATTGTGCTCACTCACAAATTTCTGCCTTTTTTTGTTATTTTATCTAATGAATGATTGCTTTTTAAAAATGTATCTGTTGCATTAAAAACTGAAGCATTAAAAATTAAAAATACTCCTCTGGTTACTGGATTTTGTCAGATGCCCACCTCAAAACTGGCCCAGAATTGTTCTTCTTCAAAGATTCTGCTGTACTTTCAATGTTAATTACAAGTTGCACCAACAATTTGTTTATTTAAAAATTAATGCACAAAGTTAACAGAGTTGAAAAAAGCAAGCATGCTGAATTGACAAAAACATTAGTTTATAATGTAACATTAATTGCTACATTGTAGCGTTTGACTATTTTAAAGGTACAGGATGAAACAACCAGCAATATATTAAGCAGAAATAATTTTATGTATAAACTAAGAACTTTATAGCAGGAATCTAAAATTTAGGAATTTCTTAATTTGAGTGCTTGAGTTCTTTGTTGCATCATACTTTCCCACCTCAGCCCCTTTTATTTGTTAAAAAGAGGAGTAAGTGCTTTAGAGCAGTCATTTTCAAACCACAGGTCACAACCACGTACTGGGTCAAAAACCATCAGGTACTGGATTGCAGCACCCCCTGCCGCCACTGCTGAAAAACTCAGAACTGCACAGGATAGCAGGTGTCCTTTAAAATCTCTTGACACTACCACCGCTCCCTCCCAATGCGGGGAAGAAAGCAGCGGCAAGCAGGGGCATCGTTGGCATAGACCCACAAGTCCCCAAAAAGAAGCTGCCCGGAGCAGGCCTTCTCTGTGGAATGCCTGGGGATCCCCTGCCCCAGCTGAAAGATGATGCCTGGAGTGGCAACTGGGGTGGAGGTCCCCAGGGATACTGTGGAAAGAAGCCACTCCAGGCTTCTTTTGGTGGGGTATCTAGAGACCTACCACCCCCCAGGCATGTGCACTGCTGAATTTTCAGGAAGTAGCTGC
This sequence comes from Pelusios castaneus, assembly GCA_007922175.1. Classification (NCBI taxonomy): domain Eukaryota; kingdom Metazoa; phylum Chordata; order Testudines; family Pelomedusidae; genus Pelusios; species Pelusios castaneus. The sequence goes on along the minus strand of ML685756.1, from coordinate 7,973,646 downwards.
CAGCATGGCTGAGGGGTTGGGGAGAAGAGGCCGGCACAGGGGTTGGCAAAGGCTGCTGACCCCTGGCCTACTACGCACAGGCCCCAGTGCCCACGCCTGAGGGGGCGTGGGGGTCTGTGCCCGGAATCTTTTTCTATTGTATTTTATGAAAACGCAAAGATGTAGTTGTTGGGTCATGGGACTAAATCATTTTTTTTAACTGGGTCCCAAGAAAAAAGTTTGAAAACCACCACTTTAGAGCAGGGCTCGACCAATCCCGGGTGCCAGGTTGACACCTGGGATTTGTAGCCTGGTACCTAGCTCCGATGAGAAAATAGAGGGGACGAGTGCCCACTAGCACCTTTATTGGTGCTTAGCAGATTTGGTAGCATTTCGGCAGCAGAGGGGCTCTGCACTGCGCTGCAGGTTTTTTGGCAGTGGGGGATGTCCCAGCTAGGCGCCTTGCTTTGAAGCTGGGTGTCTACCTGAGTGCCAATTTTGTCAACCCCTGCTTTAGAGGCATATCATCATTTTTAACACACTAGTAACACATTAGAAAAACAAAATTTAAACTCAAGCAAAAAATAGCCTTCCATGTTTATAACTTTGAAATACTTAAATGATTTTAGTTTGTTTAAACCTGAATGGCTTTTCGTTTTACTTAGACATTAAAGAGAAAGCCAACTTTGAAGTGTTGATGTTCAGCCACTTCAGTTACACAAGTACAAACTTTTTAGTCAGAACTTATCTTGAAGTGATTTTTCCTAAATTCTTTAAAAAAATTAAAAATCCCCTTTGGGCCAAGATGCAACATCATGGAGATCATCACAAAAATATGTTTGAGAAAGTTCTGAGTAACCAAAACGAGGGAAGTGGGTTAAAATGAAATCTAAAGTTTAGCCCTAGCAAATGTTTTAATGGTATACAAGCACCATAGTCTCAAAAGTATGTAATCTCTTCTTTTAAAAATATTTGAAAAGGCAAAGCCCTATATTTTAATTAATTGATTTTTACCATAAGTCTCCCAAGACACATTGTATACCCATTTCATTAGGGAGTAATCTGAACTACCACAAGACATTCTGGTTAATTATTATTTTAGCTTAAATTCTCTCTGTGCATTCATATGTAAATTTAGCATTCATTCTCCTTACCCATGACAGGACAAATTTTCTCTCATGTGACACACTATTAATCATATTTATTTCCTTTACTCCAGTTTTTAGTTCAGTATTTTTATATGCATTCCAGGCAGATGTACAATAAAATAGCTATTTTGTACTGCAAGTGTCATATGTCTTAATTTTATTCAGATTCTGTTCCATCCATATTTTGATGTCATTAAAAAGTCTAAAAAATAGGAATACTAGGGGACTCTGAAATTTAATAATTTTATTTTTCTCCTTAATTTAATTTTATAACTAACCTCAGTACAGAGCCCTTACTTATGGAATTATCTACTAACAGAGATTAGACAGATCTCAAGCTTGTTTTCACAGAACACGTTGAAAGACTCCATGGTTTGCAAAATTTCTTCCCATAATAACCAAAGATCAGAAAAAAAAGAACCAAAGAGCCACTGAACATAGGAGAAGCAAAAACCCGAGTCCGGTACAAACAACAATGTAAACCTTAAATACTGAATTAAAAAATCACTCCACAATGTCAGAGGCCCTTGATATACATCAGACAGACATAAATTATGTAAAACAGCAAGCGCTTAGAATCTTTAAAAGTTCTTCCTCCATTCCATGTCTTAAAAAATTGAAGTTTTAAAGTGTTATGTTTTTCAAGGAAAGTTTAGTTCTAAAGAGAACTTTAATGATGAATTTTATTTTTAGAACACCCCATCCTTCAGACAATAAAACAGTCAGATTTTTAAAAATATCATATTCCTTTAATTTTGTGCATACCAAGTGAAACACCAGAAGTTTCGTGCAATCACTTGTATGTAAATATTCCCAATATAAAGACACATTATTTCAATTGTATGAAATATCCAAAACACAGGAGTATGTGTAAAAAAGTGAGAAATAATTCAATGTGGTTATGTGAATTGAATGTGTCATCACACCGTTTACAATGACTTGGGATTACTGAGTGAAGTAATGGGAAGTAATGCTTTTTCTTGTTTTACATTTCCATGCTTTGTAAAACACAGCAGAATTAGTTTCTAGAGAAGGGGTTTGAATGCTCAAACACAGGATATAAAAAGTTTATAGCAATATGATTTTGTTAATAACATTCTGTACTACAGAGTGTTCAATGTTCAATCACTTAGTTGCTACAGAAATACCTCAGATCCTCATTCACCTACTATTTTAAACATATATAATCTGTTCCTACAGAATAACTGCGTTTAATAGTGACCAAAAACATAAGTGACACTCTACTACCTTAATAGTTCATACTCATTCTCCTCCCACTCCAGCAAAGAAACACTTCAACTGATTTCATTCAGACCCAAACGGACAGGTCTTAAAAATCCATTCATCGGTCATTGGCAATGGGTGAGAAACTTTCACTGGCAAGTGAAGAAGCTTAAACAATCAGTGTCAGTAGAATTTAAAATCTTTTAATGAAAGCTAAATTTCTACTCCTTTTCTTCAATGCCATGATAAACTTCCAATGTGAACCACAGGTAAAACTGATCCAATGTGTCTGCCCCTACTCAAAGCCCACCTCCAAGCAGCAGCAGGTGGGCTTGATAAGACACTAATCAATTTCACAATTGTAATTCAGAACTCTGAACAGACAAGATCATCTCAGTTTCACTCTGATGCTGATTTTGCAAGTTATAAGCTAGTGACGTCACTGGAGCTCTTGTGCCCATGGACTTCACTAGTTTCTCCTCCGTCTCCAATATTTTATATGAGGCTTCCTGGCTGGGAAATTAAGTCATTTAACTCAAAAAGCGCCTACTCCTTTTATCAAGCCTTGAACACCAAAATATCTAAAGCACTGTAAGGCAATTCACCTGATCTTCATTTTCACCTCCCTAGACACCAAAATTGCTACCATCAGATAGCAATATATATTACGAGTACCTTTTGCGCAGTTCCAGGAACTTATGGTTAGGGAGCAAACTAGAAGTCAGAGAAAGGTGAGCATCATAGAAAGTGCTTACCCTTATTACAACAGCTAGAAAAGCCAAGAACAAAGACTTTATACATCATATAAGTTGAGATGCCCTAAGACAGGGGTTCTCAACCTTTTCCTTTCTGAGGTCATCCTCTCACATCCCCACCCAAGCATGCTACAAAAACTCCAGGGTCTAGGGCAGGAGAGGCATACAGGCATCCAGATCTGAGCCATCGGGTGTACTGGGGGGAAGACGCAGCTCAGGGCTTCAGCTGCAGGGCTGTGGGAACCCTTGGGGCTTCAGTCATACAGGAACCACCAAGGCTCAAGGATCCCCACAGCTGCACATTTGGCTTCAGCCCCAGGGAGAGAGCCACGGGTCTGCGCTTCAGCCCTGGGGGACAGGGCACCACAACTACAGGGATTGGGATTCTGCCCTGCAGGTGGGTAGGGCAGATATACCAAGACTCCCCACAGCTCTGTTCCCAGTTTCAGCGACACCAGATTTCGGCCATGGGGCCTGAACCATGGTCGAGAACTGTTGCCCTCATGAAAACATTACACTTGTCCATGAAAGTATGATGTAAGCTATGTGGCATAACCTTCCAATTTATGTCACGGAGTCTCATTTATTTATACAACAGACTAAGAATAGAATGTTAATTGATTCCAGATCACTACAGTAACCTTCGATTTTATTTATGCAATTCCAAAAATGCCACACAAAATGAAAATTATATATAAACGAATGCATAATATTTATATTGGGGCAAATGAAAACGGCTCAGTATTTTTTGATACACCCACAACAAGCAAACCTTCAAAAACAGTGAACCGTCTTTTCTGAGATTTGCGATGTGGGGTGGACTGGTAATGGAGGTACTTCTTCAAGATGTACCTCTTCAAAGTAACAATGCATGGGAATGGATGGATCTTAATTTCTATCTTCCAAGGTGAGTTGGGTGGTTAACTCTCACAGTCCCCTTTGAAAAGGCCATCCCTAAATAATAGCCGAGCAGCTACAAACACTTAAATTCGACAGTTCTTAATAGCTCCCTATCAATACCGTAGTCTATTCTGCCGCTGGCTGACCCAATGGTTCCAGCCAGCCAGCTAAGATGCCTCCTATCCCCTTGACCAACTCAGTCAAACACAGGCCCCTTGCCTACACAAGGTGTGTAGTATTTTAAACTCATTTATGTACACTGGTGCAAAAGTTTATGGACACTTATTCGAGTTTAAATCAGGATTATTTCAGTGTAGCTGATACTAAACTAAACTGTTTAAACTAAACTGAAATAAGCCACTCAAACTGAAATAAGGCTTTCTACACAAGAGCTTAACAAATAAAGTTACAGTGGTTCAATTTTCTTATTTAAATAAGGCCCAAAATGAAACCTCTATTCCATGTGTGAGAAAAGCATTGCCAAGGCTGGCCATCGCTAATCCTTGGTGCAGTCTTCAATCTGAAGGACAGATTTAAGAACAGAAGCATGGAAAATCCACTATACTCTTTCCCAACAACAGGCCAAGAAAATGTTCAATATAAACGGGGTAAAACAGGATTTGTCAAGGCCAAAGAAAAGGAAGTTGCAATAGTGAAGACATGAGTAACAAGGGCTTGAATGCGAGTTTTAATAATATTTATGAAAAGTCAAATATTGGAAATGCTCTGCAGGGAGAAACAATGATTTAGACATGCCCTAGCTGTAACATTTCAGAGAAGTTTTAATCAAAGACAGCACGCAAGTTACAAACCTATTATGTGTTCAAGGCAGAGAACACCCAGAAAAAATACTTTGGGCGACATTAACTTAAAACAGGAGATGATGAAAAATCAGACGGATACTGAGGTATACCTAAATACTTCTATGGCCCTTTTTCATCATAGTATCTGAGCACCTCACAGGCATTCATAGCTGCTTCAGGAAATATCCCCATTTTACTGACAAAAAGAAACAGTCAAAAAGAGCATAAGTGACTGTGCCATTCCTGCAGAATCAGGAATTTAATCCAGATCTCCTAGTTCCAGTGCCCTAACCATAATGCCAGCCTTTGCCCCCTCAACGTCTCTACCCATTCACCCACGGCTGCCCCAAATCCTCCAGCAAGTCAGATAAAGGAATCTGCTAGGAAAATTAGTAAATACAAAAACATCTCTGTATACCATAAAAGACTGGACAGAAATTACAGATTAACTGCAGAAAAAGTCAAAGGTAAATCCTGGAAAACAAGTTATCAGATTTCCAATTTAGAAAAGGTTTGGACATTTATATGACAAATTAGATAAATTAAAAAATTAAGAGGTAGAAAAAATTCATGCTTCAACCCATAAACCCACTTAATTCCATAATTATCCACCACAAGATTTCTTGCACCTTCTTTTGAAGCATTTCTTACTAGCAATTATGTAAGACAGGGTGCAGGACAGCCAAACTACTGAGAGAATCAGGTATGGAAATTCCTTACTCCGAACCCTAAGGCAAATTATTACATTTCATGACTGATGTATTGTCAAAGAATTCCACTCAGTACACACATCAGCTCGTAATTCAGCAACTTTGATTTCAATCAATGCTTCCTAAATCTAATTGTTTTCTTATTTCATGACAATTTTAAGAAGTTTCTTTAACCAATTATAAAAGACTCAAATAACCAATATTTTTATCCTAATGATCATCTTTGTTCAGATTACAAATACCTTTTCTGTTTTGAAACAGTCTAGTTTACTAAGATATTGCACAATAATTACAAGTTCAAATACATCTTATTTTTTTCAAAACCATCTTTGTTTTATCCCCCAGCATAATACAGGATACAAACTGTCACTTAACCACTTGATTGATTAACGCACATCTGAACAGTGGATACTGCTGTCAAGCCTCAGCAGAATGCCAAGATGGCTCAAAGAACATGCATCATTTTCAGTGAGCACTGGTCAAAGTGTTAGCTGACATAGAACCATCAAAAGGAGCATGAAATTGTTTTTTATGGAGTCTACAGGATATGATTTTTAAAACAATATTCTTGTCAACAGAGTGGTAAACCTTTAAAAAAAAATGCATGTTTTCAAAACCTGTATAACTTTACACATTAGTTCATAACAATTTTAAGATAAATCAATAATTGATCCAGGACTATCACAAGATTCTTTTATTATGAATACAGGTGATCTGCTGGTAGTATGCACAAGCCAAATATACAACCCTAGCAGTTAAGGGGGAAAAAAGGTAATATATCTGCACTACCAATCCAAAATGTCAATAACTCTTCCTGACAATACTCAGCCATTATCTACGGCAACTTTTTCTACAGACATAAAACACAAAACTTAGCCATCAGATAAATATATACATTTATGAAGGGTGAGATCCTGACCCTGTCAAAACACACATACTTTACATAATGCACTACAAGTTCTCACTGATGTCTACAGAACTATTTGCAGTTCATTAACTTAAGCATATGGGTAATTTTTTGAAGGTTAAGGATCTAAGCATAATTTTTTTAAAAATTAAGTACTTAGTGAAACGTGTAATTCCCTTACAGCACTTAATATTGACTCTCTCTAAAAAAATTAAATTGCACTAATAATTTACAAACACTAATTTCCCCATACTTCATTTGATTTATTTTTTAACTCATCTATTCCTAAGAAAGAACTAAGCTATAAAATAATTTAACTTTTATCCATCTCTGGAGTTAGAGAAAAATAGGATGCTTGTGAGGGAAATCTATTGAATTTAACACAGAACAAGGATTTAACAGGTATTGTACCCTAGATTTTACCATCAGTGTGGGATGGTGATTTTCCACTCCAGCTAACATTCTAATGTGAACAAGTTCCAAAGGGACAGCCATGTTAGTCTAGTTCAGCAAAACAAAGAAGGGTCTTGTGGCACTTTTAAAGACTAACACATTTATTTATCGCATGAGCTTTTGTGGGCAAAGTCCCACTTCATCAGATGCCAGAGTGGAGAAAACTCTTTTCTCTCACATCTGATAAAGTGGGACTTCGTCCACAAAAGTTCATGTGAAAAATAAATGTCTTAATCTTCAGAAGTGCCATAAGACTTCTCTTTTATTCTAATGTGAAGCTTATGTGTATCACACCAGAGATTTTCACTATTACTTTACAATCTCTCTCCTCTACTATAGAAAAAGGAGTAGATTTCACATGTCCACTTTGCTGCATTATGGTCTCTCCCCTGCTAAGGGGGTAAGACTGAAGGGTGATCACTGTCTCTCCCCACTCAGGGAATGGGAGAACAGAAAAAACTTTTCATGTTTTTATTAGACATAAAGCTCCCTGTTTTCTACCCAAGTTATTCAGGCCAAATTCCTGTCCCTTGGAAATTACCCCTTCCCGCTCCCTTCATTCTTCTCCACAGAGACACACACAGCAACGGACCCCCCCATCTACTCACCTGATAGCGGGGCTGTAGGGGCTCCGGGAGCGGCGCCAGCTGCTGCTGTAGGGACTGGGCGACACGTCCCCGCCGCGTTCGTACGAGCTGTGCCGGCTGTAGCTAGGGGATCGGCGGCGGCTGTAGGGGCTGATCGGGGAGCGACCGCCGATGGGGCTGGGCGATTTGCGGCTTCTCTGGCTCTGGGAGGCCCTGTGCGACGGGGGGCTGTCGTCCCGGCCGGGGCTGGGGGACGATCGCTGCCTCCTGTAGGCCCTAGGCTCAGCCTTGTCCTCCCGATAAGCCTTCGGCGGGTCCTTGTAAGCCGAGGGCGGCTCCTTGGCCGCTTTAGTCCGGCTCTTGTGCGTTTTGCCCTCCCGCTCCTTCCTGCCACTACCGGGGGAGGCGGCCGGGCCCTTCCTGCGGCCATCGCTGCCGCCGCCGCTGCTGCTCTTAGGGCCCTCCCGGTCCTGGCCCCCGGTGTGATTGTGGCGGCTGCGGGACTTGGAGGAGGAAGAGGAGGCCTCGGCTCCCCCCCTGGCCACCGCCGCCCCCTCCTGCTGCTTCTCCTCCCCCCGCCTGCGGTGCTCTCGGTGCCGCTCTCTGGAGCGGCCGCTGCTGCCGCGATGTTCCCGGCGCGGCCGGCTACTGCGCTCCGACTCCCCGCGAGGGCGCTGGCTCCCGCCGCCGGAGGAGGAGGCCGGGCTCCCCCCGCCGCTCCCCGCCCCGCCGCCCACCAGGCCCTCGGACTGGGAACTCACGTCGTCGTACTCCTCCACCAGGGTGCTCAGCCCCCCGCTCCCGCGCCGCTTCTCCGGCTCCTGGGCGCCGCCGCCGCCGCCCCCTGCGCCGCCCCCGCGGCCCCGCCGCCGCTTGTGCCGGGAGCCCGAGCGCCGCTTGCCCCGCGGCCGCTTCCGCTCCCCCCCGTCCCCGCAGCAGGAGGAGGCGCTGGTGGCCGCCAGGAACAGCAGAGACTGCGGCGGCAGCGGCGGCTGCAGGAGCGGCGGCTGCAGGAGCGGGAAGAGCAGCGAGTGAGGAGCCGGCGGCGGCGGAGCGGGAGGCTGCGGCTGGGCCGCGAAGCGCTTCCGTCTCCGGTGATGCAGCCGCTTCTTGTCCGCCGGCGCCTCCACCGCTGCCGAGCCGCCCCAGCCCCGGCTTCCCCCGCTCCCTCCTCCGCCTCCAGCTGGCGCCGCCTCCGAGGTGCTCGGCATCGAGATCACTCAAGGCCGGGGACGAGGACGCGGCCTGCCAATCCGCCGCCGCCGCCTTCAGGGCGCTGCCGGCGCCATGGAGACCCCGCGCCGCGCGCAGACCGACAGACAGACCCGGGCCCCGCTGCCCGCCTCACAGCCCGCGCCGGCCGCGCCTCACATCGGGCCGCGCAGCCCAGGGGGGAACTCGGTCTCCAATGAGCCTCCCGCCGTCCCCGCCACACGGAAGCGTCTCACAGCGGCCTCCTCAGTCCATCCCGGCCCGGCCTCCTGTCCTCCGCCGCAGGCCCCCGGCTCCTCTGGCGTCCCGGCTCAACGTCGCGTCCGAGCTACGCGCCCCGCCGGCGTCTCGATTCCGGCGCCCGAGTCTCTCCTCGCGGCCTCCGCGCTGAGCGAGTGACACACAGGGGACACGGGCGGCGGCGCGCACTGCGCACGCGCGCACAACCGGTGGCTGGTGGGGTGGAATTCTCCCTAGCGCGAGCCTTCTCCGCGAGGCCAACCGGGAGACTCTCCTCCACACCACGCGAGATATCCTCTCCCCTCACCTAGCCCAGCCTCGAACGTCACGACCGGAAGTGCTGTCGCGTAGCTTCCGGGAGGCTCTAAACGATGGGCTTCTCGGCCTACAGGCCCGCGGGGTGTGGCTTCCTGTCTGAGAGGTGAAAGGTCAACTAGTAGTTTCCTGTTTGGGGTCTGGTGGTGGGGTATCCGGCCCGTCGACTGGTCGCTAGGAAGAAAGGCCGTGACGGACGCCGCCATTAGTGGCTCTGCCGTAGCGCGCCTCGGGGTTGCTGGCGGTGATGGTGACGGTGTTCGCTTGCCGGGCAAGCCCTGCCCGGCGCTCTTGCTAGCCCCACGTGTTTGAAGGGAGGGGGTGCGGGGCGCGTTCTCAAGCGAGCCCAGAGCCTCGCGCGGCTCGAAAGCTGAGCCAGCCGGAAAAGAAGCGCTGTAATCCCCGCCCGCGTTTCAACACGGGCCCTACGGGCTTCTCTATCGGCCTGGGGTAAAAAGAGCTGGGAAAAGCGGTGCCAGCTCCTGAGCTGTGACTTCCCCCTCTGGCGTTTGCTTGCTGAGCCCCCGGACCAGAGGCAGACGCATTAAATGAGCCATATTAACACTCCGTAGGGCCAGTCCAACCATATAGGTGAAGTAGGTGGTTGCCTAGTATGCCAGGCTTTAAGGGGCACTAAATTAGATGGAAGAGAATTTTTTTACATATATTTTCTCTTTCAACATGTAAGGGAGGGGGCACGAAAATCATAGTTTACCTAGGGTGCCAAAAACCTTTGGGCTGGCCCTGATTGTATGCACTTACATTGTCAGTTTAAATACAAGTGCCTGTGTTTTGCCTGCTCCAGTGAAGTTACCATGCCCTTTGCACTAGTTGGTGATTGTCTGAAGCTACAGTTGCTCCACTCTCTAGGAAGCTTAGCCTTCTTTCAGCTAGATTTTGTATTGAGGGGGAGGGGCAGAAATGAAAACTTAAATCTCAAGGTGTGTAAAGAAATAGAACTACACATTTTTAAAACTCATGATTTTTGAGGCAGTCTTAAATCTGAGGATTTTCCTCATGATTTTTTAACCCTGGGGCATGGTGATAGGAACAATTCTGAAAATAGATGCTGAGGATATCGATGTTGCTGCTCTGTTTAATTTCAAATCAGGATATGGATGGTAAGACTATACCAATACATACACATTAGCAATGAAGTTTTAAAAAAAAATTTGGGGAAGTTACAGGTCAAGTGTTTCCCTGCAGCTCAGTAGCTGGCAATCTTAAGTGCCCTACAGTTTTATGATTGTAGTGTTTTTGGAGCTCTATTGGTCCTACTATCCTAGATAAGATAATGAGGTAATATATTACACTAGGCTAAATTCTTTTGGTGAAGGAGACGAACTTTTGATCTTACACCAAGCTTTCTGATAAAGAAAAATACTGAAACTGTCACAACTGACAGGTGGGAGAGATTGTTAAACTGAAATTGTTACCGTGGACTAGATCCTTCAAGGCAAAGGGGGCAGTTAACACCTCTGCAGTCGGAAGGAAAAGGAAGTTTAGTAGGTGAGTGGTGTAATGAGCCATAATCCAGTGGCTTTAGTGAGTCTGATTTTTAATGTCTAGCAAAGTTACTAATTTAAGCTTCCAGGCTCAGTTTTTAAGGATTAAAAATTTAGATAAATTGGTTTTTTTGTAAAAAAAAGTCATGTTCACCCATGCATGATGTAATGTTTTTGTCTGTCATTTTTCATTCAGAGTTTATTCTAGAGTGTGAATAAGCCATAGTCTCCCACCTATAGTTGCTTTTTTAACATTAAGTATAGTCCATTAGGTCGGAGATGTTTATGTAGCCTAATCTCTAGCCCAAGCAAGTCTTAAATTATCAATGTTTGACATAGGCTTGGGGCCAGAAAATCATAAATGTATACTGCTAGCTGGGTAAATCTGGGAAGTTTTTCTTCTGAAATCATAAAAGTTTGGAGCTCCCACTGCATCTGGTCCAGTTACATTGAGTAAATACTTTACCTAGAGATATTTCCTTGCTTTAAAGCAGAGAAAACCAAATTATTTCTGAACATCTACTAGTTTGTTTGTTTTGTAGGCTAGCTGCACCCCAGACATAATTCCTCTGTCATGTCAATGTCCACAGGAAGGTTATGCCACCAGTTTTAGGGATTGGGTTATTCTCTAGGGCCCTGTTGATATGATTGGAAGCAAAAATTTCTTCCCAAGCTTACCTCACAGTTACGGGAGCTCTGGAGCCATCACATCTATAATTCTTTGGTCCTACAATGCATGAAAGGAGAAGAGGGTGTACTTATTCTAATTCAGTCTGAAACTACAAAATGCTTAGCTTAACAATAAGGAGATATAATTTTCCAAGTTGGGAAAATGAAATCTTCCCTAAAACAGGGGGAGTTATAATTTGTTCAGAGTCAGTCTAGGTTTTACATGTACCACAGATGACATTCTGAAAACAGTGATTTTTTTAAAAAATAAATTTGAGGAATAGAAATAGGGAGATACCTCAGGACATATAAAATTCTAGGAAGGACTTTCATTAATTTTACCTCAAACTGAGAGTTAAACTCTATCACCCCCCGAGTTAGCCACTTGGGCAATAATTCACTGTCCACAGGTTTCCACTATTGCAGCTGACAGTGGAGTCCAAGAAGCTGAGACTGGTGTGAGTGTGTTGAATAGAAGGTTGATGGAGTAGGAAGGTGGATAGCTGAAATTGTGATGGAAATCTATGAAGGAATTTAGGTTGCCTGTCCAGATGATGAAAATATCATTAATGTATCTCAGGTATGTCATTGATTCCTGGAGCCTTTGTCCAGAAATTCTTCCTTGAGGTGGTCCATGAAAATGTTGACATAATGGGGAGCTATCCCAGTATCTCTGGTTGTCCCAGTGTTCAGGGAAAGTGTTTGTTGTTGGATGTAAAATTGTTATGGGTAAGGATGAAAAATGAGTTTGGCACTGTTTGGGATGGGTCTCTGAGTGCTGTCCATGCAATGGTAAATAGTTGAGGCAGACAGCAATGCTGTCATAGTGTAAGATGTTGGTATATAGGAAGGTGACATCTATGGCGGCAAGAAGAATGTTCTCAAGGAGGAGTTAGTGTTGTGGAATTTCTGGAAGAAGTTAGTTGCGTCCTTGAGAAAACTGGTACTTTGAACAGTGAGTGCTAGGGGTAAATGTGATGGATTGTCTGGGCTGCTTTATCTTGAGAAGCATGTAGAAGGTCCTTGCCTTGCATTCATGGGGAATGTGGTTGTAGCGTTCCTCTTGGATTTGTTGGGGGAAGGATTTGATTACATCTTTAAATTTTGGAGTGAGGCATGGTGCAAGATCTTCAAGTTCTTTATGGTGTTAGATTTGGTAGTTGGCCTCATTGACAGTCATCATGGTTGAAGGTTTAGTGACTTTTTCCTAATATGAGAAATGTTACAGTGAGAAAAATTAAATTGAAGAATGTTTAAGAAAACATTGTCAAATGTAGTAGCAGTTTTATGACAGAGGGAACAAAATATTGAGCAGAAATATTTGATTACATACAAAAACCAGCACAACTATTTCTATTTTTAAAATACATTTACAATCATGCTCAGAAGCAGGAAGATGCAACACGCAAAGGTGACTTTGCAGAAGTTTAATGCGTACCACACACATTCTAGCATCTGAAAGGTACAGCTTTCTCTGTAGAACAAGCCAGCAAGAGCAGGCTAGCCAATGTAATTATAATGAACTTGTAGCACTAACTAGCTCAAATAGCATTTAAAGTTAAAATTATTAAAATCCCATTAGACAAGCTATTCAGGCCCGATTTCAAACTTGATTATGGAATATAATTTTCTTGTGAGCACAGATGCTTAGAAAGATCTTCCATCCTGCAACTGAAGAGCAACAGTTCTAAGCTAACTTGCAACTAAATGATATCAGGGTAGACCACTATGCACATTTATAGCAAGTAGTTTTTAGAATATAGTATCTAATAACACAATTATTTTAAATTCAGGAAACAAGTATGCTGCATTTGACTAGATAGGGTTTTATAGAATAGCATTAAGATAGTCAGCATAGAAATCTGAAAATTAAATGGATAATAAAAAGCCTTTTGCTGCTGAAAAGTCAGATGCCAAAGACATTTCTAAAACGGGCCCAGAATGTTGATGTATGCTTTGTTGAAGGTCCAAGATGTCAGTGAATCACTATACTGTACATGATGGGTAGATAATCATAATGGAGTAAATGTCAAATTAAAAGTCATAATAGGCTGTAGCAATTTAGGCCACAGAGATTGATTTTTAATCAAATAAATTAGTTTATAGTTTGAGACAAGTTCTTAGACTTCACAGAATCACAGCAGTTAAAGATGGAAGAAATATTTTTTTTTTCCAGTTGCTGCCCCCAAAAATGTAATTATTTAGTCTGTCTCCCTGCAGGTTACTTGTTTTTCTTTTAAGAATGGGGTGGGATCTAATGATGCACTCAAAAAGTTGCAAGTTAAGTGCAATGAAGCATTCTTCCTGTGAACACATCAGTCTTCTACAATTGCTGTTCTTTATTATCAGGAAAGTTACCAAAAGTTTATTCAGTGGATGGAAAATGGATTTTTAATTCAGTATTTAATTTTCTGCAGAGATTAAAGAAATAAAAATAAAGCACAGGGTCAAGCAGAACTAAATACTTGTGAGGTGTCAAGTTCAGAGAGGTAAGTTGTTACACTAACACAAGAAAAAATTTAAAAAGATTAAAGCCTGTCTACCACTACAGTGGAAGGGGTTTCCAGTGATTGAACACATCATTGGAAAAGATCACTTAGGAGTTTCTTTCAAAATATGCTTCTTGCCTGTGTTGTACAGCTTCATTACTGTTTCCAGGGCCAGAACAGAGAGAGGCTTCTTTTGTAAGAAGTGTCATACCAGCACAGAGCAAGAGTGTGAAAAGCTGTTTAAAGGAATTGCAGAAGCACAGAAGCATAAGGGTAAATCCCTGTGGTTCCTCTAGGAAAAATATCTTTTTGCCAGAATTCAGTGGTGTTATGGGGTAACTTTAAATTCTGTGCTACTTGCTGATAAAGTGAGAGGGGAAACATCAGTCTCTTTTCCCAATGAGATGGGATGAATGGCAGCACTTCAAGGCAAATCTCAGTGGCTGGTGGAGAGCTGATTTTAAATCACTCTTAAATCAACTTCAGGCAGGCAGCAATGCTCTGACCTGCTGCCATCTTTACTAATACCCTTGGCTCTTTTGGTTCTGCAGACCAACCCAAACAGTCCTTTATCATTTTCAAAAGTTTCATAACACAGTATCAAGTAAAACCAAAGGTTTCCCCCTCTTCCCTCCTCCTACCCTAAGAAACCTTCCTTCAATGTGTGGGTATTAGGAAGGCTGTTTCTTGATGCTGTGCTGTTAAGCGATGGAAGACAGAAAGATATGCAGCCGCATCCTAGAGGAAGGAAGTGTGCTATGTGCCCCTCCCCCCTTAAGAGATTTACTTATTTAGGAAGTTGTTACAAATCCTTGTCCTTAAAATAACAGCCCAAACAGTATCCATCACAATAGTAAGCTTATGTTTAGAGAAGCATTACACAGTAATACAAATATCGGATTTCTTTATTTTAGAGGGCAGTATGTGTTAAAGTGAACATCATTCTAGTACCCAAAGCATGCTGTTTCTCGTGATTGTATTAAATTGAGTGAAATCACTAATTACACATTAACAAACCAGGCATCTCTATCAGATGTTGCTGTTCAAAGAAATTGAACAGGTATGCTGATTGCACATGACTGTACTTTGATTGAACATTAAATGTTAAACCAATATTCAAGTGTTTTTGTCTTCTATTTTGCTGGATACATTATTGATACATTCATTTTTCTATGTCACATTTTTCTGATACATTCATCTAGAGTTGCACCATTTTCCTTTTTCCATTGAGAGTCACTCTACCTTCACAGCTTCTCCAACACTGTCCCCATTCATATTCTAATTTGACTGGTGTGAGGTATCACTGAAATAATGTTGAATAGATGTTTTCCTTTATCATGCTGCAATCTGAAGTTCCTGGTGCTTTATTTTCGCCCAGATCAAATCCCATTCCTCTCAGGTAATGTCTCTGTCCACATCCTTTCCCCAGTGTTTCATATGAACTTGGGGGGGGGGAGGGGGAGTTAGAAAAGTTGGTTGCAAAAATTGATAAAAGTTTCTTTTGTTTAATTGTTAAACTGGCATTGCTTCTATTAAAGTTCACTTTCTGTATAAAACAACTTTTGTAGAAAGTTGAGGAACAAATGCCTAACTTGAAAGTACTAGTTCACAGGACTGTACACCATTAAAGTTAGAAAAGCTTCTTCTCTGATTACTGGCTAGCCCAGACTGTAAGTCAAGAATGCAGCCAGTTTGTGATTTCCAGCTTTATATAAAGGTGGAAAAAAAGTCTCTTCCTGCATAGACAGTGATCTTTCCTAATGGGTGAGATAACCACCCCTCACACACACATCCACCTCCAAAATGACAGTGTTCTTCCTATGATGCCAATTGGGGCTTTTGGTGCTAACTGAAAAAAAACAAGCTCTTGTGTGTGTGCCATTATCATATTTGAACTATCAGAGTAATTAAAACAATCTACCAAATATTTATCAATCTCTCTAGTGTTTAGGTGGTAGGAGAACATAGTTACGTTGACATGGAAGAAAGTCATAAATGATAGTATGCAGATCACACAAAAATTGGGGAGTGAAATGTGAAATTAATATTGAGGAAGTGGTAAATTTATATATTAAACAATAAAAGGTCACCAGCACCAGATGGTATTCACCCAAGAGTGCTGAAGGAACTCAAATGTGAAATTGCAGAACTACTAACTGTGGCATGTAACCTATCATTTAAATCAGCTTCTGCACCAGATAACTGGAGGATAGCTGAGGGGACATCAATTTTTTAAAAAGGCTCCAGAGTCAATCTCTACAGTTACAGCCCAGTAAACCTAACTTCAGTACCAGACAAATTGGTTGAAACTGTAGTAAAGAACAGAATTATCAGACACAGATGAATGAGGAGTTGAGGACAAGTCAATATACGTTTTTGTGAAGGGAAATAATGCTTCACCAATTGACTAGAATTCTTTGAAGGATCAACAGACATGTGGACAGAGTATACTTTGATTTTCAGGAAGCCTTTGACAAGGTTCCTCACTAAAGGCTATTAAGCAAAATAAGTGGTTGTGGGATAAGAGGGAAAGTCCTCTCCTGGAACAGTAACTAGTTAAAAGAAACAAAGGGTATGAATAAATAGTCAATTTTCAAAATGGAGAGGTAAATGGTGTCCTCCAGGGGTCTGTTCTGGGAGCAGAACTGTTCAACTTATTCATGAGTGATCAAGAAAAAGGGGAAACAATGGAATGGCAAAATTTGCAGATAATAGATAATTAAGTCCAAAGTGGGCTATAAATAATTACAAAGGGATCTCACAAAACTGGGTAACTAGGCAATGAAATGGCAGGTGGAATTCAAGGCTGACAAATACAAAGTAATGCACATTAGAAAACATAACCACAACTATAGATATGTAGTATGTACACACACACACACACACACACACACACACACACACACACACACACACTAACTAAAAGATGGTAGCTTGTAAAGAAATTCAAAGTGATAGAATTAACAAAATGGAGTCTATCTGGGTAAAAATCACATTGGGGAAGAAAGCTACTAGAGTTTCTCCTGGGATAAGGCTTGGGGTGTGTTACACACCTCTGGGATCTCATTTAGACAGGGATAGGGACTCTTTAAGGAAGTAAATACTACTGGGAACTGTGTGATAATGGGAGATTTTAAACTTCCCAGATATAGGCTGGAAGACATGTGCTAGTAGTAATAAAAGGGCCCAGATTTTCCTGGATGTGATAGCTGATGAATTCCTTCTCCAAACTGTTATTGAACCAACGAAAGGGGATGCCATCTTAGATTTGGTATTAGTGAGTAGTGAGGACCTCATAGAGCAGCTGGTTGTAGGGGACAACCTAGATTCAAGTAACTATGAGCTAATTCAGTTCAAACTAAACGGAAGGTTAAACAAAAATAAATCTGACACTATGGTCTTTGACTTTAAAAGGGCTAACTTTTGAAAATTTAGGGAACTGGACTGGACTGAGGAATTCATGAATGCAAAGGTAGAAGAGGCTTGGAATCACTTCAAGTCAAAGTTGCAGAACTATCTGCAGCTTGCATTCTGAGGAAGGGGGAAAAATTCACTTGCAAGAGTGGTTGACCAAGTTGGATGAGTAAGCATCTTGGACAGGTGATTAGGAGGAAGCACAAAGCCTACAAGGAGTAGAAGATAGGAGGGATCAGCAAGGAAATCTACCTCTTGGAGATCAGAATATGTAGTGAGAAAGGTGAAAAGTCAAGCAGAGCTGGACCTTGCAAGGTGAACTAAAACCCATAGTAAAAGGTTCTTTAGCCATATAAATAGGAAAAAAACAGAAGTAGGACCACTAAACACTGAGAATGGGGTGGAGGTCAAGGATAATCTAGGCATGACTGAATATCTAAATAAGTACTTTGCCTCTGTTTTTAATGAGGGTGATGACAAGCTTGCGGATAGAGGCAGGGTAGCTAACGGGAATGAGGATATGGAAGTGGAAATTGTCATATCTGAGGTAGAAGCCAAACTCAAATTGCTTGATGGGACTAAATCAGGGGGCCCTGATAATCTCCATCCAAGGATATTAAAGGAACTGGCACATGAAATTGCCTGACCATTAGCAAGGACTTTTAATGAATCTCTAAACTTGGGTGTTGTACCAAATGACTGGAGAATTGCTACTACAGTTTCCATTTTCAAGAAACAGAATAAAAGTGATCCGGGGAACTACAGGCCTGTTAGTTTGACCTCGGTAGCATGCAAAGTCTTGAAAAAAATTTTGAAAGAGAAAGTACTTAAGGATATTGAGGTTAATGGTAACTGCGATAAAATACAACATGGCTTTTACAAAAGATAGATCATGTCAGACCGACCTGATCTCCTTTTTTGAGAGGATAACAGATTTTTTGGATAAGGGGAATGCGGTGGAACTAATTTACTTAGATTTCAGCAAGGCATTTGATATAGTTCCACATAGGGAATTATTAGTTAAGTTATAAAAGATGGGGATTAATATGAATATAATAAGGTGAATAAGGAACTGGTTAAAGGGAAGGCTACAGCTGGTCATGCTGAAGGGTGAACTGTCAAGCTGGAGGAAGGATACTAGCAGAGTTCCTCAGGGATGGGTTTTGGGACTGATCTTATTTAACCTTTTTGTTACTGACCATGGCACAAAAAGTGGGAATGTGCTAATTAAGTTTGCAGATGACACCAAGTTGGGAGATATTGCCAATAAAGAGAAGGATTGAGATATCATACAGAAAGATCTAGATGACTTTGTAAACTGGAGTATTAAGAATAGGATGAAATTAAATAATGGGTAGTGCAAGGTCATGCATTTAGGGACAAATAAGAATTTTTCCTATAAGTTTGGGACACATCAGTTGAAAGTGATGGAGGAGGAGAAGGACCTGGGAGTACTGGTTGATCACAGGATGAGCTGCCAATGTGATGTAGCTGTGAAAAAAGCTAATGCAGTCCTAGGATGCATCAGAAGAGGTATATCGAGTTGAGATAAGGTAGTGTTAGTGTCATTATACAAGGCACTGGTGAAACCTCATCTGGAATATTGCGTGCAGTTCTGGTCCCCCATGCTTAAAAAAGATGAATTCAAACTGGAACAGGTGCAGAGAAGGGCTACAAGGATGATCCGTGAAGTGGAAAACTTGCCTTATGAGAGGAGACTTAAGGAGTTTGCCTTATATCGCCTAATCAAAAGAAGGTTGAGGGGATTGCTCTCTGTAAATACATCAGAGGGATAAATACCAGGGAGGGAGTGGATTTATTTGAGTACATCACCAATATGGACACAAGAACAAATGGTTACAAGCTTCCATCAGGAAATTTAGGCTTGAAATTAGACACAGGTTTCTAAACATCAGAGGAGTAAAGTTCTGGAATAGCCTTCCAAGAGGACCTGTGGGGGCAAAAAACATAACTGCCTTCAAAACTGAGCTTGATAAATTTATGGAGGGGACGGTATGATGGAACAGCTTAGTTTGGTAATTGACTGATCTTTGACTACTGGTGGTGGCTATGCGAGCGGCCTAAGTAGTTCTGAGTTATTACAGAGAATTCTTTCTTGGCTGACTGGCTAGTGAGACTTGCCCACATGCTCTGGGTTTAACTGATGGCCATATTTGGGGTCAGGAAGGAATTTTCCCCCAGGACATCTTGGCAAGGGCTCTGGGGGTTTCTCGCCTTCCTCTGTAGCATTGTAAATTGTTCACTTGCTGGTGGATTCTCTGTATCTTAAAAGTCTTTAAATCATGATTTGAGGACTAATTTTTCGGTCATAGGTTAGAGGCTTATTGAAGGAGTGGGTGGGTGAGGTTTTGTGGCCTGCATTTTTCAGGAGGTCAGACTAGATGATCATACTGGTCCCTTCTGACCTTTGAGTCTATAAGGGTTGTGGTGGATTCTCCATCACTGCCAATTTTTCAGTAAATATTGGATATTTTGCTAAAATAGATGCTCTAAAAATTATTCTGGGCAATGTTCTATGGTCTTCGTTAAACAGGATGTCAGATCAGATTATCACAATGGTGCCTTCTATCTTCAGTTTATAATGAACTTTTCTATTTTTTCCATTAGACACTATGAAGGTATGAAGATCCACTGAGTACCCTTATTACAGGGGTTAAAGTATAATTTGATGGGCCCCAGAACCCTCCTAATCTCCAGGCCCCCTTCCCGTATTGTCTGGGCCCCCTCCATGCATGTGTGGGCCCCAGCCCAGGTAGGCATTTGCAACCACTTCTCAGTACCACATGCATCGGTTATCACTCCATAAAAATATGTATAATTTTACATGGCGTTTATGTCTATAGCGATTATTGTCACAAACTAGCAAACACTGCATAACACAATAAGTATTGTGATTAACAACAGTGGGGTGTAGGACCTGTCAGCAGCCAGGGTAGGGCGGAACATGCGTTCTGCTGGATTTTTCTATTTTTAGGGGCCCTGGAACTCTGGCCCCTCAAATTTAGGGGCCCCAGAACTGCGTTCCAGTACGTTCCCCTTTACTTTAACCCCTGCCTTATTAACTATTTAGCTGGACGTGGGCTCTCCACTCTACTCTTGCTGTGGCACACAGTCTCTCCTGACAACTATCACCCAACACAACAGCAGGTGGTGCCACATACCCCACCGAGTTAGCAAGAATACTTTTCCTGCGTCAACATGAATACAAGCCCCAGCCAGTTCACCCCCAGTTAACCTCACAGGAATGCACCCTGAGATAATACCATCCTCTGCTGGACAAAAATTTGCCCAGCATAAGGTCAGTGATAAATCTGCTTCCCCTTTGATTTGAGGAATACCGATTACCCAAACACTTCACTCAAAAACACACTGGGTAAAATAAAACATTAAACAATTTTTTTAAACTATAAAAAATTGATGTAAAGTGGGTATAAATTGTAGGCTTAAGAGATCAGAATCCATTACAAAAGAAATAAAAATAAAAAGAATCTAAATTTTAACAGAATTTAATTTGAATCTAGAAATGTCTCACCCTGGGAGATGGTACCAGCAGGTTTGCAGTTCTTCAATTCACAGACTACTTTTGCCTTGCAGCCTGGGTCCCTCTTTCCCCATTCAATAGTCTTTTCTTTTAAAGCCTCTCTCAAGGTGTTGAGCTGTGGGAGAATAAAGACAAGTCATTATGTCACTTGCTGAACCAGTCGGTGCTTGTAATCTGGGCCGTTGTCCACACTGGTCAGTCAGCATTCCTGTATGTAGGTGCTTTCTTGGTGACATATCTAGGAATGGGGTTTGGGAGACCAGGCTCTTCTTCATGGCCCATTAGCAGGTCTAGCTACTTCACTGTCATGCCTGAAAGGCTGTCTGCTGCGGTTTCCCAACTTGCAACATGTTTTAGTACAGTGATTCTCAACTGCTGTGTCGCGACACAAAAGTGTGTTGTGGCAAAGCGGTGAATGTGTCATGGCAACCTGTCACTGAAAGCTTGCACCCCTCCCCTGCCTCCACTGTCTTCTGGCCCTTTAGAAGCTGCCAGCACTCTAGTAGGTTTTAAAGGGCCAGCAGGAGAAAAGTCTCCCCCCCCCCCCCCGAGTGCCTTTTGCAGCAGCGCTTGGTTGAAAGCACTCGGGGGGGTGCTTTTTCGCAGTGGCTGGGGCTGCCTTGCAAGCTTCCTGCTGCTGAAACCATCTTTGCAGGCAGTTGTCTTTTGGTGGCGGGGGCTACTTCTGCCTGCCGCTGAGAGTGGTATCAGCAGGGGAGCCTTGGTGTGTTGCCCACAGCTGAGAAACCTCCCAGTCATATTGCAACCAGAAAAGGTTGAGAACCCCATTATAGTAAGTAGCATATTCAACAGTATTGCGTTACTTCAGATACCAGGATAGCACATACATGTAACCAGCATATTAATGTTTAGCAACTCAAGACAGACTAATAGCACATAAGACATACCTTGTAATGAACATCTGATTACATAACATTGGTGAACATGGAGTTTCTGAGGTGGTGTTCTCAGAGTCCCACAGACTGCGCTTCATAACATTTCTCATCTGGGGCTATCACTTTGAAAGCAGTGATCTGCAGAGGTGCAGTCTGTTAATTCACCTTTGTTATTGTTCACAATCCAGCACATCTCATTCTTCCCCATTGCTCGGTCAGCATGTTAAACCACAATAAACTCTTGTTTTCATGTTTTCCAGATTCAAGCAAACAAACAAAAGTGAGTGCAAGCAAATCCTTTCAACCAGAAGATGAATGGCTATCTTCTCAGTAATAGCTTGTGACATTCCCCTCCTGCAATCTAGTCTGGTATGCCACTGCGCCACCCCAATCGCTTACTCCTGGGCCTCTACTTACTTCACTTTGCTAGGTGAACCCCCACCCATGGGTCAGCTCATACCAGCCTGTTTCATGTCCGTATATATGTATGATGCTGCAGGAAACATGATACCATAACAATAATGCAGAGCATGTCATGAGCATTCAAAAAAATTCCGTATATGGCATACTTTGCATTAAACGCAGCATTAACTTGGGAAAATACCGAAAGCAGAATTCACACACAGAAAGCCATGCACAAAACACCCACCTGAAAGTACTGGGCAGTTTCCTTTTGCCTCAGGTTCTTAAGTCCAGCAACAAAAAAATTCCTTTAATGTGCCCCAGGCCCCTTCTTTCACAACATCCTACTTGCAGGAACAGCAAAATAAACAAGGAGTACTGTGGCACTTTTAAAGACTAACAAATGTATGTATCACATGAGCTTCCATGGGATAAGTGGGATTTCTCCCACGAAAACTCATGTGAAAAATACATTTGTTAGCCTTTAAAAGTGCCACAGGTCTCCTCCTTTGTTTTGCTGAACCAGACTAACAGGGCTACCTCCCTGGAATTACTCATAGGAGTTGTCCTTAGTCAAGGCGAATCAGAGTTCTAGAGGTGCAGCTGTTGAGTTCACCTCCCACCGGCTATGTCTACACTTGTGAATTTAAGTTAAGTCGACTTAGTTAAAGTCGACTAAGTTGACTTAGTGTGTCCACACTTAAATCTTAAGTCGACTTTGGGAGGAACTTACAAAGTCGACCTAGAGCGTCCACACTGGATGCTCTACGTCAACTTTGTGGAGCTAGGGGGACCTAGGGCAAGTCCACAGGGGCAGGGGGGCACCCCTTGCCCAATGCCAGGGAGCTCAGCCTTTGCCCCATTATACCTAGGTACAATGGGGCAAAGGGTGTCAGGGACCCTGGCAAGGCATAGGGGCAGGATGGGAAGGGCTCTGCCCTGCCAGGTGGGGGGGCATGCCAGACTACCCCTGTGCTCCCCCCGCCCCGGCAGGGAGGGCATTGGTGTAGCCCTGGGGTAGCCCTAAGTCGACTTAGGGCTACCCCACAGCTACACTGGCTGAAGTCGACTCTAGGGAGTCGACTTAAGCCTTAGGTCTACTAGAAAGCAGGTTTTATAAAGTCGACTTAATTTTAATTTAAGCAAGCTGCTTAAGTCGACTTAAGGAATCTGTAGTGTAGACGCAGGGTAAATTAAGTCGACTTAAGCAAGCTTAAGTTGACTTAATTTACCAGTGTAGACGCAGCCACCCTGATTAAGGGGGAAGGAAGAAGGCACCTTGCATATGCCACTGTCCGGCTGTCCTACGGGGTGCCACTCTGTGCCCTGCTCTGCTGGCCGCCCTTCATAAGCCACTCTGCTACAGACCATCATCTTCTGTTACCACCCTCTTTAATCTTCATGAGCTCTATCTGTGAACAGTGGGAAGGGAGGTTAAACTATGCCTGGGCCTCTTAGGCAGAATCAACATTTCCTGACAGGAATACCCACTTTCTATCCACAGAGGGCTCTGGTATTGGAGCTCCTTGCTTGGCCAGTTCAGTTCAGAGGACAGTGACTCTTCAATCAGACCAGGCTCACTTCTGTTGCCCTTCGCTCATACAATAAGGGGAAACAACACTTCATTACCCCTGCATTTAACATTAACATGACTTGTAACCCATCACCAGCCAAAGGGATCGTCTGGAGTCTGGACAAAGCAGTCCCATCATGCTGAGAACATAAGTAGAAGGGATATGCTCATGCAAACACATTCTGGCCCTGACACCTGTTCCCCTACCCACAGCCAACTCAGCAGGACATTCAGACGCTGCTTTCACCCACAACACAGTCCTTTTCTAAACATCCATTTTCTTCCTTTAAATGTATCTTTAAAACACGGCTCTGCAGGAAACACTTCCTTTCTTTTTTTCTCTCATCAATAATCTCCTTTAAAAGGATGACAGAATCCTCTTCTTGAGGACCCCACCCTGTTTGTGGGTGTTGGAATCCAGCAGGAACTGCAGTTTAATCATTGCTTACTCACAAGGGCAGGTGTGACCCATTAAACCTAGCCTGAATCTAAGGGAGGTGGAACCCTAAGAAAAGAGGCTTAAGAGCAATTGTGCCTGGGGAGAATGCTTAGACTGGGGTTTATATAATGTTACATTTGAATTATCCTTTGTTAATAAAACTAGACCCTAGGAGGGTTCAATTTTTATGGCTATATTACTGGATCTAGGTCAGGAGTTCACCAATTTATACCCACAGATGCTCTTTCTTATGAACTGCTGTCCTATATCTTGACTATAGGCTTATTATTGTTGCAGTTCACTGATGTATTCAACACCTACCTTTCCCTCCACCTTCTCCCAGGAGAAGGAGACCCTGCTGTGTGCTTACCTTCAGCCATCAAGGTTGTAGTTCCTCTTGTTGAGTTTTTGATTGTATGTTTCACAATACTTTCATTTTTTTAATACTCCATCTGTGGCCCTACAAAGTCAATGGCCCTCCTCAGCAGCCTCCTCCTGGTGCTGTTCAAGATGACCATTCATCAATCTAAGAGGAGAAATCTGGACAGGGAGGTTCTCTGTAACTGGTCCCTTGTTACTTCGTATGTCTGAATGGAGTATCTCTAGATGAATTCCATTGGATCCTTTCTGGAAAGTAGGGCACTGGCTGTGTTTTGCTGCTTTATGTTCCCTTCTAGAGCCTTGATTTTCACCCTTTGGCCTTCACTCCCATCACTGTTCTCTGTTGTTGTTCCACATAATCTGTTGCATTCTGCATCTCATGATCACTCCCCTTGGTTGATAGAACAGACCTCTAGTTCTGAGTTGTACTATGCCTACCTCTCCCCAAAATTCAAATAGACATATTCACAAGTCCACAAAGTCTTGAGACTCTTTTTTTGAAGCGCCTCCTGGCACTGATCAAGAAAGCCAACCATCAGCTCAGCAGCAGGAAGTGAGATGGGGAAGTTTGCTGTGATAGTGGGGCTTTTAATTTGAGCATGCAGCCAGGCAGTGTTCCTATGGGCTGTGGTTACTGACTCACTTGATAATTTTTTAAAGCAGCAGGGGTGGGTCTAGGATTCGCTCCTCCATGCCACCTTCCAGTGCCCTTGTGATCTTACTCCTATTCCTGTTATGGTTTTAGTTATCTCCTATCTTTAGTTCAATTCAGAATTTGTGGTTTCTACCTTCTTTTGAATTCTGAGTAGGCAGTTCCCAAACAAGCTGTCCTATGTCTTTTCCTGTTTGGTAGGTTATATCTAGATGGAACCAGGAACATCTCTTATCTATATTCTTATTAGGCCTGTATATCTGAGCAGAAATGAGCCCTGTTCACAGGCCTTTGCTTTATTTTTATTTTACTTGTTCATTTTTGCAAATTAGTGGGTAGGAATCCTGGATGATGCAACTATATCTTCACTAAAAACAACAAGAATCCTGTGGCACCTTAAAGACTAAATTTCTTCAGGCATAAGCTTTCGTGGGCTCCAACACACTTCGTCAGATGTATCTTCACTAGTGGCATATCTATGATCTCTTATTGACAGCTTGTGGCAGAAGGATGCTGTTGTCTTGATTTCAGATTGAGGCGCAAAATATGGCAATTGCTTTTTTGGGCTATCCCTCCTGCCCCCCCCCCCCAAGACAGAGAGAGAGTTATAGACCTTTAAATTTTGCTTTGCTCCATCCTATAACCAACTGAAAATCCCGTTAGGCATAGTCACAGATCCTCAAAAGATTTGCAGGCACTTAACTTCCTTTGCAGTTACTGTGAGTGAGATATTTAAATACCATTGAAGAGCTGGACCAGAGGCCCATCTGCTGTCTATCTTTATTTCCCTTTCAAGCAGCAGAATGTGCATTGAATGGAGAACTGGGAATCATGAGAATTGTTCTTCCTAACTGTTTCTGATTTGTCTCACATCTAAATACTTAATCAAGGTGTGCACCTTATTTCATCTACGTAATAGGAAAATTTCACAAACTCAAAGAATTGTGAGAGCTACAGGCGAAAATCTATGTAATGTGCATGAAAGGTATCTGATTATGACATACGATAGTGTTTTCTTGCAGTCTATTAGCAAAATGGTTGTCAGAAGCTCCATTTCTTTTTTTTTTTTTTTGAACAATTTAAGACATCCTACTACTTCTACTTTTCTATTTTCAAGGTATCCTGAATTTGAGTGCCAAAGTGTATTTCTGCCTAATACTTACTGGAATTAAATGAAAGTCATATATAAAACATTACAATTTTTCTCTTGGGAGACAAAAAACTAAGAGAGGGAATTTGCCAACAATGGAAATATCCAGAGTACAAAAGGGACATTGGTATGATAAACTGGATGTCTAACGTTCTAAAGGAGTAGCCATGTTACTCTAGTTCAACAAAACAAACAAGGAGTCTGGTGGCACTTATAAAGACTAACAAATTTATTTATCGCATGAGCTTTTGTGGGACAAAAATCCCACTTCTTCAAGTGCCTGATGAAGTGCGATTTTCTCCCACAAAAGCTCATGCGGTAAATAAATTTGTTAGTCTTTATAAGTGCCACCAGACTCCTTGTTTGTTTTGGCTGGCTAAGGGAATCTGTAAAAGAGCTTTGAACACTGCAATTGCCCATTAAAATCTCAACTCAATTACTTGGTAGTAATTGAAAACTCTTACCTTTTGAATGCTGTTTGGATTCCTTTCCTAGTTGCCAACAGACAAGAATGTAAGAATTGACATAACAGATCAGACACTGGTTCCCCTAATTCAGCAGCCTATCACACTAGTGATCAGAAAATGTGGGGGAAAGGACCCATAACAGATCATATAGAATAACCTGTACATAGAAGTTTCTCCCTTTTCCAGGCTTTTGCTTTGAAATAGAAGTTAATATCAGGGGTTTTTGGTTTGGTGCCAAACTATAAATATTCTTATCCATACCAATGTCTACTCCTTTGGTTCCCATTAAGCTCTCATCCTTTAAAATATTGTGGTGTAGTGAATTTCACTAGCAGTGATGCATTGTGTCTAAAAGCAAAATATTCTTAATTTGAAATTTGTTGCCTTCTAGTGTCCTCTTGTTCTAGAATTAGGAGAAAGAGGGGAACAAGAGCTCCTGTTGTTTTTTCTGTTGTTGTATGTTTTAGTGGGTGTATATTTCTAACCTGCCACCATGATTTATCTCCCCTGGTCTATATAGTCCACATTTTTGAAAATTTCTCTTCACATGGGAGTCTGTGTCCTCAATTTTTTTTCACCCTTTCTTGGTCCTCTGGCACCTTTGGTAAAAGTGGCACCATTTGACAGTCCCAGAAAAGAGGCCTAGAACTGAATGAAAAGAGAGGCTGAACTACGCTTTCAGCCCTCAGAATGGTCCCTGAAAGGCCCATTGGTAAGAGATGTTTGTACACCTACTCATAGACTCTAAGGTAAGCAGGGACCAGTATGATCATCTAGTCTGACCTCCTGCAAAATGCAGGCCACAAAACCTCACCCACCCACTCCTGTAATAAACCTCTAATCTATGGATTGAGTTATTAAAAGTCTTCAAATCATGATTTAAAGACTTTAAAACACAGAGAATTCACCAGCAAGTGAGTCATGCCCCACAGAGGAAGGTGAAAATCCCCCAGGGCCCACGCCAATCTGCCTTGGGAGAAAATTCCTTCCCGACCCCAAATATGGCGATCAGTTAAACCCTGAGCATATGGGTAAGTCTCACTAGCCAGTCAGACAAGAAAGAATTCTCTGTAATAACTCAGAACCCACCCCATGTACCCCCCCCCCTTCTTAGGCCACTGGCATATCCACCGGCAATAGTCAAAGATCAGTCTATTACCAAACTAGGCCGTTCCATCGTACCGTCTCCTCCATAAATTTATCAAGCTCAGTTTTGAAGGCAGTTATGTTTTTTTGCCCCCACAGCTCCTCTCGGAAGGCTATTCCAGAACTTTACTTCTCTGACGTTTAGAAACGTGTGTCTAATTTCAAGCCTAAATATCCTGATGGACAGCTTGTAACCATTTGTTCTTGTGTCCACATTGGTGATGTACTCAAATAAATCCTCTCCCTCCCTGGTATTTATCCCTCTGATGTATTTACAGAGAGCAATCCCCTCAACCTTCTTTTGATTAGGCGATATAAGGCAAACTCCTTAAGTCTCCTCTCATAAGGCAAGTTTTCCACTTCACGGATCATCCTTGTAGCCCTTCTCTGCACCTGTTCCAGTTTGAATTCATCTTTTTTAAGCATGGGGGACCAGAACTGCACGCAATATTCCAGATGAGGTTTCACCAGTGCCTTGTATAATGGCACTAACACTACCTTATCTCAACTCGATATACCTCTTCTGATGCATCCTAGGACTGCATTAGCTTTTTTCACAGCTACATCACATTGGCAGCTCATCCTGTGATCAACCAGTACTCCCAAGTTCTTGTCCTCCTCCGTCCCTTCCAACTGATGTGTCCCCAACTTATAGGAAAAATTTTTGGTATTTGTCCCTAAATGCAAGACCTTGCACTTCCCATTATTAAATTTCATCCTGTTCCTAGTACTCCAGTTTACAAGGTCATCCAGATCTTTCTGTATGATATCCCATTAACCTCAATATCCTTAAGTACTTCCTCTTTCAAATTTTTTTCCAAGATCTTGCATACTACCAAAGTCAAACTAACAGTTATCTGGATCACTTTTATTCCCTTTCTTGAAAATACCAACTGTATTAGCAGTTGTCCAATCATTCGCTACAACCCCCAAGTTTATAGATTTATTAAAAGTCCTTGCTAAGGGGGAGGCAATTTCATGTGTCAGTTCCTTTAATATCCTAGGATGGAGATTATCCAGGCCCCCCCGATTTAGACTCTACTGCTTAAGCTGATCCTGCTCTTTGAAGAGAAGATTTTGTTTTTGTCTCTAAGGATGTCTGGGTGACATGTTTCATGAGTTCCCAGCTCATGTACTGTTCAAAGGTATTGATCTGGATGTGGGGAGATGTACCTTCCTCTATCTCACAATGGGGAGTTCCTTTAAGTTTTCCCTTCCTAACCTCCCAGTCTTAGCACCTTGATCTGCAAACACGGGAGTGTATTTATGAAGACAATGCATTCTCTGGCAACTTAGTCAGCCAAGATTGACTCACCCAAGCATGCTGAGCCATGTGAGGGAACAGCAGGCTGCTTGCAACTTCAGGTAAAGCTGTGCTGTGATGTTAAATCTGAGCCGCTGCCACCTAGTGTTAAAGGTACAGATACTAACTTTAAGTTACAGAGTTCTCTATAGAAATAAAAAAGGAGTCTGGTGGCACGTGGGATTTTCTCCCAGGAAAGCTCATGCGATAAATACATTTGTTAGTCTTTAAATGTGCTACAAGACTCCTTGGCTGTGTCTACACTTGCTAAAATTAGTTCGAATTAGTTAGTTCGAAAACTTAGTTTGAATTAGTGATCCCCATTCATTTCAATGGCCGGTTAGTTCGAACTAAGAAATTAGTTCAAATTAACATGGCCACATTGGTTAATTCGAACCAGTTAGTTCGAATTAACCCTTTAGTTCGAATACCCTATTTGAACTTCTTAGTTCGAATTAAGCCTCCTTAATTTGAACTAATTTGCCAGTGTAGACATAGCCATTGTTTGTTGAACTGGCTACCCTTTGGAACTCTATAGAATTGTTTCTGAAAACTGCTTTACTAAGAAATTTCTCTAGAGGTCAGTAGAGCAAAGAAAATGAAGCTATGAAATTAAACCTACACAAAAAGAGAGTCCAAAGATCCCATTTCATTTTCCATGCACCTTTATCGAAAGTGAGTTCTTGGAATTTGAACACTTCCGTTTTACTTTGATGCTGAAACAAACATCAGTATGTTTGACCCTTCATGGGGATGAAATTTAACATTGCTTTATAAAGTATCTTTAGGTTCAGAAAGATAAGAAGGGCCTCTGATCAAGGGACTATTATATCTCAGAAGTTCTGGGGCCTGATTTTTTCAGAAATGCTGAGCATCCAAGACTTAGTGAAAGGCAAGAGAAGCTAAAGTTCTACCACAGACTTCCTACTTGTTCTTTGATAAGTCATGCTGTGTGCCTCAGTTCCCCCTCCAGTAAAATGTAGAAAGGGTCTTTATTGTCAAAAAGTGAGTGGTTTTTTTGGATGTGCAACTCGAACTGCTTTATGGGGGCCTGGTTTTCAGAAGATGGGCCCATTTAAATTGCTTTGAACTGGGTACCTAAGAACTGAAACACCTAGATCACTGGTCACTTTTGAAAATGTAGGCCACTAATTGTTTCAGATGGGGCCATTGGAGGTACTCAGTTCACACAAATGTTACCACCACACAAGCCTACAAAATCAATATTACAATAGAGTAACTTATTCACAGCCGCACTGGCTATCTAGCTTGACCGAGTACAGTTTTTAAATAAAAATAAACTAAATTAAGTAGGCAAACATTACCTTTTTGACTTCAGGCACCATTTATAAAAGATATGGACCAAATGGTGTCTGAGGAAGCAATTGCACCTCCAGTGGACATTTCTGGACCACATTCAGTAATGATGACAAACAGCTGTAAGTGACGATATAGTAGATCTCTCACCAACTTGACATTCATTGGATGTCCAAAACTAAACAGTTGAGTGGAAGCATGTGTGTATATAGGTTCATGAGAAAAAGTAATAGCATGGGATGCAAGAGGATAATTTAACTTGCTACTTCGGCTCAAGCTGCTGCCACAGTGTTCCTGGGACCACATTAAGCTCCAGCATAAACTTTACTAGAGTCACACTGCACACCAAGGCTTAATTTTATCGCCACACAATATTAGATCAGCATAAGATACACTCATTTTATAAACCTAGTGAAAATGCACCTTTGGTGACGGTTACATTACTTTGCCATTCACACTGACCATTTGATGTGTAATTTACACCAATATCATTGGTGTATGTGGCTCCTGACAGTTAGGTTCCAATCTCATACTTGCCTCTGTAAATCTCAAGTACTTCCACAGTGGAGCTGCTTTGGATTTACATCAGTGTTGCTCAGACAAGAGGCTGGCCTATGGCTGTATTTTTATTCAAATGTACAGCTGAATGGTGTCCTCCTGTGCTTAGGACAGGGGCTGGTGATGAGGGGACTCCTGGATCTCCAGAAACTAGCTGTGTCTGACCTTAAGCAAAATAACCCCATCTCCCTCATAAACCAAAAACCACCTGTACCTCAGTTTATCCACCTGTATAATGGGATTAAATAATACTTGCCATTTTCCCAGTATTTTGAAATTTAGGATTTGTAAAGTTTCTCAGGTAAAAAGACACTATAGAATACATCCATGAAGACTTCGTTCTCAGAATTTTGCATCACTATTCACCAAAAATGTTTCTTCCCTTCCTCATCTATATTTTTTTGGGGGGTCTCCTCTTTCTGTGAGGCTGTGATAAGTTATCAACTGACCTTGACTATTGACAGTTGTCTCTGGGAAGAAGTACTTGGTTAGAGAGACAAACTTTCCATGATACACAAACAGAAGTTGGTCTAATAAAAGATACAAACTCATTCACCTTGTTTCTCTGTGGCATCTGTCACCTGAAGTAGCCTCTCAACAGCTCAACTCATCTCCTTTCATTCCCATAAGGGCAAAAAGATAAGAATTAAAGACTGAAGATAAGGGCTGGTAAAAGCTAGAGTTATGGAGCAATGGCAGTCAGTCTAGCCCAACTACGCCTAAAGAATCAAGTTAATTTTTCCTTGATATGTAAGAAACTTCAATCCTTTTCCCACTGGCCTAAATAGACAGTACACAGTAGAATTCTTTAGCTGTCTCTCTCAAAAGCATTAAGCATTCACAGTGGTTTATTTCCCTATTCTTACAATTGACAGCGTTTCACAACTGCTGGAAATTTTCTTGCTCTGTAGTTATTGTTTCACATTTATCTGCATGCTTTTTTCCCCAGTTGTAAAGACTCAATGATAAACTACCTTGACAGCAGGTCCTGGAAGGTCAGCAGTATCTCTCTGCAGTCTCTTTAAGCCACGGACATTAAATTATGCCTGTCTAGGCTACACCAGTACAAACTGATTTCTTGTTTCAGATCCAAAATAAAACCTCTTTGGGGAAAAATGTCCTTTAAAACTAAACATTTCATAGGAATAAATTCTCCTGAATAGTTACAGTCCTTAAGCCTCTGCTCGCATTCAACTAGGGTGCAAATGTCCACCTTCTTCTCCTTCTAATTTCCTATGATATCAACCTTTTTCACATTCATGCTTTCACTTTCATACAGCCTTCCCACTTCACCCTCACCCTCTAAGGATGCATCTACACTTGTAAATCAAGTCGACTTAAGCTTGCTTAAGTCGACTTAATTTACTCTGTGTCTACACTACAGTTTCCTTAAGTCAACTTAAGTAAGCTGCTTAAGTCGATTTAAGCCAGTGTGGAAAATTAAGTTGACTTTATTAAACCTACTTTTAGTTTGACTTTAGGCTTAAGTCGACTTAAGCCAGTGTGGACCTGGAGTAGCCCTAAGTCGATTTAGGGCTACTTCAGGACTCCCTCACTGCCTCCCTGCTGGTGGGGGGGTGGGCGCACAAGGGGAGCCTGGCATGCCACCACCCAAAGGGCAGGGCAGGGCAGAACCCTGCCCACCCTGCCCCTGTGCCCTACCAGGGTCCCTGTCACCCTTTGCCCCATTGTACCCTGGTATAATGGGGCAAAGGCTGAGCCCCCTGGCACTGGGCAAGGGGTGCCCCCTCTGGCACCGTGGACCTGCCCAAGGTCCCCCTAGCCCCTAGAAGTCGACCTAGGTGTCCAGTGTGGATGCTCTAGGTCGACTTTGTAAGTTCCCCCCTAAGTCAACTTTAAATTTAAGTGTGGACATGCTAAGTCGACTTAAAATTACAAGTGTAGACATAGCCTAAGGAATCATTTAGCCTCAGTGAAGGGAGTTTTGATGGATTGTAACTGAGGAAGACAGTCATTTCAGAGGTAAGCAGAGGAAACAGAAAATGTTTCCTTGGCTGTTACTAATGTAACTAGCCTAAAAATATTAAACATCCAAATAAATAACCGTCTTCACATGACCCTATTGTTTTCCTGTACCAAAATAAAGTTGGATGCATATTAATTGGGGAAAAAATTGTGAATATTTTGAACGTGTACTGTCTCAAAGCATCTCAAGTCTATTCTTTCATCTTTTCGTTCTTTTGCTCTCTTTCCTGACATCCCCCACGTTGTCTGACCAGCGATGTTGCTGAGCGCAGGGCCCATGTCCCAAATCTATTGGAGAGTGCTTTGAGCCCGTCGGAGCAGCCTGCCCTACTCACCCTGCAGCCACTGCCCTCTCTCGGGCTGGTCCTGTCCCCAGAAGGGGGAGCGGAGCAGTGTGGGGCCAGCACTTGGGGGCAGGCCAGGACTGTGGGTATCACAGCGGGCGGTGGCGCACAGGTAAGGTGGACTCAGTCAGGGGCTGGGGTTGGCCAGCCTGGGGGTGAGGCAGGCTGGCGCTGTAGAGTAGCACAGGCTAGCACTTAGGCAGAGCTCCTTGGGGCTGGATTTATTTTGGTGGGCAGTGGGGCCCTTTGCCAGCTCAGAGTACTGCTGGCCTTTGCCATGCTACAGTGCCAGTCTGCCCCTCTGCTGGGCTGGTCTCTGCCCCTGGCCCAGAGCCAGACTTACTGCTCCACTGGTGCTGCTGTGGTGCCCTGCCCCACAACACCAGCCTGCCCCTGACCAACATCCTCATTCCACCCACTGCCAGGGATGGAGCGTCCAGCCCCCCGACTGCCTCGCCCCATCCTGTGGGCAGAGTGGCCAGCCCTGCCCTCCACCCAGTCCCAGCCCTCTGCTGGGGATGGCTGTGTTCCAGCTGTTTATTTTAAGTTGTAACACCTCTGTCTCTGACACCATTTTCCTTTTTGACAAGGAAGCAAGGCTTGTAGCTTAGAGCAGCAGTTCTCAACTACTGTTTTGGGACACAGTGTGTTGCCACACAGTGGTAAGTGTGTCACGGAGCGCCGAGGAGATGGCTGGATTTGGCCTTGGGGTGTGTGGGGGAAGTGGACTGGTGTGTCCTGTAGACATGATGTGCCACCACGTGTGTCATGACCTGCGAAAGGTTGAGAACCAGTGGCTTAGAATCAGTGTACCATTCTCAGATGGCCCCAAGATTCTGATCTAAATTACACTGGAGGAAATCCAGAACAACAAAGTTTGTGAAGTTACACTGGTGTAACTGAGAACAGCATTCTACTCAATGAACTTGAAGCATCCTAGGTTGATGTCAATGGTGAACTTCCGGTGAAAGACCGACTCAGTTCCAACAGGATAAATAGAGTTACTCCACTGACTTCAGTAGAATTATATGGTTATAAATATGGGTTAACTGCAACATCTGGCTCTGTGGTGATGGATGTGATCAACTCTGCTTTCACATAAGCTAGTCTTGATTTTCACTGGTACAAGAGCGCAGAACTGGCCCTTATACCCCATCCAGCTAATATACCCAAAGCCACTATATCCAGTGCCATATCCAAAGCTGAACTATGGAAGTTTGGAACAGTTTCAAGTACCTGGCTGAAGATAATAATTGATACCAGCAAACATAAAATGCTAAGTAGGTGCTGCAGCCTAGCTAGCCATGAGCAGTCCTTGCATGTCTTAGCATGGCACTGTGGGTGTGCCCACTTTAACTTCTCCAGTCAGGGAAGCAATGGGTTCTCTTTAGCAGCTTGCGGCAATGAAAAGCCACCATACACACTAACATGTAGCATGTATTTTTTCCACAGTGTTTTCAGGACAGAAGAAAGAACAACAGATAGTTCCTAAGGTCCTCCCATCAGAGCTTTACTTCAGCTCGCCCAACTTACAATTCATAAACAAAAAGTCTCTAGTTAGCGCAGTCTCCTACAGCCTAAGAGGAAACAACCACCGCTCTACATAGTTTCTACTCCTCCGTGTCTTGTTCAGCATCCTCTTCCTGTTTATCTAACACAGCCTAGGGGAGGGAGGGACTGGGCCTTCTCATTAAACTCCCAGGCTGTCCTAGCTATAGGCTCTAGCTTCAAACTTTTTTCTTGGGACCCAGTTGAAAAAATAATAAATTTATGCCCATGACCCAACAACTACGTTTTTCAATGGCCGCAGCAGTGGACACTGCAACCCAGTACTGGGTCCTGACCTCTGGTTTGAAAACCACTGTCTTAAAGGAGTAGTATGTTCCTTTCAGACTGTCCAAAAGGAAGAGAGGAAGAATGAAGGAAGCTGATAAGCAGAGAGCAAATCTAATGGTATCTTCATGGGTTTTTTTTTTCCTTGTTTGTTTTTAAATTAATTGTAATCATGGTAAAACAGTCTGAGTGAAAATCTAATTCAGAAGTGATAGGATTACATATTTGCGTATTTAATCTCCCTCCTTCCCATGCAAAAAGATCAAGGATTTAACAAAAATAAACTATGTTTAAGATAAGACTGCTCTACAACCCAACATTTTATTACTACAATCCATCGTCATGGGAACACTCACGTGAAGAATAGGGCTGTGGTATCAGGTCTGTAATTTGTAAATAAAATTGGTAGTAGACACTGTTTCAATCAGAGGTTCTTGAGCTTTTCTCTTAGTAGGCCCACAGCTTAATAAAGCTAAAATGGACCGCCTCCCTCCCTTCATCCAGAACCACATAATAGCCAAATGGCAATTAGAATGATTTTTAAAGCAGAAGAATCCTCTTAGGAAAATGATATATTGTGAGCTATTTTTAATGCCATTTAACAACTAGAAACAAAAACAAAAAAAGGAACCAGCACCATGTAACTAAACTGGGTCACCAGCGTAGTCCTCCTTGAGCTACCAGTGGTCCACTCACCACAATTTAAGAACCACTGGCTTTAGATAATTGATTATGAGCACTGTTGCACTAAAATGGACATACTACTACTTACCTTCCTTTAAAGTTCTCTGGGATCCCACGATGAGTGCTATGGAAATAATGATACTTGGCTCTCAGAGGAGTAGCCGTGTTAGTATCGGTCAGCAAAACAAACAAGGAGTCGTGTGGCACTTCTAAAGACTAACATTTCTTTAATGCACACATTTTGGTGGAAGAAATCTCACTTCGTCAGATGGTTGAAGACAGAGAAGTGGGATTTCTCCCACGAAAACATGAATGAAACAAACTTGTTAGTCTTTAAAAGTGTGATTATATTATCGATTTAAAAAATATGGACGCTACAGCACTCCTTTTTGTTGTCAGTTTATTTCAATACATGAAAATCAGCTTTGCAGTAAACAGTGAAACGGCCTGTGAATCCTCCTCCTGACTCCTACCACATTAGATGCCATGAAGTTCTATTACACTATTACAGGCTAGCTTTGGGCTTCCAACGCCCTGTACTACTGCTTCATCAAAGTTAATCTTGAACAGAGCAGCCCTTCTGAAACTCACAGTAAGTGATAGCAGTTGGCTGTGAGCTGCATAAAGGAGGGCTTCATTCTTTTTCATTACTGCTTTTGAGACTTCCATTAATCATTTCAATCGCTATTCTGGCCATGATGAAACAGAATAGGAGGAACCTTGTTCTGGAATCATTGTTTGGGTTGACCAATATTGCCTTAATGAGGAGAAGGGATTACAGGACCCTCCAACTCTACACAAAGAATCTCTCTCAGTAAGTCTTAGTTTCAGAAACAAAAGGAAAGTCCCCTGTCCCCCCAGCCCCAAAAAAGCCACCTCATATCAGCCAAGTTCTACTCAACAAAAACAAAACAGCAATCAATTTCTCTAGGGCTATATTTAGCTGGGGCAATAGGCTATATTGCCTTATTCCTGGCTCAGCAATCGGCCAGATGTGGGACACTGGACAAGTCATTTCACAATTCTGTGCCTCAGGTTTTCCCTTCTGTCTAAAATAGGAATAATGGTGCTCACAGCCTTCATCAAGTACATTGAGTTCTCATGGAAAAAATTTACAAGTGTCGGGTAATAAAATAATGATTATTCAGGCTTATGTACACAACAGGCATGCTGCAATTTATGTCCTACATCCTGTAGGTGAGATAGCAATTAAATACAGTACTGTATGTGGGGCAGGTTTAAGCAGCAGGAAGGGAAGAGCGGTAAATACTACATCCAAATGCATACACAGAACAGCCTTAAAAAACAAAAAAAACCCAAACCTTACTACTGAATTAAAGATTTTATAATCTTAATATAAATTATTGTGCCATCTTTCTGATGACAGATTTAGGGAGATTTAGGAGAAGGATCAGGGCCTTAAGTAGTGAGTCTGAGTTCAGTTTCTAACAACTACTGAATAATCCCGTGACATTGTGCCAGTCACTTTGAGTAGAATGTAAGTGTTCTATTTATGTGTGGTTCAATTTCGGGACATCCAATTTGGGAATGAGATATGGCACACGTTTGATTAAAATGGACACCAGAAAATTGAGCAACCTTTGCTGAAATTTACTGTTCATACATCTGTGCTATCAATTCCTCATTTGTAGAAAAGGGATCACATTGAAGTCATCTTTTTCACTACGTTTCAGTTCACTGGTTTGGCAATTTGAAATTGCTCCCCAAATGACAATGAAAAGCAAATATTCTAGAGCATTAAACAATTTGAAATCCAAAAAAATCAAAATGTACAGTGTTTGAAACTAGGAAATACGATGGACCCCCAGTTACCTACAACCCCTTTCGTAAAGCATTTCAGCCCTTCACATAAAGCACCACATAAGAGTGAAATACAATATGTAATGAGTGTGATTGGATATGATGTGGGGAGTAGGAGCGGACAGTGCAAGCTAGAAACAGTGTAGCTAAGAAGTGCCATCCGATCCCTGATACTGGGGCTGGAGCTGCCCTTGGAGTGGGATGATCCTTCCTGCCCAGAAGTGAGGTGAGAACCAAGATATTGTGAGGCATCCCTGTTTTCAGCCTGAGGATTAAAGCAGCAGAGAAATCACCCCCCACCTCCAAAAGGTTTCCATAGTTGATGGGGGGAAAACAATGAGCTAACATTAGGCTTCCACAGTACTTTGCTGGGATAGAGGAGAAGGACATTAACTGTTGCTTGGTTTCCCCCCCCACCCCCCAAAAAGTACACTTAAACGTTGCAGTCACGACCTCTATTCCCTAGGTCAGTGGTATTCAAACTTAGGTCAGGACCCAGTACTGGGGTCATAGACCCTTAGGCACTGGGTGGTGGCAGCCCCTGCTGATGCCACAAAAAGACTGGAATGCATTGCTCAAAAACGTAATTCTTGGGTTGTGGGCATAAATGATTTTTTTCAACTGGGTCCTGAGGAAAAAAAAAGTTTGAAAACCACTGCTTTAGGTGTCACCAGACCACAGGGTTGTCTTTCATCTACAGGCCAATATTAGCTCCCAAACCCTGCCCCCCTGTTGTCGGTACACAGGGCCATCCCGTGGGGGGATCGGGGCCCAGGGCCAATTGGAAGAAGCAGGGCCCTACCCCCATGCTGGAGGGGAGCGTGGCGGGCCGACCGGCTGGCTCCACTCCCCAGGGAGCCGGCCCTGGGCCGGGAGGCAGAGGCTGCCGGCGTGGGGAGCTGGCCCCGGCAGCCCCCTGTTACAGGGGTGTGGGGGGAGCTGGCTCCAGCCCTGGAGACGGAGACCGCCTGTGGGTGGAAGCCGGGCAGAGCCAGCCCAGAGGCCAGGCCCCACGTGCTCCGCCCCTGGGCCTGCCCGCTCTGTCCTGGGGTCGGGGAGGGCTGGCCCAGGGGCCAGGCATAGCCCAGCCAGCCCACCCCTCTGCCTTCAAAGGCAGCGGAGTGGCTGTGGGAGGAGGGGCTGCGGCTGGGAGCAGGACAGTGTGGGGCCCACGTAACCGCAGGGCCCGGGGCAATCGCCCCGTTCGCCCCCCGCCCCCAGGGACGGCCCTGTCAGTACAGGGCAGACGCTTCTAACACTCCCCTCATGTTCCACAACACAAACTGCCAGTGTATGGATGCCTCCCAAGCTCATAAGATAGAAAGGAGGTCAGCTTCCTGGCTCCTTTCCTGCTCTAAATAGGATAAAACCAAATTCATTGTTAAAAAGCTATGACCTCTCCCACACTTATTAAATAGGGGAGGGAGATCTCCAGGCAGCTAGTAAGTTGTGCCTTTATTCATAGCACCTTTCATTCAGTTTGGGCAACTCAAAACAGGTGTATACAGTCACCACCACCACACATCACCTATCAAATGGTGTTTCCCCCCCTATATGGGAGGGAAGCAGCTGGAATGCTGAAAAAAATTTAGATGAAGCTGAGTTTTTCTGGAGAGGGCAAATAAGGACTGTGCAGGAATTTGATTTAACTGGACAGAGGAGATTGTTTTGTGAGTGGGAGGAAATTGCTTACGTTGTATGCGCACATGCAGGTGGCTCATCTTTGCAATTGTAAGTACCTCCACCTAGGGCTTTTTTTTGCTGCTTATGCAGCGCATAGCACAATGGAGTCCCACAGTGGCTTTCTTGCTTCTTCTGCAGAAGCATCCAGTGCTGGCTACGGTTAGATACAGGACCCTGGAATAGATTGACCAGTTATGGTAATGCCAATATTCCCTTGCTTTAACCACAATTTTGAAGAGTGATGTGTGCTGTAGGAGAAAGCTAGCACCCTGAGGTATCACTATGGTGAACAGGTGTATGTTGTCTACTGTTCTGGCATATTGCAGTACTATATTATTTTAAGGGGAGGACTTTTCCCCCACTCTTCATGATAGATCACATTAGGCCAACTGCACTATAGCCACTCCCCTTTTAGATATATTTGTAGCACCCAATATTTTCAAGAGAGACAATCCAGACTAATACCTGGATATATTAACTGAGTAGTCACAACATGATCAAAGCTGCAGGGAGGATAGTTTTACTCTTTCAAAATAAGAGGCATTAGGCTCAGAATTAGTCTAAGGCAGCACCAGCGTGTTTTTGCATAATCCTAATCCAAAATATTTGCTTCAGAGTTGTATATATGCTGGATGGTAATGGCCAGCAGATGGCAGGCTGCTTGATGCAGAAACCCTCCTGATATGAACAATTTTAGGTTGCCACAGCAGCTCAGCAACTGAAAATCCACCCTTACTTTGAGGTGATGCACAATGCTGTAAAGTGCTTGTGAATTACCTGTACTGCTGAAGCAACGCTGGAGAAGAGCAGCAGCAAGATGCCAAAGAACAAAGGAAATAATTTAAGGCAGTGTTTGGAAGAGCATGGGTGTGGTGTCTTCCTATTCTGGCCCTATGGCTTTTTTGGTGGGAGGTATGGAGGGGACACAAACATGGAAAAAAATAAATCAAAGGTCCAGCGACTGTTACTAGAAGTCTTATTTGTGCACTCAACATCTCTGGCATGCAACTGAAGGGACTCAAAGGGAGGGCATCGAATACACAGGGCTCCTTGTTTTCTGTGATTAAAAACCAAAATTCCCTGATAAAATTTTTAAAAAGTCCTTGTTTTTCCCCACAACTAAAAAAATCTGACAATTTAAGCCCTGCCTGGGGCTGATACCCCACACCCCACCAGATTATCAGGAAAAATAAGTCCATACTTTTCCATGGCAAGTAGATTTCTAGGATCCATGTTATTACACCCCAAAAATTCTGCACTAACCAGAAATATTTAAAGTTGTTTATACAAACAGAGAAGGATGCTTTTAAAGACAAAATATGTTAATCTGAAATCAGAGAGAGGCAGTTGCAGCTACACTTAGCTTAATTCAATGACTGCATAACTTCACCTCAACAAAGCAGTAGTGTAGTGATCTAGGGGACAGAAGCCACTCCTGTATCCTACGCTGAATTTGACAATGAGTTACTTTAACCCTGGACAAATAACTTAGTCGCCTCATGCCTCAGTTTCTCCATCTGTAACAAGAATAGTTGCCCACTCTTCAAAACACTATGAACTCAGAGCTATATTGTCACATTATAACAAGATTGAATTGTTTTTAAAATCAATGGTTTAATTTTGGGTTCAGTTCATAGCAAACTATTTAAAAAGATACCTACAGCAATTTCCAACTTGCTTCATAAAATAGTTTCCAGCCACTTCAAATGTTTTGTAGCAGACATTAGCCAGTCAAAGCTTCTTTCTTAAGAAAAGTTTTAGAGATGTGGGAATTTCATGGGTGGAACACTTCATTCTCCTTTTCTCCATTCCTCAAGCTTATGCATAGCTGACTGCACATATTCTATGGTGGAAACAATGACGTGATGGTATATTTTCCAGAGTGTTGACATTTTGAAGCATCTCTTCAGTTTGCTTACTCATTAGCAGGCAGTCTCAAGTTGCATTCTTATCCATCTCCCCAACTCCTTAGAGATTCTGCAACTACATATTATATGATAAAATACAGATGACCTGAATCAAAACCACTTAGTCATTTTCAATCCTCTGAGTTTCGGGAATTGGAATAAAATGTAACCTGGATCCAAGTCAGTCTTGGGTTTTGATTTTGCAAAACAAACTCAGACAAGGTTTTGAAAACACACACTAGGAGTTTAATCCTTATTATATCTCCTTGCCCTAACGCAGGGGTGTCAAACTCATTTGCTATGGCAGGGCAGATTTGACTTAAAGTGTACTTCAAGTAGGCCATACATACCATAAATCTAAATACTACGGCACCCTCATGGCGTCGCGGAGTACTGTGTATGTGAAATTGTCCTCTGAGATACTTCCCCTCCCATTTTTGTAGGTAGGTACCACAAGTATCTTTAACACCTCCTGTACCTCCTCAGAGCAAGAGGTCTATGTGCTGGAACCACAAAGGAGCCAGGCTTTGATTTGCAGAATTCACAGGTTAGGCTAGAGAGCATGTCCTTCATTCAGCAGTAGTAGGTAAGTGATTGGAAGAGTCAATGGTGGACATAAAGTCAGCTGTGACAGGTAGGGTACCATGTCTGCCTGAACCCAATTGGAGCAATCAGTATGATGTTTGGTTCTTCTCTTTTCACTTTCAACGGGACTTTCAGAATTAGAGGGAATGTGGGAAAAGGCATGAAGGCGAGCCATATACTATTAGAAGAGGAGAGCATCACCCAGGGAGTATCATCCAATACCCATCTGGAGCAGCATGGAGGACATTTCTCATTCTGGAAAGGAGCAAACGTATCTATTGTTAGCATCCCCCATTGTTGGAATATGTTGTGTAGGGCCACCGAATTTTCCATTTGTGGCTGAGTAGGAATTTACAGTTGAGGTTGTCCACTATCAAGTTGTGCACTCCTGGAAAGAAGGCCAGTGACATGACATTATAGAAAATGCACCAGTTCCTTAGTTTTAGTGCTTCCATGTGCAAGAAACATGATCTGGCACTTCCCTGCTGGTTCATGTAATTCATACAGGACACTTTGTCCATCATGATTTGTGTGCATGTTTGGATCAACAGGAGGAAGTGGGCACACATGATTCTGACCGCTCTGAGTTTGAGCAGGTTGATGTGAAGGCACATCTTAGATGAAAACTATTTGCTCTGCACTGTGATAACGTTGAGGTGTGTGCCCCCTCATAAGAGGGATGCATCAGTGATCAGGAGTGGGGT
The DNA here is from genome assembly GCA_007922175.1 of Pelusios castaneus. Lineage (NCBI taxonomy): Eukaryota > Metazoa > Chordata > Testudines > Pelomedusidae > Pelusios > Pelusios castaneus. Next base: position 7,930,943 of record ML685756.1, on the reverse strand, counting down.
AAGTTGATTCCTGTACACAAGTTTATTGGGAAATAGTGAAAGCTTTTGCCTCTTAAATGTGTGGGCACCTGTTCTATGGCTCCCAGAGGAGATGGTTTATCTCCTGATGTAGCAAACTTATGGGAAGGGTTCCTGAAGGATAAAATGGATGGAGTATCCATCCTCAATAATCTCTAACACCCATCTGTTGGCAGTTATCCATTCCAAGGTGCAGAATGAGAGGGCCTCTGAAGGGATGGGTGGTGTATTTCAGTGAGAGATAGTAATGTTCTATGGGAACCTGGACCAAGCCAACAAAACTGATCCTTTGAGGTGGAGGGTTGAGAGCCTGACAACTTTCATCTTGGGAAACCTGGGCTGCTGCTTCTGAGATTCGTAAAACCTCTGATGAACGTAGAGATGAACGTTGTGAAGAGAGGCAACTTGAATAGTGGCTAAGGGCTGTATTTTCTTTTGTAGGCAGGCTTATAGAGCCCAAGAGATCCAAGAATGGGTCTGCAATCCTTCAGTGTGTGAAGGGACATGTGTTCTCAGCAAATAACTTTTTCCTTTCAAAGGAAAGATCCCTCCCACCATAGTTTGGCCCTCTTTTCAGAAGCTGCATAAGTGAAGCCATGAGGCTCATCTCATCACAATAGCGTGCAAATTGAGCATGCCACTGTGTTAACTGCATCTAGTACAGACTGGAGTGATTTTCAGCCACCAGTTGGCCATCGTTGACTATAGCCTTGAATTGTTCCTTGTGAGAATCAGGAAGTAGTTCAATAAAGGAATCAATTTCCACATGGCTCTAAGCAGTCATATTTTACCAACAAGGTTTGGTAGTCTATGTGGAACTGGAGGGTGGCTGAGGAATAGCCTTTTCTTCCTAAAAGGATCCAGGGATTTCTAGTCCTGGCTGTAAGGATTAGATCTGAAATGGTGTTGGTGGCACTTAGAGGTGATTGTGTCCACAATGATGGAAGTGGGAAGGTGGGAAAAAGGAAACTGTCTTTTGCCATCACTCAGTACCTTTTGTCTGCCTACTTGAATGCTGGTGAGACTGACACAGAGTGTGCGATATGACCTGGACAGGGTCCAAGAGCACCTCATGAAAAAGGGATGGTCATTCTGGAAAAGGGGGGGAAGAAACTAAAACATCCAGAAGCTTGTGGTGAGATTATTACCTCCCGCAAATGGTATCTGTAAGGCTGCAGCCACCCTCCTAGTCTTGGTATAATCTGAAATTGTCGGTCACAGATGGCAGCTGGAGCATCATTCTTGTCTGGTGATGACAAGAAGTAGGTTTGAGGAGTGACTTTTTCCACTTCAGCCTTCATTTCCTCCTTTGCTCCTTCAGGGGGTCCACAAACCCTTCAAACAGCAGCTGAAGGAGGGCATCTCACCCTTTGCTGGTATGTTATACTAGAGACATGGGAGGCTTTTGGTCTGGGTCTACCAACAGTCCCCACTATGGCCACTGTGGTGGGAAGGAGTCAGGTGGTTGGTACCACAGTTGACCAAAACTGGGAGGATATGGATTGAAGAGAAGCCTGGCATCCATAGTGAAGTTAAAATTCATAGGATGGGAAATCATATCCTCTCGCTCATTTGACTCAGATGACAAGAAGGGTGATGTGCTGCAGGAAGACATCAGCAAATCCAGGGCTCTGGGAGAACTTGGTACTGTTGCCCCAGTACTGCTTCGAGTCTCTTGTGCACCAGAAAGCAGGTGGTGCAGATTATGTTGACACTGCTACTAATGTGCTCCAATCAGAAGCACAGGGATGCAGAACCTACAGTGGCACACCTCCTGTAATTACCAGGGTGGTTAGTGGTGTTAAGAGTCTTGCATTAATGGGATTGGAGATGCAGATGCAGTAGGGAGGTCCTTTGTTGTCTGGGGCACCAGGTTTGGTACCAATGCTGATATCCACACCAACTGAGCCTTTCCCCAGGAGGATCTTGTATGTTTTTCACACTTCCATAGTAGCAGATGCATGAGTCTTTAGGCATTTTGAGTTTTTCCATCAGCTTGGTACCACATGTACCTTAGGTTTGATGATAGCAATACAGCTGGAAATAGTTTTTGGCTTGATCAGTCTCACTATGGGGACTCAGACCTTTTCTTAAAGGGCTTAAGTGGCTTGTCTCTCAGGAGTTGCTCCCATTTGAAGCAGAGGGTTGTGGTTAGCACTCTCCCCAGGATGCTGGAGGTTGAAGAGCCAACTCCATGAATAGGCGTTTGAGCCTTAGTTCACTGTCTGCCCTAGATCTGGCCTTCAGTTGCTGACACAAGCCACACTTTTGTGAAATACATTCTCTCCCAGGCAGTAAACTCACTTCAAGTATCTGCCAGTCATTGGGATAGATTTTTTGCAACTGAAGCATTTTGAAGCCCATGTAAAGTGGGCACACACTCATCGAAGGGGGCCCACTGCCTAGGGCTAGTGGCAGATGAGCCCCCTTGGGCTTTTTGTTGGCCTACCCAAATAAAATGCAAGCAACGTAACGAAGAAGCTTCAAGGTAAGCTAAAAATTAGCACTTCTAGAAGAGTTAATCCATGGACAGCTCTAGAGTTAATCCATCTCTGGCCATCAGCAGTTGAGAAGGGAATGCAGAGGGCTCATCTGCGCATGCCAGCTAGCCCCAAGGCAGATGAGGGCCAGTGAATGGGTGACTGAATGGACACGGCCATCACTGTTCTCTGATGAGCAGCACAGGGATGCAGACACCTACAGGGGGGCACTAATAGGGATGTTATTCGAAGATTAGTTCAGTCTCAAAGGCAGGCAGTGTGGTGCCACTCTTTTGCTCAACTTGAGCCACACACGGAGACCTTCCATAAAAATGCTTGAGTACACAGGTTAGTTTTGCAAACTTCAAGAATTATTTCATTATTCAATTCTGGAAAAGCTATAGCCAACTTGTTTCAAAAACAGCAAAACCACCTTGCCCTGATTCAACAGTGCTGTCTGAAAATGCATGATTTTTTGCACAGGACTATCCGATTTGTATAACCATATCTTCAGTTTATTTGATAATGTAGAGTTTTGAGTTCTAACTAGATTGTTGGATGAGTTCTGTTGAGGAAAGGAGAAGGGAGAAATTGGAAGGGTGACGAGGCATGTGAACTCATTTGAACCTGACAAGATACAAGCCAGCCTAAACCTAGTTGCTATTATCTTTAGCACTCTAGATTGGTGTGTTCAAGAAGTTTGCCACAATCCTCCTGAGGAAACTGAAAATTGCAAATAAAATGCCAAAATAGTTTTTTCACAGGATCATTTCCTAAAGCACAATGTGGGAAAGTCACTGACTTTCCCTCCTTTCCCCTCAACTGGGTTCAGGAATATATTTCCTGAACTTTAAGTGGTAGTCACTAAAATCTGATTTCTTGCCTCGAGTTGTGGTAGCTGTTCAGAGGCTTCAGGGGTTATGGATGAAGTAAAGTCCTTTCTTAAGGAAGGGATCAGGCAATTACACTACTGTGCATGTTTTGCTTAGAGACGACCAGATAATTTAAAAACCACAGTGGAGAGAGCTCAAACTGTAAGTAGCTAGCTCATTGGTGTTCCTGGTGGAACACTTCAATCTTTCCAGTAAGTTGGAGGATTCATCTATACTGGGGGAAGGGGGATGATTGTAATTCAATTTTAGGCTGTCGAATTATAGAAGGCAAACACGACTGATCACACAGCAAATTTTTTGCTGGAATCTCCTCTCCCCACTACTCAATTACTTCCTGAAATGCACTGCACTGTAGGCAGGACGTGTAGGGAAGCAGTCATCCTTCACTCCAAATTAAAGCAAGTTTTTCCAGCTTTTTTTTTTTTTTGTTTGTTTCTCTGCCACGGCACTGTATGCAGAAAGAGGAATTATTTGAAAGCTCTTGGGGGCTGCAGGCACGGGAGGAGCTATGTTGTAGCAGACTGGAAAAAACACAGGAAAAGCAAGATCAGAGTTACGCTCTGGCTATAGGGACCTAAATTTGAAGTGTAGATTTCGACCTCAGTGTTACACCACTTGCAGGGGTGGAGTTAGCAGGTTGAATTACAGCACCATTTAATTCCACTTACTGCTCTGACCGTGGAGAAGGTCGATGTAAGTAGCATTGTCAGACTTCTGTCAGTGTAGACCAGGGTTGTCTTTCAGCTAACTGTGTTTCCACAGTCTAATACTGTACAGAGACTAGCACTTAAAAAGCAGATTTCCCTACCCTTCCCCAGTGAATCAAAGTACAGCATTTGCTAAGCAATTATCACACCATGATGAGATAAGCCAGTGGTAAGGGACTAAGTGCAGGGCAGACAGTTTGATGGGCTTTTTCTTTAAGAATTCTCAAATCCATAGGACTTATCGTTTTCCATGACTGCCAAGGAGGTACATGTACAGCTGCATTACATAATATTATATATTTCCTTTTGAACCCAAGCTTTAATATGTGGGTCATTCTTAAATCAAAACTTTCAACACAAGTGAGGAATCATTGTGTACTGGTCTCTTCTCCCCCCCCCCCCAAAAAAAAACAAAAAACCCCAGGAATTCTGGCTGTCTGAAATATAGTGGTAACCAAGATTTGATTCCAAGGCTGTTTTCTATAATTTAATTAGCTGTAGTATTAATATGGGACTTTATTACACCATAATGCCAACTATTTGGGATGTCTGAGAAGCTCATTCTGCATGAGAGAAAGTACTTTGTACTAGAAACTGATACAAGATGATCTTAGGAAGTGATGGAAGTCCGTATTTTAGTTATGCCCACTGACAGGATGCATCTACTTAGTGACCTCACCTCAGACACCCTCCATAGGTGTTGTAGAATAATCAGGCTTGTCAAAAGCATGGAAAATACTGTCACTCCATGAAGAGGAAAGAGTTACCTAGGAGAGACATGGGATTATGGATTATAAAATAGTTGATGGGTGTAACTGAACATTTCAGCATGCCATCACAAGCTATAGCATATCCCTATGCAGGGGCCAGATGTTCCCCAAACACAATAGATAGGGCAAGTAGTGTGTTGAACTACTGTCTTCACACTTCTAAGATTACAATGTATTAGTGATTTTTGAAGGGTATGATTATATTAAGGCAGAATTATTAGAATACAGGGTTGCTTCTCTAGTCATTGAATGGAGGAATACATACTGAATAGGAACAAAACTGAAGGAACCACAAGTTTAAAAGCCTGTGAGCAACTGACTTCGTAATCTTTGCACTCTTGTAGTGTCTTCCCGCAGACAAGATAATATATTTCATGAAAATCTTCAGTTACATTGCACTCTTGGCACAGGCACAGAGAAGTTAAGCAACTTGAAGGAAAGAGTCGGTGGCAAAGCCAGGAAAAGGCACCGATTCTCCTGTTCCTTAGCCATAAGCCCATACTCCCTTGATCAACTTAAGAAAGCTTTCCCCCACAATTATGAAGTATTGGCACAAGTCAATGTATATGGCTTACTCAGACCCCTACTGTAGAACATCCAGTTTTCTTGGGGCTATTTTTACAGTGCTACTTTAGCCTCTACAACAAGTATATGTTCATCTGTTCTCTTGTTTTCCAACATTCCTTTGACATCAGAAAACAACTAGTGTTGCATAAAATGCAGTACCTATTATTCAGATATATTACTCAGCCTTTTCAAATGTACATTAGATTAACATGTTAAGAGAATGTGGTTTGGTTTACGTACAGCAGTAAAACTTCTAGAATACTCAGTTTTTTTTACTCCAAGAGATATGGTGTCAGTGGTGGTATTAGAACACAACCATAGGCATTATTTATTCTCCCCACAAAAATTAACATTGTACAAGTACTTTAAAAAATGGAAGTTTTATTTATCTTTCAATGGCTCAAATAGCAAATAAAAAGAATTGGGTAAGGCATCAGCCTAAGACAAGTGACACTTTGTGTCCATTGGCTTCATTACCCCTCAGCTCCCAGTACACAGTTCCCAAAGCAAAGTCTATAGTAGTGGTTTGACTTCCTGGTCAAAGATGAAAATGAGTACACAGTAAGATGATGATTGGCCTACTTGGCTATAGTTACATGAGTAACTTCATATTCCACCCATGGTAGTCTATGTGTACATACAAAATTCCTTACGGATAAATATTTAACAGAAGTGTAATTTTTTTTTTTTTATTTTTTTTTTTAAGAGCTGAATCCCTACGATATCTAGTAGTTAGCATGTAAAGTACACATTTGATACCTAGTTTGTTTGAACGCATTTTGGACCGTCAGTTATAGGTTTAGACATGTATAAAAGTAAGTTTGTGGAATTGGTCTCCCCTTCCTAGTCCAAAAACCTCAGATCATGGCTTATTTTTAAGCAAGATACTGAATACCAACAGTGTGCTAGTATTCTTTCTATTCTGAAGCAGCTGAAGCAATACATCTGGAGAATTTGGATGCACAGTGTTTCTGTACTGCGAAGCATATTTGATAACTAGAAAACACTACTATGATGCTCCCCATCATGAACACAAACTAGACTAAACAGTACAAAACCTGCATGTAGCTTCCGAACAACTACACAAATGTTCTCACAGCTTAGTATCAAAGGAGGACAAAGGATGCAGTTACTGATGACACCAGAATTCCCCAAAGACCCTAGCACAAAAACATTAGCTCTACTGAATGAGCTCCACTCTGCCAACTCCAAGGAGTTTAAATCCAAGAAACACCTACAGACATTAACTACTTACAAAATGGTAGTTCCCAAGTCCCAGCGCATTAAGTAGTAAGTGCCCATTTCAGGCTTAACTGCATCAAAACACCCTTGTTACCTCAACCCAACCCCTTTAATTTTAAGCTACCATACTGTTTGCTAAATCACAGGTGATTATATGCTCTGGACTACTCAAAAGATCCAGAGTATGGCACACTAAGATCAGACACTGCTAGCTGACAGCTAGTTAGCAAGACCGTTCACATAACTGCACTCTACACTAAAGGATATTCTCCCACATTGATGCATAGGGTTGCATCAGTCTCCATGCACCAAGATGAAAATATAGCCTTAACTACACAATCTGCTATTTCAGTTTTTAAATTAAGGCATACTCAAATGTTTCCATGTAAAAATTTACGCCACTTTAAACCAAATCAGGTAATGCAGAACCACATAGGAACGACTCAATATAACTGTATGCAAACACATTGCCTGAATATTTTTCTCCTCTATAACTTGCATAACTCATCATGGCAAAACAGCTATATACCAGTTGGTTTGGTATCAAGTTCACAATTGTAAATTTGAGGCAGCAGGAGACAAGACGAAGTCAAGATTTAGTGATACAAAATTTATGCTTTACAAGAAACCACAGAAAGTGATACTTCCTTCTGTTTACTCTCAATGAAAGACTGCCTATGAAAACGTTACATTCAGGAGAACAGTTATGAAATGGGTTTAACATTGCTTCTCATAGCCACATTAAAAAATTTTTTTCTGTGAATTTAACTCAGTGCAGTTCCAATTCATGCTTTTAGTGATACATTGCAATTTCCAAAATGTTAAATTTCAGTCATTTCTGCCTTTGATGGCATGCTTATAAATTATGGTTATTAACATGGTCAAGGAAGGAGATTAGGCCTTTGATTATAAAATGCAACATCTTTCTCTGATCCTCTTAGCTAGGCTTTTCCTTTTCTTCTTCCCATTCTTCTCTTTGCTATCTTCCATCTTTCTGGCTCTAATTTCTCTCATTAAGTCAAAAAAGACCTAAAAAGAAAGTAAGAGTTAGTTTACATAGCAATTTACTTGCACTATAACACTTATGCTAATTTAAGCAACTTTGCAGAAATACGATTGACTTGAGAGCTTGTGTCTGGATTAAGAGTCAGAAACAGTAGGTCTATGTGAAGGGGATAAACCAGCTCTAAGCAAATACTGCAGGAATTATCCTATTCATTTTCTAGTCTTCAGAGGACACGCAGTTTTTGGTGGGAGGGAATGAGTCCAGCTGTTTTCCTGCCGTTACTATGTGCTCTTGAGATACTTATGAGCACCATAAGAACTAAACATCTAGTGCCTGAAGCATAACTCTGCCATACCGTGCCCCTGTGTCTTATTTTGATTTCACATTAGGCAATTGGAAGGAAAAGAAATCCTTTATGTTTCACATTACAGTACAGCACTGAAAGATGAGCAGAAGTTCAGAATTTAATTTAAAGTATCATTTTACTAGATACTTAAACATTTAGTATCTGTTTTCCAGGGACCATCTATATTTTAGACTAAAACGCAATTAAGAGTACTGCTGAGGACTGGATATTTACATATTATGGAGAACCCAGGAAGAATCCTGGAGATCAGTTATTCATATGAAGCCCCAGTCTAGAAATTGACTATCAATTATAAAGTCATGGGAGATTAGGGTTGGGAGAGACCTCAGGTCGTCATCTAATCCAATCCCTGCTCAAATCAGGACCAATCCCTACTAAATCATCCCAACCAGGGATTCATTATCCGTGATAACTGATAATTTATCAAACCTCAAGTAAACTGACTTTAAAAGAACCAAGTCTTAAGTTACAGCCCAAAAGCAATTGCTTTGGAAGGTGAATGGAACCACATAATGGAAAATTGAGACCTCTACAGGTTTGGCCGGGAACGTATTTCAATTGTTCACTGTTAATTCAGTAAGACTGACTCAAGAAGACGCTGTGCTTTGCTTCACTGTTTATTTCACAAAGGGGCACCGATTTGGTCAGCTTCCAGATGCTACTACAATTTTATTCTCGGTAGGTCAACTTCAGTAGATGTATTAGAGCCATCAGCCACCCAGTTCTATGCAGTTTAATAAAATAAAGGATGTGCAGGTAGATTGTATCTGCTAGATGGATACCAGCTGCACTTCCATGCACAAAAAAGCCATACCAATTTCTGCTCTGAAGTATGACCCAATTATGTTTTGCTGCATGGAAGCAAATTGACCTAGACACACTAAAGTACTGGAGCATAAACATTATTTGAAACTATTGCAGAACCAGTTGCTCTAGTTAAGACAACAATTAGATGCTAGACAATGCGGGTCATTATAGTTATTCCAAAAACAGTCTACCTCCCATTGTAGGCCATCAAGTTGCATCTGGCTACCTCAACTTGACATCTTAGACATAAGGATTTCCATTGGGGATTTTTTCATAGTATGACCATGTTTGTATGGATGTCAGAGTGGAGAGGTTAGCACGTTAAACTAAGCTACATACGCCTCTTGTCTTAGTATTCTTTTTTTTTTGCTTTTGACAGGGCAAAATACTGTTTGCAGCCCAATAATGTGGATCTCAAACAGGAACCAAAGTTTCTGGAGTATAAAACATTTTAATCCTGAACATGAAATTTAATCAGTCTTGCTTTCTGGAGATGTAACATTCCATCATTGTCACCCATCTCATTGATTCTGCCTCAAAAGCAATGGTGACTACACGTCTTTTCTTGCCCATTTCTGAACCAGACTGCTTCTGTGTATCCCTTGACCCACATGCTACAGCTTTCAACATGTTCTAAGATGCTGACTGTTCATTCTTCATCTCTTGTCTAGGCCCAGGTATCATCTGTGATTGAGGGAGATCAAAATCCTTTCCCCATAAAGTTATTCAACATATCAATGAATAGGCTAGCCTGCATAACTGTCCGCCCTTCCCCCCCCCCCCCCAACCTGCCTTCTGGTCTTGTTTCCTAATTTATTTATTTTTTTAATTACTGAAACTAAAAACTCTGGGCCAAGATAGGCTGCCTCCAGAGACTGGTAATGAGATTTAGATTGTCACCTCCTGAACTAAGCCTTGCTAGCCAGTTTTGCTAAAGAGTCACCATTCAATGGCTGTTTAGTGAATAGATTTCAACTGAGTAGACTTAAGTGTTGAGAAAGTAAGGATGAAGAATGCATTAAACAAAACAACAAACCCACAGCTCTCTGCACTGGAGGTACACCAATAATGGCACTATAAACTTCCCTGCATTGCCCTATTATTGTTGTACCTGTTCTGCAGTTGAAGGGGATAGTTCTCTAGAGGAGCGGTTCTCAACTAGGGGACCATGCACCCCTGGGGCATGCACTGGTCTTCCTGAGTGTATATCAGCTCTAGATACTCCGTAGTTCTACAACAGGCTACATTAAAAAGCCAATAGGTAAGTCAGTACAAACAAATTTCAAATGAACAATGACCTGTTTATGCTGCTCTCTCTATATATAGTACACTGAAATGCAAGTACAATGTTTATATTCAAATTGATTTTTTTATTGAAAAATTGCTTACTTTCTCATTTCACTATGCAACTGTAATAGCATGTTGTGACTTGTATTTTTAAGTCTGATTTTGTTTGCAATTAGATTAAGTGAGATGAAACTTGAGGATAGTGGAGACAAAAAAGTCAAGACTCCTGAAAGGGACACAGTGGTCTGGAAAGGTTGGGCGCCACTGTTCTAGAGCAGTCAGTCAAGCATTACTTCCATGTATCATGAAAAGTTAACTTAATTTAGATATGGAAAGCAGTATCAAACAAAGAGGGCTCAGCACTTTTATGCAACCTTTATTTAATGTTTTGCATTTAAAAAAAAAAAAAAAGAAAAAAAAGATTACCTTGTCAACATTAGCTCGTGTTTTAGCAGAAGTTTCCACATAGTTAACATTCCACTGATCAGCTCTGTTTTTTGCTTCTTCTACAGAAACTTGCCTTTTATCTTCCAAATCTGATTTATTACCAACTAGCAGAAAAGGAACATTTTCATCCTCTTTTACTCTTAAAATCTGCTCCCTGAGGAGGAAAGGAAGAACATTGAAATCTATGCAAAGGTATCATTCCCAGATAAGCAGAATAGTCCACCAAATTACAGTAATTTTCTTTATACTATTACAGAAAATGTCCATTTACTTCTTAGGGAGTTTAGAGGGAAGGAATACAGAGCCCAAATATCTTGACTGTGCAAAATAAGTTATTGACAGTCAGTGGAGAATGAGTCATGAAAGAGCCAATGTACATAGGAAAAGCTACTTTGCGTTTGGTGAAATTTTAAAATAAATAATTCTCACTTCTAGTATGTAATTTAGAACATTTTACTTTCTCTGTTACTAGTAATCAAAAGCCTTTAGCTAGCTATTCAACTAGCTCAAGGCTGTTTCTAATCTTTGCACAATTCAACTACTTACCTTTTTTCTGTTTAAAAACAGTAGCTGTAAACAGATCTACCAAGGTTATAAAAATGCATGTAGCATATTATGCTAAACTCTTCCCTTGTAACAAGCTTTCTCCCCCCCCCCCCCAAGTATGTTTCCATCACTAAAAACATCTACATGCTTTAGTTACAAGAGGCTAGGTAGATGAGTCATTTGCTGATTCTCATGAATTAGAGCAGGAGTTCTCAAACTTTGCTGGGTGAAAGAAGTCACAATACAAGTCTGTATATGACTCCCTGCTCCCCCCCCCCCCACCGCCATCACCTGTTTGGGTTCCCCACTCTCCCTTTGCCATTAACCTCTAGTTGGGGACTCACTATTTCCAGCATAGGAATCTCAATGTTTCCCGTCATAATACATGAAGTCTAGTAAAACCAATCATAGATTTTGTTCTAAATTAAGTAGAAGGGGAGTCAAGAGGTTACCACGATAGTACTAGGTTGGGAACTCTATAGCAAGTTCTTCCTTGTTCTGGATCGCAAAGCAGTTCACTGGAAATGAAGCCATCATTTTGAAGATTTTCCATATGGCACTGAGAAACTGCACTCCTCTTTTAATGGAAAATGTGCACAGCTTGAAAAAGGTTGCAACATCACATTTCTGAATCAGATGTACTGGGGATCAATTTCTCATTGTGAATTCAACCACCGTCAGCCAGAAACTGAACATATTAAAATATTCTTCCGTTATCTACAAGCAGCCACACTAGAAGAGTAAACAAGGACTGCTATCCAGTAGATCAGAGACAGTGATCAGGTGAAAACACTCAGCAAAGCAAGAGCTCGCGTACTTACGTTGTGTCTCCTTTGGTCTGGAGATCTTCATGATCACTTTTTTTTTTTTTTTTTTTTTTGAGGACTATGCATTCTCCAACCCATACACCCCCCCCCCCCCCTTTAAGTTTTACCTCAAAAAGTTTCTTTATTTTAGTTTTTCTTCTGGATTCTCTCTTGTTTAGCCACATCTTTCCTGATGGTTTTGTCCTGAACTGAACACAGTATTCCAGTTGATGCCTCACACCAGTGCTTAGAGCAGGACAGTTACTCTTACACATACAACTGTTAACATGCCTGAATGCATCAATTCATTGAATGAACAAATGATACAGTTGCATCATTGATGCAACCTATCACCCACTATCAGCTTCTCAGATCCTTTTCAGCAGTACTAAGCAACTCACCAATTATTCCCCATTTTTGTAGTTTAGTATTGGATTTTTCCCTCCCTCAGTTTTGCACTCAACTGAATTTCATCTCTATTGCAGACCAAATCTCCAATTTTGGAAAGTGATTTTTGAATTCTAATCCTGTTTTGCCCACTTCTTGCAATCCCTCCCAGTTCAGGGTCACCTGCAAGTACTTTTCACTCTATTGTTAAATTCCAAATTATTCATGAAAATCTTGACTAGTATCCAACCAAGGACAAAGCCCTGCAGGACCATGTTAGATCCATCTTCTAACTTTGACAGAATGCCATGGATAATGAGAAGGAAATCCAAGATGGAGTCTGTCTTGTTCTGACCCTGTTTTGGCCTGTAAATTGATTCTCCTCTGCTTGTTGGGGATGCTAGACTTACTGTCTCCTTTCAGTCATTAAGCATAGTTAAGAAACTAGAATGAATCCTTTTCTGTATGACTCCCTCCCCATCAGCACGGTAAAAGTTTGTCAAGGCTACTGAGTACCGTAAATTGTAATAACATTAGAGAGAGTGTTTAGAACAAGTTGTGAGGATAACCGGTGAACAAGTGTTATCCTTTAGTAAAAACATCTTGCATATATCCGTCATTACTGACATGTATATGTCTCATGGTTGTAGAACAAAAAGTTTTGTTTCTTCTCTCATCTGTCAATATTAGCAAATGTAACCCCAAAAATGTATAAAAGTGTAAGCCAGCCTTTGTTTGGGGCTCTCTGCCTTGGAGTTTTACTCTGAGTGTCAGACTGCCATTCAGCTGAATAAAGCCTGATCACACGCCCTCGGTCTCTGTCTATTTGGTCTCAGCTGGAGAACGAGCCTCAGGGTGGGGGGTGCCTATCAAGGTCCTCTTGACCTAAGAGGGCCCTCCTAAAATTCCCCAACAATTTCTGAGCAGATCTTTCAAATCAGTTCTGCATCCCACCTTATAGTAAATCATGTATCTGTGCTGTTTAGAGAGTTGTCTGCAAAAAGCTCAAGACATCAACACCTCACTCTGAAGACAGTTCTAAACAAGTTACCAGATGAAGTCATATGAACAAGAGTATAAAAATGTATTTGTTCAACTATGCCTCAAAGCAAAGGCATTTTGTGCATGTTCCTTATCAAAGGGAATACTTGTCTATTTATGCAAGATATGCCAGTTGCTACAAACAGATTCCACCCACCCATTGATGGAAGAAAAATAAAGCAGAAGGTAACTTGTATGCTAGCAACCACTAAAAAGCCCACAAATATGTAGTACGAGTGCATATAGCTTCTGCAAAAAGGAGTCAAGTTGCTAAACTAACGTTATGGCTGAACAATTGTCCTGTTAGAGTTCTGGGCCCTGACCAACCACACACTTACTGAAACAAAAGCAATACATCTTCCAAACTTTTCTTTTCACAATACCCTTCCTTGGTGTTCTGCTCAATGGTGTTCCTTCAGACTGATCAGCAATGCCAAAGATTTTTACAGTACACTAATCAGATATACACTTTCCCAAACAGAGCACTGTAGCTTCTTTTAGCTTAAATACTAAAATGTGAAACCAGCTCTAGAGATTTCTTTCAATAGGCTGTTTTGTCTCTTGAGTTATACCAAGACTTGTAGCTAAGCCAGTGACCACGTATTACTTGAGGATATGATTGGTCACAAAGTTCACGGAATCTGACTTTCTGACTTTGCCAAAACAGGTGGCCAAGGATCTGCCAGGGCTGTGGCCAAAGAATTGATTGGATATTTTTAGTCAGAGACAGGTCACCAGTAAAACAAAAATTCATAAACCCATGATCTGTCCCTGCCTTACTAAATATACCCATGACACAATCTTAACTTTAATGATATGTACAGTGCCTAGCACAATGGGGCCTTAGCTACCACCACCCCACAGACATAAGCAAACAAGTTCTGCAGCTCTTTCGGGCATGCCAGAAACTTCACAATACTCAACTTTTAAAAGAGGGTTTTGACCTTTACATTACCAGTTAAACTGAGCACTTATCAATTACTACTGCTTATTTAATACTGAAGTTAGCAATAGTGAAAAGCTACAAATGTAACCCATCACCTACAATTAAAGAATTTTTACAGCACTTCATGCCTGAGGTTTCTGAAATTGATAGCGTGTACATATGGTACTCACAGCATATATTTATTGCTTCTGCTTCTACAGCACTGCTTAAATAGGTTACTTTCAACAAGATGGGTTGCCTTACCCAGATTTGTAACTGGGATCTGGAAAAATGTATGCATTTGTAATGTCAGCTTAGAACAAGAATCCCCTTTAATTAAATAGGGATGTGAAAGGGTCTTGTTTCATTAGGCCAATCTGGAGTAGATCAAGTGGAAGAAACTTCTATCCACAGCTACCACTACAATCTAATAGTACTTGCAAAAAGATTTTGGTCTGTACTGTCTTTTTTTGGGAGCCTGGGAATCCCTTTTAACAGGGAAACATTCTTTGTATTTGTAATGTTCTACAGCAGCTGCCGTAAAGTTATTATGTAATCTAAAATATTCTGAAACAGAAGATAGTGTCCTGCTCTTCCGAATGGCCTTGATCTGGAAATTGATTGCCACTTATTCACATCTTTTCAAACTAAATGGATGGGGATACCCTCCTTTCCAGTTCTGTGTGCATTTCCTTGAATTTTATTTAGTACCTTGTTAAGCAACAGTATTTTACCATTCACTTGCAAGGCTGCTTAGTTTCATCCTCAACCTGCAGAGTCCTATTCATATAATTGCCCCTTGCTCTAAGAAGATTTTAAGAGCTAGACTGCTTGTGCTCTGCATGTCTTCTGCCGCATTCAAGTTTTGAACCTGGTGGCTGTCTCCCCAGGTGATTCAGTTCCGCTTTACTTCTTTCCATTCATTTCTTCCCCTAGAAGGGACTTTTAAGAGAAAATAGCTATGAAGATCTGCATGCTCCTTTTCATGGCCTTGCTAGATTGTACTGGGGAAGTTTGTTTTGTTTACTTTAAGCTGGTTATAATGAAACATCTACTTAGTGGTTTTGGTAGCACTATTTCCAGAAACAGAAGGCCAATTTTTGACAACTGTTGATCTCTGCAGCTCCAAGTGTTTGGGTCCCATGCATTTAAAAAAAGATTGCAGTCCCAACCCTACAGCAGTAGGATCTATTTATTTATTTATATAGCATATCCTCAGCGTTAAACACCCCAGGAATGGAGGTTAACTGAATAAGTTATTGTTCTTTTGAAAATTTACAACCGAATATTGACTTAATGCATCTTTGAAACTTAGCTATACAGAAGAAAAATATTCTTTTCCCTTTAATAGTTTACACTCAGTCCTGTACTGTATTAGGGTTTTTGGTCTCTGCTGCTACTGCCTGATTGCGTACTTCTGGTTCGAAATGAAATGTTCATAACTGAGGTTCTACTGTACCAGCCTACTCCAGTTCTCTTACTCTTAAGTCATCTCATTCTTCTAATATTGCTTTCACTGATGCCCATGGATAGATGATCACTAGCTATCCTCACAAGGTAGCTGTGAAATGCTGTGTGACGTTACCAACACAGTAACTACTTTTAGAGCTAATAGCAGCAGCTCTTGAATATGGAGAGCTTGTTAGCCACAGCCCGGAAACTGGGGGATATATACCACCACAGATGCTACTTTCCAGCATATGTTGTTTTCATACAGAAACTGATAATGACCTTTTGCATTAATGTATTCTAGCACATAGTAGTCAGACATGCAATCACTGGCCTCTGTTTGCACCTGTTGCTGCTTGAAAGATTCAACAGGGAACAGAACCAAAAAAGAACATGGTAGAGAACTACAACGGGTAGAACAAGCAGAGTATGTCAAAAGCCCTGGGACAAATGCAGTTTGGGATTAATAAAATAAACAGCAGCTGTGCAGCCTACAAGACAGTCTGCTTCTTGCTACTATCAGTAACTATGGCGAGGCCCGTTAGTTTAGATAGCATGTGCCTGTTTACAAGTCAACTCAAGTTCCAGAAAGATACTGAATTATTTAGGCAGGCAATATTTTGAACCCCACCAAGTACCTGTTTTGACAGAAGTGCTTGAGTTTTGTAGCATCTTGAAGACACTGTCAAAAATAACCAGTCAGAAGAGGGAAGCCAGTACATGGCCGCCAAAATGAGAGGCTATATTCCAACAATCAGAATTGCTCTACATCATGAGATAGCAACTACACCCTTGTGTGTAGTCTGCAAACTTGCATAGATATGCAACAAATTACTAACAAAACTTACTGTACAAAAGGAATCCAACAGGTGATCCCAACCTTATTTTATGGGCCCTCTAATAGATAAACAAGTCATTTCCCCTTCCATTACCTGAAGTCTGCAGTAGCTGCAAAAGATTCTAGTTCTGTGATAGAGAAGACACAGAGAAATCCCTCTCCACTTCGGAAGTAGTTGTCTCTAATTGCAGCATAGTCCTCCTGGCCTGCTGTATCTAATATGTCTATTTGGACCTCTTCACCATCCAGAACTACCTTTTTTCTGTAGCTGTCTGCTTTGGTAGGCTCATAGTCTTCCACAAACTGAAAACAAGAGGAAGGAACAGTATATGATAAAGCCATACTAATACTCCCAAGTGTCTAAATCCAGAAGTAGATGTATATGCAAAATACAAGAAATAAGTTTTCTGGATTAATAGCTACAGAGCTCATTTATTGAGGCATAAAAGTACCTAAATGATCGTCTTATATGACTACTTCTGACCAAGTCAAGCCAAGCCCACCTCATGCCATCAAAATAAGATGCTCCTGTGAATTGTCTGGGCATTACAGGTTCTTATTCCCTTCTCTTACCCAAAAATAAAATTCACATAATTTAGGGCCTCTGTCTCAGTTTTATGGCATTCTAGAGCATTAGCATCATACTTTTGTCGTCTTGGGTAACGTCCAAATGTCAAGCCGATTTTCAGATCTAGAATAGTGGTTTATCCCAAGGATTCTTAAACTGGGGGCATCAGCTGTTAGCTCCCACATGTATGTCATTAATGGTTGCATGTCATGGGTAGGGCCAGATTATTGCAAGGGCTTAAGTCCTAGGCCCTGGACTCCAGCCCCTAAAGCCTCTGATAATCCAGCACCTGCCCAGCTCAGTGCCAGGAGGGCAGGAGCGCTGAGAATGCTACTTCGCTGCTGGTGCCAGCGGAGGTGAGGGAAAGGGACTGGAGCCAGAGGCCAGGGTTTGCACTCCACCCTGTCCCTGAGCCAGCTGCCACTTTGGCATGGCTTTCCAGGGCCCATGGCCCTGGGGAGCTGTGTCAGAGGCCCCCCATGCCATACACCAGCTAGGTCCCCCTCCCCCCCCACTCTCTGTGAAGACTGCCCAAAGCGGGGCCAGGGTGGGAGCACCCTCCGGGCCTATGCGCTCCCCACCCAGCGACAGGGGGGCCTGCAGTGGTGGGGGCCCAGCCTACAGACCCCAGACCCGTTAATCCAGTCCTGGGTATGGGATGGGTCACCACAACTTGAAATATTTTCAAAGGGGTCCCAGTAAAAGTTGAGCTGCCTTTATTCCTTGCAAGTCATTTAAGGGTATGTCTACACACTGCCCTCTATGGTGGCATTTCAAGTACATACATTGCACTTCCTCTTAGCATGGATATAAAAAGCAATATACACCACAAACAGCTGTTTTTTCTTTGTGATGTGTAGCTATTAATACTCCACACACTCTGCTACCAGTCATGTGCACTGTAGATGTACCCCAACGTTACTTTGCCAATTAGCAGTAGTATTTTACATTAAAAATAGGATTCCTCTTCTCCCTTATCAATTTCCTCTCTCTCACCTAGGAGAAAAATGAGATTGAGCAGCTGCCCCAATAGGGTGCAGATCTCTTCTGAACCAAGTCTTCTTGATGAAGGATGTCATTACATATAATAATTTATAGTTCTTTAGGAAGAACTACTGAAGACCGAGAAAAGCATGTTCGTTTTTGTGTTGTTGCAGAAACTAAGTTAAAAAGGTACATATTCAAAGCATGCCCTTAAGCATGATCAAGAACTCATAATTGCAGAAACTGTTCATTTTGACTGATTCACAGCTTGAACAGAACCTCTGTTTTGGTAGTAGGTGAACCAAAGCTTTTTGAAGTTGACACTTGAATACAGCTGGCAACTTTAGTATTATCTTATTAAGCCTTGCAATCACTATTCCAGGAGCTCTAGAGAGCGCTAATTGAAGGGGGATTTTAAAAAGCTGATTTACAGTTTTACTTGTAATTTCAAAAGGAACAGTGAGTTCAAAAAAATGCCAAATAATTTTTAAGATTCAACTTAATGGGCAATTCATATAATAAAGCCTTCAATTCTTCAAACTAGTGTACTTGGACCCCTTCAAGAACTAGGATTAAATATTCATATCAATAAGCTCAATGTTAGTCAATTAGTTATTTTGTTATGATGTGAAACATTTGTATTGTAAAGTTACTTTCTTACCTCATCATACATGAACTGTAGTGTTAAAGCAGATTTTCCTACGCCACCACTTCCCACCATGATCACTTTGTGTAAAGCCAAGGAATTCTGACCTTTGGGTTTATTTGCTGCCATTTTTAGATTGCAGTTATTTGACAGATGTAACTAGAATCTAGAAGGGAAAATAAAGTACTTCTATTAGTTAATGCTCATGTACTGTTTAAATAGATTAGTTTCATAGACCTATGCGTTCAAAATGCTTGTTTCAGTTTCTATCCTTGGACATGATGCGTACTTTAACCTCACTAAATGAAAACCCTGGTTCCTGCTATTTTCACAATGATACTGATGAGATTCCTTACTTTCTTGTTACAAAGTAATCACGTAAAGCCCTCTCCCATGGAACAGCACAAATTAGCCAAAAGAGATGAAAAAAATCTGTCATCTGCTTGTGTAGCACAGTATGTTTTCTTGAACGCAGTAAGAGTCATTTGTCAAATGAAAAATATTTAAGAATACTTCTGATGAACATATGACAAAGTGAAAATGAAGCCGTACTACACCAGCAAAGGAAAGTGAGAAGTCAGTGGAAATTTACAAGTTCCATAATAAGCACCCAAGATATACACCAATTTAAAAAACTAAACCAAATTGCAGGTACAGATGGGGCAAAAATGTGGAAGGGCTGAAGGTCTTAGTTTAGAACCAAATCAATTCACATCCCTTATGATCCAAAATGCTATTAGTGTGTATTTAAGTATTACGTTTGCAATTTGTGCCTCAATTTCACATCTTGTTACATGCATGTAGACCTCCTGCACCCCACTGACTTCAATAAATTCTGCTCAGGCAGTTGTTGTACACAGTTGGGCCCTAACCCTGCAAGTAAACTCCGATGTAGGATAGGAAGCCAGCAAGGGTCAATAAAGCTCCAATAGATCTGTTCCTGCTTTTATTTCACTCCATTTTGGGTGGTTCAAGTCAGTGCCATCGTGACTCCCTGTTCCAAGGGGACAGGACAATTCCTTCTGGAATCAGCTACTGCACTCCTAAAACAAGAGGGGTCCACTATATAGAACCAAGGTGCCCGTCCTCGTAAGCATTAGCATTTTGGCCTCATGTCTTGGATTAAAATACCCAAATCTCAAAAATCAACTCAGTGCATTAATGACTGCTACAATTCATGAGTAGGGAGAGATTTAGCACATTAAGTACCTAACATGAATTACAAAGTTCTGCTAACTAGCAAAGTTAAACTAACTAGAGCTTTTCCATCTGATAATAGTTTAGTTTTATGCAGTATTGTCACAGTGTATTAAGCAAAGAAACTTTTAGCAACAAGACTTCATAACACAACTATGTTTTTTAAATGTGGAGATGCTATTTTGTTTGCAGATTAGCAAATTTCAGTACTAGTTTAGCTTGGAAGGGATAAAATAGCTTTAAGTGCATATGAACTGAGAGGTTATTAAAAACAATATGTTGTTGTAATATGTAAAGTGTCAACTGAAGTGTCATTCCCAAGCAATCCTAAAAGAAACCTCTCTGGATCACATCAGTAACTGTTCATTATGTTGTCCAAGAATTCTGAAAATACAACTGAAAATTAAGTGGCTTAAATTGTTTCACCCATGAAGGTTATCTATGTGAATGAAATACGAGCAAGCTGCTGTATTATAGACATGGGGCAGAAATATATAACTACACAATTAAAGTGCTAGTTACTCTTTACAATAACCAAATTTCTAAATGTTTCTTTAAAATTGTGAATCTTGCAACCTCTAACAGTTATAGACTGACTTCGTAAACAGTCAATTTTGGTTGAAGACAGGTATACTTTTGAAAACTGAAGTACAGACATTTAAACTATGCATACACTATGGCTTATTACCTATGTCACTCAGGGGTATAAAAACACCCCCCAGCAATAAAAGTGTAGTGTACACATAGTGTTATGTTGGCGGGTAGACAGCCTTAGATACAAAGTTTTGCTATATTAGAGTAAGTCTTAGACTATGTTGCAATAGATCACATTTTGCTGTGGAAGGGTTTCCCCCAAGGTCAGTAGTCAGTTTTTATATTAAGATTTAGTGACCCAGAAGACACCTCAATTAACTAAATTGGTACATGCTGAGCACCTACAAGGGTCGAGGAATGAGAAGAAAACGGGAAAGATTCAGTTTGAAAAAAATGCAACCTAGGCAGTAGAAAAGCATTGTGGAACACACATTCAATGAGAAAACTAAAGGCATTCATTAGACGAGACCAAGAGAAACCATAGCAAGTTATGGGAGGTCCCTGGTAGCAACTCCATACTTATAGCCACATTTGATGGAAGACTTGGGATGTTTCCTCTACAAATAGGTGGGCAACTGGTATGAAGTCTTACACCATTACCTTTTAATATCATTTAAGGTAACGTTGTCTAGTTTCTTTATATGTTTAAGGTAAGTTAATTGGGGCTCTGGTGGAGAGTTCTCTTGGTACCATTACTTGTCATTGATATAGCAAGGAAAGTGTTATCTACATAGACCACAATAAAAAAAGGTCTTTCCCAGTTAGATTCAATGCAGTGGGTAGTTGGCCCCCCCCCCCCCCCCAATATTGGTTTTAGGTCACTTTCAGCCATCATTCATGCCAACTTAAAGCTTGTTCACGAAGCACACAAGCCTGATTAATGAGAGCCGAGTACAAAGCCTTATCTATTATGAGCTATATTTGATTTCATTCTACTACAGAGAAGAATTTATCTGCAGCTGCTAGTGGAAGATAGAACTCAGAGTCAGCAACTGCATTGTGTCCACTTCCCCACCCCTCCCAGGTAATAAAAATCCAGTATGATGAATCGGAATGAAGTTTGGGGGTTTTTTTAGTATGTTTAGAATTGCTAAACACATACCTGATCTCTTTGCTTTTGTAAGTTTATTAAGGGAAGATAAGCATTCCTCTGTCCAGAAAATATGCAGCTTACCATCACAGCGGCCATTCAATATAGGGTCTGGTGCATGGGCTAACTAGAGACATTTCCCTTCCCTGATCCACTTCTGCACAGAACTCTACTGATTTTCTCCCAATGCTATCTGCAAATCTCTGAAGTAGCTGGCCATGTTTGAAGGTGGGGGAGAGGGGAGGAGGAGATTAGTAAATGCATATATGCAGGAAAGCTGAAAGAGTAGTTAAGCTTATGGTTGTGGTGTGTGGTACTGGGAAAAGTAGAACTCAGCTGACAGCTTAGTTTTTTTGTGCAAGTGGATATCCTGTGTAGCAGCCATTAATGCTTCACAAAGTTGTACTGTAGTGCCATGTCACAATGCTCACTGTGTGTAGGGGCACGTCACCTCCTTATTTCACACAAATTCTCAGAGCCTGCCTCCACATTCCATTCCAGGCACCTCAATACCAGTGAAACAGGTTGGAGTTCAGAGAGCCAACGGTGAACAAGGCTTAGAGGAGTCCTGTTAAAAGCTGATTTATACAATCCTTTTTGATTTGATGCAACAGAAGTTATACCAAGCATGACAGTAGCACATGTACCAGACACACATTTATGGAATTAGTCTTTAGCTTGCCAGGTCAGACCATATTCCAGGAAGTATTTTAAAACAAGAAGAGATCCATTAGGTAAAAGAAATGGCATGCTACATGTCAAACAACTAAAGAGGAGTTTTCCTATTGCATATTTGTGAAGAGAGCAGGATCTTGTCTTCTCTATCAAATCCACTATAAAGTTGTTCAATCCTCCCCTCCTCTCACACACTCTCCAAGCTGGGGGGGGGGGAGGGGCGAGGGGAAAACCCACCATACACATTTAAGGATACCCTCAAAGTTTTTGAAGTGAAACATGTTTACAATTTTGCAGAAGACTTCCTTTGTACTTCTTAAGCTTAATGGCCTGAAAGATGAGCAAAGCAAGATTGTATTGAGAAACAGAACCAACTAAGATGGTCCATATATGCTCTAGAACCTATGAAACCACTTGCAGGAGAAAAAAGTGATTGATCTGTCAATGTTAGCATTCCATGGATGAAACACTACATAGGATTATTTTAGTGTTAATCCAGAGAAGAAATTCTGTGCAAAATTTGAAGTCATCATTCCAGGCACTAATTCTGCCAGCCTCTTCTGTACGGTACACAAACTGAATGCAATCTTTGTGAAATAATATGGGTCAAAACAAAAATTTATTGCATATCTTCCTTGATTATACAGGGACTATTCTTTTTTAAAGACTTTCTACACAGTTCAATTATAACATTTAACGA
This sequence comes from Pelusios castaneus, assembly GCA_007922175.1. Lineage (NCBI taxonomy): Eukaryota > Metazoa > Chordata > Testudines > Pelomedusidae > Pelusios > Pelusios castaneus. The sequence goes on along the minus strand of ML685756.1, from coordinate 7,907,906 downwards.
ATGACTTTAGAGACAGTAGTATGGCTATTCATTTTTAGACTTTAGAAGACTTTTCTTGCGTTTAGAATGTTATAGGTGTAGTAGAGTACGGAGGTCAACACTAAAAGCTATTATGTTCTTTTCTTCCTTTCCTTTTAAGAAAATATTAGTGAGAGGATTACACAAAATCAAGAAGTTTAGAACTATTACAGCAACCTCATTACCCACTCAGTTTTATGAGGAGTATCTGAAACAGCCTTCAGGGAAGGAAGTTAGAGCAGCAATTACAAAGGCTTATTCATCCTCCATTGCATGCAACTGCCATTACTGTGTTTTAAAGTCAGCAACATGTTAGGATGACAGGTAAATTCAGCAGAGTACAATTTTCTATGGAATGTTCAGGCAAGCTGTTTACAGCAATATTTGGTCTTTGACATGCTGGACAAGAGTGGCTGGGGTTGAAAGATCAAAATTGCAAAGTTTCAAGCACAAGCCCTCTTGTTCAGCTGGTGGTTTTGCAACAGATGTTGGGCTAAAGAGATGCAAGAATTAAATCTTACTGTTAGCGCTATAAAGGAAAGCATTATCTTTTGCTTCAGTCCTTTAATCTGTCAAATTTACTCAGAAGAATGTGACATTGTTTTAAAGAGAATCGTATTGGATTAGACAAGTATTTAAATAAGCTATATCATAGCAAGTCCATTCTTCAGTTTGTTGGACTATGAGGGGAATAGTCAAATTCCTAAGAGATCCTGAAAAGAAATACATAATCCTACTGCCTGTGACTTCCTGATCACTCCATTAAGAGAGACTAGGTAAGTTCATGTAACTTTAGAGTGCCCATTCTACCCTGATGTTTTGTGCTATCATGGCTGGTTGAATGCCTTTAATGTCAATTCCTCTGGTGAGCCAACAGAATTAAACAGCTACTTCCTGAATGAAAGTAGATGTATTTTTTCAAGATATCGGGGGTGGGGGGTGGGGTGGGAAAATCACTTTTTCCTGTAATGAGTAGGCCATATGGTATAAGGCCTTCAAAACTGAGCCTCTGGGCTCCAGCACTCCCTTCACACCATGAAATGTGGCCAGTAAGTTCAGCAGAAAGACTACTGTTCAGAGACATTTTGCCCTTTCAGAGGTTAATGCATCTATCCATCATGATGCCAGACAGCCTTTTCCAACCAAAAAAAAGTCAACTGGAACAGCATTAGGAAGTTCTTCGCTTAGTTTAACAAATCAAAGGTTAAGCCAGGACTCTGTGGAACCATCTTGCTTGCCTCTCCAGTTCTGTCTTTGCCTTTTTGAGTTCCAGGGAAGCTGTCTTGTCTCTCCCAAGGCCAATTCTTACTGTGTCACCTCTCAATGATGTGAAGTCAGCAGGAGAACAACAGGCTGTTTACTCAAGTTCTGTTTTTAGGTGTCAAATGTTCAATCCTTGGGATTTAAGTCCCCCCAGATCCTCCATTAATATGTGTCAGTTTCAGCCAGTCCTTAATGACCAAAAGGTAAGCTTAAGGTTATGTCATGGATTCTGTGACTTCCAAAGACCTCAGTGACATTTTCTGCTTCAGTTGCTGGGCAGGATGCCGCCATAGCCCCCCAGCTGCTATGGGTGGTGTCTGCTGAACACCAATCCACCCCCCCCCCCCACGCCAGGCTTTGGGTTAACCTCATCCCATGAGCTCAATTATGTCAGTTTTTTTGTGAAAGACAGGACACAGGCTTCTGTGAATTTGTTTGCTGATGACCTATTCCTGACATTTTACTAAATATTAGTGACAATCTTAGTGACTCATTTATACCCCTGACACTAATAGAACACAGGCACCTCATGTCTTCTGCTTTGCCCCAAGAAGCAACTATTTAAGGATTGATAAGTCAGTGGATGCAAAAAGGGTTAATCAAGTCACTCACCACCATGCATGTTGTTCAAAATTACAGAAAATTCCCATTTCATCACATAGGAAAGTAATAGTGACAAAAGCTTCAATTCAAGAAGAGTTTTATATATCATGTTGTATTTGACGCTTAATCAAGTACCACCCAAAACCAATCTACAATGTGATTAATGATCACTACCACCACAAGACAGCACATGGGAATCTGATCCTGAATTATGGAAGTGCAGCCATGAAGTTAATCCTGCCAAGATAAAGGAAAAAAGCCCAAAGAGGGAAGTATGAAAGTAAGTGCCACATTTGCTTTCCTGAGAAGAATGCTTAAACTAGGTCTCAAGATGTGCACATTTGCTGCCCAAACCTTGACCCTTGCTACCCCTATATTTGAGGGACAGAAAGTAAAAAAAAAGCACAAAGTATCTGACTTCCCCCCTCAAAGTTAGTATTTTCAGTGCTCAAACTAGTTTTTAATCCCACCCACCCACAATGAAACTCCTTCTGAAGTCTCCCAATTGCTCCAACACCATTACTTTTTAGTCTTCCAAACCAGTATCCTGGAACATTAACAGTTACATACAACATTAGGAAAGTCGCAAAATAAGGAAAGATGTTAATTACTAACCACCACAAATATTAGTGCTAATATCTGTACTTTATCTGGATAAAAAGGTTCTAATCCCTATCAGGCTGAAAATTTCATCTTGTTAGATAAAATAAAAAAGTTGATTCTTAAGTTTTAAGGCTATTAAAAGGACCACTGATCTACCCATAATACCTGTACAACAGGCCAAATAACTTAACCAGATAGAAGTTACCTATTAAATTTGCAGAGTTCCATCATGTAGTATCTAATAAATCAAGAATTTTCTGTACCCAGGCAAGTTATACCTCTAGCATAAGTCTACAATATACCAAGAACATTGGTCAATTCAGTAGTGTTTAGCTAGTCCACAATATGACAGGTTCAGTGTTCGGGTCTGGCATTTACAGTGGTCTTGCTCTATTTTTCTATGCAAACACCACTTACTGCATGTCACAAATGCTAACATTATTAGAAATATTAGGACAAAACTGTCAAAATGCATGGCCATCCTTAACACCGTCAGGGTATTTGTGCAGACCATAATGAACACATGAAACAAGCATCAGGTTTACACAGATCATTTACTCCAACCTCCTAAACTCAGGCAAGACCAAGAATACCTACAAGCCTGTTAACTTCCAATAATGAGGATTCCTCAACTTCTCTTGGAAGTCTATTCCAGTGTGTAACTTTCAGAGAGAACATTTTTTGCTAACAGGTAAACAATCTTATTTGCTGCAGATTACTTCAACTTTCAGCAGACATGAACAACTGACTGCTGAATGTAATTCTGAATTTATGATGGTTTAGATTAACCACTTTCAGATTAAATGGTTTTGAACAGATGCCAAATCTTGCTGTTCACAGGTCCAAAACTGATGGGTCTCAATTGTGGAAATGTGTTCCTGTAATAGTATTCCCCATAGCAAATAGTCAATTGCTCCCCAGTTACAAGAATCAGTTTTAGAGGCTTCTGAGAGATGAAAGGGGCCTGAACAAGTTCTCTTGAAATTGCCAACACTTTTGCACTGAAGGTTATATAGTGCAGGCATATAGACCAGGCTCCTGCTGTTGCCCAGTCTATGGAAAGAAGCGGATGCCACTGAATTACCATTCTATGAATGTTATATTGTTGAGTGTTACAACCAGTCTGCCTGCCAGTTTTTGAATACAGTACAGTACATATAGCACTCCTCTTCCAACCAACTGAAAACCAGTGTAGTGTTTCTACTGGACTTGGTTTTCCCCAAGAACTAATTTTTTCAGAGCAAATATCCAGCTATAGTAAGTTACCTTCACTAGTAAATTCTCACTTGACAGAATAGATAGTGATCAGAATAAGATCCAATTACAAGCAAAAAATGAGTCACTACTCCACAACAACAGTATAAGCTCATATACTTAAACAGCCTTAACATTTGGTAACTCTCCCTTCCTGATTTCACACACAAGTCAGTAGCAAACTGATTTTGCCATGAATTAAAAAAAAAAAAAAAAAAAAAAAAAAAATCAGTATCTAGAATTCCAGGAAACAATTTCATTATGAGGGCTTTAATGAGCAAGTACAGGCTATTTAGAATGGAGAATGTAGACCCACCAAGACTTTTAATTAACCTTTGAATACTTGGCTCAAGGGCACGTGATCACATACATCTGTATTGGTATGATGTAGCATTAGCAAGAAGTTAGAACATAACTTAACCTCTCCCTCCTGAACCTCTCCCTCCTGAACTTTTAATGCTGCTGCCCTAAAGGGCTAAACAAAAAATCTTTTCAATCTAGATTTAAGGCTAACCTACAGTTTCTTGGTAATGGAAGTTACCCCACCAAGTAGATGTAAAAGCTTTGATATAGGCCATTGACTGAAATTCTACAGTAAGGCACAAACAGAAGGCTCGAGATAAATTTGGCAGTCATGATATAATGTAACATACACTAAGCTATGGCCCTATGATATGCAGAGGGTAAACAGTACAAGATCTGAAATACGTCCAAGAAAGAAGCTGCAGACTAAACAGTCAAAGGTAGTACCTTAAGCATTAGGTTATTTTGCTCTTTCCTGGCAAAGACAGGAAAATTGGTTTCTCAGTACTGTAGCACATTCCAAATGTAATTGCTTGCATATTACAGTAAAGATGAGGTGAAATCAGTTGGAATATCTGACCCCATCTTCCTACACGTTATAAAAAGTAAAGGTGTTCATATACCTGCATTTAAAGAAATACTTGCATTTAAACCAAGAGATCATATTTATTAACCAAACAGAGCTACATGCATGATCAATAATTTAAGACTGATCCACTAGAACTTACAACTGAAACTGTCTAAAGGTGTTTTGTCCAATAATTAAGATTACTTAAAGAAAGGGTGCCAGAACCTGCAAGATACATTTAAAGAATGGCCATACTATGGGTCAGAGAAACAGCCCATATAGCCTGGTATCCTGACTGGCAGGAGACAGTGCCAGAGAAAGTGAACAGGACAGGGTAATTGAGTAATCCTTTCTTCCATTATTTAATCCCATCTTCTGCCACGCAGAGGTTTAGGGCCACCCACAGCATGGGGTTGCTTCCTTGACCAACTTGGCTGATAGCCATTGACAGAGACCTGTCCTCCTGAACTATACTTCTGGCCTTAATGTCCCCTGACAAAAAATTCTACAAGTTCACTGTGCATTATGTGATGTAGTACTTCCTTTTGTTTCAAACCTGTTAATTTCATGGGTGAGCTCCTGGTTCTTGTACCATATGAAGGGGTAACCACCACTTCACCCCACATGGTTCATGATTATAGAGACCTGTATCATAGCCTCCTTTATTTGTCTTTTATAAAACTGAAAAGTCCCAGTTTTTCTAATCCCTCTATAGAAGCTGTTCTGTACCCCCTAATACTTTTATAGCCCTTCTCTGCATCTTTTTTCAGATGGAGCAACCAGAACTGCATGCAGAATGCCCACACCTTGAACAACATTGATATATATAGTGGCATTTATCCTTTTCCTAAAAATCTTAGCTTTTTGACTGCTGCTGCACACTGAACCAATATTTCCAAAGATCTTTCTTTCCTGAGTGGAAATAGTTAATATACAATCAATTATTTCCTCTCTCCACACATTACTTTGCACTTACCAGATAATATTTTGTCAGCCAGGGTAGGGACATCTTTGCACTCAGATTTAGAGTAGCTTCTTGAGTAATTTTGTATTCTCTCCAATTTGCAATGTCACTGTTCACTCCATGGCTTTTTAAGCCCCTGTTCTCCAAGTTACCATGACAAATGGGTGGGGCTATCCTAAAGGAAAATAAGATCCAAGAGCAGGAGAGAGCCTTGTTAATAAGCTCTGAGCCTAACCTAGTAGGCTGCTTAGCTCATCACAGAGCCCTGCAAATGGACTACTTTTTAAACAAGCCTACAAACTAAATTACAATTAAAAGGAGTAGCTCAATCTCATTACCTGAATGATAGCACAGATAGTCTTAAACCAGCAATGAAGCAGAGAAATACAACTGCTGTCAATTAAACAGATGGGTCACAAATGTAAAAAGAGTGAATTCTTCAAAGGCAGTGGTTTCTCAGAAGAGGAAGAGAGGTGCAATCACTAAGAGACACGGTATGCCAATACATGTCACTAAACCAGCATCTCTCAAACCTTGCTGGGTTAGTTAGTAAAAGAAAATGCCTGTTTTGATCTGCCTAGATATACAAGTTCATGAGATAAGCAGCATTAGACAATGAGCAATTAGTTTAAAAGACCATTTCTACTCCAACGATTTAAACGGCACCCTTTTACACAAGTTCAGCCTTCAGTCATTCACTCACTTCTCTGAGAAGTTTTCACTGCTTTAATCCTGTTAATGTTACAGAGCCAACTATCAAAATGCAAGATCAATTCTATTCCTTCTAACGCACCCAGATTTAGTGAAAACCCACTATTTTCACCTTACAACCCTCATGCTTTCAGTGGGGTTTAAGTGGCATAACACAGGATCCTATTTGGTCTGCAAAACCTTTAATATTGGTGCTGGATGAGAAGGAACATATGAGGTGAATTTCTAGCTGGGCTTTTCCATTCATTCATTTTCTAGTCATTCATCCAGTGATAGTAGTACTTTGTATTAAACCAGTATCACACCAACCTAGCTGAAAGCTAGTTTTACAGTTTTTCCCCATTGTGTTTTTTGGGTATGCTTTTTCCTACATCATGTGTGGCAATGCTAGTTTCAATTAGACTCACCCCCACAAGCAAATCAGATTTTTCATTCTGGTGAGACAAGGAACATGTTTTACTGAAGTATCTTCAGTTTCAAACTAGTGAAAAAGCCAAGGAAGAGTGGCTTTATGCCAATTCTGATATTTCTACTCCATATAGTAACAAAACAAAAACATCCAGAAGTTTTTGTAAAAAGTCAATTGTTTCAGTTTCCCCTCCCTACAATTGAAGATGTTTTCCATCAAATGCATCACCTCCTGCTTAATGAAAATCAAGAAACCCCAGCTCATATTATAGTAAAAGCCATTAGGAAGACCTAAATGGCTGTTACAATAAATACAAAGCTGTTTTTCAAAGAATTAATCCTTAAATAGCATACTTTAATAGTATCACACTGACAATTAGAGGTGTATTAGAAGTGTGTCAAGCTCACACATGCACTAATACAAGTTTGCTGGATAGCAGATGATCTTACAAAGTGTTACTTATCCCAGACCAAATTCCAAAGTTTGTTTTGCCAGGTTAGCTCACACTAACTGATAGCCACAAAAATACAGGAATTAGTGTACAATCACTTCCTCTACTAGAATTCTGAGGTTGCTGAAAATAATGCTACAAGAACCTTTGGGCAACTGGCATCACATTTGACAGTTAGTGTGACACATTAATCAGTTTATTAGTTTGCCTCTTTCCACTTGTGGAAAAAGTTTCCAGAATCTCAAGGAACCACAGGCATGATCTTTACCAATTCAGAAGAATCGTGAGCAAAATCAACCTCAGCAACCCATGAAGCTCTATGGAAGATTGTCTAGAATTGGCTGCTGAAACCAGTTTAGTTTTCCGAGACTTCTCCACAACACGTCAGCAATGGAAATCAAACAAAGCCTTTGGAGGTAAAAGTCGGAGTGAAGCAAGGCTGCATCAAGAAGAGTGTTGGAGTGATGATCGCCATCAAAATACGCACCTGGTAAAGAGAAAGCACCCTCCTGGAATTGAAATGGTTGAGAATAAAGAATCTTCTGATCATCCTAGACACAGCTTAGGTTCAAAATGAAGTCTACATCATCATCCCTAATGGAGCTCCAGCGTGTAGTTGACAAGGCAATTGATGCTCAATCTGAAATTGATCTCCAAACCCTTCACAATACATTTTCAGAAGCCCATAAACATTGGCCTAACTTAAAAACTTCTTTTCCCCTGATATTTAATCAACCTGGCCCAAACAACAAATGCTGGAGAATGTGAATCATTTTGCCTATCTTATCAAAAATGACATCAACATGGAAATACAACACCGCTTGAAATGCACAAGCACAGCCTTTGGAGATCTGAGTAAGTCTTCTTAAATCTTGCCATCCTTGCTGAAATGAAGCTCTATTCTACGAAGACATTGTTATCTCAACTCTGCTGTACAGCTCAGAAACTTGAACCACATACAGAAGAAATGTCAAGAGCTTGGAAAGTACCACTAACAGTGCCTTTGCAATATCCTTCAGATTAGCTAGGAGGACAGATGTACAAACATCAGTGTGTTGGCTGAAAAATTCTACCAGGAGAGGACATGATTATCAAAAGCCATCTTTGCTGGATAGGTCATGTTGTTTGCATACCTGACTCCTGCCTCCCTAAGAGAATCCTTTTCTCACAACTAAAAGGTGGTCAGAAAAATTGCCATGGGGCAAAGGAAGTTCTTCAAAGATACCTTGAAGGCAAACATGAAGATACACAACACTGATGTAACTACTTGGGAGACTTGTTCAAGACTGTCCAAAATGGAGGAAAGGTCTGTCAGAAGGATCTCACTTTGAAACAGTTTGTTAACAGGCAGACAAAGGAGAAAGAACATTAAAACAGTCACAGCAACACTGTCTATCCCTCCTGGAAATACCTGTCCTTATTGTGACAAGGCATGTTGATCTAAGATTGGGCTATGGAGCTACCAGAGGACCCACTACTGAGATCCTTGGAAGACAATCATCAGTTTGCCATGTTTGAGACTATGTCTACGCTTGCTGCAAAAGTCAAGAGCAGTCAATGGGAGATATGCAAATTACATGGAGTGTCTTGCATAACTCCCATCAACGTCTTAACCTCTACTTACCATGCGTCTTCACTTTGCTGTGCTGACAGGAAATGCCCTTCTGTCAACAAAGCATTACTCTTCTTGGTGAGGGTGGATTAGCAGTATGATTTACTGGGTCAACTGAGCAAGTCTCCGAATCATAGAATAATAGGGTTGGAAAGGACCTCACGAGGTCATCTAGTCCAACCCCCTGCTAAAAAGCAGGACCACTCCCCCTAAATTATCCCAGCCAGGGTTTTGTCTAACCGAGCCTTAAAAATCTCCAAAGACGAAGATTCTACCACATCCCTAGAATCCACTCGGTCAATCCCAGCGAATCAACTGGGTGATGCCAACTGTGCTGCCATGAGTACAGACATAGCTTCAGTTTCTAAACAGCCCTTTACACAAGTATTAATTTCGTACATGTTAGATATTTTTACAACTTAACATGCTTAGATCTGGGCTTGACAAATCCCAGGCACCAGGTCACCATAGTGCCCAGAGAGCTGACTGTGGTGCCTAGCTACACTTCAGAACTTAAGTAGTGGAATGCCCCCTGCTGCCTAAAAAAAGCCACCAATGCCAACACTTTCAGGGCCACTGCTGCCACCAGCACTCTGAGCAGCTGCTTTTTTCCAGCGGTGGGTGGGGGAGGGTAGGAAGGAGAGGACTCTGAAGTGCTGTGGCACAGCTAGGCACCTTAGTTTTGGGGTAACCCCTAGGTGTGTGGCACATGTGTCGAGGTCTTGCTTAAATACGATCATATGAGATAAGGGGAGCATTTCATTTTCACGCAAGTTATTTTAGTCAGTTTTAAGGGGCATTGTCAGAACTTCAAGAATAGTTCAGGGATATTGGATGGCAGTACACCTAGAAGACAACCAAAGAGATTAAAAACCATACTTATGGTAGTGACGCTAAAATACACAAATGAATCCCGGGCTGTAGCCAACCCAGTTGCTCCCACCTTGCCTTCCCTTAATAGATTTTAATTCTGCACTGCTCCCTCTCCTCCTCCTCCCCCACACTTTGTGAGGGGTCTCCTTGTATGTATGGAGCCAGGAGGAGTGCTTTCCCCTGTTCCCATAGAGTTTAAGCATGGTGACACCATACGAGATTGCATACAAGCACATCTGGCAGTCATCATAGATCTCATTCCCTCCCCACTACCGTTTTATTTGGTGAAACAGCACATGTGGATGACAAACTATCCCTAGTGAAGGAAAAGGCAAAGCAACAGCACTGGTTCTTTTATTAAAAAAAGACAGGTTAATAGGACATTCTCATCTGTTATTTGTGGTCATTGTTCAAACATGTTTAATTCTTAAGACATGTGACATCCTGCACTCCCCCTGATCACCCTTATCATGCATTTGTGTATTGTTAAATCCAAAGCATGTCATCCAAGATGTTTTTGGAATGCCCTGACTTACTGAACTTTATTGTTCTAGTAATATGTTTGCGATGTCCTGTACATGGCTATGAAATTTTAGTACGCAATATTCCCAAAGATGGGTCTCATGGCTTGAAACAAATCCAGATAAAACTCTGGAAGGGCAGTTCATAACTCTTTAAGGCTTCTGTAGAAAAAACCTAGCTCAACATTCCAGAACAAAGGAATAGCCTATATGTCAACAAGGAAACCAACAAATGAGTTCATCGACTGAGGGCACGGAGGAAACTGAACACGGATACTGTTTGTCACCCGACCCTGAAGGGAAGGGGGGGGGGGGGCGGACAAAAACCCCAGATAGAAGCAACTTTTAAAAAAGGGAAGACATTTGCCCTCCTCATCTACAGTGACCACCAACCAAGGCTGTAGTTCTGACTAAAGGGGAGAACCTGGATGAAAGGAAACCAGTCAGCCTATGGAGAGAAAAGCCTGTGCAGAAAGCGTTATGTTTAGTTTACAATGCATTTTGCTTTTGGTTTATTTTGACTAAATCCTAACTTACTTTCCTCTGACTTACCACAAAGATTTTCTGTAATTTAATAAATTTATTAATTTTATCTGAATTAGTACATTTGGTTTAAGATGTGTTAGAGACGCCATTTAAAGGGATAAGGCTAATGCATATCAAGCGTCTTTGTTAAACTGACCAATACATGAGCACAGTGTCTGGGAGGGGAAACACCGAACACTGCAAGACCAAGGTTCCTAGGATTGCATTTGGGACCGGGGCACATATCATTGCATAATCCTAGGAGTGGCCTGCTGAGACACTCAGTCACTGAGTTTGGGGCAATTTGCCTGCTGGTGGCTATGCATGTGTTGCCCAGGAGTGAGTTCACACAGCAAAGCAGAGTAAAACAGGTTTCAGGAGTGGGGGGACTGAGATGATAATGATTCACCAGTCCAGACTGCATGAGGGGAATGTCAATGTACAATGGTCACCAAAAAACTTCATCCTTGTTAGGCAGAACCCAAGGTAACTGACAGCAAGTTCAGAAGAATCCATACTAGCAAGGGAATAATTTGTTATTCAGTCATGCACAACCCAGTTATTTTACTTTATCTCTGGCTCCGTTTGAAAAGTTTGGGGATAGGGAGGGAGAAGAGATCAAGGTATTTGCTCCTATAAAAATGGGAGCCAGAAAACAGAAGTTCCAACACTGATGATACACATTATTTCTAAAATATCTAAAACCGCAGTACCCCCTTTGAGGACACAGACCCTTGGAACAGTACATGGAGGTCTTCCCAGGGGTACAGCAACTCATCAAGATATTTGCCTGGTATTAGAACAGGCTACTTAAAACCCACTAGCAAAGTCAGTACAAAACTAAAAATTTCATACAGGCAATGACTTTTTATATTGCTCTGTATAATATACATTGAAATGCAAATACAATATTGATATTCCAGTTAATTTGTTTTATAATATAGTAAAAATGAGAAACCAAGCACTTTTTCTGTGATCGTATGTGGTGACACTGTCTGATTTTGAAAGCAAGTAGTTTAAGTTGAGGTGAAACTTGGGGATATGCAAGACAAATCAGACTTTTAAAGGTGTATAGCAGTCTGGAAAGATCGAGAGCCACTGATCTAAATGGTGATAGTTGTTACACTTGACAGGTAGAGGTGAATGAAATAAATTAAATCTACATTACATTTTCAGAAGGAAATGTTTCAGGAGTCACTCTATTTCCTCAGTCTATTAGAGTTACTGCAACTTTTTCAGAAGTTTAATATAATTTACTGAGGCGCCTACTGTCAAATGAATGAAATAGGAAGGAGAGAGAAGTCTACATTTCTTTTAACTACCAGTCAAACTATAATCATTGGTAATTAAATTAGTACCTGCATTTCTTTCAGCTATCATCTTCCTCCTGAAATTAAGCAATTCACTGCTCAGGATGAACCCCTCTTTGCATTTCAACCTTGATTAACCTCATGCAGCCTAATTTAAAATCCTAGATGTGACATGTTACTGTGGAAACGGAGCTAGAAATATTAATGGCATGTTTGGCTGGCAGATTGAGATGTTCACATCTGGGTTTCTGTATAAACATTTCTACTGATGTTGAGCACGGTATAAAGAACTGTTGGAGAGGCTGCGTATTACCCAACCCTCTTATGAAGGCATCACCTGCTGTAATAATTTCTCTGGTTGAAAAGAAATTTAAGTAAATTTCCACATTATGAATTTTGACCATCAATTCCTACAAGTACATTTCAATGATATTACTACAGATGCATATTTTTATATTATAGGTATGATTGTGGGCATTATATTCAAGCCAGAGTATTACAGTAAAAGGAACAGTGTTCAGCATTAGTTTGCTAATGTACACAGAAGCCCGAATGCTTTGCATACATGATCATTACAGACCAGCGTCTGTCTCCCCGCACCAGTAAATCATGGAATAAGAATCTGTTGGAACTGAACTTCTGAAGGGAAAATATTTTTGGCTGAAGTTATGCAAATTAGTTCTTGAATACATATGCTAGTATAGAGATAAAACTCAATCATTAGTCTAATCAAGCAAACTGAAATGTGAAGTTTTAAAAATTTAGGAAACATTTATACATAGTATTTTTCCCTATTGTTTTAGATATGCAAAACAATTAAACATCAGTGAAATTAATATTAATACAACATGCACCACCACACAAAAGAACCAGCAGCAATTACATTTTTACAGAAAATTGCTCTTAAATGCAGACCAGACATTGAGGAACACAAACCTTTGAATTCAGATACTCTGACAGTACTTTTTTTTTTGGAAGATGAGACTAGACAAATTACACCACAGAACAGAAATAGTATTCCTGCATGGATAAAATAGGTGCTCCCCACTGCTCGATCTGAGGGGCAGCCCGCTGTTTAACACTACCAGCACAATAAAACCTGAGTAACCTAGGTTGCTGATCTACAAACACAAGCTTGGTTTAAAACCGTTTTAACGAATTGGTTTAATCTAACACCCCCTCCCTCCTGCAACATGAAGGCAAATATCCACCCGGATCTCAGGCAACTCCTTTCCAGCTTCAACCGAGTTCACTCACACGCCAAATTCAGATGACTAAACGAGGTGAGTTTCGGAGCCGAGGTCCCACCCATTCCCGCAGCGGACGGCCCAGCACATTCACGCCAAGGCCGGCCAGGGAGTGCCGGCTCCGGGCAGCAGAGGAGAGCGGGAGGAGGCGGCCGCCTGCCTGAGGGCAATGAAGCCTCCCCGGCAGGAGCAGCGAGGGACAGAGGCAGGGCGAGGCTTTTAACCTTCAGGGAAGGGGAATTTCGGTCCCGCCTTGCGGGAAGCACCGACCCACCCAAGCCCATTCACACAGTCGGGCTGGCACTGAGGCGCCGCAGCCCAAGTCAGCCGGGGCCACCGAGCCCTCTGCGCCCGCGGGGAGAGAGGCTTACAGGGCGGCGTCCCCCGCAGAGCGAGACCCGCCCGCCGCCCCGAGCTCCAGCCACGCTCACCCGCCCGGCTACGGAGGCGGCTCCGCTCAGGGAGTCTCGCGCCCGGCTCCTCCGCGCGCCGCGTTCCGAGGCGCCTCCGCGCGCTGGGCTGAGGGGCGGGGGCAGCGCCGTCCACCGGCTCCAAGACTCTGGCTCCGCGTAGGGGCCGAAACCAGCAGCGCCAGCCACACACGGCTGCTTCCGGGGCCGGCCAGGCCCGGGCGGAACCTGCTTCCGGAGTGGGAAAGACCCAGCCAGACAGCGACTTCCGGCCGGGACGGGGGAGGAGCAACAGTTCTGTGACGGAGCGAGGGAGGCCGCGAGCTCTCTAATAGGGTAGAGCCGGGGGGCGGAGCTATGGGCGGGACCGGTCTGGAGGGGGCGTGGCTTAGGCGGGAGATCCGAACAAAGGGGCTCAGTCTACTGGAAGGGGCGGGGCTTGGGGAGCTGTGTTGTAGGAGTGTGGCCAGAATTGGGGGGAAGAGGGAGGAGACTATGATTGGGGGCGGGGCTGTGGAGGGGCGGGGCGGGGCATGTGTTTCTGACTCTTTTAAGTATCAAAGGGGTAGTCTTGTTAGGTTATTCCAGAAAAAAAACCAGAGTCCTGTGGCATTTTTAAAGACTAAGAGATTTATTTATTGCATGAGCTTTCATGGGAGAAAAAGCCCACTTCATCAGATGCTTCAAAGTGTCCGACAAAGTGTGATTTTTCTCCCATGAAAGCTCATGTGATAAATAAATCTGTTAGTCTTTAAAAATGCCACAGGGCTCTGTTTGTGAATCTTTTAAATTGCTGAGTTCCAAAGGTAAATTCCCCATCTTCAAAGCCTCTGAGGAAGTGGGATTTTCTCCCAGGAAAGCTCATGCAATAAATAAATATGTTAGTCTTTAAAAGTGCCACAGGACTCTTTGTTTGTTTGTTTAATTGCTGGTAAGTGTTTCCTGCCCAAATTCTCTGCAGGGGAGAATGCACCCTGCTGGGTGTAGTTTGAGCTCCACCTCTCCTGTGTGTGCTTTAAAATTATCTCAATTTTCTAGAAAGGTTTCAGACTGTTACTTTTTCATCAGAGACAGATTAATAAAGAGTGCATCTGTGAAATGACATGATTGGCATACAATAGCATTAACACCTGATCAACACACAGGACTTCAAAGATGGTTGTGTAATCAGTAGAAAGTAGACCTAACCAGAAGAAAGTAGGAGGCCAGATTAAAAGAAAAGGGAGAAAGACGCAAGTCCTGGGTATGCACAGTGGCAGGGGCAGTGTTAATGAATACGGGACCCTGGGCAAAAGTCAAGGAGGGGGCCCCATCCTTGACTTTTGCCCTCTGGCCTTGCAGGGGCCCCCATCTCCTCCCCTCAGGCTCTGCCGCTGGCATCTCTGCTGGTGCCCTTGGTGCCTCTCTCCAGGCCTGCACCTGTCCCCCCATCTCACTGCCAGCCTCCCCCTTCTTCTCCCTGCTGTCTCCCCACCACCCCCACTTTGCTGCTGCCTCGCCATCCTCCCAAGGTTGGATGCCGGCATGGCTGCATTGATAGCCCCCTGCCACCTCCCCTTTCAGTCCTTGTGAGGCCCCTCCTGCCCCGTGGGCTTTCCCAACCCCTCCCTATTGCCTTCCACAACTCTCCCATGGCTCCTGGCCTGCCTGCTCCTGCTCTGGCTGGCTGACTTAGGAGATTTAAAACAGCCAGACAACATGCCGCCCCCCCAGCACAGAGGCCCTCCCTCAGTGCAAGGCCTGGGGTACTTGCCCACCCTGTGCCCCATAGCTAAGACCATCTATGCATACTGGGAACTAGAGACTCATGGTGAGAATATTGAGATAGGGCCCACTGTGTGTTTAATGATTTAGTGGCACATAAGATGCAATGACAAGCACCTTTAGAAAAATCCAAATAGATGAGATCAATTGTAGGGATCAAAAAAGTACAATATGGGGAGGAGAGAAGAAAACTGGGAGAAGCAAGCATTTCAAGCTCCCAATCCAATCATCCTTGTAAGAATTTTCTGTAGGTGCTCAGGAAATCAGCACAGATGTTAACTAGTACTAATATAATTTCAGGTTAGAACATAAGTCAGATTTTTCCATCTGCTCTTATCTGACATATGACTAACTTGGACAAGCTCACAAAAAGCAGGAACAAGGGACCTAGCATCAGTGACTGCACTGATCAGAACTTTGGCAGTTTATCCTTGAGGCTGGATTTAGGCCATTTAGGAATTTAGAGGCCCAAACCAGGCTAGTTAATTTATTTCTTAGTTTTTAAAATGAGATTTCATAACAGAGTTGGGTTGTGTTTCTTAATAAAAACTTGTAAATAGTAGGTATCAGGTGAAACATGAGCCATCTTGACACGGTATAGGAGGATGCATAGTATCAGCAATTTTGTAGTTCCATTAGTGGATCAGTTTCTTAACTGTAGGCAATGTAAACTTCCTTTATGTGTACATATGTCCATATATATATATACATACACACACATATAAGATGCTAGAAGTCATATATGAATATTAGTAACTTTCTTGATTTCTTTCTATATTACCAAGTGGTAAGTTAATTTAGATTTTTATTAGTGTGAGTATTGGGGGATTTTTTTAAGGTATCCACCTGACTCTGATGATCAGCCAGAAAATATGCTAGGGACAGAACAGACTTTTTAGGCTAGAGAGTTAGTCAAGACTACAGTCACAGCACAGCACACAGTCTGTTTATAAACCTTTGTTTAGAAGAGAAAGCTCATATAGGAGAGGGCCACAGCCCTTTAATCAAAACCTGTGAAATCTTTCCTTAGATTGTCATAGGATGTTAAGAACAGAAGTGTGTTTGGAATGAGTTTTAAGAACTGGCAGGAGGTGGGGTGGGGTTCATGGTTGGGAGGAACGTGTTGGGGCATGTGTCCCAAGTGACAGGGAAATAGGTTGATGGCACCTGCCACTGATTTGAAAAAGGTTTTTTCTAGTGTATTATTTTTAGAGGGAGCAAGAAATACCTGAGCTTTCCTCAAGAAGGAGAAGCAGGGAGAAGATATTTAAGACTGAATTAGGTGCAGAGGTGAGGTAAGGAAGAAGGAATAGTCAGAAGTTGAGATGGTTCTATATTTTGTGGTCAAGGCCCAATCAGAGCAGAAGAATTTACATTACCCAAGCAAAACACCGGGATAATAGGAGGAGACTACATTTCAGGGTTACAGACAGCATCTCAGGGACTCAGAGCTGCTCCTTGTTAACTCCTTAATAACCATATTGTATACTAATAAACAGCTGACTTAAATAGAAGTTTCTGTCAAAATTAAGGATAGTACAATTTAGTCACATCACATAAACACTAAACCCTGTTATATAAGCAAAAGTGAGTACCTGGTTTTTATGTTTGGCTTATCAAAATGTAACACTTCAATAGCCTGGTCAGGTCAGGACACCACTGATAATTAGAGCTGGTTTAAAATTTTTCTACATTGTTTCAACACAGGATGTGGGAGATGATGCGGGAGGGAGAGCTGTGAAAAATAGTGAGGGGGAGATGCAAATGTGTTGCCACCAAAAAAAATTTTTTGACCAGCTGAAGAACTGGTTGAAAAAATTTATAATCCTTTAATGCTGTTGTCTATGCTCACTTTCTCCCCAAACGTCAAATCTTGGGCATTTAGCCAGTGTTCGGTCAATCTTTCCATGGGATTCGGCTTCTTTCACCTCCCCTTTTATTATGAGCTAATTATCACATCTCCCATAGAGTTCCAGAAACCACATGATATGATATCACAATATGGGAATGTTCCAGTTAAGTCATTCTAATAAAATGCTCAATCTTATGAACATGTTCGTCCACACAAACTAATCTCTGACCCTGCAAAACTAAATCAGAGAAATCTGATAACCTGGGGCTAAATATCACCAAATCTGTGGAAGATGAGGGAAAACAGATGTAATAGTCTGCATGTTTAACCAGGGGGAAAAATTTGTATATTAGCTGCTTCTTAGGAGTGTGAATAGTAGTAGCAGCACGAAAAGAATCATAATCTTGTATATGAATGGGATCAGCAGGGAATCCTGTCCCCAAGCTGGCAGATCTCTGAGCATGTGTAAGGAGTGCCTGTTCTTTGATAATGCCACCCACTCCTCTCAGCGGGAGGAAAACTTGATGGCACCAGCTTCAACTGGGACAGCCCCAGTTGTACAGGGAGAGGAACACAAGTTGAGTGGATGAGGGGTGCCCCTCCTCTTCAGAGTCTCCACCCATTCATTCACTAGGGTGCGGGGCAGAAAATAGATTAATCCCTTGATTTCCTCTTTCATTAATTTAAATCCTAGCCCAGACCATCTAAAGTCTCTTCTGGCTCCTTTTCAGTAGCTCTACTCTTCTTGCTCTTGATTTGTGGCCTCAGAAGTGTGTTTTACAGATGCTGCAGATGACCCATCACCTGTTTTGGAGTCAAAGAGGATATTTTTCTTCCCAGGGGGACAAATTGGCAGAGGTCTAAAAAGATTTTTGTCATCCTAACTAGATCTGGAGCTGCATTTTAAATTACATAGGAATAGGATTTAATAATTAATGATAATACTCAGTAAGGATGTTAGTGCATTGCAGCTTGTGGCCAGGTAATAGTGTGGTAAAATGCTAAAAGGAATGGTTCCTAGAAGTAAAACACCCAGCATTTCACTGAATGGTCTCAGGAGATGGGGGAAGACCTGATGGGCTTTGTGTGTTGAGGTCCACCTTTTGTACACTCTCTCCCCCTTGAGGGGGTCGAAGCAGTGGTAGGACTCAGAAGAGTGAGCTGAGTCCTAGTTAGGTTGAGGAGAATCTACCACAGTTATGTAAAGTGACCAGATGGACTTATTTTATAGGATAGTCCCACTATTTGGAGCTTTGTTTAATATAGGCGCCTATTAATCCCCATCTTGTCCCAATTTTGAATACTTGCTATCTGGTCCCTCTCAATATGGGTTATATGGCAGGAACCCTGGATCCCCTGAACTTGAACCATATAAAATACCTGGAAAATGAGACTCTGGTGATAGGGTGGAAGCACCCCCTCCTCTATGTTAAATTTAATAAAGTTGCAGCACACCAATTAAAATGCATCCCTGTGTTTGTCCTCATTCACCACTGTGTCTCCATCAGTATAGCCAAAGTCTTCACACCTGGAACTGTGGCTGAGTCAATGTTATGCTGTCATTGATTCTCTGGGCTGCAGCTGATTCACATCTGAATCACACCTCCTCTTATGAAGCTGGGAGAAGCTGTAAATTAGATGTTAATGCTGCTTAGAGTGACTGCTCTTTAGCTTCACTACCTCCTTCCGGGCAGACATGCATCCTGAAATCCTATGGAGCCCCAAATGTCATTTGTAGACCATGAAGGAGCTATTACCAGTAATGCAAGGTTGAGAGTCAGCATGATAGGTAACAACTATTGTTCTCCTTTTGTGTTCCCTTCCCACACTTGATGTATGATCATCCACTTCACTTTCCCCTATACAGAAGGAAGGGTCCACTCCCACTGAAGCCAATGAAACTCCTGTTGAAGTCTGTAGAAATCTTTTAATTTATTTTAGTGGGAATTAGAGCATGTCTCAAAAAAGCAACTATTTTGCTTCCAATGAAATAAATGTCTATGACATTATTGGCTCTTTTGCCTGTTACATCTAGTATAGTCCTATCAGCTCTCAAACTTTTGAAATGGCAAATGTCATTTTTGTCTTGCAGCCCAAACTGAGAAGTGTAACATTACATGGTAAGAAAATGTACTTCTTAGTATCTTTTCCCGCTTCTGATTTAAAACAGTGAATATTTTTTAGAAGTGGGAAATAACTTGCCATCTGCTCACACATTAGATGCGATTATACTTCCATGGCTCATTAAATATTGGGATGCATGGAAAACATGAGATAAAAGTTTACTGCAGTTCTTAACCACATATGGAATCTTAAAGGTAAATAAGGAGCATCTATATTTCCCACTGAATTCAGCACCCTGTTCTAACATTGCAAATCCACTTTCAACTAGATTTATACATCAATTAATCAGTACCTGAATGTTGTTACAAAACAAACTTCTTTACCTACCTTACAAATTTTTGTCTATTTATAATATTTGTTCAATTTTTGCATTTCACTCAGTTTATAAAATGAAAATAGATGAGTCAATTTTACATTTTCTTAGAGTTATTGAATAGTCAATTTCACTTGCAGGCTCTCATGCAAGCATGGGGCTACAAAGGCTTCAGTGGAACACTTACAGGTTTGGTTGTTTGCTAAATTGTTCCATTTGAATTTTTAAAAATATCATGGAAATCTTTCTCTTGGTTTTAGGCTTTGTGAGAGCTTGTTACTGTAAAACCAAGGGTTTAATTCTCCCCTACCTTGCATCATGTGATTAATTACATCTGTGCCAAGTGAGTGGAAAAGTAAGCTTTCTTAACTTAAGATCAACAGAAATATTTCTGTGAAAGTCTATTAAAATTCACTGGACCCGTTTAAAACACAAGGTGTGAATCAGTAAGAATCAGGTCCTGCCTATCTTGACAGCTGCTAACTAAGATTTCTAGGCATGTGGCAATTGTCTATTTTTGTCTACCAGCATATGTACTAGCATGTATTTGTGTATACGAAACATGCCTGGAAATATTTAATTTTTTACTGACCATAGACTTATAGAATTTTATATTTTTCTGGTTTGATGATGCATAATAATTTAAGAAGTGAATACTACACTGAGATCTTCCATTGCTTGAAAGGATTTGATACCATACAGTATAAAGATCAAGCTAAAGTGCCTGTGACAAGCACAGCTGTGCTATTCCAGTAGAGTTTGAAATCCAAAGCAGCAAAAGCTTTTCTCTTTCCATTTCTCCTTGTATTATAATGCATAATAATATATGTACACAAATATATACATAATTTAAGAATGTAATTTTAGCTCAGGGTTCTGGTGACATACATGAATGAGCCACTCTCAGCAGAAAATGCAGTCTGTGCAGCTTTACCATGCAAGAAATGCCTATTTTCCCTGTAAGATTTCAATAAATCCATGAAAGTTGAATAGGCTCCATTTATCTAGGGAGCAAAAATAGAAAGAGGACAGAGCCAATGACTGCTTTTGAGGACAATCTTCTATTCCAGAAGAAAATGTAAAAGCTAGGGATCTGCTGTGTCTGTGGGTGTGCAGGCATTTCCAGTGGCAGGCATTGCTGAACTGCAATCGTATGAGGGGGTTAGTATTTCCTGTGAATGAATTGCTTTTCCTTTTTTCAGGCTGGTGCACAATTATATTAAGTTTAATATGCAACATTATATGCCTGTTGTATTTAAAGCAGTAAATGTGGTGGAGGAATTTGCTTGCAGATCAATTGACACATTAAGCAACGGTATTGAAGGAAATAAACCACAAGTCTCAAGGGCTATGTCTACACTGGCAAGTTAATTCGAATTAAGGAGGCTTAATTTGAACTAACTAAAGCCATAGCTACACTAGGCTTTAGTTAGTTCGAATTAAAGGCTTCCTTAATTCTAACTAATAGGGTATTCGAACTAAGGGGTTAATTCAAACTAACTAGTTCGAATTAACCAGCCATTGAAATGAATGGGGATCGCTAATTTGAACTAACATTCCAGTGGGGCCATGCTAGTTCGAATTAAGCTAATTCGAGCTAACTAATTCGAACTAATTTTAGTAAGTGTAGACCTAGCCGAGGACATATAAAGGGCTAGAAAGTTTCAACTTTCTCTGTCCAATATTATGCCTGAATAAATAAATCAAACTGTTACTTGTCTAGCTATGAAAATTTTAATATTTCTTAACAGTGAGAGTGGTAACATGGCCCAGTGGATAGTGCACTAGAGCGGAACTCAAGGGATCTCATTTCTCTTCCTTGGCTCTGATGTGAGATCTTAGGAAGTCACGTTCACCCAGAATGTTAGAGGTATACAGAAATGAGATCCTTTGAGTTCCAGTCTAGTGCACTATCCGCTAGGCCATGTTGTCGTTCTCTCTGTCAAGAAATATTAAAATTTTCATAGCTAGACAAGTAATAGTTTGATTTATTATTATTCAGGGGTAACATTGGACCGAGAAAGTTGAAACTTTTCTCTCCCTTATTCTGCCTTTTTTATATTTAGAGTGTAAAAGCCCTTTAGGACAGGGATGGTCTCTTATGCTTTTTCACAGCACCAGGCACAATGGGTGCGTCTACACTTGTAAATTAAGTCGACTTAAGCAGGCTTAAGTCAACTTAATTTACTCTGTGTCTACACTTGTTTCCTTAATTAGATTTAAGCAGTTCCTTAAGTCGAATTAAGGAAAAGTTAGTTCGAATTAGTAAAACCTTGTTTTACTTCAAACTAACCCTTAATTCGAACTAGTTAGTTCGAATTAAGTCAATGTGGCCATGTTAGTTCGAACTAACTGCTTAGTTCGAACTAACCAGCACATTGAGCTTAATGCAACTGACTAATTCGAACTAAGCAAGTGCCATGCTTAGTTCGAACTAGCATTCTAGTGGGGCCATGCTAGTTCGAATTAAGTTAATTCAAACTAACTAAAATTAGTTCAAATTAGTTAGTTCGAATTAACTAATTCAAACTAACTTTGGTAAGTGTAAACATAGCCAATGGGATCCAAGTATATATAAATTGGCTGGGATGCCACTCAAATACAAATAATAAAGATGAGATATTGTCAAGATGCAAAGTTCAGGTTCAGATTGTATACACCCCAAATATATGTGATGGGGATATTATGGTAATAAATTGCAGGATAATGTGAGAAATTGTATTTATCACCTACAGTCTGTCCAGTAATCTCTCTCAGCTCTAACTTCTAACATTCCAAAATTTTGGATATACTTCAAATAAAAGCCATTTTTCTTCACCCAAAATGTTTTCTTCTTTGAATTGATAGAAAAGCTCAGAAGCTTCAGGCACAATGTACAGTAATTAGTACAGGAGTACTGGCAGATTTCAAGTCAAATCATCAGGGCGAGGTGGGGTAGTTTCCTCTCACTAGATTGCTGAGAATCCTCTACTTTCAGTGGGGAACAGCATTTGATAGGCTGTGAGAAATCAGAACAGAGAAACTGCAACATTATTATGACTGTAAAAGCTATTTGAAAAAATGTTATGAGTTTCTGAAAAGATATTAGTTAATAAGTTTATAGAACATAGAGATGACATGACAGTGAGGTATTGTAAAAAGATTTTATTAGCACTTGCTTGGGGTGACCTACATAACTCATGGCTTCATCAGTATCATGTAATAATTAGATATTACTATTCTGTGTTTCTCTAGCCTAGCTCATTCCCTCTGCCCCACATGATCTCTATTCCTCCTACCAATTGCCTTGCCTAGATTTCCATCTCAGGTATCCCTTGATCTCCCATTCTTTTTTCCCCCTCTTAGAAGTAACTGTTTCAATTTGGACCTAAAATGTATCCTGGTCCTTTTAATTCTGTCCAGTTCTGCACTCCTATCTTAATCTGAGCCTGATTACATGCCCATTGTGTTCAAAGGGAATTTATACCTAGAATTCAGTGGATGTTGGATCAGGCCATCTGTAACTAGTTCTATTGGTTTCTACTGAATAAAGTACTGCTCAATATGAATAAAGTTGGCAGAGTCTGGCCCTTAATTATTAAAATGTCATAGTGAAGGTTAAAAGGACTGGAAATGGGGGATGAGCAAGAAAATATTTCCGGTACAAGTTAATCAGTCATTCCTGGTGCCCCTAAGACTTTGCTGAAGAATAACCAGAGTAATAATTTTGTCCACCTTGTCTCTCTTATATTCTGGGATCAACATGGCTACAACAAAATTGCAAACACAGTAATAATCATAATTAATAATTTATGAAAGAGCTCTGGAAGGGCTATAAACCCACAAGCTTTGGGGCATAAAGCAACCTCTAACTCAGTGGTTCTCAACTTTTTGCAGGTCACGACACACTTGGTGCCTTATCATGACCCTACAGGACACACCAGCCCATCCCCCACAGGCCAAATCCAGCCATCTCCCCAGTTCTCTGCGACACACTTACCGCTGTGTGGCAACATAGGAATGTGTCCCTGACACAGTGGTTGAGAACCGCTGCTCTAATAGTCAAGCTAAGGACAAGCTGCTCTCTGGTGAGGGGGTTATTCCACAACTCCCCACTGCAGAGTATCTACTATAACCACAGACTGGTTATTAAGCTGGACGGGCCCATTGTTCTGATCTGATATGGCCATTCCACTGATCTCGGTCATTGAGAATAATTTGGCCTGCTACCTTTAATTTTTTAATGACGCTATGTAATCATTTCTGTAATTCTATAATTGGCTTCTTTTTAATTATTCAACTCTTCTTTTGAGTAGGCTAACTTGATACGATAGTTCTGCACATCTCTGAACAATAGCTTGATGTGAGGCGCTTTCAACCAATGCATAAGCTGCCTTTCCATGTATAATGAGGAGTATTCGTTATTATTTGTAACCAAGCAGAGAGGCACTGTTCCAAAACAAGCAGCTTCTTTACAAAGGGTTGGCAACAAAACATCCATATTCAGGCAGCAAAAAATATAACATCCAAGGAAAGCGGTGAAAATTCAAGCCTAGTAGAAAAGATTCTTTTATCCTCTTTTACAAAAATGTCTAAAGTGAATTTTAAGCTTATGATCGGTGTTAGATTTAGCACATTGAAGGTTTAAATCTTCTATTCTCAGAGCAGCTGTTACTCAGACAAGGCAAGCAGTACAAGCTGTCTCACACTATTTTGTAGGCACTCTTTCCTGTAGAGTGAGCGGGCATTCTGCATGCCAATCAAACTTTACGGAAGTCAAATCCAATCAGACTCCATGGAAACCTCTGACTTCAGCGGGCTTTGGATTGAGCCCAAGAGCCTTGGCCTCTCTGATGAAAACTGTCACAAAAGTATTAAGTGTTGCTAATTGTTATGGCACATTATGTGATGGACATCTAGGTTCAGTAGCATTGGATGGAGATTTCAACTCATTTCAGCACATACCAGAATCTTTGGCTAGCAGGAAGCTAGTTTTTCAGTAACAAATTCAAACAAATATGAACCAAAGAGTGATTTTCTGAATCATTTCTGAAAAGATATTGGCCTAAATTAGCCTAGATTTTCAAACCAATGCACCTAGTTTTCCACAGGTAAAGCTGGCAATTATATTGTAAGTCACTTAAAAGTTTTCAAACTATAACTCTTCAGAGACTAAAACAAAAGGATACCTAATAAGAAAAGAGAAACAATTGGGCAGCTTGGCATTCACCTAAATGTATAATTACATCTTCTGTATAACTGTGCACCTCATTTTGCAAACTGTTACTTGAGCATATAACATTCTTAAAATTACATTTTTTTTTTTTTTGTATTCTTTGTTTGGCACCTGTCCTGGTACTTGTGACACGAGGCCTTGATTTTCACAGGTTTCTCCTATTTCCCACAAGACCATTTGGCTCTGACCCTGCAAATACTTACTGCGTAATTTTAAGAGTTATATGGAAATGAATAGACTCTTCATATCCTTCTCATACACTCAAATGTTTTCAGGACCAGAGCTTTTATACCTTATGAGACTGACTTCAGGGTATGTGTGCTGAAAATGGTGTGATGGCACTATTCAAAACAAATAAAAAGAACAAAGGCAAATAGTACCGTACAGCTCAATACCATGACATATAAACATGTCACATTCAGGCAGTACTGTATTCCTTTCAGTATTGCACTGCCTTTCAGATGTCACAACATCATTTAGGGACCAAGTTTAAGGACAGTGCTTGAGATTAAGCCTAGTATTGGGTGGGGCCACATCCCATCCCTTGTACTCCACGTTGGAAAGGTGTGGGTCCTTGAGGCCTACAGATGAAGTAATGAAGAGAAATAGTGGAAGCTGGCCAGGGAACAGCCATTGGGCCCCAAATACAATGTCAGTCAGACACCGTGCAAATGTCATGGAGGAACACAGACTTTATGACAGCTTACAGACAGGAGGGACAGCTCTGGTGTGAGAACATGACTGCTTTATTATCTATCCTCTCCCCTCATGGGTTTATATATTCCCAAACTTTCGTACCCCATGAAGGAGCAGTAGTACTTTCTCCAGAAATTGAAATGAAAAGGAGTGTTCTTATTTACAGGGGGGTGGGTGATTGGTGGTGGAACATGACTATATAGGCAACACTGCATGTTTTTAGTTGACCACTAAAAGGAGTGGAGGTGCTCAGGGAGATTGAAAGGAAATCTTTGGCAGAGGGTTGCTGCCATGAAGGATTTCCCTTACCTACGTGTGAACTTCCCTATCATCCCATGTCCCCCAGTGATCAAAGCAACCAAGATGAAGAACATACAAAGAATTGAATATATCTACCTCTCATCTGAAGGTTCAAGTGACGTATCTACATTCAAACAGCCTGAAGAACAAATACAGCTACCTACCAGGGCTGTCCCAAGGGAAGGGTGGGGCCCAAAGCTAATCAGTCTGGTGGACAGCCCCCTCCCATGCTGAGGGGTGGGGCAAGCCAGCCCAGAAGCCGGAATTTGCTCTCCTGCCCGACCCGAGGCCAGCTGCTCCACCTCAGAGGCTGGGATCTGTGCTTCTGCTCCCTTTGCTGCCAAAGGCAATAGGGAGCAGTGTGGCAGTGGGGAGGAGAGGGGGCACAGAACCGTGGGGCCTGAGACAGTCGCTCACCCCCCCCCCCCAAGGACGGCCCTGCTACCTACTGAAGAAACAGTGTCTCCACAATCTAAAAGTTTGTGGGTCAAAGTTTTCCCATTTATTGAAGTCACAGAAGATGGCTATTGGTGCACCTCCTGCAAAAAAGCTTCAGAAGGAAAGCTTCCCACTCCTACAGTTGGTAAAACTAAAAGGAGCTTTGTTTGCCAGATCCATCAGTAAAGCCAGTTCTGACCAATTATGTGAAAAGGCTCCAAAACACCAA
Source organism: Pelusios castaneus (assembly GCA_007922175.1). NCBI lineage: Eukaryota > Metazoa > Chordata > Testudines > Pelomedusidae > Pelusios > Pelusios castaneus. The sequence continues at coordinate 7,881,330 of ML685756.1, read as the reverse complement.
GCCACTGGATTGCATTGACATGCAGAAAGCCTTATAATCCAGTCACTATCACAGCCAATTTTAGAAGTCCTTAACAAGATAGTTAAGAACACTGAAGACACAACACAGTTTAGGCGAACAAACATGGTTGTCACATCATACTTTCTATTTAAACAAGAGATACCACACACTGCAAACTGGAGGACAATATTAAATGCATTGTCACCTGTTAACTCTGAAGTTGGTCGCTAGTTCTGGACAAGATCAGAACTGGCTCACAATCTTTTTGCAAGAACCCGACTGTTTAGAAGCATGCGGTGCAACAATGAAAGTTGAAATAGCAAAGAACTCTTTCATATTAAAAAAAACGGCATACATGACTGATGAATGCACCGATTCAAGTGTGTGTTAAATATTTACATCACTGAATGTGTTTTCTGAGGTCAGTATGTTATAGACGATGTATAGGCTGCACCTGTGACAACCTGCATCTTAGAAGAAGTTAAATGCTCATAAACTGGACCTCAAACAGATGGCTGCATGTGGATTTGATGGAGCTGCAAACTTCTCTGGAGAACATGGTGGAGCACAAGCATTGCTCAGAGAAAAGGGTAACTAATTTATCCTCTACACACTGCAAACACCTAAAAAAGATAATAGTGATAAATAATAGTCAGTATGGATTTGTCAAGAACAAATCATGTCAAACCAACCTAATAACTTTATTCAACAGGGTATCAAGCCTTGTGGATAGGAGGATGCGGTAGATATAGTATATTGACTTTAGTAAGGCTTTCCAGTCTCACATGAGCCTCTCATAAACAAACTAGGGATATACAACCTATATGGAGCAACTATAAGGTGGGTGCATAACTAGTTGGAAAACTGTTCCCAGAAAGAAATCATCAGTGGTTTACAGTCAAAATGGAAGGGCATATCAAGTGGGATCCCATAGGGATTGATGTTGATTTTGTTCAATAACTTCATCAGTGATTTAATAATGGCATAGAGAGTACAGTTAAAGTTTGCAGACAATACCAAGCTGGGAGGGGTTGCAAGTGCTTTGGAGGCTAAGATTAAAATTTGAAATGATCAAGACAAACTGGAGAAATGGTCTAAAGTAAACAGGATAAAATTCAATAAGAACAGATGCAAAGTACTCCACTTAGGAATGAACAATCAATTGCACACATACAAACGGCTGCCTAGGAAGGACTACAGTGGAAGGGGGTCAAGCTAAATATGAGTGAACAGTGTAACACTGTTGCAAGTAGCAAACATAATTCTGAGCTAAATTAGCAGGAATTTTTGAAAGCAAGACACAAGGGCTATGTCTACACTACAAAAAGTTAGGTCAACCTTGTTAGTCAACTTAACGTTACATCGACTTAGTCCACTTTGTTAAGTCTACTTAATAAAGTCGATTTAAGGGTTAAACCCAGTACACCGTATTCAGTTGACTTAAGGAATTTCTTAAGTCGATTTAATGAAAGTCTGGTGTAGACAGGGAGTAATTTAGGTTGACTTAAGGGTCCTTAAGTCGACCTAAATTGCAAGTGTAGACATACCCAAGAAGTAATTCTTCCACTCTCCTCCGTGCTGATTAGGCCTCATCTGGAGTATTGTCTCCAGTTCTGGGTGCCACATTTGAGAAGGATGTGGACAAATAGGAGAAAGTCCACAGGAGAGCAACAAGAATGATTCAAAGTTTAGAAAACATGACTTATGAGGAAAGATGGAAAGAACTAGGTTTATTTCATCTGGGGAAGAGAAGACAGAGTGGACATGAGATAATAGCTTTCAGATACATAAAAAGTTGATACAAGGAGAAGAAAAATTGTTCTCATTAACCTCTGAGACTCGGACAAGGAGCAATGGAATTAAATTACAGCAAGGGAATTTTATGTTGGACATTAGGAAAAATTTCCTAATGGTCAGGGTAGCTAAGCACTGGAACAAGTTGCCTAGGGAGATTGTGGAATCTCTGCCATTGGTGGTTTTTAAGAGCAAAATAGACAAACACCTCTCACGGATGGTCTAGATAATACTTAGTCGTGTTGTGAGTACAGGAGACTAAACCAGAAGATCTCTGAAGGTCCCTTCCAGCCCTACAAGTCTATGATCTACTCAACTAGCACTCGTATGAGTGGTGGAATCTTAAAAACATTAAGAAAGCTGTAAATTTAATGTCTTGCATGATAACTAGTTCCAAAGGGGTAGCCATGTTAATTTAGTTCAGCAGAACAAACAAGGAGTCCTGTAGCACTTTTAAAGACTAACACATTTATTTATCGCATGAGCTTTCGTGAGAGAAAATCCCATTTCATCATTTTCTCACATGAAAGCTCATGCGATAAATAAATTTGTTAGTCTTTAAAAGTGCCACAGGACTCCTTGTTTGTTTTGCATAAATTTAATGTCTTTCTTATACCCTTTTTTTCTCCCCCGACAAGAGTCCAACAAGACTGAATACCTTGGAAAAATATAAGATGCTCTGGGGCTGATGTTCAAAATAGTCCAACCTGGGAAAACCTGCTGGCTTTCTCATGAGCGATCCTGGGCCGTTGTCTTAAAATTACAGCAACTGTTATTACTGGCTTTGGAAAGTATCTACCAAGATGGGAAAGATCTAAATAGTGAGAATGGTGAGCTGCTTTTCCTACTATTTTCAGAGAAGACAATCGCCATTCTCTCTCTAGCAAATCTACTGTTGAAACCACTTGGGTTATTAAACAATGCCATTCACTCATCTGCTACAACAGTACCATATCTTTGTTCAGCAATAGAAAGTACACTTGAGTCAATCAGAGAGATGCCCATTGAAAACACACTGGAAGAAGCAAAGACTTCTTGTATTGAATCCTTAAGTGAAGAGGACAGGAAGTAGTTGTTAAGCCAGATGAAAAAGTATCTACAACAATGACTCCTGGATTCTACTGAACCTCTACATAGTTTTACAGATGCCTATCTTATAAAACGCTGACAGTGGAGTGGAGTGAGAAACTCCCAGCAATGTGGCTGCCATGTGATCAGGACAGAATAGAGAGTTTTAACACAAAATGGAATGTCATAAAATGAATGAATGAAGATGGGACTTCAGCTTCTTTTTTATCATGACTAGTGGCTTGACCCAATCTTTGTGCTATGTTTCCTGGGATAAAAGAAGTAGGAATTAATCTTTTACTACTCTCAGTCACAACTGCTGCCGCTGAGCATTCTTTTTCATCATTGAATAGAATTTTGTGTTCTGAAAGAAGTCACCCTTTGCCTGATCATGTGTATGAACTAATGAGCAACAGGGCATAATAGGCAGAGATGGAGGCAGGCAAAGGAGGAGGAGGGGCAGGGTGACCAGGTTTGCTGGCACTGTCAGTGGTACTGGGAACCCCTTTGTGCCAAGCCAGGGGGAAGTCCCCCTGGCTGTACCCCATCACTCAGCAGAGGAAACACCAAGCTTCCCCTGATGAATAGTAGACCTGGTAGTACGCACCCTGATGGGGGACCAGAAAGGACTCCCTGACAGTCTCCCCATCATGCGCCACTGGTGGAAGCTGGAGTTGCGCCTGCCAGCAGAACAATAGGACATGATGGAGGGTAGAGTCCTTGCAGCCCAACATAAGATGGCTAAAGATGGATATATTGCTTATCTTCTCCACCTTGGGGAAGCCTAAGGCAGCATCAGGGAAAGATAGCTGTAAAGACTACCCTCTGTCCAGATTGTCCAGGGGCTCCAAAGAGATGTAAATATCTCCTACATCCAGGCCTTTTTTACCACCTCTTGGGCAGCAGCCTCTGATGCCAGGAAGATGATGACCTTCCCATATGCCTTGGAGGCCACCATGATGGCCGTGGGTCCCACCACTCACACCAACACCCGCACATAGTCTCAGTGTAGAATGAGGTGGACTCAGGAGGCAATGGACACCATGCAGACCCAAGGGGCATCGGATACTGCCACCCTGAACAGGGAGCATGAAGGGATCCCAGCTGCTGGAGATGGAGCCAGAGGAGGCTCAGATGGGCAGATCATGGGGCAGTGGGTGGAGAGGTTGCAGGTACCTGGCTGAACACTATGGGGGCTAAGAGATAGGCACCCCCAGCATTGGTCGAGGGAGTCACAGGGGAAGAAGGGGCCATGGTGGATAGTGGGGCCATGAGAAAGAAAGCAGCCCCCACCCGGGGAGACTTCACCTTTTGGGAGGGACTCTTCCTTTTCTTCTTCCCCTGGCATTTCTGCCAGTCGAGGGGGTTCCCCTGAGGGTGGAGAAGATGGGAAGCATGGCAGTGATGGAGTCTCTACCCATGCCCACTGCTGCCAGTGTCCCAGTGGGGGTGTGGGTAATAGACCTGGCAGAAGTGGAAAGTGGTGATTCAGGAGTGGGAAAGGGAACAAGCTGAGGAGTGCGGGGTGGGGGAGACAAGGTTTGTCAGGGGGGACCCTCCTGCAGTCTCCCCATTTATCTCAGAAAAGGGCAGGAACAGGTACTGAGGGGAAAGGAAAGAGAAAGGTGGGATGGCTAACCACGCCTCCTGGCTAGGCTGAAGGCAAGGTGGACGATGCCAATAAAGAAGGGTCTCAGGGTGAAGGCCCTTTGACAGGATGGGGACACTGGCTGCACTGAGTAAGCAAGCAAGGGATTACAACAACATCAAGGCAGTGCAGTGAACCAGGGGGGAAAAGGGGAGAGGTAGGGGGCTCACATACACTGAGGGAACATAGACGTGAGGATCAAGAGGGATGGGATGGGGCAGGAGCAGGCATCAAGGGAGAGGGAAGGAAAGGAATGGGTAGAGAACTGGCCCAGGGTGAGGCAGGAAAAGACACAAACTCCTAGAGGTTGGGGTGAGGCAAGCAGACTAACAGAGATGCTGAGAGAACTGGGGTAGGTAAGGGCAGGGGAACAGGATGGGCAGCAAGAAGCAAGGGGTAGAAACTGATGCAGGGAGGCTGGGGGGGGAGGGTGCAAAGCAGAGGATGGGGAGCTCCCCTTGTTTGCCACTGCAACAGTCCCAGGTAGAATGTGAAGGGAGGGGGTGAGGAATAGATGCAGACAGTAGTTGGGGTGGCAGTGTTAATGGGGGGACAATGAAATAGGTGGACTAGGGGAAGGGCTGCACCCCACAGCCCTTCTCCTCACAACAGTAGCTACCACCACCAGAGCACAGATGAAAAAGTCACTCAGTCTAACCACAGATCCTCTCCAGTGTCCTGCAGCAGTCCTGTGGCTTCCTCAGCAGTCTTGTGGCTCCCCCTCCTCCTCAAATGCAGCAACAGCAACTAGACAGCCAGAGAAGACCCCACAGATGGCAGCAGTAGTGGTGGTGGGGTTACTCCCTCCTTCCTGGAAGGCAAGGCCCTCTAGACAGCAGCAGCAGCTGCCGCCGCCAGGGAGATGAGCAGGATGGTAAGGGAAGGGGGTCTAGCTCAGATGGAGATCTGCAGCAAACCCAGTTCCCTCAGGCAGGCAGGCACATTGGTTTAGGCAACAGCTTCTTGGGTGGGCGGGGAGATTTGCTGGCTCTTCATATGACCTCTGTGGCTCCAGCTCATTAGGAGGTATTTTTAGTGAATGGACTCCAGCTGCTGCAAGGCTGGAGGAGCAGCAGAGGCTGAAGGCGCTGCCTAGCAAACAACATGGAAATGCAAAGTGCGCTTGACACACAGCTTCTTGCCAACTTGGAGGAGTCTGGAGAGGAGCAAGAGCACTCAGGTCCCTGCAGCAGCAAGGCAGGGGCCCAGGATACTGGTAAATGAGGATGCCCGAGGGTGTGCTGGCCCCAGGAGAAAGGAGAGTAGGTTAGGGGCACCACTCATTCCTGAAGTTCACCCAGTCTGGGGATTTTACCCAATCAGTGGAGCTGAGTAGAGAGGGAGCTGCAGTTGCCGTTTACCTGCAAGCCACTTCCCTTCCAAGCAGATGTTTAATGCTTGGGATCTGAGCTCCTGCTCATTGCCCCTCCAGCCACAGCTGAATCAGAGATGCTAGTTTTTTACCAACCCCTTCCCCGCACCTCCTTCAGTCTGAGCCTGATCTACTTAAAGGGTGCATTCACACCTTGCCCCAAATCCCTCCTATGTGCATAATGTGTTTGCCTGGAATGCAGAGGGGTGGACAGCTGTCAGTATTGGCATCATGCCCAACTAGAAAACTGTGCAAATAATCTCTGGGATCTGACGGGTGCATGCATTACACAGTCTCCTCTCCAGACCTGTGAGATTGGGGGTGGGAGAGGAATTTTCTTCCCTCTGATGCTATTGGAAGACAGTCCTCTCTTTGGATGCTGCTGTAGGGAGTGACTTTTGTCCTTGGGCTAAAATGACATTCTTTTTGTGTTTGGAATGCTCCCGATTTCACTAAGGGAAAGTGTGGGTGCTGTTTCCCACCACTGATCACAATCAATGCCCCTAGGCCAGTTTGAATGCTTCCTATACACATCCCATAATCCAGTGGTTCTCAACCACTGTGTCAGGACACATTACTGTGGCCTTTTCTACACTGAAAAAACTGTCGATCTGTGATCGATTGAGCGGCAGTGTAGACCCACTCAAGCGATCCCAGAAGCGCTCTCCGGTAGATTCAATAACTCCACCCCTCCAAGTGGAGTAAGGCTGCGTCAACCAGAGGGCGCTTCAAGTTGACACGGCCGAGTGAAGGCGGCGCGGTAAGTAGGAGTAACTAAGTCTGCAGGAGATACACATTCTGTGGCATGCAGATTGCGTTTCTCCCGCCGACTTAGCCCCATGGTATAGATTTGGTCTAAGTCACCACACAGTGTTAAGTGTGTTGTGGAGGGCTGGGGAGATGGCTGGATTTGGCTTGGAGGGAGTGGACTAATGTGTCCTGTAGAGTCACACTGGGTGCGCCTACACTTGTAAATTAAGTCGATTTAAGCTTGCTTAAGTCGACTTAATTTACTCTGCATCTACACTACACTTTCCTTAAGTCGACTTGAGTAGCTGCTTAAGTCAACTTAAGGAAAAGTTAAGTTAACTTTATAAAACCTAGTTTTAAGTCAACTTTTGTCTTAAGTCGACTTTCTAAAGTCGACTTAAGTCAGTGTAGACCTGGAGTAACTCTAAGTCGACTAAGGGCTCTCCAGGACTTCCCCACTGCCCTCCCTGCCAGGGTGGCTTGCACAGGGAGAGCCTGGCATGCCCCCCCCACAGGGCAGGGCAGAGCCCTGCCCACCCTGCCCCTATGCCCTGCCAAGGTCCCTGTCCCCCTTTGCCCCATTGTACCCAGGTACAATGGGGCAAAGGCTGAGCCCCCTGGCACTTGGCAAGGGGTTCCCCCCCGCCACCGTGGACCAGTCCCAGGTCCACCTAGCCCCTACAAGTCGACCTAGGCATCCAGTGTGGATGCTCTAGGTCGACTTTGTAGGGTCCCCTGAAAGTCGACTTAAAATTTAAGTGTGGACATGCTAAGTTGACTTAAATTAACAAGTGTAGACATAGCCAATATGCTGCTAAGTGTGTCGCGACCCACAAAAGGTTGAGAACTGCCATAATCTAACAAAGGTCTTGTACCTTTGGATATCAAGGGACCAAATTTATACCTGGTTTAATTCCATGGAAGATGATGGTTGCATTTATACACAGCTCTCACTGTGATCAGAAGGGGTGCGGGGGGAGGGAGGGGAGGAGGAGGTCTACACAGATCTAGCATGGTGTTTAATATTAGGCTTGATGTGGGATCTGAAATCTCGCAGCTACCTTCCTGCCTATCCCATCCTCTTCCTTCCTTCCCCCCATAGCAAAACCCTCTGCCTAAGAAAAGTTGTCCCCTGGATATTGAAAGCTATAAGAGATGGCATACTAATACCCATTATACGACTTGAACAGGAAATTGGTGTGAAACTTTTATCAAGCTCTTCAGCAGACTTTTCCTGCAGGTCTCCGCTCGTTTTTATCTTGAATTGCTATTTCAAGAATATGAGAAGGACACTGATAATACTCAGTTCAGTCAGGCTGCTTTGTACCCTGAGAGTTATGTGCCTCACTGGTGATTTCTTTAAAAAATTACCCATTAGGATTTTGGAGGCTTTGTTAAATGATTTTTAAGGATTAATTGGGCTCCATGTGGTCAGGAGGGTCTGTCTATCTGTATGGAGCTCAGGGTAGGAACAAGGTCTTAATGTTTGAAGTGTCAGTGTGCAAAGGGAATATGCCCATGTCAAATTATTCATGGGTATAGCAAGCCATGTTAACACACTGAGGACTTGTCCAGGCTTTTGAAGTTGTTTTGAAGTGGTGTCTACAAAAACTCTGAGACCTTGTACACACTGCAAAGTTATTGCGCGATAAAGCCCTTTATCGCGCAATAAGAAGCAGAGCGTACACACTGTACTTACAGTTTTTGCGCGTTAAGACCCGTCTTGTTGCACAAGATGTAAACCACCAAAACGAGCGTGGTATCTCTTAACGCGGAATAGCTATTGCGCGACAGCCCGTGTGTGTACGCTTCTCGCGCAATGTGAACATTCCGGAAATGGCCCACAATTCCAATCCCCTCCCTTCTGCACCCCCGTCAGTACTCTATTGCCGTGACGTCATTTTTCCCGACCTCCCCTTCTGTCCCGCGAATTTTTGAATTCCACACTCTCCCTTCTGGCTTGCTTTTCGGTGTTGCTGCCTCTGTGTGCTCCGTTCGCAATGTCTTCGCGGCGCAGCAAACGATCTCCGGCTTGGACGACAGCAGAGGTGATGGACTTGATAGGAATCTGGGGAGAGTCCGCCGTGCAGTCACAGTTACGTGGCAGCCGGCGGAATTTCGACATTTTCGGCCAAATATCTCAGTCCATGACTGAGAAGGGCTACGAGAGAGACACTCTGCAATGCCGGGCCAATGTGAAGGATCTGAGGATAACCTTCCACAGAGCCAGAGAGGCTAACCGGCGCTCTGGCTCCGCGCCAACAACATGCCGCTATTACAAGGAGTTGGAGGTGATCCTGGGAGGGGATCCCACAACCACCCCGACCTTGACCGTTGACACCTCTGCGACATCGTCAGAAAATGACAAGGGAGCTGAAGGCGAGGATGCTGTCCTGGACGAGGATGCAGAGGGGGAAGAGGACGAGGACGGTGACGACGGAGCCACTGAAATGGGGAGCCAGGAGTTATTCGCCACCCCTCCAGAGACCAGCTCCACGGATTCCTTAGGCATGCCTTCCCAGGAATCAGCCGATGGCAGCTCCGGTAAGTTGGCCTTGCGGTGCTTTCTATTCTATCAGCTAAAGCTTAGCGGGTACAGGAAGAAAACGCGTTCTGTCCTCCTTTTTTCTGTCTTCTTTTGTGCGCGTAACAGATGTGGCGTGGGGACACTGTCATTACATAAAAACCGCGTCAATGAATGCCTCGATTGACAAGTACTCGTCCCCTCTTAAGTCACTGAAAGCGCTCTCCAAATATTTCCAAATTCTTCTTTTAAAATTGGATGGTAGAGCGAGCCGTCGCCCTCCCCCATTCATGGAGAATTTCCCTCTCATGCTCGCTAGCACTGCCGCGGGAAGCATTGCAGCGCACAGTCCTGCAGCGTAAGGTCCCGACTTGAAGTCAGCCACATGCAGAAGATGCATTCTCGCTTGCATAGGCACTCTAAGCAGTGTCATATCAGCTTCTGTTCCAGCCATCTCTGACACAGGATCAGAACAAGCAGTGGCAATAGTCAACTGTCCCGTGGAGCAACTCACAGCAACCCGTCCCTCGCTTTGGACAATGGCCATAACCCCCCCCCCCCCACCCCCCGGTATGTACTCGCTGTAGTAGGCGAGGAATGTGTAGGGAGAACATCTTTCGTTGCACCAGACCAAGGTTTGAACAATAGCGGCATTTACAATGTTTCATATGTACGCAGGAACGACCTTCGATGGACAATGTACAGCTGCTGTGGGCCGTCTGAGAAAGATAAGGCGGAGGCCTCGAAGGAGCAAGGAAGAGATCTTCAAAGAGCTCATGGATTCCCAGGAGGCATCCGCTAGGGAGACAAGGCAGTGGAGGAGGCAGTGCAGGCAGGACAGGAGAGAGAGCAGCGCAAGGAGGGAGAGGCAGAAGGATGCACTAATAGACATCCTTCACGAGCAGACAAACCTCCTGAAGACCATGGTTGGTCTGCTCCAGGCTCGCGCCCCCCCCCCCCACAGCCTCCTCTGCCTTTCCCTCCACCCACACAACATTCACCTCCAAAACAATACATAGAGCACCATGGACACCCATGGTATAATGTTACATCTACCCCTCCCCCAACTTATGTCGTGGAGTCCCGCACCTACACCCATCTTTAGACACCCCCCCTCCAGCTGTTTTATCATTGTTGTTTTCTCAATAAAGTTCGGAGACTGTTAAAGAAACACAGACTTTTTTTATTGTCATTTACAGTATAACACTGATTGAATTTCAGTAAAGAAAGAATAAAAAAATAATAGGACTCTATTTCCCTTAACCTTTGTAGTTAAGAATAATATATGTATACCATGAAGTACAGAAAGGGCGATGCTGTCCTTCAATCCCCATCAAAAAAATGGGTTTTCAACGCCTCCCTGATGCGCACCGCCCTTAACTGTGCACCCCGGATACCCCTGGTGTCCGGTTGCTGGAATGCATGTTCCAGACGTTCTGCCTCCCTTGTCCACAAGTTCATAAATCTCTCCCCCCTGTTTTCACAGATATTGTGAAGGACACAACACGCGGAAATAACAACTGGTATGTTGTCCTCATGCAGGTCAAGCCTGCCATAAAGCGATCTCCACCGGGCTTTTAAGCGGCCAAAGGCACACTCCACAACCATTCTGCACCTGCTCAGCCTGTAATTAAAACGCTCCTTTGCAGGATCCAACTTCCCGGTAAAAGGCTTCATAAGCCATGGCATCAGTGGGTAGGCGGGGTCCCCAAGGATAACCACGGGCATCTCTACACCCTGCACATTCAGTTTTTCATCTGGAAAAAAGGTGCCCGAATGTAGCCTTCTGAACAGTCCTGAATTCCTGAATATGCGGGCATCGTGAACCTTCCCTGACCAACCCGCATTTATGTCCGTAAACCGACCACGATGGTCCACCAGTGCCTGAAGAACCATGGAAAAGTATCCCTTCCGGTTAATGTACTCGCTGGCGAGATGGTCGGGCGCGAGAATAGGGATGTGGGTCCCATCTATTGCACCCCCACAGTTCGGGAAGCCCAAGTCCTGAAATCCCTCGATGATCTCCCTCACATTCCCCAGGGTCACCGTCCTCCTTAACAAAAGACGGTTGATGGCTCTGCACACTTGTGACAGTGCTACTCCAACGGTCGACCGTCTGACACCGAACTGGTTTGCGACCGAGCGGTAGCAGTCCGGAGTCGCCAGTTTCCACAGGGCAATAGCCACACGCTTCTCTACTGGGATTGCGGATCTCATCTGCGTGTCCTTGCGATGCAGGGCAGGGGCAAGCTCACGGCACAGTTCCATAAATGTGGCTTTGCGCATTTTGAAGTTCTGTAGCCACTGCTCATCATCCCACAGCTGGAGAACGATTCGGTCCCACCAGTCTGTGCTTGTCTGCCGGGACCAAACACGGCGGTTCAGGCTGTGCAGCTGGTCTGCAAAACTGATCAGAATATCAGTTCTGCTCTCATGGCTGTCATTCTCCGAAGTGGAGTCATCCAAGTCCTGCTCTGAGTCAGAGCCAAAGGCGTACTGCAACAGAATCTGGGCTGTGTTCACAATGCTGAAGGCAGCATTCAAGATCACAGCTGAATCCATGGCGATTATTAAAAGGCAGTGACGGAAAGACGGTTGCTTCAGTTTGAAATTAGCGCCCGTTGCTATTGGCGACTGCTGGGTAGCGTCGGTAGCGCAATGCACCACGGGAAATGATATTGGGGACTGTGGGATAGGTACCCAGAGTGCACTTTGTTTTGCTGGAGGACTGAGAGGAGGGGGGGGGGGTTGTTTGATCCGTTACAGCATGCCGAGTGTGTACGCGGTATCGCGCAACAACAACCACGGAACATTTAACGCGCAACAGGGTAAGTGCGCGATAGCGATGCTAGTGTGTACATGGCCTGAAAGATGTGGGAAAACAAAATTAATACATGGTAATTCAACCTGGCAAACAATAATTCAACAATGCCTATTATGACTTAATTCTTATACAGAAAATTCAAATCCCCTTTCTCCTTGTTTCCTACATCAAATGCAACACCTCTGAACTTAGCTATACAGTTTAAGTAGAATGGGTATGAATAAAGTTTTCTTTTTATTTGTAAAGTTACCTATAAAATATAGTATTGCATGTATTAGAAAATTTCAAAATATTTTCCAGATCCCATGATACTTATTTCAACAAACGCTTTAATGGACAAGTTGCATCTAAAATAAGCACAAAAGCCCTGGACTGAAACTCTGAAACTTGTACGTCTTTGCATGGTAAGAGATACCAGTAAGTTTTCTGGCTGCTGGAGAAGCTGAGGGAAGAATGTTTGACCAAAGGGCAAATAACAGAAATATCTCTAATTAATCTGAAATTTCTCTGGGACATTTTTTAAAGAGGTGAACAGAAAAGGTTACAACTATTAAAGGATGAATTCTGACTTCTATTTGTCTTACAACTGACAGGGATACCTTAAAACAATGAAGGGAGCTGTTTTCTGTTAACTCTTTTGGGCCAAATTCAGGCCTCATTTGATAATCTTAGCAACTTTTACCATACTCCACAGAGCAGTGATCTTCACTATTTTTCAAGTAGGATGCCCTTTGGCAAAACTTTCAACTTGAGAGCTGCTGACTCCTGCTTTTGGGGAGGCCCTGCCTGGCCTGCCCCTTCCTGCTACCCACCCCAGCTCCCACTTGGCCTTCTCCATCAAGGTCCTCCCTCCCTTCCCTTCCTATTGTCTTCTCTCCTCTTTCAAGTCAAACCACAATGCCTTCTTGTCCCAGCTGAGCCAGGTTGGACCCTGCCCAGCTCTGCTCAGCAGCCCAGCCAGAATGTACGCTTTCCACTGTGCTGAGCAATCAACCTGCTTCTTCAGTCCATCCCCCAGCCCAGGTCCGATTCCTCCTTAGCAGCATCCAGGGGCCCATGTGGGCTTAGACCCCAGGCAAATCCGGGGAGGGCAGGGGGGACAGGAAACTTCTCCTTCTCATCAGAAGGAAAGTTCATTTGGGGATTGCCCGTCAACATGAAGGGGAAAGGATCTGTGGGGTGAGGAGGGAGCTCCAGGTGGGCAGTATAGCCCAGCCCACCCTGTTGGGAAGAGGGGGAACTGCCGCCCCCACCACTCTCTGTGCTTCTGGGACCCTGCAAGGTGGCAAGTGAGTCACTCACCAGCAGGTCAGCACCACGCTTGATAGGCAGCCGAGGCCAGCAGCTGAGTTACTGCTGGGAACGGCGGCCACAGGAGCAGGAAGGGTGCTGAGGGAAGCACTCACCTCTGCCTCCAGATGACTTGGGGAATAGCAGGGCTGCCGTGGCCCCCTCACCTCTGGCAGCAACGTTGCCTTCTAGTGGTTTTGCCCCCTCTGCTGAGATCACCTCCATGAAGAGAGGTGAGTAACAGGCAGGAGGAGTCTTGGGGTGAGGTGGTGACACCACCAAAAGACAATGCCACTGCTGTGAAGGGGGGAATGGCTGCAGCCCTGGTGCTTCCCCAAGTCACTGGGAAGCAAAGAGGTGCTGTGCACTGCTAATCGCTTCCCTCAGCTCCTCTCCGGCTCCTATGGCCACTGCTCCCAGTAGCAACTCAGCTGCTGGCTCCTCTAACCCTGTGGGATGACCTGCCCATTGTCACTCATTGCCTCGCAGAGTTCTGGCCAGGAGCCTAGACAGCAGAGGTGGTGGCTCTTCCCTCTCTCGCTATGGACTGGTGGGCTGTGCTGCCCATGTGGAGAACCCCTCCTCACTCCTTCCCCTTTTGCCGCAGCTTTCCAGATGTATTCTGGGGAGCCACATTTAGGGTTGATGGCTTGTGGGCCTTGCAATGAAGAACACTGCACTAGAGGCTTAAGATTTTCACATGACTTTTGGTTTCAGTAGACGTTGGCCTCAATAAAGAAAGAATGAATCCCAAGGCTCTGATCCCACAATAATTTAGACACATCCTTAACCCTACACACAGTGAATAGTCACAGTTAATGGGGTTATGCACAGAGCATAACATTAAACATGTGCATAATTCACTGTTGGCTTGTGACCTAAGTAAGGAGCTCAGGATTTGGCCCTTCATAGGGGACTGCGGGGACTGTAGGGAAGCTCCTACCTAGATAATCATTTATCATTTTCACTTTAAAGGTATTAGTGGTTTTGATCTCCATGTTGCTGACCCAACTTCAGTATGAACAGAGGTGGCTCCAGCACAGTTGCGAGTATGGCATAGAAAGAGTCAGTCACATTTGTCTTCCTGTCCTCTGTGATGCTGTCCAGATTTAGGGGACCATTTATGATACTGTTTCATATTAATATTTCATAATTGCAATAATCCCTAGGAGCTATGCCGTGCTTGGTACCAATAGAAAGGTTGTGATTTGCTGGGAATGATTATATGGTTTATGTGTAAGAATTGCATCTGTATTAGAAGCTAGGAATATGTTTGTTATATCTGTATGTCAACCAATGTGATTCTGGGAAACTCCCCACACTGGATGTCTACAGCCATTGTCTCCTTAATGGCCCATTAAGGAAGCTCCCAGGTTCAATGGGTCCAGGGAGAAACCTGTTGAGCCACTAGGACTTGACCATGTGACTCAACTCCATTTTGATTTGCAAAAGCTCCACACAGCATGGGGAAAGCCAGAGGTGATAAAAGACAGCTGTCCAAACTCCATCTTGCCCTTAGTCTCCAGCCAACACCAATCTCTGGAACTATTCATCTGCGACTGGGCAAAGGACTGAGGGCCACCCAGGTGCTGGGTGTCTACCGGAGAAATTGATTGTGCCTGCAAACTGCTTTACATGGACTCTAAATCATTTGTATGTATGTGATTCACTTTGACCCTTTAACATCTCTCGTATTTTGTTTCTTTTTATATATATATATATATATATATATATATATATATATATATATATAT